>CP094633.1:34356720-34960796 GCA_023657505.1 Camelina hispida | reverse complement strand
CTTGTGCTGTGATGTTATATAGATAAACGGTCTCCATCTTTCAACGGTTATCAAATAATGTGCAAAAACTGTTACCTTTGGTGGTTGTCCCTCAAAGTCGCTGAGATCCTTTAGGGTTTCCGGCAGTGAATTCAAGTTTTACCTTATCAACTCGTAACTCTAAATTCTGTTTATTTTAAAATAATTATTTTCCATTTCTTGTATTAAAGGCGAGTATCTTTTTTCATGTATTAAAGGTCCCTACACTATTTTCCACATTTTAGTATATCCTTTCATTTATCGGCTGAGTTATAGTAAAGTTATGGCTGAGGTATCAACAAACAATCAAAGCAAACGACCGATTTATACGAATTTATAGCCGAGTTATGGTATTTAATGGAAAACGAGTCTCGCGACTGACGTTTAACGGCTGAGTTATAATGATTTATAAATCCATAATGGCTGAGATATCTTAATACCGGCTAAATTATAAATCCTTAATGTAGGATTTTTATAGACTTATAGTGATTTTTACACGATCTATTATTTGGTTAACTTATTGTTTCCCGCCAAAATATCGCTTTACGGTTGAGTTATAATATTTACGGAAAAACGAAAGGTCATGTGATAGCTGAGTTATATTGAATAATGACTGAGTTATCGAAAGAAACAATCTGATATATATGACTTTACGGCTGAGTTATAATATTTACGGGAAAACGAGAGGTCTCGTCGACTCATATAACGCTGAGTTATATTGATTTATAAATCCGTAATGGCTGAGATATCGTACCAATTATAAATCCGTAATGTAGGATTCTTTATAGACTTATAGTGATTTTTACACGTTCTATTATTTGGTTAACTTATGGTTTCCCCGCCTATTATTTGCTTAACTTATGGTTTCCCGGCAGTGGAATCAATGGGGTTGCTTCCAAGTTTTGTATAAATAGGGAAAGGGTTGGAAATGTTAAGAGCATTCCAAACTAGAACGAAACTAGCAAAGATGCCAGTGACTACCCGATCTGCATGGTTGAAACGGGCCGAGAACTGACAGCCGCTGGAACTAGCCCTTTTGGCTGAATGCGTCGGATAATGCCCCCCCTCAAGAGTCTCCGTCTCGATCCTGTTACTTTAATCCTTTGCAAAGGGAACTCCGGATGTACCGAAGTCGCCGCAGAGACTTGGCGCTCTATATTAAAGCATTTCGTCTTAAATCGAGCAAGTCTTTCGGCTGCCGATTGGAAGGGACTATCCGAGTCCTGGATGAGCTCATCGCGAAGGTTTTTTCTGGCGAAGTGGCGCATGACTCGTATACTTGCTGAGCATGCCTCGCGTGAACAGGTCTCCCGTGGTGGTGGGGCCCACTTACCCGAAGGTGATTACGAACCTTTGGAAATACTGACTTCCCGCACAACACGGAAAGTCTTGGCATACCGAGCTTGCTGGAGAGGCTGAGGCGGTACATCAACCACTTGGAGTCAACGGACCATGTTCTCCGCGAAAGCCATGACGTAGAAGGTCCATGTGCCTTCTTGGAGGAGATGGTGTCCAAGGGCTCCGAAGTGCCGATGGAAAGGCTTGAAATCCTTAAGCGGATTGTCGATCTGGCGATCTGAACTGAGCAAGCTGGTGGTGGAAGAACCGTTGAGTCCGATCTATCCGGTCCGCTCCCATCATGAGACTTCAGGACCGTACAGAATGCTAGAGACGATAGCCTTCCCATGGGAACTAGTTCGCTAATATGATGCTTGTCGATTTATTTTTTTCTTATTTTTATTTTTTGGCGAATTGCAGAACTGAATGTAGTCATGTTGCATTTTTAATGCTCTGTGCATGTGAGACTTCACGGCTGAGTTATAATATTTACGGGATAACGAAAGGCCATGTGACGGCTGATTTATATTGATTGATGGCTGAGTTATCACAAGTAACAATTTGAAAGTAAATGAGTAATATATATGACTTCACGGCTGAGTTATAATATTTACGGGAAAACGAAAGGTCATGTGACGGCTGAGTAATGGCTGAGTAATGGTTGAGTTATCACAAGAAACAATTTGAAAGTAAATGAGTAATATATATGACTTCACGGCTGAGTTATAATATTTACGGGAAAACGAAAGGTCATGTGACGGCTGAGTAATGGCTGAGTATGGCTGAGTTATAGCCACCGAGGCTTGTAAAACCGTAATTGATTGAAGGCGTAATACGCGAAGCGTCGCTTTAGTTCGGTTATAATTACGCGTTGGGGTAAGAATTATGTATTATGAAGCCGAAGGGGTACTTAAACCAAAGCGATGCTTCGCATATTATAAATATTTTTTGCTCTCCAGTTACACATCAAACCTTTGTCTCACGAAAACTCCTAAATCATCTCTCAGATCCGAAAATCTGTTTACCTTCTTCCTTCAACCGTCAGAAATGGCCCGTCGTCCTCCTTCAAACTATATAAGGACTGATTTGAAATATCTGAACAGGAATCTTTCGCCAAACATCACAGCAGGTAAACACATACATCTTCAGATTAGTTTTGTTTTACTGTTAATGATAAAAGAGATTGAGTGTTTGCCTTTTTATTAGTAACTGTTGATGACGACATTTTCCGTTGGGAGGCCACTCTAATCGGTCCGGCGAACACCCCTTATGAAGGAGGAGTGTTTAAAATGAGGCTTAATTTTCCACCTGATTACCACGAAGTCCCCCAAGGTATCTATTTTTTATTATACTCCTTTTTATTTTAGCAAGCATGTTTATTAGGACTCTCTTTTGCAGCAACTAAATAGTTTTTTAAATAAAATTTCTTGATAATGCAGGTTGTTTTCATCACAAGAATTTGCCACCCAAATGTATCAGATAGTGGAGGCATTTACCTAAAAGTTTTGAGGGCCGACCGTTGGATTCCCACTGCCTTGCCGATTGTTACGATTTTCAAGGGAATAGTGGAGAAATTGATGAACCAGAGGTCAATGATGAGGAACAGACCATTGAATATCTTGCCAACCTCTACAAATCTGATAAGAGAAGGTTTGAAGCCATGGCTAGAGAGATGACAATTCAATACGCTGGGAGAGGAAACTGAAATAGTTCATATCTATTTTTAAGAACTCTTGAATAATTTATCTTGTTTTGTTCTTTTTAATAAAATATTTCAAGTCTCTGCTCTTGTAAACTATAATATTTACGGGAAAACGAAAAGTCATGTGACGGCTGAGTTATAGTAAGTTATGGCTGAGGTATCACAAGAAACAATTTGAAAGTAGATGAGTGATATAAATGACTTGACGGCTGAGTTAAAATAGTTACGGGAAAACGAAAAGTCATGTGACAGCTGAGCTATAGTAAGTTATGGATGAGTTATAGTAAATATATGGCTGAGTTAGTAAAAGAGATTGATAAAACATCACTAACAACAACATTAGTTTGCTGGGAATCCATAACCATTAACAACAACATTATGGAAACATAATCCCATCATAGACTATCTTAAATAGACCAAACATGATTATATAACCAAAAACTATTACAACTATCATAACCTTCATCCTTGCTTTCAATTCTGATTTTGCATCTTCAACCCTCTCAAATAGCTCCTTCCCAAGCTCCATTTGTAGTTTTCAGTTTGAACAGAGAGAGACTCTACCTCATCCAACAGTGCCTCATCGACCCACTTGAAGACGTGGTCATCATTCATAAGCTATCAAGGTGATGGAGACAACAATTGGAACAAGAACAGATTCAACATAAACCAACAAGAACAGATTCAACATAACCAAGAACAGACTCTACCTTCTTCGCAGCTGCATACCCACAACGGAAGTATCTACGACAAGGATTTGACTCCGATTTCGAATTTTTGGCCACGATTGCTTCTCCACACCAACATCTCTTAGGTACGCCAACAACTGTACCTCGTCCTCTCTCTCGGACAGTTGATGCACAACTCGAATCTCCAGATACATTGCTCATGGTTTACGAGAATTTGTTTTTTAGGGTTTAAGCATTCGACATTTGGGGATTTTCGTTTTTAAGAAGAAGAACATCATTCGACAATTGAATATTAATATTATTAGGTTAACTTATGGTTTCCCGCCAACAACTGGATTTTAAAATTATTAGGTTAACTTATGGTTTCCCGCCAAAATATCGCTTTACGGCTGAGTTATAACCATTATTGGAAAACGAAAGGTCACTTAACGGCTGAGTTATAGTGACTAATGGCTGAGTTATCACAAGAAAAATTTGAAAGTAAATGAATGATATATATGATTTGACGGCTGAGATATCATATTTACGGGAATTCGAGATGTCGCACCGATTCATGTTACGGCTGAGTTAGAGTGAGTATGGCTGAGTTACCTCAAGAAACTTTATGAAAATAAATGGCTGATATATATGCCTTAGCGGCTGAGTTACAATATTTATGGGAAAACGAAAAGTCTCAACGATTCATGTGACGGCTGATTTATAAATCTTTAGTAGCTGATTTATCATAATACCGGCTGAGTTATATTAATATGAAACATTACAAAAAGAAATAAAAATAAAACAAGTTTAGGGTTCATAAAGAAGAAGAGACGACATTACAATGGAATTCACTTCTAAAAACCGATTAAGAGGAGGAGGAACCATGAGCTTCTAAAAACCAATCAAGAGGAGGAGGAACCACACACTGGTCGGCATCGGCCTCCGCAATCTCTCTCATCTCCTCTAACTTCTTGTGCTCTGTGGCTAAGTCGACAAGTTCTCCACCCAAGATTTGATTCAGTTGGTTTAGTTGAGCGTCGATTAGATCCAGTTGATGCCCGAGGACGGTCTTCTCTTCCTTCTTCTTCATATGCTCATCCATCATACGCAGAATTTTTGTGTAGCGACTCTTTGACTCCGCCTCGACCGCGGCTCTTGTCTGAGAAAAGGCTTCGGACACGGCCAATAGTGATTCCTCTTCCCACTCGTAATCTCGGACTCTTGCTGACGATAATGCTTCGTCTGCCTTGCGTTTTTGACGTCTACTGGAACCCTCTCCGTCCATAGCTTGACAAATCAAAATAAAAACAACCGTCACCAACTGATAGGTGCAATGATCGGAAAATATGCAATAGATTGAGAGGGGATGGAGTGGAGACTTAAGTATGCAATGATCGAAGGATATATTGATATTGGTTGTAGAGGAGATTTGTAGGTGCAATATATTGTGAGCGGAGAAGAAGGAAACGATACAATGAATTAAGAGAATATAAAGGAAAAACAATAGGTTAACTTATGGAAAAAACGAAAGGTCACGTCGATTATTAGGTTAACTTATGGTTTCCCGCCAAAATATTGCTTTACGGCTGAGTTATAGTTTTACGGATTCATGTGATGGCTGAGTTATAGTTATCAAAAGACAGGTCGCGTCTATTATTAGGTTAACTAACGGTTTCCCGCCAAAATATCGCTTAATGGCTTAGTTATAGTTTTACGGATTCATGTGATGGCTGAGTTATAGTTATCAAAAGACAGGTCGCGTCTATTAATAGGTTAACTTACGGTTTCCCGCCAAAATATCGCTTAACGGCTGAGTTATAGTTTTACGGGAAAGGTCTCGTATATTCATGTTATGGCTGAGTTATATATATATATATAACTTGACGGCTGAGTTATCACTAGGATTATTAGTCTATTACATGAATAACTTATGGTTTCCCGCCAAAATACGATACAATGAATTAAGAGAATATAAAGGAAAAACAATAGGAAAACGAAAGGTCACGTTGATTATTAGTCTACAAATAGAACCAAGTGTCTGAGTTATAATATTCTCGTTTTTAGTCTATTACCTCTCAACTACAAACTAGAATAAAATTATTTTTTTCAACAATCTGTCCGCTCGAGCACCCAAGATGCCGGATCTCCCCGACGATGTTTTCATCAAAATCGTTTCCCTTGTTGCACAAAATGCTGCAGAATATGGTGGATGGACCGCACTTGGTTCTATTTTAAGGGCTGGTCGTAGGGGAAAAAGGCAGTATACAGTGATGAAGTTCTAAAGACAGCTGCTATATATTGGCTTTGTACTGATCCAGCAGAAATCAACACATCCAATGCCCCTGATGGTGGCCTCCAAAATGAAGGGCGGCACAGGCCTTTCTTCGTCAGATGCTTTGAGGCCGGCAACCCCATTGCCATTTACTACGAAGGGCTACGGGTTGTGGCTGAGGATAGAGATATCCAGCGTGGGATTGATATTCTCAGTCGTATTGTACCGGCCGATGGTTATGCCACCTTAGCATGTGGGGTACTAAGTATTTGTCAAGGGAATGAGGATATGGCCGTCCATTATCTCCAGCTGTTTGATGCAAATCATTATCCTCTGATGTCTTCGGATGCCATTGTAAGCGGTAATTATTTTCTGGATGATTTATCTCGTTTTGATACGGCCCGGAAAAAGTCATACTCAGCTTCCCATCGCTACCCTGACAGCCCGCCACTCCCTTCACCCACTTGTGCTGTGATGTGTTCCCGTTCTCTCTGCTTCGGAGACTTTGAAATCAAGTGCAAAAACTGTTACCTTTGGTGGTTGTCCCTCAAAGTCTCTAAGATCCTTTAGGGTTTCTAGCAGTGATTTCCAGTTTTACCTTATCAATTTGTGACTCTAATTTCTGTTTATTTTAAAATAATTGTTTTCTATTTATTCGTATAGTTTCCCATCTTTTTCATGTATTAAACGTCCCTTTTTTTCTTCGGCTAATTCTATGTATCCACCTTTCATGCTTCCACATTTTAGTATCTACTCTCATGTATTGGCTGAGTTATAGTTTTACGGGAACACGAAAGGTCACGTCGATTCATGTGACGGCTGAGTTATAGTGAATAACGGATGTGTTATCAAAATGAACAATCTATATGGCTGAGTTATCAAAAGAAAGGTCGCGTCTATTATTAGGTTAACTTGCCAAAATATTGCTTAACGGCCGAGTTATAGTGAGTTATGACTGAGTTATAGGAACAATCTATACGGCTGAGTTACAGGTCATGTGACGGCTGAGTTATAGAGAATGATGACTGAGTTATCATTATAAACAATTTGAAGAAATGACCTTCGTTTCTAATGATAACTCAGCCATAATTCTCATCGATCCATGTATTGACTGAGTTCTAGTTAGTAATGGCTGAATTATCAGTTGGAATAATCTGAAAAGGTCTCGTCGATGCGTCTATTACAGGAATAACTTATGGTTTCCCGCCAAAATATTGCTTACCAATAAATTAGGTTAACTTGCAATAATTTTATTGTTTAGTTTCCCGCCAAAATATTACTTAACGGCTGAGTTATAGTTTTACGGGAAAGCGAAAGGTCACGTCCATTCATTTTATGGCTGAGTTATAGTTTTAACTTATGGTTTCCCGCCAAAATTTGCTTAACCCTAAAATCATTAGTCTATTTATTACCTCTCAACTACAAATAGAACCAAGTGTCTGAGTTATAATATTCCCGTTTTTAGTCTATTACCTCTCAACTACAAACTAGAATAAAATTATTTTTTACAACACTATGTCCGCGCTAGCACCCAAGATACCGGATCTCCCCGACGACGTTTTCATCAAAATCGTTTCCCTTGTTGCAGAAAATGCTGCAGAATATGGTGGATGGACCGCACTTGGTTCTATTTTAAGGGCTTGTCGTAGGGGGAAAAAGGCAGTATACAGTAAAGAAGTTCTAAAGACAGCCGTCATATATTGCCTTTGTACTGATCCATCAGAAATCAACACATCCAATGCCCCTGATGGTGGCCTCCAAAATGAAGGGCGGAACAGGCCTTTCTTCGTCAAATGCTTTGAGGCCGGCAACCCCATTGCCATTTACTACGAAGGGCTACGGGTTGTGGCTGAGGATAGAGATATCCAGCGTGGGATTGATATTCTCAGTCGTATTGTACCGGCCGATGCTTATGCCACCTTAGCATGTGGGGTACTAAGTATTTGTCAAGGGAATGAGGATATGGCCGTCCATTACCTCCAGCTGTTTGATGCAAATCATTATCCTCTGAAGTCTTCGGATGCCATTGTAACCGGTAATTATTTTCTGGATGATTTATCTCGTTATAAGACGGCCCGGAAAAACTCATACTCAGCCTCCCATCGCTATCCTGACAGCCCGTCACTCCCTAAACCCGTTTGTGCTGTGATGTGTTGTTTGTATTATGGTTTCCATTCTCTCCGCTATGGAGACTATGAAATCATGTGCGAAAACTGTTACCTTCTGTGGTTGTCCCTCAAAGTCTCGGAGATCCTTTAGGGTTTCCAGCAGTGATTTTTAGTTTTACCTTATCAATTCGTGACTCTAATTTCTGTTTATTTTAAACGTCCCTTTTTCATGTATTAAACGTCCCTTTTTTCTTCGGCTAATTCTATGTATCCACCTTTCATGCTTCCACATTTTAGTGTCTACTCTCATGTATTGGCTGAGTTATAGTTTTACGGGAACACGAAAGGTCACGTCGATTCATGTGACGGCTGAGTTATAGTGAATGACGGATGAGTTATCAAAATGAACAATCTATATGGCTGAGTTATCAAAAGAAAGGTCGCGTCTATTATTAGGTTAACTTGCCAAAATATTGCTTAACGGCTGAGTTATAGCTTTACGGGAAAACGAAAGACGCATTTCATTAAATGTGTTGCACGGTCTTTTATAGTTATTCTCGCGACACAGCGGAATTTTCGCTGCAGTCTGATTGGTGGACTCAGCGGCGGTTACATCCCATGACTCTATATAAATAGGGATGAAGGTTGGGGGAATAAATCATTCTAACTTCCACCAGCGTAAGAAATAGAAGGATGCCAGCAAGAACTCGATCCGCATTGCTGAGACAGGCCCGGGAAAGGATAGCCGCCGCATCCGGCAATCGGGAGCCGAAAATCCCATTCCACAGGAGGTAGGAGAGACGTCCCGATCTCGTGAGGTCGCTCCGAACTCAAATACTGTCGAACCCGGTGTGTCTCCCCTTCAGCTAGAACTCCGAGAGTACCGAGCTCGGCGAAAGAGGATGGGCGCGTATATTCGGGCGCTTCGGCTGAAACTTGACCAGCTCCATCGTTTTTACCGTTTAGAGGGAACCATTCTAGTCCTGGAAGACCTTATCGTCGAAGGTTACTTCTTGGCACACTGGCGAATGGTCCGTCTACTTGATGAGCACAAGGCGTGCAAAGAACTCGTCGATCAGATGGATGTACCCGATCTCCCGAAAGGCGATCGCGAACCCCTGAGGGAAACCGCCTTCCCGTTCGTGACGGATGTCTGGGCCTATCGAGCTTGCTTGGCTAGGTTAATCCGATATGTTAATTTCCTGGAGTCGTCGGGTGAAGCCTTCCACGAGCGCCATCTTCTTGAAGGCCCATGTGCCTTTATAGAGGACATGATGTCCAGAGGCTCTGGATTGCCAATCGAAAGGCTAGAGGCCTTACAACGGGTACGAGATTTCTGTCGAATTGCGGTGAACGAACTCGCAGTGGAGGAACCATTGGAGACTGACATATCTGGCCCAGCTCCCGTTCTGCGATTGCAGGACCGTCCAGAACGCTAGAGGGTTGGTGGCGAAACTTTTCGATCGGGCTCCCCGACCGTTTAGTCGTTGTTATTATATATATTTTTTGTTGTTGTTTGGATGAAGTGTAATGGAAACTAATCAAAACGATTTTAGCGAAGTTTAATGTCATGGATGAGTTATAAAATTTACGGCTGAGTTATAGCTTTTACGGGAAAACGAAATATATAGTCGATTCATGTCATGACTGAGTTATCAAAGAAACAATATGAAAACAAACGACTGATTTATACGACTGATTATATGGCTGAGTTATAGTTTATTACGACTGAGTTATCATGATACAGGACGAAATATAACTCGATACATGTGATGGCTGAGTTATAGTGTGTTATGGCTGAGTTATACTACTTGACAGATGAGTAATACCACAAAATAAAGTAATAATACTTTGACAGATGAGTAACTATAGAGCACAAGTTTTCGCATTGTGCCCAACTTGCTTACATCGCGAACATGCGTGTTGCTTCCTAGGGCGTTTATTTTCAGTGGCAACTTCCAAAGATGATTTAATCCTACGCTTCTTTGGTCTTCCTGGCTGGTTCACAACAATCGGAGGCAAGCACTTCTGATTATCCACAACTTCAGGAGCAGGGAATGATTCATCTGGAGGCATGATTGAACCAGCCCATCCGTTAACCAAATCGACACTCCTAAATTTCGTATCGCACATGGATATACGAGACACATCCATATGCTCTGCAGCTGCGATTGCATGGATGCATGGTATTTTCTCGTGGTCGAAACGACGGCATGTGCAACTTTTTATTTCTAAATTTACAACATGCAAAGATGATCCATATTTCACTTCAACACGTACAGCATCAATCGTTTGTACCTCCATAAGTCTTGCTCCGGTGACACGGTCCTACAAGGGAGTAGAACAAAAAACAAAAACGCATTAGGCTGAGTTATGAAAACAATTATGGCTGAGTTATTGAAACAATGGATGAGTTATGGAAACTATAATGGTAATGGCTGAGATAAGGAAACAATTACGGCAGCGATATGGTAACTGTTACGGCTGAGTTATCAACATTGACGACTGACTTATGTAAAATTACCTGTAATAGTTTCTCAACACCTCGAGTGAGCGTTGTTTGCTGCGATTTCGCATCATCTCTCCGTTCAGAAAACCATCTGGTCATCATATCCCGTATCGATTCTAGAAGTTGAACTATGGGAAGACTTCTAGCATTTGACAGTGCATGGTTCATTGATTCTGCAATATTCGTTGTCATTAAATTGTACCTTTCACCCGGGAAATGAACACGCGCCCACATTCGGACACCAGCTCGTTGGAGGTATCCATGTAGTTCGGGATGACGTGCTTCAATCTCATTGAAAGCCTCATTAAAATCAGTTAGCCTAAAACACTTTGCCGCTTTTTTCACCAGAGGGAACAAATGTTTTCCTTTGAACTTCACCAATATGTTCTTATACAAATGGTAAGTGCAAATTCCACGTGAAGCCAACGGATACACTTGACGAATCGCTTTCCCTATTGACTGATGTCTGTCGGAGATTATCGCAAGATCCTTTTCGTCTGGAATGGCAACTTTGAGTTGTGTAAAGAACCAACGCCAAGACTCATCATTTTCAGTGTCAACAACAGCGAAAGCTAATGGGAAAATTTGAAAGTTACCATCCTGAGCTAGGGCTGTTAGAAGTGTCCCTTTGTAACTACCATGGAGAAACGTTCCGTCGACAACAACAACTTTGCGCATGAAAGCAAACCCAGCAATACTCGCACCAAAAGCAATAAAAACATATTTGAATCTATCTTCATCACCTATTTGAAGACGCGTGACTGTACCCGGATTTTCCCTTTTAACTTGAATATGTAAGAAGGCAACTCGCTAAAACTTTCCTCAGGAGTTCCCTGATGGATATGCCTTGCATTCAGCAGCGTTCGATATGCCTTCCAATAACCCATCTGTCGACACCAACAAATTAATAAATCAGCCATAATATATAAATAACGCAGCCGATACATTCGAATAAGTCAGCCTTAAATAATCAATAAATGAGCCGTAAAATGTAAATAACTCAGCCTATACATACCTATAACTCATCCATTGTTATCAATAATTAACTCAGCCTATACATACCTATAACTCAACCATTATTATCAATAAGTCAGTCGAAACATAGTAATTACCTTTAGACTAAATTGCTTATTGAAAATGACTCCGACACTTTTAGGTTTAACATCCGGACCAAGATCACCAAGATAGTCCCTGTAAAGACCTGCCAGTACATCAGCTGTTGATTGACGGCATCTAGTAGAACGTTCCGTCACAGAACATGTGTGTTCCGAATCGTATACACGAACATGAAAATCCGGGTCATCCCCTTGTACAGATGCACGAACTCTCCAAAGACATCCTTTAACCCAACACCTAAAAACCACTTGTCTCGGATTTGAGACTGGTACATTAAAATCAAATTCATCCCTAACCGAAATAAGTTTCACGTGATTCCTGAACTGCTTTTTGCTATTGTATCGTTGTCCTACAGCAATTTTTAGCGTTGACACCTCCAACCTAATAGCCTCCGGATTCATCTTCGATCCGGCAAAGTTATCATCTCTATGAGCTTTCTTCTGAGGAGGCGGAGTAGGTGGGTCTTCCACTGTACTCTGAGGCTCGCCCAATACAGAAAACTTCTCGTCATCAGACGACTCACCATCGGAGTCGTCGAAAACATCAAATCGGGTTGAAAATTCATCGTCTTCTTCTTCGTCAGATGCTACTTCGACAGCTTCTTCTTCGTTTTCTTTGTCAACGATCTTACCATAATCAAAACAAGTGCCTTCAAATCCCCCACCACACACTTCGTATGTAGATGCTGCTTTCGAGTCTCTGCTTCGCCGAATCATACTTCCTCTAGCTCCACTAGTTTCTATAGACTCTTTCGCCGAAAACTCTACACAGAGACGTAGCTGATCGGTTTTCCATAGACCCAAAAAACATTGCAACTGTCGATCATTGGAGACAAAAACTGGTGGAGTATCATGTGCCATATGTTTCATTGCCTTGTTCGAGAACATGTAGCTCAGCTTTAGCTCATGTCTAAACGAGTCCAATCCGTAGTCTTCAAGAACAAGCTTAACAAGCTTGTCGTATGTTGTGCCTCCATCTATCTGCACAACTATACACCCTCTCTCGTCGGAGTTAAATACATATCTCTGTGTCTTTATCCAATTACCGGACACAACTAGTACCGGTACTGGATCCATGAAATATAATGAAGAACAAGGTGGAGAAGAACAAAAGTAGAAGAACAAGGTGTGAAGAAGAAAGTGAAGAAGAAGTAGAAGAACAAGGTGAATAAGAAGGTAAATAGTTCACTTATTAACCAGTTGAAGAACCAGAATCGAACGACGTTTCGTATTTCCGGAGAAAAAGATGATGACATGGAATGCTGACATGGATGCTGCATCCGACGTGGCAAATCAGCCATGAAACAATACCATAACTCAGCCTAACTAAAACTCAGCCACAACACGAAAACATTACAGTAATTAAAAAGCAAAAAAAATTGCTGCCAAACTCAGCCGCTTCATGAACTGAAAATATGTAACTCAGCCGTATCGTTTGATAAGTCAGCCGTAACTAAAAAAACATTCTAGTAATTAATCTTTTGTCAATAAGTCAGCCGTCAAACGGCTGACTTGTCGATAAGTCAGCCTATGACGGCACACAACAATACATCAAAACAGGAAAACAAGTCTCGGATAAGGCTAGTGTCGACCGATGCCAAACGGTGTCGATCGACGCTACAAACAATGGTGTCGACCGATGCCAAACAGTGTCGACCGATGCCCCTCAGAATGGTGTCGACCGATGCTCATGAGTGTCGATCGATGCCTCCTCTGCAACCACGATCTGCGCGAAACTCAGCGACGAACTCCGACTCCAATCAACCCAAAATCGACTCCAATCATGTCCAATCAACTCGGAACTCACTAGGAACACACAAACAACGAACCCAAACAACAGAACAACACAAACAACAAGGAATCACACAAAACAAGAGGGATCTCATGCTTAGATCAACCATGGTCAAGCACTCACCTTTTCTCAAGAAGATTCTGACCAACAAGAACGAATTCAACACTCCTAGCACCCTTCCAACACGTTCCTAGCCTTGGATCTTCAATCCCACAGCAAGATCTCACCAAAAACGCCTTGAAATCTCACAAACTCTCTCAAGAACCTTAGGAAACTGTTTTCTCTCTTTGTTTCTCTTGAAAACGGCGACACAACAACAAAACACGACTCTAGGTCGTTTTCTCCCTTTTAAGACACGAATTAGGGATTTCCTTGAACCAAACCGAACCAATTCGGCAATTAAATCAAACCGGTCGAACCCAGAAATTAGTGGTGTCGATCGATGCCACTATGGTGTCGATCGACACTCCTTCCAAAAACCCAAATTCTGGTTCGCGGATGTTACAATTCTCCCCCACCAATATGGATTCGTCCCCGAATCCCACAATACCGTCCATCTGCCAAGGACCCTCGTGCCACCGTCAACACGGCCCGCACGTCCCCAGACCGGACTAAACACCATCAGTCAAGGTTTCCCGTGCCACTGTCGCAACAGCCCGCACACCTCCGACTGACCCTCGAGGTCTCCCTCTAGCCAATATACTCGCATCATAACACTATCTGCTCACAACTCAGTGCTCCCCCCGTCCGTGGTCGCAACCAACGAATCATGCCGGCTCGCTATCAGGCCAACCGCCTTAAGCTACGGCATCCAGGAAGTCACTCACACCCACTCCCCCCGCTCTCGGGTCGCAACCCTCGAGACATACCGGCTCACTGCCGAGCCTCGGCTCACAGCTACGGTATCCAGGGAGCCTCACATATCCCGCTCTCGGGTCGTCACCCTCAAGCGCGCTCTCGGATCGTCATCCGAGCAACATACCACTCCCACTCTCTGGCCACAAAGTCCATCGAGCTATCGGTATCACGTGAGTTGGGCCCACACGGCCTCGAGCAAAACAAATACTGATGCCCACGAGTATCTCCCGGCTAGATCTACCTCAACATTTCCACAAAACTTCCTTTTAGAAAACTTTCTAATTCTGGAAACTTTCCTTTTGTGGAAACTTTCTATTTATGGAAACTTCCAAAAATAGAAACCCGAACTATTTCTCTTTTCCCATGACATTAACAGTCAAAACATAAGAAAAAGCTCATCTTATTAATCTCAAAATGTCATATCTTTACAATCTCAACGAAAATACATCAGAAACCAAAAATACAATAACCGGAGCCATCAACCCGTATCCCGAGCACCACCTCATCTTGATACTTAGTCGCACAACCAACCACCCCTAAGCGACCAAATATCAAGAGAGATGGGCTGGAATACTCCGTACCCGCTCCAGCCACGGACTACCACTCGGACCCGGCTAGACAAGCTCAAGCGGTCTGCTTCTCAAACCACTTCTTAAAGCTTGCCTTCATCCTCGCCTCGGGCTCCCAAGTCTGTTCCTCTACTCCGTCACAGTCCCACAGGACTCTCATCAAAGGAATCTTCTTCTTCCGAAGTTCCTTGACTCTCCTCTCGAGCACCCTCAATGGTCTCGCCTCCAAAGTCATGTTAGGCTGAAGATCCTCAGGAATCTTAGCCAGCAACTGATCACCCTCGTGAAGACACTTCCTCAACATCGACACATGAAATACCTTGTGGAACGCACGCATAACCTCAGGCAACTCCAGCCTATATGCCACGGGTCCCACCCGCTCAACCACTCTGAACGGACCCATGTACCTCGGACTCAACTTAGTCTCTGTCAATGACCTGTTCGGACCCCGCAACATGGCCATCTTGAGGTACACTCTATCACCAACCTGAAACTCAAGATCCTTTCTCCTCTTATCAGCATAGCTCTTCTGCCGATCCTGAGCCTCCTTCATGTTCAGCCTCAAAACCCGAATCTTCTCCGAGGTCTCCTGAACAAAATCTGCTCCAAATATGCTCCTCTCCCCCACCTGAGTCCAACATAACGGTGTACGACATGGCCTCCCATACAAGGCCTCATAAGGAGCCATCCCAATACTAGCCTGGTAGCTGTTGTTATAAGCAAACTCCACCAAGCTCAAGTGATCTGCCCAATGACCACCCCAATCCAGCACACACATCCTCAACAAATCCTCCAAAATCTGGATCGTCCTCTCTGACTGACCGTCCGTCTGAGGATGATAGGCTGTACTCATATGCACCTTCGTGCCCATCTCTGCCTGAAATGCCCTCCAGAAAACCGAGGTGAACTTGGAATCTCTATCAGACACAATACTAGCAGGCACACCATGCAGTCTGACTATCTACCTCACGTACTTCTTGGCCAAAACCGCTGCTCCATCAGTTTTCTTGATGGCCAGAAAATGTGCAGACTTAGTCAAACGGTCCACAATGACCCAAATAGCATCAAACGTCCTCGACACAGGCAAACCTACCATGAAGTCCATCGTGATCAAATCCCACTTCCACTCTGGAATAGGCAAACTCTGCAATAAACCACCAGGAACCTGATGCTCTGCCTTCACCAGCTGGCAAGTATCACACTTCGCCACCCAGTCCGCTACGTCCTTCTTCATCCCGACCCAATGATAATAACGCTTGAGGTCACGGTACATCTTGGTCGCCCTGGATGAATAGAGAACTTGCTCGAATGAGCCTCTCTCAGGATCTCCTGCCTCAAATCCTCACCCTTGGGCACACAAATCCGACCATGCACAAGGATAGTACCATTGAAACCTGATACTCTGCACCCGCAGCCTTAGAGGCATTCATCAGCCCCTCATCGCTCCCCTGAGCTAACCTCACTCTGCTCAACAAATCCGCTCTATCAGCTGCCTCCAAACCCAAAGGTTCCTCTGAGATAGCACACAAACTCAATGCACTAATCTCACCTACCAATGCCTCCATATCCTGCTCCTGAGCCGAAGCCACCCGCTTCCGACTCAAGGCATCTGCAACCAAATTAGCTTTACCAGGATGGTAAGCTATATCCAAATCATAATCTGCTACTAACTCCATCCAACGCCTCTGCCTCAAATTCAGCTCAGGCTGAGTAAAAATGTACTTCAGGCTCTTGTGATCTGTAAACACCTGCACCTTCCCACCATACAGATAGGATCTCCAAATCTTAAGAGCAAAGATCACTGCTGCCATCTCCAAATCATGAGTAGGATAATTAGCTTCATGCTTCCGCAACTGCCGCGAAGCATAAGCTATAACCTTCCCCTGCTGCATAAGTACACAACCCAACCCCACTCTAGAAGCATCTGTATACACAACATAAGGCTCGTCCTGCTCAGGCAGTGCTAACACCGGCGTGGTAGTCAACATCTGCTTGAGACTTGCAAAGCTTGCCTCACACTCTGGTGACCACACAAATGGGACATCCTTCCCTGTAAGCTTAGTCATCGGCTGAGCCATACTCGCAAAACCCCGAACAAACCTCCTGTAATAACCTGCTAACCCCAGGAAACTCCGAATCTCAGTGGCACTCTGCGGCCTCGGCCACTCCCGGATGGACTGAATCTTCTCTGGATCCACTGAAACTCCCTCAGCTGAAACAATATGACCCAAGAACCCCATCTCACGCTGCCAAAAACTGCACTTGCTCAGCTTAGCAAACAACTTCTGCTCCCTCAGCTTCTCCAACACTGCTCTCAAGTGTACTGCATGCTCCTCAGGACTCTTAGAATATACCAGGATGTCGTCGATGAAAATGATGACTGACACGTCCAGAAACTCCTGGAACACGCTGTTCATCAATCTCATAAACGCAGCTGGCGCGTTTCTCAACCCAAACGGCATCACCACAAACTCGTAGTGTCCATACCTCGTCCTGAAGGCTGTCTTCCTCACATCTGCCTCATGTATAGGAATCTGATGATATCCTGATGCCAAATCGATCTTGGAGAACCAAGTAGCACCCCTCAACTGATCCAACAACTCATCAATCCTCGGGAGAGGGTACTTGTTCTTCACAGTAACTCGGTTCAAACCCCGATAGTCAATACACAACCGAAAGCTACCATCCTTCTTCTTTACAAACAGCACCGGAGCTCCCCACGGTAAACAACTAGGACGGATAAAACCCTTGCCCAACAAATCCTCCAGCTGCTTCTTCAGCTCTGCCATCTCTGCTGGAGCCATCCTGTAAGGAGCCTTGGATAACGGCATCGTCCCCGGTTCCAGCTCAATAGTAAAAGGATCCGACCGAGATGGTGGTAATCCCTGCAATGACTGGAACACATCCTCAAAGTCCTCCAACACCGGAATACCGCTAACCGTAGACTTCCCCACTAACTCTGGCATAGATATGGTAACCAGATAAGCCTCACGGCCCTTCTCGATCATCTTCCCCGCCTGAACGGCTGAGATCACGAGACTCCCCGAGGTCGGTCTGATACCCTGAAAAACCAACTTCCCTCCTAGACGCTCAAACTCCACTCTACCCCTATAGCAATCCAAATGCACCTTGTACCGATGCAACCAATCCATACCAAGAATGACATCATATAACTCCACTGGACTGATAAGCAAATCCGCTGGCCATGACTCCCCTGCGATCTGAATATCAACTCCTCCAGCTCGTCCAATAACCCTCAGGAACTTGCCTCCCGCAACTCTGACAACTCCTGAATGCTCTCCAGGATCCCCTCGATCCCCGCACTCTCGGCACACTCCGGAGTAATGAAGCTATGAGAAGCTCCAGAATCAAACATAACATGGGACTTAAACCCGCCCACCAACAAGGTCCCTACACAAACCCTATGTGTTGAGAACCTAACACTTGACCACAAGCAACACAAAAATAATTGAACTATTGAATTAACCAAGTTCGAATCTCAGAAGTTATACCTGTGATCGCTCCTGCACTAGTGCCACCGGGCTCCTGAGTCGAGTACACCTGAGACGTCGGCTCGATCCAGCCCACCGGCTGCACAACCTGCTGCATCCCTGGCTGAGCTCCAGCCTGCAACACTGCTACTGCCCTCTGCTGCAACTTGGGACAACGAGGCTTGATATGCCCCGTCTCTCTGCAGTAGTAACACACTCGAGTATCTGCCCGCGGCTCCGTCACCGCCCGCTGCTCAGTCACTGCCCGCTGCTCACCTCTCTGAGGACAGCTAGTCAACTTGTGGTCCCTGCTACCACACCCAAAGCATCTCGCACCTCCCTGCCTCGATCTCTGCATGACATCAAACTTCCGCTTCTGCCCTTGCGCAGGCTTGCCGCCCTTGCTAGGAACAGAAGACGGCTGAGACTGCTGTGGCTGCACTGAAGAACTGACCACAACCACCTGTGACCTCAAGTCATCCTCTATCCCAGCTGCAACCTCAACCAACTCCGCTCTCGTAGCATAGCTCCTCACTCTGCACCGAGTCCTCAAATCATCCCGCAGTGCCAACAGAAACCTCCGCACCTGAGCCGACTCTGGCTCCCATGCCCTGCCTGCATACCCCACAAGCCGACTGAACTCTGCATCCAGCTCCCGCACTGTACGGTCTCCCTGAGTCAACCCCAAGAACCGTGCCTCCATGCGATCAAGAGCCTCCTGAGGAAAATACTTGGAGTTAAACTCCCTCACAAAATCTCCCCAAGACATACCCTGCTGCACCCTCCGTGCTGTCACCGACCTCCACCACACACGTGCATCTCCTGACAAGTAAAACACTGCCAGATCCACTCTGTACCGGTCGGGACACCTAAGCGAAAGGAAAATATCCTCCATCCGCTCTCTCCACTCATCCGCTACACTCGGATCGGTGCTCCCTGAGAAATACCCTGCTCCCACATGCCGCAGCTGCTCCATCATCCGCACATACTGTGCATCCACTACCTCGGTCCCCGGCTGCACACCTGCCTGCAAACCCGCTGCAGGCTGCACCACTGGAACCTGACCACCACCCACTGGCGGCACTACTGGATCCTGCCCACCAACCATTGGCGGCACAACTGCTGGAAGTCACTGCAAAGCCTGAGCTACCTGAGCTACCTGAGCTATCAAGTCCATCAAGACATCCTCCCTGCCCGGAGCACCTCCTGCTGCAACCCCCACACCCGGGGCAACACCGTGACCAACACCGTCACCCAAACCAGCCTGGTCTCCAGACACAATAGGATCAGCCTGTGACTCCGCTACCTCCTCACTGGCCATGCTATGGGTCACACTCTCACTGGCCACAGGAACCTGACCTCGTCCCCGACCACGACCACGACCACGACCCCGACCACGACCACGACCACGCCCGCGACCAGCAGCAACCTCACCTCTAACCATCTGTATCATCCAAGAACAGAAGGCTAAGCAAACAATAATTCTAATACACAAAAACACAACTTACCGTGGAATCACAAAACAAGCTCGAAGAGGATGTTCTAGGACTTCATGCCACACACAATTGCCATTCACACAATCAATTTTAGCATGAAATCCTAAACATCAACAGCAAAAGCACAATGAACCCTAGACCTAGAACCGTAAGGGCTCTGATACCAAAATGAAACAACCCTTCCCTTTTTTTTTTTTTATACCATAAATTACTAGTGGTCCCATACCCACTAACATCCTAACAACATTCAATAACCGCGGAAATACCAAATAAAACCAATTCCATTTAACCAAGGAATTCCAACAACAATAAACCAATACTCAATAGCAACATAATCCAAATAAGAAAATAACCAAAAGCTAACAACCTACAATGTTCCATTGACTTAATCTAGCAACCTAACAATAGCTAGACAGCAATCAATCAAGCCTCTAGAACATCCTCCTCCTCATCGCCCTTGATTCCACGATCACACTTTTCCTTTACCTGCACACCACAAACAACAATTGAGATGCGTAAGTATTATCACAAATACTTAGTGAGGCCATCCTCCCATCTACTGGGTTATACACACAAGCAGATGAGACCCTCAAGTTTAAGCAAAACAAACAACACACAACAATACATCAAAACAGGAAAACAAGTCTCGGATAAGGCTAGTGTCGACCGATGCCAAACGGTGTCGATCGACGCTACAAACAATGGTGTCGACCGATGCCAAACAGTGTCGACCGATGCCCCTCAGAATGGTGTCGACCGATGCTCATGAGTGTCGATCGATGCCTCCTCTGCAACCACGATCTGCGCGAAACTCAGCGACGAACTCCGACTCCAATCAACCCAAAATCGACTCCAATCATGTCCAATCAACTCGGAACTCACTAGGAACACACAAACAACGAACCCAAACAACAGAACAACACAAACAACAAGGAATCACACAAAACAAGAGGGATCTCATGCTTAGATCAACCATGGTCAAGCACTCACCTTTTCTCAAGAAGATTCTGACCAACAAGAACGAATTCAACACTCCTAGCACCCTTCCAACACGTTCCTAGCCTTGGATCTTCAATCCCACAGCAAGATCTCACCAAAAACGCCTTGAAATCTCACAAACTCTCTCAAGAACCTTAGAAAACTGTTTTCTCTCTTTGTTTCTCTTGAAAACGGCGACACAACAACAAAACACGACTCTAGGTCGTTTTCTCCCTTTTAAGACACGAATTAGGGATTTCCTTGAACCAAACCGAACCAATTCGGCAATTAAATCAAACCGGTCGAACCCAGAAATTAGTGGTGTCGATCGATGCCACTATGGTGTCGATCGACACTCCTTCCAAAAACCCAAATTCTGGTTCGCGGATGTTACAAGTCTAACATGTTTATACGGTTTTTATGAAAATATTCCAATCTCTTTTATCGTTAATATTTTTATATATACCAACCAAAAAGAAAAACTAAAAATAAACTCAAAGAAGAAAATTAAGTTGGTAAGAAATTCTATAACATTGAAGTTCTGAAAGTCAATTTAGTTATCCAAATTTTATGATCTTTAATCAAATAATTTGACTAAAATAAATAACAATAGAATTGCTGAATGTGCTAAATTAAATTTGGAAGTATAAAAAACTACAGAAACTCTAATTGGATATATGAAAATTTAGTCGAATAACTGTAAAAGAAAGATATATATTTGTTAGCCCGTAAAATAGAACCGAACACAATGTAATTTGAGGTATTAATGATGTCCATTAAGATACAAAGAAGAAAGCTTGATCGGGGAGGGGGGAAGTCATCTTCAACACTGTGAACATCATCGAGACATGCAAATCCATGTTAGCTCTGAAAAATATATTTGTTTCGCCTCTTCCAGTTCTATATAATTTTTGCCACATAGATAAATAACAACCGAGTAGTTCACTGTAAAATTCATTATGATTTGAGAAAATATAAAGAATAAATCAATCACACTAATATGATTTAATACCAATAGGCTACGTGTAACAATATAATCATAGATTGTTTAAAAAAAACAAAAAACAAATAATCATGCTGCAAAAGTACACTATTATAATTAATGTATATATAATTACTAACATAAAAAACTATAACTATTAAAAAAATCGTAAGAGAAAATCAAAAACTACTTGATTGTTTCACAACATCCATATTTTAGAAGTTGTACATTTTTTATTTTTATGTTTCACATGTTCTTGAAGAGTTTCAAATATGAAACACTATAAGAAAATGAAAAATAAAAGTCAGAAAATTTAAAACTCAAAATATTGATGCTGGGAAAAAAATTTGTGAATGAAAGAAACTAAAAACTTCGACTTCGACGCATCTTATATAGTGATGAAGATTAATATATTTTTCCTAACACAATATATTTTATGATACTAACAAAAACGATTTTGGTAGTTACTTTAGATTTGTTCATTTAGTTTTGGAATATAGATTTTAGAAAAAGGAATATTGTTTACGACAATATCTCCAAATATATAACCATATTAAATTTTTATACATATATACAATTTTGAATTTAATTGCTCAATTTTTATAGAAACATTTTTAATTTATTTCTATAAAAGAATTTAGTGATTTTGTATATTAGGTAATATTAAAATCAGAAATTATTGTTTCCGGATATATCTCAAAATATATAATCAAATTAAATATGTTTACATATATAAAATTTCGAATTTAGTTACCCAAATCAAATAGTTTACATAAATATCAGAATTATTGTTTCCTTAAATGATTAAACAAAAAATTTATTTTTTTGAATTTTATTGCAGATGCTTGTTTCGATTCTGTTTGGATACGAGACTATGAAAAACAGCTCCGAACACTTAATACATGATCGAAACAGAATCAATCCGGCTCACAATATAATCCCCACGTTTTTACCATAAAATTTATTTTAATATTCCTCTCCTATTGTATGCTTTGAAATATATTCAGGGTCATTTTATATCATATATTCTTAAGTTTTATTTTGCCTTATAAATAATGTAATAATGCTTCCCTTTTAATAGTATAGATGAATAGCATAGAAATGGAAATAGATTGAATATAAAAAATAGTGGGCTAGCTAGGTGGTTTCCCGTTTATTCATGCATCAGTTAAATCATGTGATCATTCACGAGTAAATTTTTTTCATATCGATCTAGTAGACCATGAGTTAATCACATGTCGACTGTGGTTTTTACCTATCAATTTATTCGAATCTTTGTATGACTAAAATATGTATACATGCATATTATAAAAAAGGGACTCGTCTAAGCTCCTAATCTGGTTTTAAAAGTAGATTCCCGGATAATGTGTGGGATTGACTCATTTTGACATCACTTTACAACAACAGAAAAGACTCATTTTGACCGCCCTTTGTTTTTATACATATTTATAGTAAATATATTTCATTTATAGTCAAATTTTTTCGAATCTATTCAAGAGTAAGAATTAAGAAACATTACATGCATGGATGAGCGTATGAAAATTATAAGTGTACAAAGGAAAGTTTGAATGTCCTAAATTATATTTATTTTTCCCGAATTTCCAAAATGAACTTTTGTTTTTTTTTGTTTCTGTAGTAAGATAAAACTTTTGGTTAGTATTATCCATTTTCACTTTTTAAAGAGAATATTTTGTTTTATATAAATAGGAAACAATTCATATTGAGAGTATATCCATCGGCATCCGGATATGTACTGAGGAAGGGTCCTCACGAGATTAGTCATGCTGACATGGAAACTAGCTGTCTTGAGCAATCATTCATCTCAGAGATCAGACACTTCCTCCAACCACAACTCGACGCGTCACCTTCCGCGGCGCCATGTATCTGTTTCTCTGATTCTCTCCCCCCACCCATTATATAATCTCCTCCTATTTTCTTCTTCTTTTTTGTCCAACTCTAAAAACAACAAATATTATTTGCTCTATTCTTTAAGAAAGAAAGAAAAACAAAAACAAAAACAAAAACAAAAAAAAAAACTCCGATGGATCGGCAAAATTCTGATGACATCATGAGGTTTCTTGATGGAATGGCTAGCTCCGACGACGTTCTTTTCGGTTTTCTCGACGAAGGAAACCAGTCACCCGAGGATTTCTCTGACTCTGGTAACCTTAACGGCGGTGGAGACGATGAAGACGACGACAATAATAACATCAACAATTGCAATTCTGAAGAAAACAAAGCTTTTTGGCAGGAACAAGAACAACTTCTTCAGGTAACTTTTTTTACCCAAAATATATATATATATTTTAATTACCAAACAAAACTAAAATCTTGTAAACAAATTATTTTTGTCATTTTTTTAGCCAATTTATTTGGTGTCTAAATATGTTTTTTTTTTCTTTTTTGGGAATTGTGTAGGGGACACTGTATAGGACAAGTACGATTGAGACGAAGATTAGACAAGCGACGAAAGAAGCCTTGAAACAAGTTAAATCTAAGAGTCCTTTTTATTGTGTCTGCCGGCGACCAGTGGACGGCGGTTGCCGGAGTTGCTTACGTGGTGAGATTTCTAGACACCTCAGAGATGTTGCCGGCTACGATTGCGTCATCTCCAAATCTAAATGGAGAAGCTCTCAAGACATCCCTGCAGGTACAACCATACACACATGCAAACAGTCCCGTCTCAATAATTTTTTGGTCCCTAGGTGAACCAAATTTTTTAGACCCTTTTCACACTATTTTTTTTTTTTTTTGTCCCCTTTGTTAAAGAAAATTTTCTGAATTTGGGGTTGGTCCCTTGGCTTTCGCCCCTCTCGCCGCCCCCATGAGCCGGGCCTGCATGCAAACATGTTTTTTTTAATTATTAAAAAAAAAAAAAAAAAAAAGAGACTGGTTCTGAATTATTCAGCCATCGTTTTCATTTCTTCAAAGGGAATATCTAAGATAATTATTTTAAAAATTGGAAGAAGATGATTATGTCCACAAGACGAACACGAAAGATTTTTCCAGACCCATTCTTTTTAATGTGTTACTTTATTATGTATCAAGCAAAAATCGGATTTTGTCAACAACACACACACTACATTTATTATGAATGTTTTTTCTTTGGACCATATACTTAATTAACTAAATATTATGAATATTTTGGAGTGAGTACTCATACAGTATTTTGTTTTTATTAATATCAGGGGAACACGAATTTTTGGAGATCGTAGACCGATCGGGTTCGAAGAAAGGCGAGATGAGAGTGGTGATCGAGTTATCATTTAGGGCTGAGTTCGAGATTGCAAAAGGCAGTGAAGAGTACAAAAGACTAGTCAGCCGATTGCCCGAGGTTTACGTCGGAAAAACCGAAAGGCTTCGATCTCTGATCAAGATATTGTGCATTGCTGCCAAAAAATGCTTGAGAGACAAGAAAATGCATATGGCTCCTTGGAGAAAACACAAGTACATGCAAGCCAAGTGGCTTGGCACGTGCGACCGATCTAGCTCCTTGGAAGCGACGGTTTCCGAGGCGATGGAGCCGGAGAATTGGGTGCCGGTGGCGAAGCCTAGGGTTTCTATGTTGAACTACGGTGGTCTCTTCTCCGCCGGTCCGACCGCTGTATCCGTCGTGTGATATTTTGTATTTCTTAAGATATGGCTTGTAATTATTAATTGATTAGGGTGAGTGTTACGAGTTTCGGATTTGAAATGGTCTCAGCGACTCTGGTCCGGTACCTGACATTGTGTAGTAACTAACTAGTAAGTGACAAAAGGCTGGTTTGAATCATTGGTGCAAGAAGAAATGAGATCTTTGTGAATTTTTTTTTTTAAGTTTTTGTATATATAATGTATACGTACGAGTAACTAAAATAAACTTTTTACATAAATATTATACATTTTGGAAAATTTCATTCATATTAAGAGATATCTTAAAACGGGTGTGCATATGTTGTAATGCAACTAAAAGACTGTATTTGTTAATCTCATAGTTTGCAACTTCATAAGCCAGAATAACAACATAAATAGTTTTTTTGAACCGGTTTGAGTTTAAAAAAGTTAGAAGCATGAAGAATTAAAATTATGCAGTCGATGAGTTGAACCTAGGACCTAGGATTCAGAATCACATGCATGCCTTAAAGGCTTAAACTAATCGAACCAATGGCCTAGTCCAAATAATCATCCTCAAGACCAAGCACAGGCTTGATGAGGTAGCTAATAACCCAAGACCAACACTGTATTAACCTGTTACACAAGTTTAAGATAGTTCAACTTTTGTCACTTGACTATGTACAGATCAGAATGCGTGGTTTTTTGTTTGTTTGTTTGTTTACATGTGTTTATATAGACCTTATCCACCAAATTTACATTTCTTTCATATGTTTGTGAATAATATTTAAATTTTTAATTTATTTATTTAACCTAATAAATGTTACTAGTAAATTATTTATCCACACGCATACGTACTGAATACACATACACCTTTAAGTACATTCAATAAAATATACAGCGTTACATATCACTAAAAAAAATTGAAACTTTTTGAACACCATTTCAAAGCAATAATAGTCACATCGTTACTATTCTTTGAATACACAAACACTTTTTGTGAAACGGATGGAGTATTTGTTTAATTTAATATTCTTTCAACTACCGTCTGTCTAATTAATTAACTCTAAAATTAATTTCAAGTCAACCTCCAATCGTATTCTACCATCCAATAATCGATTATATTCAAAAATATAAATGACTGCATTAAAAAAAAGGCTCAACAATGTGACCAATTCTGATTCGTTAATCTATTTGTGAAAAGGACAACATGCAATATATAAAATAATAAAACTGATTCAAAGAAAAAAAATATTTATATGAATTAATTTGTACCCTAAATGACACAGTCAATTTAGTAATAATAAACACGTTTCATTTTAATTTCCGCTAGTACCGTTTTCTAGAATCTAGATGTTCATTTTTTAATCCGTAAACCGGTGACAAGTTGTAGAGACAAGACAACCTCTTCGATATGGGTGATCCCGTCCATCTGGATCCGGTTGAGTGTTGACCATGTCGCTTGTCTTGTAAAATGTCCTTCAATGCATCGTATCTTATATATCTCGACGCTTGAAGAGTCCTAAGGCTGACCACATCCAAATTTGATGACCTCATTTTCAAGATTTCTCTTTCTGTCCACCGTCGATGCATTTCCCACTCAACAGGTCACATTATATTCGATCTGTCGAGATCGGACCAACGCTGGAAATAAAGCCACGGAGATGATATGGAGAGGATTAAGAGCTTCATAGTATCATTCTTCATCGAGAGGGTCAAAATGGAGAGTAAATGATCTGATTAACTAGAGGTTTTGTAATTAAGCAATTTTTACTCTACCGTTTTATAATTGTTTTTTTTTTAATATATATTTTTCTAGTCTACGTTTAAATAACTCTAGGGTCACTTTATGTTGCAACATGTATTCGTTTCTTTATTTTCTTACTCCTTAGTTCATCAGATATTTGATACATTATTTTCGTTTTCCTCTTTTTGATGAGTAAAAAATGTAGTCTTCTTACAGTAATTAAATTATAATCTTGATTCTCTGAACTTGCTTTGCTCCATGGTCAATTCGCATATTGTTGTGAACAAATTAAATAGATTAGAAATAGTTCTTGTTGTGTTATATTCACAAGTCCCCTAATACATATATATAGGGGATACAAAACTAGGGTTTTAGTTTTTGTGATTCCTGAACCAAAAAAAAAGTTTGATAGAGTCAAGAGATCATATCTAAAACAAAAAGAATAGAGATGAGTTTCCGATCAAGACTTGCATTGTATATAGCATAGATTCACGTGGTATGCCATGGCTTCATACATGTGTATCAAGATTAACATGCATGTTAAATCATTCAATGGTGTTTGATTTAAATCTAGTGAATTGCAATTGCAATGATTATATATATGTATTTTTGGACAAACAAGAGCAATTGCAATAATTAAAAGTCATCACCAATTAGTAAAAAAATTTACGAGGTACGCTTTAGTTCCAACACAAATGTGATACCTCCAAGACCAGAGTAAATATATATCGTTACATAACTGACTGAATAAGATCCCGATATCCATTCCTTGATTCACCGTAGGTATTACTACTGAATAAGGGCACTGTTTGGCGAAGCCGACCTTTTCGTCTTTGGATTGTTTTATCGAGTTGCTTAGACTGTTTACGCATAGCTGGAACTTCTTATGGCAGCTTATGTTAGTCATACCTGCAAAATTGGAATCAAATAAGCAAAATTTTCAAGCGTAAGCGTGTCAACATATATAGGACCACATTTTTTGCATTTAAATGTGGTAAACTATAGCTTGAGAACGATGAATCAGAACAACATGGAAAATAAAGACTGATATGATAAGATCCCAAAAACAGTAGATGATTATCTTGAGATATCAGAGCCTAGATGGCCTTAAGAGATTATCATACTCGACATCCTAGCACTACTCTGCATTACACAATTTTACGTGGCAGACCAGATTGACTGCATTCTCAAATCCAAAGTCTAATCAAGTCAAGTTAATTACATTTATACTGAATCTGTACTCTCATATGTTAATTTTAGTTTATCTTTAAACAACAAGCAGAGGATCGGACTAATAGACATATATATAGCAACCCTGATTGATATATACCTTTTGACCCAACACAATGGTCATGGACCATACAACAAGCATCAAGATCATCGCAAGGCTCTTCACCAGGACATCCAAAGTGTCCAAACCCACAATACTTGCCATATCGAATAGAAATAGCTGAAACAAAGAATATAAGAAAGTGAGTAGTTAAAGAAGCTAATTAAAACAAGGATCCTGTAAAAGAGAAAAAAACCAAATAATCAAACTTGAGAAATAAGTAATCTTACTGTCACAATTCTGTGTAGTGCAAGTTCTTGTACACTCCTGTGATACAATTTGATTCGAAAAAGAAAAAATCCAATTGATTAAAGTGTGTTAAGGGTTCTCTCAGAAATCAGGAGAGGCATGTGTATAAAGAGAAGTGAAATAAATAAACACAGAGAATCAAATAGAACCTTGCTGCGAACGACACCAACGAGGACAGTGATGAAGAAAGCCGCCGCGAAACGAATCATCACCGTCGTCGTCTCGTAGATGTTTGTGGATTTTTAGGGTAAATCGTCGTCGTTATCTTTTTCGCCAAGGTTTCTAGTTGGTCTTCCTGTTTTGTCGCACATACCAATTTTTTTTTATTACTTTTTTCTTCTAGAGTCAACTCAAATAAATGTATTAAATATATTTTTCTAAAAAATTTACTAGCTGCAAAAATTAAAATTACAACAGTATGTATGATCTTGATATATCAGTTTCTGAAACAAAATAAACAGAAAGTATAAATCAAAAGAATATTCACTTTTCAGAATATCTGTTTTTAATTTCAGCATAACTTCTTCAAATTTACATTTTTTTTAGGCCTGGGCATAAAAACCGTACCCGAATACTCAATTCGGAACCCGACCTAAAAAACTGGGTTCGGGTTTGCCTACAAAACTCTATTGGGTTCTATTTTCTAATACTCATGGGTTCGGGTTAGGATCGGATAATAGCCGATACCCGTTTGGGTACCCAATAATCCGAACATATAAACATATTTATAATATTTGTTATTAATATAATGCAATTGCCCTAAAGTTATGATTATAATTTTGAATATTTCATTTAGTTTTATACCTAAATATCAAAAATAATCAAAATATCTAAAATATTTTGTCACATAAGTCAAACTTTAACTAAATTTATTTAAATTTAATAAATTTTAATTATATTTTTCGGGTACCCGGTAGTTCGGATACTAATCGAGTTCTAAAATTTGTAATCTAAACCGATCCGAACCCGATAGTACCCAAATCGAACCGAACTCATATATATATAAATATTTAATGGGTTCTATTTTCTTAAACCCGTTTAGCCAGACCCGAATGGGTAATATCCAAACCCGAACGGGTTAATGCCCTGCCCTAATTTTTCCAATCCTTTTTTATGTTCTTTTGGTAAAAGTTATAGATGAGAAAACATGTAGTAATAATTATACTCCGTATAATTTGTTTTAATAAAATATATAATGATTTTTTTTTATGACGATACATAATGAAATTATTTATACAGTTGACATTTGCATATAAATCTCAGTCTAGTTATCAATTTATTTTTTAAAATTATAATAATGTTTTACAAAGAAAAAGAAAAAAAAGAGAGAGAGCAATTCTTCTGCAGAGAGATCATCTTCAGAGAGTGAAACTTTTTAGAAAGGAAACTCCTTTCCATCTTTTTCTTCTCTCCAAACATAAAAAGTTTTCAACTTTCACCCAAAAACGAGGAATCGATACAGAGAGAATCTACTCAATAGGAAAGAACCACAAGTCAATTTGCTGTTCTATGATTGATTGATTGATTGATACCACAAATTAGCAGAACAATTGCAAGAGTTTGTTTCTCTGTCATAATCTCTTCTAGTTGCGGTGTTTGGTGCAGACGACGACAATATATAATCTTGTATTGGGCAGTTTGTTTGTTGGGCTCTCACTTTCTCTCTCTGTTCAGCCGATTTGATTCTTCGTTTCTTTGTTGTTTGACTTCACTTGAAGCAACCTCCCTTCTTTTTATTGATCTCTTCTTCTTATATGTCTTTGATGAATCGTCGGCATTGTGATTTTGGGGTTGTGATATGAGGAAGCTTGGGGTTTGGGGATTAGGGTTCCTCTGCTTTTCGATTTGGTTTGCTGTTTTGCTGCAACAAGCTCATGGACTGAGACCCATTAGGGAGACAGCTCGATCCTGGGGTGATGAGGTTTGTGTTGATTTGATTGATGATTCCATTTGCTTTTCAATGTTCCTTGATTTTGTATCCGTGATTCATTTGCTGTTCAATGTGCTCGTTGACTTGATTACCTTATTTATGGAGAGACTAGAGAGAGAGAGAGAGAGAGGAGCTGTTGCAATAGGTGAACTTCTGATAGCTCAGAATCTAGAATGGGAATAAGACTGCAGTTTTAGGAAATTGTGTATTTGAGGCTGTGGCTGGAAGGGTTTCAAGGCTGAGAGATTGTTTCTGTGATCTTTTGCAGTGGCTCTTTGGCAAAAAAGAAAAAGGCGGAGCAGGACCTTTTTCTGCTTGGAATATAACAGGAACATATAGAGGTTGTTTTTTGTGACATTTGCATTCTTCATTTTGCTTCTGCCTCAGTTTTATCATATTCTATGCTGATGGATGATGTTGAAGCTCATTGATTTTCCGTGATGTCTGTTTCAGGCACCTGGAAGTTTCTAGATACTGTAAATAGCTCTTCAAAGTTCCCAGATTTCAGAAAAGAAAGCGGCAACTCTGTCATTGAATTAGTCACAAGTCCAACAAAAATAACTGGTGTACATTATGTTCAGGTCAATAGCTCCTTTATTCATAGTCTGCATATCTTTTTAAAAAAAGAATTTTGCAAAATCAGAACTTGGTTGTTAACTTTTATTGCGGAACAGGGTGCAGTTGTTTTCCATGATGTGTTTGACAATGAACACAATGTGGGTGGTGCCCAAATTAAAGTGGAAGGTGTATATATTTGGCCTTTTAGACAGCTCCGTCTTGTTGCTAACAGGTATAACTAAGATTATTGATTTACTTATTGCTTTTTCAAGATCCAGTATTGGTAGGGTTCTCTAATTAAGGTCTGTAAGTGTTTAATGATTCATCAGCAGAAATAAGGGTGTATCAGGACTAGAAGACGATTATCTTCTCTCCAACCCCTATCACCTGGTAATGCATGATGTGATCCACTTTGCGGCAAGATGATGGATCGTTTTTCTGATTCTTCGTTACCTTTATTCGATGAGTTAAAATGTTTGGAGAGCTTATTAGAGTCAACTTTTCTTCTGTCTGGACAGCTTGGAATTTTTTCCTCCCAAGTATTTCAAGAATCTCCAAGAGGCAGGATATTGAAAAAGAAAACTTGTGAGTAGGATCTGGATTTGTTTCCATATGTGTTACACTTGTGCTACATTTGACCTTCATTTGTGTTGTATTCACAGCTCCAATATATGAGATGGAGAAGCACTGCAATATCGAAATAGCAGCTCAAATTTCCCAAACCGTTTCTAGTGAAAACAGTATGTATGCCTTCTGTTGTCTTCTAACATTTGAGGTTGAAATGATGATGCTGGCTCAGTTGTTGCCTTCTTAGTTTAATTTAGTCTTGACTTTTACTTATTTTGGTAGATGGGGGGGACAAAGATCATTATCATATCGACGGAATGATGGAAAGTCCTGCAGTAGATGATGACGGAGATTGTTTTTCCCCTTTGTCGCTGAATGCGACCTCCGTAAACGTTGAAGTCTATTATAACAAAGCTGTGAACTATACATTGATGGTCACTTTTGTATCCTTTGTTCTAACCTCTTTCCATTCCATCATAACATGGACACACTTTTTAGCGAATTCCTTAACTTGTTATTGTACTTAGGTCTCGTTCCTACAGGTTCTTTTGTTGATCCGACAAATGGAGCACAGTAACACACAGTCCGTAAGATTCTTGCTTTTTTGTTAATCTGATTTGTTTTTTTTAGAAGAGACTGGATGCTAACTTTGGAATAACTCTTCTTGTATGTATGCAAGGGTGCTGCAAAGGTCTCTATAGTAATGATCGGGCAACAAGCCATCATGGATTCTTATTTATGCCTTTTACATCTCACAGCTGGGATTTTAGTTGGTATGTATTTTTTAAAATAATCTCACACTTGTGTTTCCTCTTTGTATAATATAGATGGTAATCTTCATAGCATTTCATTGTCTGTGTAAGCAAATTTGTGGGTTTTCACAGGAAAGATTGAGAAATGCTCATTCTTGACCATGTCATGCTTTTCTGAACCACTCCATTTTATTCTTATGCAGAATCCCTTTTTAACGCTTTTGCAACGGCTGCGTTCTTCAAATTTGTAGTGTTTTCGATATTTGAGATGAGATATCTTCTGTCCATATGGAAAGCAACCCGGCCTTCAACCAGTGGTGAGGGCTGGGAAACAATGAGGCGTGAGCTCTCCTTTCTGTACAGCCGTTTCTGTGAGTATTTGATTTCTTTGGTGTTTGTTCATCAAAGTAAAGGCTCACAGATGTTTGATGTATCTCTCATCGTAATGATTCTCAACAGATGGAATCCTTCTTGGAGGCATATTGGTAATGTACGAGTTCCACAACTACATGCGGCCGATCCTCCTACTCATGTATTCATTTTGGATTCCCCAGATAGTTGCAAATGTTGTTCGTGATTCTCGAAAGTCTCTGAACCCTTATTATATCATGGGGATGACTGTTACACGACTTGCTATACCCTTGTATGTTTTTGGATGCCCGAAGAACTTCATGCGTGTAGAGCCCAGAAAGGCCTGGTGTGTAGGCCTGTGCGCATTCGTGGGGTCTCAAGCTGCTCTTCTTCTTCTTCAGCATTATTTCGGGTCTCGTTGCTTTGTCCCTCGGAAGGTTTGTTGGTTCTTCTGATGCCTTCTTTTTTAGATCGATAGTAAAAATAAATTGGTTTTACAGGCAAGAGTTGATGTGTTTACTTCTGATTTGGCAGATGCTACCTGAGAAATACAGCTACTACAGAAGATTCGATCATGATGTAAACCGAAGCAGGGACTGCGTAATCTGCATGGCCACGATTGATCTCAGACAACGTATTAATGATTGCATGGTAACGCCGTGTGAGCATATATTCCACTCGGGATGCTTACAGAGATGGATGGATATAAAGATGGAGTGCCCAACATGTCGTCGCCCACTTCCTCCAGCTTAAGCTTCGGGTTCCCTAAGAATTCTCTATTATTAACGAACTGCACCCACATTAGTTGTAGGTACAAGCTGCTGGAATATTGATGTTCCAGGCTTTGGCTCCTTGTTTGGTTTCAGACAGGCCTTGGAAAGATATTAGATGAAAACAGAGCATAGATAGAATCTGGCTGAGTAGACATTTGTATGAATTGTGTAATAAGTCTCTTTAATCATTTGGTCATTCTTTCAACAGAAATAGAGATTATTTTTGGCTCAAACTTTCTAGCAACGCCAGAGTCTATCTATTTTAAGACTAACAGACGACTATAATCAGCAAGTCAAGAATGACTCTAAAACTTCCATAACTTGATGTTTTCTTGAATCCCCCATCACTTGCACTTGAAACTTAATTTATTCCTTAATAAATCACCCCAGACTATTTTAGAATACAAAGTAGGAAATATAGATGTGTTAGATAGATACATTCAATATTTTGAGAGGCAAACAAAGTCTCTGAATGTTTCTTTCTTTCTTTTTCACAGACTACCCACTATACAGAGACTCTTTGATTACTGCGTGAAGATGATTACGAAGAGCATAAAGAGACACGTTGTTTGGAGAGTAACTCGTTGAGCTTCTTCATGAGCTTAGGATCCGCGCATATATACTCTTCCATTGACTTTCTCAGATTCCTCAATGTCTCTGTGTCATCTTCACTCTCTCTGTTGAGCAGCTTCGTGAACAGTTCCTTCCACATATCCACGTTCCAGTATCTGAGCAAACAACTTAGTGAATTGAATACCAAATCTTTATACCACAGTAACGTTTTTTTATCTGAAAGACAAAATAACCAATGTTCTTTGATTTTTGAGACCTTTTAAATGAAGTTCTTGGCAGATTAATGTTGCCACCGTCCAGCGATTGTTTCTTATCGATCTCCATGTAGGTGTTGTGCAGCATCAAGTGGACGATTGCACAGAGTCCATAAGTGTCCACCTATATAACACATGAGACCTCGAATGGTTTAAAGTCTAATCACGCAAAGACATAATTCTTGCTGAAACAGTGTGATTTAAAAGACTTGCCTGGAACTTCCAAGGTTTTTTCTCCTTCATCTCCATGCAACGGAAGCCTGAGGTACGACAATCTCCTGTAAACTCAGTGGTTCTAGGAAACAGTCTCAAGTCTATTCCTCTACCCCAGTCAACAAGACAGAGACCCTGAGACAGAAATGATAAATTGCATCAGATTCTGGAGATAACGCACAAAAATCAAAACTAGTGGTCGCATAAGGGATATACCTGATTGCTCGAAGAACCTGTTTTCTCATGGAAGTCTGTCTCAGTTAGGTTTTCTCTGCAAGTAATTCGTGAGGTATCTCAGTCTCTGCCACGATCGTAAACATACAAGTACATGGCTTCATGATCAAAAAGTCTAATCTACAATCTAATCAGCACTATTGGAACGGAATAAGCTTACGTAGGATATCGGATCAGCAGATTGTCTGGCTTGAAATCACCATGAATGATTCCAACACTGTGCAAAGTTTCTAGCATGTACAGCATTTCTCTTGTGTAATACATGCACAAAACTTCTTCCATGGACTTGCCAACAACGAGATATGAGTTTATGACATCCTTAAACCACAAAAAGAAGGTAAATTAAACAGGGAATTATGTTTCCGTTTTGTATATTCAGTCCGTAAGAGTCCACAGAAACCTACGTGGAGTGTCCCATGTGATAGATAATCGCAGACAAGTATACTGTAGTCCGAATACACTTGCACTCTCTGAGCCAATCCAAAACTTGATCTCTAAAACATGGTATGAGAGCAATTAGTACGGTGTGAAACACCTGTGACCTGGTAATATTAATGGAAAAGGACATTACTTGGCTCTCTGGGATCCTGCAATCAAGTTGGCGATACATGTGAAATTCCCAAGGAAAAGGTGGCTTTTGTACCTGTGAGAAAGTAGTATATGCAATATGTGATGTGAGCTATCTGCCAATTGTTCCATTTTGCATCATACTGTATTTGAAAAAACTTGAAGGGTCTACCTTCAGAGCAACTACTTCATCAGGATTGCTGTCAATGTATGCTTTGAACACTTGAGCAAAAGCACCTTTACCAGCACAGCCCTTGATCTGGTACTTCCTTCCACCTAGCAAATAGAAAGAGACCAATGTATTCAAGTCATATTTTGTTACATTTCTTTTGTCACAGAGAAGAAATACTGTCCCAGGTGAGAACAAAGCGGGAATCAATTCCTTTTACACAAATGAATACATGCTCAGCCCTTTTCTAATATGAAACAATGCATCTTTAACATTGAAAGAAAACATTATTTATCCTGCAAAGGTGATAGACTAGATTGGTATGACAAGAGTATACCTATGTCAATGATATTGTTTCTGGAATAATTCTTCAAAGAAGACAGGTTGGCTTTTCCGGGGAAAACTTTGTTGCTTGCATGGTAACCCTGATGCAAAAACATAAAGAAATACACTCAGCGGAGACGCCTCCCTCTATATAAGTGAAAATCATGTAAAAAATATCAAAAGTTTCCATTTGCCTTACATCATATTTCACAAGCTGGGGTGTTATCTTGTGAATTAAGCTGTCCACAGTGGAGGTTTCCCATGGATTTACAAAACCCGTCTCCAAGTCAGTGGCCTGGTCATCATCATCATCATCATCAATTTGCCAGAAAGAAAAGATAAGATACATAAAAGAGGAACTCCGTTTAATTCTCAACTAAAAGCTAACAAAGTGCAGCAGAGAAACCAAATGTTACTAGTTAATGTTAAACAAACCTTTACAAGGGAAGGTGCTTTGGTCCTCTTAGAGATTCTTTGTAAGAACAAAGAGTGAGCCTCTTTTAACCTGTCAAATGGTTCAGCTTTCCTACAAATTCTCCAAAAGACAGATAGCAGAAATGAGCAACAGATCAGCACAAAGACACGAAACTATAAAAAAAAAAAAACAAGAGGAAGAGGCCACAAGAAGAAGGAGAAAGAGACCTTGAAAGACCAGTCTGATAAACCGAATTTGCTCTTCGCCATAATCCTTTGACCTCAAGAAAAATAGCATACCATTCATAGAGCAACGAATGCCCTGTGCATATCTCCTTCTCTTCAACTTCTCTATAAACACTCTCGAAGTCTTCACATCCCTCAAGCTATAAAAACCCACCCAACCAACCAAAATTGAAGCAAAAAATTCAACCAATTAGTGCGATTCGGGGATATTAAGTAACAATCCCAAACCCTAAAAGTAATGCGAAATCAAAAACAAAACACAAATTCGAAAAAAAGCTCAAACAAACAAGTTGGGAGAAAAGAGGGTTTTAATAGTAAATTAATTACGTAGAGGAACCAGATCTTGAGGAATCTGAGGTCGTTTCGGTACCGAGCATCTTGCTTACAAGTTGAGATACAATCGTGGAGAAGCTCATCGAGATCTTCTCCGGAAGTTTTACCAGAGTAGAGATCCTCCGTCGCCTTTTTAATCTTCCTGTGAAAACAAACCCCAAAACAACACACAACATCCCAAAAATTAATCAGAAACCCTTTTTTGACACATTATTTCACAATTGATTAGATGAGAAGCAGAGAGGTGAAGTAGTATTTTACAAAAGCCACGGGAAGAGCGGGTCGTCGGCGGCGGTGTTGGATTCACCGGCGGTGTCTCTGTAACCAATTGTCATTTTTCGCAGTCGGAGAGAGAGAGAGAGAGAGAGAGAGAGAGAAAGAGAGAGAGAAGAGGGAGTGAAGCTTTTTCAAAAATCAGTTTCGAAATTCAAAATTTCTTTTTGTTGGATCGATTCTATATAGCCCAATAGTGTTAATGGGCCTCTGTGTTGTTGTGTGTTATGTTGGCCCATGTATCAATCAAGTGAGACACACAAATGAGTAATCCCGACCCACGCGCTGCATGTCTTTTTCATTTTTATGCAATAAAAAAAAACCCAAATCGGAGGGTTATATAATTTGTCCACGGATTCTAATCTCACGCGCTCAACGCGTTTTTGTTGCGTGTGGACTTTATATGTGTCAGTTTTTTCCTTCAGATTTGTCTAATTTTTTTTTATTTTATTTCCTTTACCAATTTGGTCTTGAGCATTATTACATCAAGATTTTTTTTTTTTTTTTTTTTTTTTTTTAATTTCGTTTTAATTTGTCATACACATAATTATCTCCACATATCATTTAATTATCTCCACTATCAGTGTAGTATTACATCATTTATTTTATATATTTGGTAATTCACATTAGCTATATGCATTCTAAACATAATTAAATTAAATTATTTTGGTAACATTATCTCCACTATGTTAATGGTTGACTAATCAATTAACACACTTAAATGTGAATTACCTACATAAATAACATATAAGTAATTTGTTATAAACAATTTGTTTTAATTTTTATTCTATATATATATATAGAGTTATATTAGAATATGTACTTTGGTGATTTATAAGTTATATATTAATCTTTCTAATTTCAAACATCTTAATTGTACAATTAACTCATTCAACCCACTAACTATACTATTCTTATATAACAAAACAAAATGCATTAAATCACAATCAGATCAAATTAGTTTTGTAACTTACTCTCAATTGTACATGTCCTACATTATCAACAATTTCCCTACAAATAACAAACACCTACTAATCACCATCATATAACAAATCTCTCATAAAAATTAAAATTCTATTTATAACATCATTTCTCAATATAACTAATAGTGTTTCAAATATTTTATGTATGTCACTTTTGAAGATTTTGGTTCTAGTTTGTATAGATTTCATGTTAGTATGTTTATAAGAAGTTCAGGTGATTTCATGTCCCTTCTTTTTACATGTGTATTATTTCTTAATTCTAAATACATTTTTTTCTTTAATTGAATTTAATCATATCATTACTAAAGATAATAAATATCAAATTTAACATTATAGTACAAAAAGATAAAGATGTATTGACTTATTAAATCATACATAATGGATTGAAAAGCTATATCATGAGAAATGTTTTTACTAATTGTTAAAGCTCGCATTAATTAAGCCGTATGTAACTCTACATACAACTCTTCTATTCATGGACATTAATTAACCTTTGTTAAGAGAGAGATCAATTTAGAAAAGATACTAAGTGGCTGAAGATGAACATGATGAACATTGCCAAAACAAAGTCATGACCAAAAAAACCATAAAACCAAATCGAAATTTTTACAAGCAAATAGGATGCTTTTCAACGTTGATAAATAAGAGACACAATGTCATCGACAAAGGTTAATTTTTGTAAAAAAAACTTCATCCTTTTTGGCTTTCAAGATGCTCCATCGGTCCATCATTTCCCTCTTCTTTTCTTCTGGAACCTGACCCCAAACCATTTTCACTGCATCTCCACCCATGCCACGATTAGAAACCAAAGGAAACAAAACATAGTTGCTAAACCAATATCCTCCTTGATTCATCACATCCACATCCTTATGATCACTTTCCAGCTTCTGAGTCCAATCATTTATTTTATATTTTTGCATCAGATTTACATTAATAAATGATTAATGTATTTATTTTAAATGATGCAAAAATAATTTGCATCACTTTAATAAATAATTTACATTTTGTTCATGCAAATAATTTGCATCGGTTGAGACAAATATTTGTATCAATTATTGTAATTGAAGTTATAATATATCAATTTTTAAAAAATTGATACTAATTTTGCATCAGTTAGTATAAATGATTGTAATATTTTATTTTGACTATAGTAAGTGATGTTAAATATTTATGTCAATTCTAAATAGCTGATGTTAAGATTATGATATCAGTTTTAAGAAATGATTCAAATAATTGTATATTTTACAATTAAAAGTTAAATCAAATATGAATAATCGATAAATTCGTGTTAGTTTCAGAAATAATTATAATAATATTGCTATTTTCAATAATCAATAATTATAAATAAAATAATATTTAAAAAAACTTAAATTTCATAGAAAACACGGATACATAGTTTGAAAAGCTCAAACTGATTTTTTTTTTTTTTTTTTGCGATCAATAATATTTTGAATGACATGAAGTTGTGTACGAAATAACATTTTTTTTATGTCAAAACAATGTTTTATTTTTTTGTCGGCAACGTGAGAAAATCCATCAAATAATAAAAGTAATAGACAGATCATTGAAGAGAGAATTTGTTTAATTGATTAACATGGATTAATTAAAAAAAGAAAAGTCGTCGGCGGACCAAAGTAAGGCAGCAAGCAGCCAATAATGAGATAATAGCGTCATCGGCTGGTTCACATGTGACACAACCTCACAAGTCATTTATTACATAAACTTCATCTCTGTTTCTCTGTCTGTCTTTTGAATCATTCACATAATCTCACAAACGCAGAGAAATAACAAAATCCTTCTCACAAAAACGCAGAGAAATAACAAAATCCTTCTCACAATGACAGGCAGAGAGATTCTCCATAAGATGAAGGTATTACTTCAGCTCAACTCTAACAAGTCATTTCTATTTTTCTTTTAATAGCGTACTTAATTGAGAAAGTTTCAAGGGGGTCAACTCAAGGATCTTGATTTTGTGATCTGATCCTTCTACTTCTAGATATGTCTTGTTCTGTTTCACAACCTATTTATATATGTTTTTACTTCTCTGTTCTAACTTCTACGTAGAGAGCCGCTTTAAGGAACCAAATTTCCAAGCATTTGACATGTTAATTACTAGAGCTTGTGTTAATCTCGTGATATTTGTGCATTTCCTATTATGCTAGCTCTTTTGGTTAGACATATTATATATTTAGGTACTACAGAACTTTGGATTTATGCATGTGATTTTCGTTTGAAGAGTACTCCAGAGTGTTTATTATACATGCGTACCATGGATCTCTTTAACTTGTTGTTTTTTTTTTGGTGTGAGAATAGCTGAAAGCTGGATTCTGTGGATCTGAGACAGGAAGAGGTAAGAGCAAGATGTGGAAGAACGTCGCACACGGTTTTGAGTTTGTGAAAGGCAAAGCATGCCATCCAATGGAGGACTATGTTGTGTCTGAGTTCAAGAAAGTAGACGGCCATGATTTGGGGTTGTTTGCTATCTTTGACGGTCACTTGGGGCATGATGTGGCCAGGTACTTGCAGACCAATCTTTTTGATAACATTCTCAAAGAGGTACGTAATTGGTTATAACTCATGTTTTAAGGCATGATTCTGTTTTTTTGGTTTTTGTCAATTAATTTCTAGCTAGCTAGTTGTGTAAATGTTTTTGCTGTTTCACTTTTTTCTCAGAAGGATTTTTGGACTGATACGGAAAACGCTATAAGGAATGCATATATATCAACCGATGCTGTGATACTAGAGCAGTCACTTAAACTTGGCAAAGGCGGATCAACGGCTGTGACAGGCATTCTGATAGATGGGAAAATGCTAGTGGTTGCTAATGTTGGAGACTCACGGGCAGTGATGTCAAAGAATGGTGTTGCCTATCAACTCTCTGTTGACCATGAACCAAGCAAAGAACAAAAGGAAATTGAGAGCCGTGGTGGCTTTGTATCAAATATTCCAGGTAAGTGTCTTTGAATCAAGAGAAATATATAAAAGAAGATGTGAAGAGGAATTTTGATAGAGAGGATTCTTGAATGTATCAGGGGATGTTCCAAGAGTCGATGGACAGCTAGCGGTTGCGAGGGCTTTTGGTGACAAGAGCTTAAAGATACATCTTAGCTCAGAACCAGACATAACACACCAAACAATCGATGATGAGACTGAGTTCATCGTTTTTGCGAGTGATGGAATTTGGAAGGTATTTAAGATCGATCTCTTTGCATCTTAACATCATAATGATGGAATTGATTAATACAATGTTGTTTGACGAGTATTGTATTTAGCAGGTGATAACGAACCAAGATGCTGTGGACGTGATCAAAAGCATAAAAGATCCACAAGCGGCAGCCAAGGAGTTGATAGAAGAAGCAGTCTCTAAGAAAAGCAAAGACGATATCTCTTGTATAGTTGTAAGGTTCCAGTGAGTCTATAAATTTTACCAATCCATGGTATGTGTGAGAGAGAAACAAAAGACATAAACGCCCAAGAGCTCTTGTAAAAACATATGGCCAAAAGAGAAAGAGTTGTTCCATGCTTGATTCATAATCCAAATACTCTATCGTCCTCATATGAAAGCGCTAAAAGTAAAATAAAAAGTTAGATATCAGAATCTCTATTTACACAGAGGATATAATATTTAAGTTAGAAAAATAAAAAGTACTTATGTCAGAATCTCTGTAACAATAATTGCAAGTTTGATATCACAAAAAAACCCGTATGTACCACTAGTGAATGCATCTCTTGCAAAAGTTAACCAATCCTCAAAATTTTTATTACGTCTCAATTTACCATACGCTAAATGTGACGAAACTTATTTACTCGTCTTCATAAACGTCCTTCCTATAAGTATAAGATGATGACAGAGAGGAGAATGTTAAACCTGATTAACCTAGATTCTTAATACATACAAAATACATAAATGATATAATCATTATAAATTTATTCAAAAATGATTGTAGAATATTCTAGATGCTTCTACAAGAAGTAATCTTGGCTTGCGAAAATACTTCCTAGTGTCGTAGTCAACTTGTTCATGTGTATGTATGTAAATTAACAAATAACAAGGACAACATCTATCAAGATCGATGAAGAACTTTGGTAGTGAAGCCAAGTTGGCGGGTTAAAACAATCATAATAAAAATTACAAGTGTGGCAACCAAACTTTGCTAACAGGTGAGCTACAATGTTTCCTTTTCTCTTTGTAAAACTAAAGGCAATATTCGAAAAATATGAAGCCCATAACCGAATATCTTTGATTATACCATCTACTGATATGTCTACATATTTATAATTGATGATCTTGTATAATATCTGACAGTCTCCTTCAAAACTAACTGAAGTAAAACCTCTAATCCAAGTTTGTTGCAGAGCCATTAATAGAGCCTTTGCTTCAGCTTCAAGTGGAGACCTTGTTATCCCAATTCTTGCAGAGCCCCATCCTTGTGATATACCAGCTGTATTTCGTATGATCCATCCTCCCGTGGTTTGGTTGGTAAGGTGATCAAAACCTGCATCATAGTTACATTTAACAAAAGGTTCATTTGGTCTTCGCCATGTGACTGGTTCTTGTTCTCGACTGATGTTTCTTTGACAATGTGGAGGATTATAAGTAAACCACTCTTGAATATCATTTTGAGCTCTCTGTGTTGTAGTCCTTGGTTGTATTGTAATACTCTCAAAAATGAACTTATTTCTTGCTTTCCATATATGCCATAACAACCATAAAGGAAATAACTGTGTTGTAGCAGAGACTTCTTCCATGTAATCTATATCTAAGAAAGCTTGTAGAATACTCTCGGTATCTGAATTCATATCCAAAAGTATCTCAATTGGCACATTAGCTTGTTCCCATACTAATTTCGCATAGTGACATTCAAAAAGGATATGCTTTATTGTTTCATCCGCTTGAAAACACTTTGGACAAACAGGGTCAATATTTTTTCCTCGAGTATTCAGTCGAGTTAACGATGGTAGTGCTTGAGACAAAACTCTCCATAGGAAGTGTTTAAGTTTTGGCATTATATTAAGTTTCCATATTCTGTTCTTTAACGCCACTGATCCATGTGGTACAGGAGGTTGATTCAGAGGATGGTGGTTCTGCATACTTAGCCAATAGCCGGACCGTACATTGTATTCTCCTGATGATGTATAATGCCAGATAAGTCTGTCTGGTTTTATATCACGTGATAAATAGATTGATTTTACATGTTCATGTTCCTCCTGTGGAATGTGACTTATTAGTTTTTCTTCATTCCAAAACCGGTAAGAACCTGTGGCTGCAAGTAAGTCTTTTATCACCAGTTCATCTGTGCAAGATATTGTATGAATAGGCTGTGGTGGTGTTGTCCGTAGCACATTGTCCATATTCGCTTGTATAGAACTTCCATCACCAACTAAATATCGACTTCCTGCCTTAATTATTTTGATACCCTCTAGAATAGATGCCCAGCCATATGATTGATAAGGTCGTTTCTTTGCTTCAAGGATGTGAACATCAGGGTAATATCTTGCTTTCATAATTTTTGCAAACTTTGAGTCTGGATATTGTATTAGTCGCCAGACCTGCTTAGCAAGGAGAGCATCATTAAACTTAGATAAATTCTTATATCCTAGCCCACCATCAGACTTAGCATATTGTAAACGTTGCCAAGCAACCCATGAAATGCCTCTCTCATTGTTGCTTTTCTCCCACCAGAATTTTTGGAGAACTTGGTCTATCTCTGATATTATACACATCGGCATTTTAAAACAGGACATGGAGTACACTGGCATTGAAAGTGCAACCGACTTGAGCATTCTTTCTTTTCCAGCTTGAGAGAGTCTTTTAGTGCTCCAAGAGGAAGTTCTTTGTTTTACATTGTCAACTATGTACTTAAACATTTCCGTTTTCTTCTTCCCAAATTGCTCCGGTAAACCAAGATATTTACCCCCACCGCCTTGGTTTGGTATATCTAGAATCTTTTTTAGACGTTCTTGAGTATGACCATGAACTCGAGATCCAAATGTTATCATTGATTTGCTCTTATTGATCATCTGACCAGAATAATATTCGTATACTTCAAAAGCTTCCTTTATTGCTTTGCAATTCCTTGCATTAGCCTGGCAGAAGAATAAAGAATCATCTGCAAACTGGAGATGACTTATTCCCGGTACTCCATTCCCCACTTTTATAGCTTTGATATCACCACTCAGAACTCTAGTACGTATTAGATGGCTCATGATATCCGCACAGAGAATGAAAAGATACGGTGAAAGGGGATCTCCCTGTCTTATACCTCTTTCAGGAATGATTAATCCGTGGGGTGTTCCATTTATTAAGACAGAATAGGTTACTGATCTTACATAAGCCATGATCCACGATATCAATTGCTCATTAAATCCAAATAAGCGCAGAGTGACTTCAAGAAAGTTCCACTGAACACGATCATAAGCTTTCCTAACATCAGTCTTGATTGCCATATAGTTTTGTGAAACCCTCTTCCTTGATTTTAAAGAATGCATAACCTCATGTGCAATAAAGACATTATCTGTTATTAATCGACCGGGGATGAAAGCAGCTTGTGAATCAGAGACAATAGAGTCCAGGTGTTGTTTAAGTCTATTAACCATGCACTTGGAAATGATTTTATAGATCACATTACATAAAGCAATTGGCCTGTAATCAGCGAGAGTGATCGGATCAGTTATTTTTGAAATCATACAAATGTTTGTATGATTTAGTCCTGATTTCATATACGATGTATGAAAAAATTCTTTGACTTCATTCACTATATCCGATCCAATGATGTCCCAGTAGTGTTTGTAAAATCGAGCTGTTAATCCATCTGGTCTCGGTGCTTTGTCATCTCCAATGGAGGATAAAGCTGAATATATTTCCTCACTGGTGAACTCTTTAGTTAGTTCCGCATTAATCTTGTTTGTAACCGTAGGAGGAAAATAACCAAAGTCTATTATAGAAACTGCATTCTTAGAAGATGCATATGCCTTGGTGAAATATTCTTGAGCATGAGAACCGATATCATGGTCACCTTGGTAGACATTTTGTGTTTCGTCCATAACAGATTTGATGAAGTTCTTTGCGTATCTGATCTTAGTACTGGCATGGAAATAAGCTGTATTACGGTCACCTAGAGTAAGCCATTGGTTTCTACTTTTATTTTTCCAGTAATACTCTTCATCTCTATAGGCTGTATTTAAGTTTCTCTGTATTCTCGGTATATGTTTTCGTGATGAGGGATTTAAACTGGACATAGCTTTGTCTAAAGCTGCTTGGAAGTGGTCTATTCGTTTCGAAGCATTGATATTTGCGGCATGTTTCCCTTTGGCCATTGCTTGACGGCATCGTGTTATTTGATCGCAAATGTTGTAGTAGTCTCCTTCTTTGCAGGAGTTCCAACCTTTTTCTACTACTTTTTCAAATCCTTTAATGTTGGTGAGTCGTTTATCAAATCGAAAAGGTTTATGAACTCCAACGATTGTAGGATTTAGATTGGTAAGCAAAGGTTTATGATCTGATCCATTAAACTCTAAGAACTCTGTTTCTGCAGTAGGAAAGGTTGCAGCCATCTAAGAATTTATCATTACTCTATCAAGACAACATTTTATTGTTTGGTTTCTTCGCTCCCCCACCCATGAAAACCTGTCTCCTCTTGATTTCAGGTCTGAAAGATCACAAGTTGCTATCATTGTTCTGAAATTACGAAATGTCCATTCCTCCCTTTGTGGTCCACCAATTTTCTCATTATTGTTTAGAATTTCATTAAAGTCTCCAGCCAACATCCAAGACCCACATATTCACTTATACTTTGTAAGAGATCCCAAAGTATGTATCTTTGACTAGGTATTGGATGGCCATACACTCCCGAAAAAGAAAAACTATTATTATTATGTTCTATGTGTACATCAATAATCCTATCATCTTGATAAATAGATGATAAGGAGACATTGTTTGCCCACATTAGTGCTAAACCTCCACTCCTACCATGAGGGGGTTGAGTTATTACATTAGAAAAACCTAAAACAGAAGCAAAGTTTTGAACTACATCACACTTATTTAGAGTTTCACACAAAAACAATAATTTAGGTTTTATAATTCGACATAAATACTTTAAACGAGATTGAGTTGATGGTGAGCAAACACCCTGACAGTTCCAGGAGACGACTCTCATGGGGGAAACAATGAGGGTACCGGGCCCCCCGCGCCTCCGTCCAAAGCAGTACTGCTGCAGGAGCCTACAGATTCAACTCGAGTCTTCTTTATGATCAGATTAACAGCTCTCTGATCTTCCTTTGCTCCTGACATTGGTAGTACTGTTCCATGTCATCCCGAGATCGTTTCTTGGTGTAGCCCTGTGGTGGGAATGAAAGAGTTGCAACCTCTTTTCCTTTCGCATACTTTGTGAAAATGTAACGAAGCCTCTCTGCAGTCAAATCCGTATCCTCAAACAAACTTGGAGAGGAATCATCATCAGACTCCGAGATGATGAATTCTCTGTTTGCCTTTGAAGGACCAACACTCGGTATATCACCGTTTGGTTCAATTGTTTGAAGCGTATTAGTGTCTGACTCTGGTTCCTCGTGATTCTGGTAACCACGATTATCACCGTGATCATAGTCATCCGGATCATATCCATCATTTCCATCATTGTTATCATCGTTCTCATCATTGTCAAAAGATAGTGGACACTCCTTACTATCGTGAGTGAGAGCACCGCACTTAGAGCAAAAGTTGCGAAGTCTCTCATACTTAAACTTCAAGATGGTGTTATCAATGATTCCACCAAATTGAAAGTTTCGTTGAAACCGTAAGGGTGTTTCAACATTCCAATTCACACATATTCTCACAAACTCAACTAAGTTAGCATTTTCATCAAAATCCACGCTAGCAACATGACCTAGTTGATTCCCTATGTAATTAACCATGGCGGTGTTAAGAAATTGGATAGGAATTCCCCGTACCTGGATCCAGAATTGGATCACTTGTGTTTCCTCATTAGTGATGTTGGGGTACCAACGATGAACTGTAAGCATCCAGTCGTTAAAGGCCCATGGACCACGACGAAGAACCAGGTTCAGTGCTTCCTATGTTTTGAACACGAACAGAGCCTTTCCCTCACCCAAGATCCGACCACGACAATCATTGGCGAAACCCCATATCTTAGGCATTTGACCCACAATCGCCCGTAAGTTTTGTTTCCTTGGATTCACAGCGCGTACAATAAGCGAGAAACGATTCTCATTGATTGCTCTCCCACATAACTCCGAAGGAAGAACAATCGGAGCATCGTTGATCCCCAGATCCAAATTTTGTAAAGATTTCCGAACATTGTCACTCATCTTTGTAGAATGGAGTAGTGATTGACTGTGATAAAGACCGATTTTGATCCAAGATAATACTCTGCTTTTATAGAGAGACCACGGCGGTTTTCTTTGACAGTTATCCCTCAAAAACTCGGAAGGACAATTTATTGTCGCAGACAACAACCGACATGATCCAAATCGAAAACAGTCAGATTTGTCGGAAAAACACTCTCACATAGGGAAATCGAATATACAAGGCGGTGGCGGTTGAGAAATCGTGAATCGCCTTCGCGATCACCCAGAGAGAGAAAAGACATTTTTTTCTATAATAATGTAGAGTTATCTATCAAGATCTCTATGTAGTTTTTTTTCTCTGAAATCATCACATGGGTTAATCTCGGAAGAACATAACTTTCCTCGTTTTTGTCACCTTGCCCATTAGAGAAACCGCATCCGTAATAACTATAATTTGAAAACAAAACAACCACGCGCTATGACATTTCCATTAGACAAATCTAAGAGAGTGTCTTAAGTTAACACATAAATTGAAAAATAACGTTTTTGAAGAATGTGAGATACTTGGGGGTGTATTTATTTATTTATTTATTATTTTTTTTTTTTGACTAAACTTGGGGTTGTATTCAAGTTGACATTTTAAGTGATTTGTGTAAAATTTACAAATTCTATGTTATTTCTTCATGGATTTTAAAAAGTCGTTTAAAATCAAATATTATTGAACTGATGATTTAAAAATTTACTTTAAAATCCACTATTATTCAAAACAGTTTGTGGATTTGGATTTTAATAAATTTTAGGGATTCTGGAGGATTTGAGAGGATTTGTTTAGTTAAAAAATACCGAAATCCAAATATCATGGTTTTAGCTGGAATTTGAAAGAATTTCACCATAAATCATATCAACTTTCCTAAAATCTATCAAAATTCTAAATTTTATAAATCTTATAAAATCTTCCAAAATCATGGTTTCAATACACCCCCTAGATGTAAAGTGTCTTTATTAATAAGACATTTTTATTGAGTTTGTTATTGGGTTTAAATGTAATGATAAGGCAAATCTGAGAACACACATTTCAAACTGTACTCATTGATAAACACATTTTAAACAAAGAAATTGTGATATTCCTTAATTATAATTGTACTCTACCATTACCATATACACTAGGTGATTTACCCGCACGCTTGTGCGGGTAAGAACTGAATAAAAAAAAGAAAAAAAAAATTAATTTAATTATTTAAAATGTTGAATTAAAATTTTATATATTTTAAAAGCTTGTTTATTTTTTTTAATTTTTATATTAGTTCGTATGTTCAGACATAAATTATTTTATTGTATGTTTCGTATTAAATATTTTGTTTTCATTTTTTAAAATAACAAAATGAATAGTTAATAAAATGTGTATTGATAGTATTACTCTACATATGCAAAATTTAAATTAAAATTTAAAGTCCATTTTTAAAGTTTTATTGAAATTTTAAAGTTCATTTATAAAGTTTAAGCCCAAATTGACCGTAACAAAGTTTTAAATGAGCCAAATACAATTGTTACGGTCAATTTTAATTATCTTGATATAATAATTTGGGACAATATAATATGTAATTTTGTTTAGACCACTAAAATAATATTTTAAGCAACCCATAAATATACTTTCGTTTAGACCATTGTATTTGGTACTACAAACATTCAAAATTATACTAAAGTTTGCATATACAAAAAGTTCATTAAGCCACGGTAACTTCATTTCTGAGTCCATTCTTTATGACTGAATCTCCGAGCTCTCACTTTGATGCTCCATTACATGGTTTATTTAATAACGTCCAGCAAACTCAGACCTATAAATATATTAAGTGTATGAAACAAAATTATTTTAACATCATACATAATCATATATAAAGTGTACAAAGTTATTTTTACATAATCAAATCTTACCAGTCCTTCGAACTGTGGTTTATAAAGATCTTCGAAGAGGTCAATGTGTTTTCGATACATGGTGCACCTATAAACATTTGCAGAGAGAATATATTGGTTACCTTATGATGATTATATCAGAACTATTTTATGTTACATACCTTCATATTCTCCGACTTTCACAAACCGCATTACACAAGACTCAAGTTCGGATTTGTATATGAGATGGCACCTGTTTGATTGTCATTTAGACATGAATTCAGAAGCGTAGTTATCTTTGACACGACACTTCACAGTTTCATTCCTACATGTTTATCAAATTAATAAAAAATCTTAAAAGAGACAATTTTAAAACGTAACTGTCCTAAAGGTAGAGTAAATGTCTTTTACCTGCAATTCAACAACGTGAAAACAAATTCATTACGTTTAATGGCACTCTCAGGTCTTCTTTTATCTTCCACATCTATACACCCACAAACATCTAATTTGGGGAAAAGATAGAATTTAGTTTTCCAAAGTGTTGCAAATCTACATTTTGTAAAAGGTTAATTCATACTTTTCTAAGGGAGGGGCCAATACACAAAGTTACAACAAATCTTATAAAGATTCTATATTCCCAAACACAAAGTTACAATTAACTATACTCACAGATTGTACCATATCAATATTAACTGTGCTTCCACGATATATATCATCCAAATCCTCGAATCAAAAGTAATTCTTTGGACTCAATTGTTGGACCAACGTCATAGTAGTATCGTCCGTGAATTTAATTTGATAAGGATGATGAGTATTCCTCTCATTCAGAGTTGGATTGATTACTTTGAAAGTTCTAATATCATATCAGTCACCATCGTCGATATATTTTTGAAGTTTAGCGAGTGTATTTGGTAAAAATGTAGCTTCAATTGTGTTACCATTCACAGTTTAATAACAATTGTGTAAGAATTCATATATATATATATATATATATATATATATATATATATATAAGAACTGTTAAAATTTGAAATTTAAGTAAGAATGATGTTCAATTAACAACGCTAACCTGTACATCCACGAGAAGCAGTACTTTTTTTTTGTAAAGAACTTGCTGATACTCCAAGAATGTAAGACCTTGGCGTTTATACGCCAATTAGTTCTTCCGGGAAGAAGATCAGCAATTTTATCGAATCTCATGATTTTCTCAAATTAGGGTTTTCACCTTTATGTTTCACACCTCTTTGTTTTCACACTTTTTTATTTTTATATATATACAGAATTTTATGGACTTTGAAAGAAAAAAAATTGTTCTTTGAGTATTATTAATGATCTCACCCTTTGTTCATGATCTCAAAATTTGCAAAGTTTCGATCCAAAAATTATGTTTCTTTGTCGCACCCCCAGGTTTCCATGTTGGCACCGTTAGTTTTCACAAATTTTTGTTTTACACCTCTTTGTTTATAACTTTGTTTATATAAAGTTGCAATGTTTTGATCCAAAAATAAGTTTATTCTCGTACCCCTAGCTTTCAATGTTTGCAATTGTTAGTTTTCATACCTTTTTGTTTCACACTTCTTTGTTTTCACACCTTTTTGTTTTTATGTATATACAAATTTTTATGGAATTTGAAAAGAGTTTTTGTTCTTTGAGTATTATTAATGATCTCACCCTTTGTTAATGATCTCAAAATTTGCAACGTTTTGATCCAACAATTGTGTTTCTTTGTCGCACCCCAACTTTCCATGTGGGCACATGTTAGTTTTCACACCTTTTTGTTTTGCACATATTTGTTTATATATAGTTGTAATGTTTTGATCCAACAATTGTGTTTCTTCGTCGTACCCCTAGCTTGCAATGTTTGCACTTGATAGTTTTTGCACATTTTTGTTTCACACATTTTTGTTTCACATCTCTTTGTTTTCACACATTTTTGTTTTTATATATATACAGATTTTTGTGGACTTTGAAAAAAGTTTTGCTCTTTGAGTATCATTAATGATCTCACCCTTTGTTAATGATCTCAAATTTTGTAAAGTTGTGATCCAACAATTTTGTTGTTTGAGTATCATTATTGATCTCACCCTTTGTTAATGATCTCAAAATTTGCATTTTGATCCAACAATTGTGTTTTTTCGTCGCACCCCCAACTTTTCATGTTGGCATCCGTTAGTTTTCACACTTTTTTGTTTTACACCTCTTTGTTTATATAAAGTTGCAATGTTTTGATCCAACAATTGTGTTACTTCGTCATTCCCTTACCTTTCAATGTTTTCACTTCTTAGTTTTCGCATCTTTTTGTTTCACAACTTTTTGTTTCTCACCTATTAGTCTTCACACGTCTTTGTTTTTATATATACATATCTTTATAGAATTTGAAAAGAGTTTTTATTCTTGGAGTATTATTAATTATCTCACCTTTTGTTAATGATCTCAAAAGTTGCAAAATTTCGATCCAACAATTGTGTTTCACACCTTTTTGTTTCACATCTTTTTATTTATATAAAGTTGCAATGTTTTAATCCAATAATTGTGTTTCTTCGTCGTACCCTAGCTTTCAATCTTTGCACTTGTTAGTTTTCGCATCTTTTTGTTTTAAACCTTTTTGTTTCACACCTCTTTGTTTTCACACATTTTTTGTTTTTATATATATACAAATTTTTATGGACTTTGAAAAGAGTTTTTGTTCTTTGAGTATTATTTCACACCTCCAAGTTTTAAAAATTATGAGTAATATTTTCTTTTAATTTATTAATCAACATGATTGACTCATCTTTGTTAAAATTTGGATTGTTTTATTTATTGATTCATTCATCTAACTTTTGTTTGATGTCGTTTTCCATTTATTCATGCATCAATCATCTCTTTCAATTATTAATCTAGGTAATTGATTGTGATTATTAATTTTTCATAGATTTATATGTTTATATATTATAGCAAACTCACTTTTAGGTGTCAATTTAAATATAAGGGATAAGATTTTTTTTTATTATCTCATCTAGATGTTTAAATTTATTAATGATATTAAAAGTTGTAATATTTTGATCCAACAATTGTGTTTCTTCGCCGTATTCACAACTTTCAGTGTTCACATTTATTATGGACATATATATATTATGGACCTTGAAAAGAGTTTTTGTTCTTTGAGTATTGTTTAACACCTCCAAATTTAAAAATTATAAGTATTATTTTCTTTCAATTTATTAATCAACATTGATTCACTCATCTTTGTTAAAAAATTTTGAATTGTTTTATTTATTGATTTATTCATCTAACTTTTATTTGGTGTCGTTTTCCATCTACCTGTATTGATCATCTCTTCCAAGTATTAATTTAGGTAACTAATTGTGATTTCTAATTTTTTTCTAGATTTATCTTTTTAGTCAATTTAGTTTGTTACAGCTATAGCTCTTTCTTCCTGATTCTCTTATTATCTTTTATAAATTTTGATAGAATAATGATTAATTTTTTTTAATGTGAATATCTTTCAAAATTGATTATCTGAGTATGATTCAGTAAACTTAGATTTATATATGTTTAACATTATTCTCTTATTTTCACTGAATCGATTTTTCATTTTATATATACAACAAATATTTTATTTAACTATTTGGTTGATTAATCTTAGTCATTATTTATGATTTTTATACTATACAGTTAAAGAATTACCATAAAGTTAGTTATTTTAATTTTTCATTTTCCCGTACGATAACGTATGGGCTGAAATCCTAGTATATATAATTACAGATTAAAGGTAAAGTTTGTAGTTAATAGATATGATGTAAAATTATATATACACTTTATGATACAACTAACAATTATATGTTTTCAAACAACATTGTTGAAACCAAATAAAATATAATCATGTGAAAATTTTAAATAATATGTTCTTAGACCATCTACAGTGTATTCATCTATTATTTTATAATATAGAATAAGTCTAAATTAGAAAATGGTTTTCTCCAATGTGAAAATCTATATCTGACTATAAAATAGAGGTAGTGTTAAAGATATTAAAAATCACTATATTTAAGAGAAGAAATATAATTCGAGTCTAAATATCCAAAACAATTATCCAACTACAAACCATCATTATACAGTCTCAAATACCTCTTTGAAAATAACATTAAGTGTTTTATTCTGGCATTTTCCATCTTTATCTGTAAGTAACACCTTGAATTTTTTTCTGGTTGTGACTCGAGAGAAGACAACATAAAGCTGTCCATGTGTGAAAACCAGTTTTGGTAGAAACAATCCAACATGTTCTAGCGTCTGACCTTGACTTTTGTTTATAGTAATTGCAAACGCCACAGTAACAGAAAATTGTCGTTGCCTCATACGAAAGGGAAACTTTGCATCAGGTGGACTAACATACATCCTAGGGATAAGTACTCTATCACTAATCTTTTTTCCTGTCACGATTCTTGCTTCGATTACATGATTGGCCATCTGAGTAATAATTAACCTTGTACCATTACACAAACCTCCTTTAGGATCTATATTCCTTAGCAACATGAAGGTGCTCCTATTTTCAACGTTAAAATATGGCTTGGCAATCCAGAAACTTGTATACTGTTTAGAAATTTCTGAGTGTAGATCATATTATCATGAGCATTTTTATCTGACGTTTCAATACTATCAGACCTAAGATATCGTCTCTCTTCACCTGTAAATAAAAAAATAAAGATGGAATTTTAGATATGTATTTAATATTAGTATTTCTTAAAACTATTACTTCAATATCCATATTATGAGTTTTGCTTCTCTAATTAAGTCAGCAAGATCCGATTCGGCATCGATAGTACACACAGAATATTCATTAAGATTGATTGGAATACCAAATCTTGAATGAGCCGCTCTACCACCTTCCAAAAGCAAAGCAGCTATACTACTTGAAGCAACATTCATAACAATATTACCTTTAGACCTTATATCAGCACCAAGAATAGTCCACAAGAAAGTTTTCCAGTACCACCAAATCCATGAACATAAAACATACCACATTTGTCGTGATTCACAGAGTGAATGATTTCTTCATAAACACGTCTTTGCTCCTCAGTTAGCATAGGTAACAACTCATTGTACAATTCCTGTTGTTTATGAGGTTTATATATTCTCTCATCTGCGATAAGCCTATTTACACATGTGTTTATCATACTATTATCTGGTTTAGGCATTTTCTCAAACGCCGTAAGAGACGTTCCATTCGATCGCAGCATCAATTCTATTTCAGTTAAACATATATTTTCTATCTGAGCATGTGTCAACATTAGACCTACAACAGTAAAGTTAAACACTTATTTATAATTTTGTTTTGCGAAAAATAAATTACATTCAATTAACCAAATAACAATTTGACTTGTGCGGGAAAAAACTTTTTTAAAAAGAATTATTGTCTACACTTTTTTGTGGTCAAATATATATTACTAATTCAATTCTTTTATAAATTTGTGTGGGTAAATATATAATAGTTCAACTAATTTAACAAACCAAAAAGTAAATTAATTATAAGGCTAAAAAGGATTCCAATAAAAATGTAAATGGAAAAGAATTAACTAAAAGAGAAGATATAATTTAATTTTCAAAAATAGTATTTATTTTCCATTTTTAATAATTTAAAATGGGATTCGATTATTTTATTTTTGAGATTTTCTAATTTTGTTTTAATAATAATAATACATTTTTTTAACAGTTTATTTATAAAAGTGAAAGAAAAATAATGTGTTAAAATTACTCATTTATATTTTCAATATATATACATTTTAATTGTCAGGACCTTTTGTCTTATTTAGAATCTTTGTTCCTCCTTTTGGTGATAGAGTATCTAGCCGGAATAACATGGGTTTTCCGGAGATTTACGTCAACCTTATGAGATTTTGTCGATATCACAAAAGATTGTATCATATCATCAAATTAAATGGATATTTTTAATATTTCCTCTCGAGATTTTCAATTCCTTCTATCCAAATCAAACCGTCATAATTATCTACAGAAATTTAACATTTTAGAAAATATAAAATTTCTTGAAACAAATATTTACAAAAGATTTAAGTATTTATTTCCACTTTTTTAAAAAAATTTAAATTGGATATGAATATTTGATTTATGTTTTTTTTTTCTTCTAATTTTCGTTTTTAAAAGAAAAATAATTTTAAAAGTGAAACAAAAGATCTGTAGAAATTTACTAATTTTAAAAACAGGGATATTCTCAAAGAAATATTTTTAATATATTCTAGTATTTATTTTCTATTACTTTTAAATTTTAAATGAGACATAAATTTAGATTTCTGATTTTTTTTTTATTAAAAATATGAGAAATTTACTATTTATTATATATTATTTATCCGTCTAAAGCAATTTCAAATAAACAATAATAGTATATTGTTAAAAAAAATTCTTCCTAATCTTCCTTAATCTCTTTCCTTCTTGAAAAATCTCTGAGATATAAAGTCTCGAGTCCAATTAATATTCCTTCCTTCTTCTTTCTATCAATTTAAGAGGAAGAAGGAATATTAGTCACAAATATTTATGAAGAAATATTAGTCACAAATATTTATTTAAATATTAGTCATAAAAAATATTTAGCTTATTTGTAAATAGAAAGAAATCAAAGTTTTTAGAAAATTACCATAATTTTTTTATAAATAGAATCCACCATAATTTTTGTGCAACTATAATCATTACAAAAAAATATTAGCAACAATATTATTTTAAAAAATTAAGGATTTGGTTAGCAAAAATTAATATCTAAATTTCATTATATACAATTTTGTAGATCCACAATTATGATCAATGATCATCCATGAATTCAACTGAAAAAAAAAATATATGTAATAGGTTACATATAAATAGAATTATAATTTAAATCTATTTGTAAATAGAAAAAATCCAAGTTTTTAGAAAATTACCATAATTTTGTTATGAACAGAATCCACCATAATTTTCTGCAGCTATAATTATTACAAAAAACATTAGCAACAATATTATTTAGAAAAATAAAGATTCAGATTAGCAAAAATTAATACCTGAATTTTATTATATCCAGTTTTGTAGATCCACAATTATGATCAATGATCATCCATGAATTCAACTGAAACAAAAAAATATGTATTAGGTTACATATAAAATTTTATTTCAAATTACTAAACTACAAAACAAAATATAAAAAATAATACAACCTATATTTTTTAAAGATGGAGAATCCATAGACAAAGTCTATGATTGCTTGATCTTGCTTTCCAAACAACCACTACAACAAAAAAAAAGCAGAAAAATTAGTATCCGATGAATCATATAAAATTTTCAAAAGTTGTCTTTGCTCATTTTCTTGTAGAATAAAAAAATCATGGAATAAAAATATGATCATGTTTAACCAAGAGAATAAAATTGAATAACAATCACCACTATAAAAAATAAATAAATACAATTAATAAAAATACTTTACCGATTTGATTTTTTGCTTGCTTCATCAACTTGTTCGTCCAATCTTTTTTTTGATATACAAAAAAACATCCATGGTCCATAGCAGGTACACCTAAAACACAACCAAACAGTATAAAATGAGTAAAACTTTTGATATGATTATACATAATAATTAAAAACTATAGCAGCATAAAAATTAATCATGCAAAGCACCAAAGCATATGGATAGTACATCAACATGAAAAAAAAAAATCTAAATCACACAATAGTAAAGTTGATTCATTAGAACCAAAATAATACAAAAAAAAATATTATACTCTCAAAATATATGTTTAGCTTAATGAATCCGACTTCTACTGTTTTGGGTGAGCCTCTATATATATATAGCTTAGAAGGAAAATCGTCATAATTATCTTTACCATGTTAAAATTTTAAAAAATAGAAAATTTCTTTAAACAAATATTCGTAATATATTCTAATATTTATCTTCCATTTTTTTAAAAAGAGATATTGTGTAAATATATTAGATTTCCGATTTTGTAAAACAAAATTCGTTTTTTTTTTTTAAATTTTCGATTTTTTATTTTTTTAAAAAAAATAAAATTTAGAAAAGGGTAGAAAGATCCAGTTTTGAATCTCATTAATGGCAAATTAGTAATCTTAAGTCTGAGGATGAATGTGGTGCATTTCATCAACCTAAATAGAGGGTAAAAACTTCTTCGAAATATTTTTAAGGATATTTTTTATTAAGGGCAAAGGAGGTCAATTTTTGTGAGATTGGCTGTGAGCTCTCTCGACTTCTCCTTTAATATATTAGATTTCCCGGTTAACTAACCGATCCGGTTTTAATTTTCCAACCGTATACTAACCATCCCACCAATTGGACTACTTTTGTGACACGTGATATAAGTTTGTGTTAGGTCTCACCAAGATTTTTTATTTTTATCACGTTTCATATTTCAAAACTTTGCACTATAATATTTCCTACCGCATTCAAAGTTTGTTTTCAAATACTTTTTGCTTGTTTGTTTGCTTGTTTGGCCTTCTTACTGTGAACAAAGAACGAACTCAACAGAGAAAAGAGATGAGCGAAGAACAACCGCACGCCAACCTAGTGGTACCCGCGTTTAAAACAGAGAAAGATCCCAAAACGCAGACACAGAATGGTCAAAGTAGCGTTTGGCGTTTCAGCGGAAGCGATAAAGCGGCGAAAGCCTCCAACATAACGCTGAGAGGTGTCATCTACATGCTCTTCAGCAACTGCAACAAAGACGTCAAAAAGACTATTTTACCCCTCGGCCACGGTGACCCTTCCGTCTACCCTTGCTACCGCACCTGTATCGAAGCCGAAGACGCCGTCGTCGACGCCCTCCGCTCCGGCAAATGCAACTCTTACGGTCCCGGAGCTGGGATTCTCCCCGCAAGACGGTAACTTTATCACTCAAAATCTCGATCTTTCAATTTAATCACCCAAAAATCACGATCTGGGTTCTTCGAATTTGATCGTGTGATCGGGTTCCGAGTCAACGGCGGATCAATTTTGACAAGATTTCAACTTTAAAGCTTTACTTCGTGTAAAATCTTAAAATTGTGTTTTAGACCCTACATTTTAATTCATTTCAAAATAAAACCCCTTAACTTTTTAATGTAATGTATCGATCCACATTTTGTTTGATATTGATTGCTCTGTTGTGAAACAGAGCCGTTGCTGATTACCTGAACCGAGATCTTCCGAACAAGTTAACGCCGGAGGATATATTCCTGACTGCTGGATGCAACCAAGGGATAGAGATCGTGTTCGAATCATTGGCCCGACCGAACGCAAACATCTTGCTCCCACGTCCTGGCTTCCCTCACTACGACGCTCGAGCTGCTTACAGTGGTCTCGAGGTTCGAAAGTTTGATCTTCTTCCCGAGAAAGAGTGGGAGATTGATCTTGAAGGTATCGAAGCCATTGCGGACGAGAACACTGTGGCAGTGGTTGTGATTAACCCCAACAACCCCTGTGGCAATGTCTACTCTCACGACCATCTCAAAAAGGTTTGTATTTTTGTATCATTACGCACAAAAAAAAAACAAAAAAGAAAAAAGAAAAAAAGCTCATCTCTCTGATCCATATCTGAGCCAAAGCTTGAAACTTTGAGCCAGTTTTGATTTCTTAGCTCGCTAAAGCTTGCGTTTTTAGGTTGCAGAGACGGCTCGGAAGCTGGGGATAATGGTGATCTCAGACGAAGTATATGACCAAACTATATTCGGAGACAATCCATTCGTTCCAATGGGGAAGTTCGCATCGATCGTCCCAGTGTTGACACTAGCAGGCATCTCTAAGGGATGGGTTGTTCCCGGATGGAAAATTGGCTGGATCGCTTTGAATGATCCGGAGGGCGTTTTCGAAACCACCAAGGTCTCTTTACTGCTACTTGCCTTTTTAAGATCATCCCTTGCTCTTGTGTGACAAGCAATCTAACTTTTCTTTGCTGGATAGGTGGCTCAATCCATCAGACAGACTCTTGACATAACTCCTGACCCTTCCACTATAATTCAGGTTTGTGTGTGTTTTGGAAATGTTTTACATAACTCTTCTTTGGGTTCATCATCATGACACACTACTGTCTGTCTGTTCCTTTGATATATAGGCTGCACTTCCTGCGATCCTGGAGAAAGCGGATAAAAGTTTCTTTGCAAAGAAGAACAAGATACTCAAACATAATGTTGATTTGGTGTGTGATAGGCTCAAGGACATCCCATGTGTCTCCTGTCCCAAGAAACCTGAGTCTTGCACTTACTTATTGGTAAAACTTCTGTAACCTACATACATCCATTAACGTAGTTAAGATTAGACTAGCGATTCTTGATCCATTTCAGACCGTTACTAGTATTTCAATCTGATGAATATAGTAGCCATTATCATACATAAAACTCCAACTTCTTTGTTCAAATATATATATCCGTTTTAACAGTTTTCACATACTGCAGACAAAGCTGGAGCTGTCATTGATGGATAACATCAAGGACGACATTGATTTCTGCATGAAGCTGGCCAGAGAGGAGAATCTCTTGTTTCTTCCAGGTAAAGTAAATGGAAATCAAGCAGCATGAATCTTGATTTGAGTTGTTTTGATGCTGAGAAATGGGGTTTGTTGGGGGGAACGTTTTGTAGGAGAGGCTCTGGGTTTGAAGAACTGGATGAGGATAACCATCGGAGTCGAAGCTCATATGCTTGAGGATGCACTTGAGAGACTAAAGGGTTTCTGTACACGTCACACCAAGAAGACAGAGACAGATACTGACTCACTTCAAGCTTTGAAACTGAGTGATAATAATCTCGAAATATAAGACATATTCAATGAAATAAAACATAAGAGGGTGTGTGTGGTCTATGTCCAAAACAATATTCTTATGCTATTTTCTTGATATTAACATTTATGCTACTCGTTTGTGCATATTAGCAAGTTCAGATGTTAAATTTGGTATTAATTTGGACACAAACTCATTCTCATAAGGCTAATGGTCAATTTGTCAAACTACAATTTCTATTGAAAAATATAATTAAGAATCGGAAAATTATGACAAACTGAGTTTTGCGTCATCTTGAAATAGATCCAAACTCATCTATTTTACAAGCTATAAAATAAACGAGTATATGCATATATAGACAATATATCACATATTTTTGTACATCTCATACATTCATATTTTAAAGTTTTGTAACATTTTTTATAAATAGAACGTGTAACAAGTTACATAAGAGGTAGACTAAAAGCTTGTCAACCCATAATGTCCAATAAAACCATTCTAAAAGTTATTAAAACCAATTTTTTAATTAGTGGTACTAGTTTTGTATTATAATATAATTAAATTGTTTCATTATTATTTTTGTATGTAACTTTCTAGGTTTGTTTTCTTTTAACAAAAGTGACTATTAGGGCATCTTTAAAGGGATAACACTTTATAGTGTGCTTAGGTTAAATATATTAGGTAAATAATCTAAGATCACTTGTTAGGTTATAGGGAGAACATGGTTAAGATCATTAGATTTAATAATAAAATATTCTTAAATATAATACAATTATAAAATCTAATTAATTTAGTATATAATATTACAATAAACTTATTACAATTATATAATATTTTTTAAACATTTTTTAAAACTTATAAACTTTTAAAATATAAATATTATAAAAGAACATATAAATTTAAAACTTATAAAACATATAATAAAACTGCAAATACAATACCAAATATTAATGAAACAACAAAACATTGTAAATAAAATTTTGAAAAAAAAAACAAACATATTACTTAATTAATTAAACAAGACAACATTGTATTTAATTAATACATAGTTTAAGATCCAAATTTATTCCATATATGCTCAATCAAATCCTCCTTCAAATTGAGATGTGCTTGTCTATCACGGATCATTGTATGGCCATCACCTAATCCCTCAAGATTTGAAGACATATTTACCGAAAACGTTAGATCCGGAGTAGTTCCAGTTCCATCATCTTGTTGGAATTCTTGTTCGTCATAGAGTGTGTATGATTCTCGTTCATCTTCGACAATCATATTATGGAGTATTAGACATGCTCTCATAATATATGCAATTTTACCCTTTGACCATAAAAGAGCTGGATTCTTAACCATGGCGAATCTAGATTGTAGGACTCCAAATGCACGCTCAACATCTTTTCTTGCTCCTTCTTGACGTTCTGCAAACAATCGATGCTTTGGGTGTTGTGGATGTGGGATGGATTTAACAAATGTTGCCCACTCGGGATAAATACCATCCGTCAGATAGTAAGCCAAATTATACTCATTTCCGTTGACATAGTACGTAACTTCGGGAGCTCGACCGTAAATAATGTCATCAAATACTGGTGATTGATCAAGAACATTTAAATCGTTACAAGTACCTGGAGCTCCAAAAAATGCGTGCCATATCCAGAGATCTTGTGAAGCTACCGCCTCCAAAACAATCGTTGGCTTACCGGTGCCTCGTGAATACATTCCTTTCCAAGCGGTTGGGCAATTTTTCCACTTCCAGTGCATACAGTCGATGCTTCCAACCATCCCGGGAAAACCCCGCTTTTCTCCATAAAAGAGTAGCCTTTCAAGATCCTCTGGTGTGGGTCGGCGTAGGTATTCAGTGCCAAACAAGTCAACTATTCCGACGACGAAATGTTCCAAACATTGACGAGCAGTACATTCAGCAAGACGTATATATTCGTCAACCGAGTCCGTTGCAGCCCCATATGCTAATAGTCGAATTGCTGCAGTACATTGTTGTAGAGGTGAAAGACCATTCCGAAAGGTTGCATCCCTTTTTGGCTTAAAATATGGAACTTCTTCACTTAGACGATTCACAATACGCAAGAACAACGGTTTGTTCATTCGAAACCGTCGGCGAAATTGGTGAGCATTGTATGTCGGATTATCAGAAAAATAATCATTCCACAAACGGTCATGGCCTTCTTCGCGGTTTCTATCGATATATGTACGTGGTTTCCTTTCGACAGGACTATCCTCTTCAACAGCTTGAAATTGGTTGCTAAATTGCTCTTGAAAGTATTGGTTTAAACTATCATTATTGGGATCATAATGATAGTGAAATTTGTTAGAAGAAGATGCCATGAAAGGGTTGACAAAGAAAGTGTTTTTGGTAAGTGAAATAAAATGGGTTGATTTTGTATAAGATGAACAAAAGAGAGAGCTTTAAAGAAAGAGAGAAGAGAAAATATATATAGAACAAGAGTGAGATGTTTGTATGGTTTGTATGATTTGTATGATTTGATCTTCGCATATATATAGAACAAGCGTGAGATTTTTGTAAATTAAGCATGTGACCAGGAAAAGGACCAAGTGACAAGAGTAGATGTTTGTAAATTATGCATGTGACGAACAAGGACAAAGTGATAATGTTCCTTGTGACTCAAACGGATAAAAACAAATACATGTGACTCAAACTCAGCAATCAAAAACATGTAAATACATGTGACTCAAACGGACAAACTCTAAAAACATAACTGACTCTGTCCAAACAAAGCTAACAAATACATGTGACTTGGTTGTTTCAAAGTCAAACTCGAAAAACAACAACCCAAACTCAACGAAACAAATTTACTTGAGCTGCATCACGCGGTCCTTCAGCTCCATGATTTGGTCCTTGAGCTGGATCACTAAAAGCTTGAGCTGGATCATTTGGTCATTGAGCTGGATCACTTGGTCCTTGAGCTCAACTATCACTTGGTCGTTCGGCTGGTCCACCTCGGTTGCTGGTGTAGGTCGCTGGTGTAGGTTGCTGGTGTAGGTTGGCAGACTATCAACTATCACTTGGTCACGGTTTGGCAGACTAGGTCGTCCCACCTCGGTTGCTGGTGTAGGTTGATAGTAACATGCCTCCGCCTCTGATTCTGAATCATCACTATAATCTAGTGGGCTGTTTATGCCATAGTCACATTCAGAGAACATATTTTCGTCTCCCTGAAAAAAAAAAAAACAAGTGAATATTCATTAAAAACATTAAAAACAGAGGACACAACCATAGTTTAAACAAGCAAAAATAAGCGTTTTCATTAAAAAGATAAATAACAGAGGACACAACCATAGTTTAAACAAACAAACTCAAGCGTTTTCATTAAAAACATAAATAACAGAGGACACAACCATAGTTTAAACAAGCAAACATAAGCGTTTTCATTCAAAACATAAATAACAGAGGATTAAAACATAAAAACATAGGACTAACATAGTGAAAACAAACAAGCATACAATCCAGCGACATTATCTAATTATTCTAAGTTAAAAAAGTTCCGCGATTAACTTCTTCTTTAGGGCTTTTTCATCATCATCTAGGGTTTCATTCTTGGCAATTAGGGTGTCAAGGAGTGACATCTTTTGGAGTTGTTTCATGCCCTCTAGGTCTTTCTGTTTTATCTCCCACATGTTACTAAACTCAGCAGATGGTGTAGCCTTCTCCTTGCCTTTGCTCTTAACTTTTTTTGATGCCTTTATGCCCGGAGGCCTGCTCTCTTGCTCACCAACGACAGAACCTGTGGATCCAGCAGCTTCATCAGCTTTCCTTTTGCTCGAACTGGTTGTTTTGGGAGTGGGGTTCATCATCTCGAGGTTAGCCCATTTCTGCTCAAAACGTAACACATTCCAAGCATACTCTAAAGCAAACTTCTTATTGTGCAGCTTGAAATATATTTGGTGAGCATTTTGTAAAACGTCAACATCGTTCATGCCACTTGCTTTCTCACGCTCTGCCTCTGCAAAAGCTCCACAGAATTGGCTTACTTCCCTACTGACTTTTTGCCATCTTTGTCTACAATGTTCAGCAAGCCTAGACTCAGCACCACCAAGTACATGACTACTTGTTTCGTAGTATTTTCCAATACGCTTCCAAAAGGACACTGCCTTCTGGCCATTCGCAACAACAGCATCCTTCGATGTGTTTAACCAAGCGCTTATCAGCACCAAGTCATCTTGTGCGGTCCATAAGCGTCTCTCCCTACGCTGTTCAGGAGTCGCTTCTGATTGACTAGGAGGTATAGGCGGCTGTGAACTAGTTTGTGAACTAAAAGCAGGGATTTGAGACGAATCAGTGTTTATATTGGGAGCAAAGCTGTCATATGGGAAGTTAAGAAGGCTAAAGTATGACTGAGACTGACTGTTAGGAGTGTTGTTTGATGCCATCAGATAATCAGACTTAAAGAAGGAAGAAGCGGCTGTGAAGGAAGAAGCTTAAAGAAGGAAGAAGCGGCTGTGAAGGAAGAAGATTAAAGAAGGAAGAAGCTTAAAGAATGAAGAAGCGGCTGTGAAGGAAGAAGCTTAAGGAAAGAAGAAGCTTAAGGAAAGAAGAAGCTTAAGGAATGAAGAAGCTTATAGACGATGGATGTAAGAGGATCATTAAATAAAAAGTAATTTGTTGTTAGGGCCTTTAAATTCTCAATAACCATTACCTACTTCAGTCAAATCAGAAGTAAATATAGGTCATTGAGTGTTTTTTCGAAAGCTTTCAAAGTTTTAAAGTTTTAAAAATGTTATCAGTTTCGCAAGTTGTTAGTCTAGGAAGCACACTCAAGTTAATCAAATATAACTCAGTCTCGCAAGAACAAAAACTAATCATACTATCTCTCACCACTATCAGTCTCGCAAGTTTTAAAATTTAAACTACTGCCTAAAACACAACAACAATCAAATCATCCAAGTTTTAATCAAACCTAATCAAATATAACTCAGTCTCGCAAGAACAAAAACTAATCATACTATCTCTCACCACTATCAGTCTCGCAAGTTTTAAAATTTAAACTACTGCCTAAAACACAACACCAATCAAATCATCCAAGTTTTAATCAAACCTAATCAAATATAACTCAGTCTCGCAAGAACAAAAACTAATCATACTATCTCTCACCACTATCAGTCTCGCAAGTTTTAAAATTTAAACTACTGCCTAAAACACAACACCAATCAAATCATCCAAGTTTTAATCAAACCTAATCAAACAAGCACAATATAAACCTAATCTCGCAAGCAAAAAATAACCGAAATCAAACAAGCAAGAAATAAACAAAATCAACAGACAATCATAACACTGTCAATATACACTAACCTTGAGATTCTTATCGTTTGATGATGCAGGTTTGATGATCCTTCTCCTCGATTTTATTTCCAATGTTTAATCTCACCTAGAAGCCTCATCAAAGAAACAAGCAAAATGGATTAGTCATTACTGTAACAACACACGAGATTCAACACCACACGAGAAACATAAACCCGAGAGTCATAAACCCGAGACTGTAACAACACACGAGAAACATAAACCCGAGACTGTAACAACACCCGAGAGTCAAGTCAAAGCGATAAACCATTACTGTAACAACAAACAGATTCGAAATTGACTCAGAAGGTTTGATTGTAACAACAAACGCGATTCAAAATCGACTCAAACAACAAACAAGACTCAAAATTGACTCAAACAATTCCTATGTTAATCAAAACTTGGCCAGACGAGACTAAATCCTAACCTAATTCAAATATTTTCAAAGATTTCAATACCCTAAACCGATGACAGATCCATGGAACCAAGAAGATGATAGTCACCATTACCTTTGTTCGCCGGAGATGAGACGAGACAGACGAGACGCCGGAGACAGACGAGACGCCGGAGACAAACGAGACGAGTAGACGGTAAAGAGATCGCCGACGAAGCAGATGAGACAGCGGCGACAGAGGAGACTACGAGATCTCTTCCAGAGAAGGTGAGGAGCTTCGCAAGGCAGCCGAGAACGTCGAGAGGAAGAGTTTGCAGAGACGCCGGACACAGACGAGGTCGCGGAGACGGAGGAGAAGAGATCGGCAGAATCGCCCTTTGAAGACCAGAGAATACGAACCCTAGGTCGATAAAACCAAAGAAGAGGAAAACAAAGAAAACACTCGACCCCCCCCCCCCCCCAAATAATTCTTCCCAATAATATTTTGACACGTCGCTCAAGAACACAACCCAAAACAGTTGCGAAATAAGCACATGTTTTGGTCCAAAAGCCCAGTTTCAAATATTTTGGATTAAATTTAACATCAAGCACACCCCAACTGATGGCCCGATAAAGATGGCCTTAGTCTTTGAGACTTTAGATAGCCTGTAAAAACATATAAGTTTTCTGTGTCTTCATTTTATCAATATTGTTTTTTTTTTATTCAATTTTTTAACATAAACATAAAACTTAAATAAACGGTAGACATGATCAACAACAAATCTACTACGAAAATTATTTTGTATCATTCTTCCCTTCCACGAAGTTCCACAGCTGCAACCCCATGTGAGATTCTATGATCCATGCATATACAGATAGACATTATCATAAAATTAGAACAATACGTAAGTACAAGTACACATTAAGTTATAAACTTGTAGTATCGTGAGGAACCATGGAGAGGGCCAGGAGGGTTTGGGCCACCGCATTTCATTTTGCAACGTTCAAAACAATTACCGTCATGTTCATGACACGATTTTGAACAATTGCGAAAACAGTGTTTAAATTCTTCTATACTCCATTTTGCTTCTACTGCCATCACAACAATCACTACCATCATTATCACTACTATGGCATTCCATTTTGCCATCTTTGACCGTCTTAGAATCCTAGAAAAGCAAAAATTTGTTTTTTTAATAATCTTATGACTCTTGTATTATGTTTCAAGAATATAACCTCTATTTATAATACATGTTCAAATAAAATTGAGTAGATTTTTTTTTGCTGTAGCTTTAATTGATATAATCTATTAATTTCCTTCATATTTAATAAAAATGATGTGATGAAATGAAAACACTTTGTTTAACCCTTTCCACTTTTCTTTTCCTTTTCCTTTTACTATATATAGATAAATTTAGCCTTTAATACAAAAGAAAATAAAACAGATTTAGTAATTAATTACAATTATCACTTCATTTTTATATTTAATCATTTTTATGGTTAGCCTTTAACAAAAGAAAATAAAAATAGACTTATTAATTAATTACAATTTTATCACTTCATTTTTTATTTATTTAATCATTTGTATGTTTTTATATAAAACATTTCAATATAATTTAATAGTATTTAATTTAGAGATTTGTTAGTTTAATTAATCTTATTATATAAAGTATGGTTTCAAAAGTTACTAACTCACAGATTGTGACACGTGTCAATTTTAAATGTTACTAACTCATAAGATCATGACAAGTGTCAATTACACAAATTTCTATTTTTAAAAGAAAACAAAATCTTTAGAAAAATCAAGAAATAAAAAAATTATTAAGCATAAAATAAAGAGAATTTGTTAAAAATGCCCCTTTTGATATACCCCTTTTCAAAAATACCCTCTTTTCTGGCCATTTTTATTTATGCCCTCTTTTAATTTTTAATGACCATTTTACCCTTACATGAAAATTATTTTATTCAATAAAAAGAAAAACAAAATTTTCTCGCCAAAAAATTTCCGACATATTTTCCCGCCAAAAATTTTTCGAAAAAATTTTCCCGCCAAAAATTTTTTTGTCAAAAAAATTTTGATAAAAAATTTCGAAAAAAAAAATTTCCCGCCAAAATTTTTCCCGCCAAAAAAATTTACAAGGTTTTTAAAAGGTTTTATAAGGTTTCTACCTTATAAAAGCCTTATAAACACCTTGTAAAGGCTTTTACAAGATTTTTTAAAGAGTTTTAAAATGTTTTTTAAACAACTTGTAAACGCTTTTACAAGATTTTTAAAAGGTTTTTAAAAGGTTTTTAAAAGGTTTTCAAATGGTTTTAAAAGGATTTTTAAAAGGTTTTTAAACACCTTCTAAACGCTTTTACAATGTTTTTAAAAACCTTGTAAAAATTTTTATAAGATTTTTAAAAGGGTTTTAAAAGGTTTTTAAACACCTTGTAAATGCTTTTAAAAACTTTTTAAAAGCATTTACAAGGTGTTTAAAAACCTTTTAAAGCATTTACAAGCTTTTTAAAAGCATTTACAAGGTTTTTAAAAGCGTTTACAATGTGTTTAAAAACCTTTTAAAAACCTTGTAAATGCTTTTAAAAGCATTTACAAGGTTTTTAAAAGGTATAAATTTTAATATTTTTGGCGGGAAAATTTTTCGATTTTGGCGGGAAAAATTTTTTTTTTGGCGGGAAAAAATAATTTTTTCGGGAAAAATTTTCGATTTTGGCGGGAAAAAAATTTTGGCGGGAAATTTTTTTGGCGGGAAAATATTTTCGATTTTGATGACTGTACATTCTTGCTGTCACTCAAAAAAGGGTAATTTAGTCATTTTGTATATAAAGAGGGGTAGTTTTAAAAATGGTCAACATGAAGGGGTATTTTTAAAAAGAGATATGGGAAAAGGGGCATTTTTGAGAATGCCCCTAAAATAAATTATAAAACTAATCTTACAATAAAGAAGTAGTTCCTAAAGAAAATCCTTCTACAATAACTATATTTATACAAAACAATTACATGTAATTTTTAAAAGTTACTAACTCATAAGATCATGACAAGTGTCAATTTTACACAAATTTCTAATTTTAAAAGAAAAAGAATCTTTAAAAAAATCAAGAAATAAAAAAATTATGAATCATAAAATAAATTATAAAATTAGTCTTACGATAAAGATACATGTAGTTCCTAAAGAAAATTATACTACAATAATTATATTTATACAAAATAATCCTATTTTATATTGAATTCTTGGCTAATCCTAAAAGAAAAAGAATTTAAATATAAAGATATGTAATCTCTTATATCTTTGTCATATATATAGGGAGAGGAAGAGGTCATTCCAATGTATCTAACTCAATTAGAATTTTCAAACATGAGCACGAGAGATGGAAACCAAAAATATGGAAAAAATGAAATGTCAGCCAAAAAAAGGAATAAAACTATTATGAATAATGATCAGATTGTTATGATGGAGGGCACTTAGAGATGAAACCCATATGCGGCTTAGAGCTACACTAGAGGCATGGATCAACAAACCAAATCAATGCGTAAGTATAAAACTCATATTCAGCTTCGGATACATATTTTTCCATCATTGACTTATATTGTTTTACACAATATACGACTCCAGCTTACAACTATGCAGCTAACTAAAAATGGTAACAAATTCAACTTTTTTCTTTTTTAATTTTCCAAAATAAGTTATAACAAGCAAACATTCAAACCCATCAAATTTACCGACATATATCTTGGAATGTAATCTTACAGAAAAAGGATAATTGAAGATTTTTTTAATGTCAATCCATCTACTAGAGGATGTATTGATAACAATCAAGATAATCATGCTCTAAACCAAAAATAAAGATGTCTCCGGAATAAAACGTCAAACAAGCATGGTAATAATTATATCCTATATTATGAAATTGAATATCATTTACTATAATAGTTATACAATTAAATAAAACTGCATAAAGTAATATAATTTTATAAAAGTGTATATTTCTTTATTCAAGAAACAATAAAGGAGAAGATAATGACTTAGTGACATATAATTATTGTGAAGTTTTGGTGTGGAAATCTGAAAGTCTTAAACAAAGTGGAAAAGAGTTGAAATTTTTTATTTGTTGTCAACAATGACGAGTTGTGCTGCAACCATCTCGACAACCTCCAACTTACTTAGATGACTTATTGTCACGGTCAACATCGTTTCAGAACAATATACGAGTATATAATTCAATACTTTCTTTTACATCAATGGGTGGAAAATTGATTAAGATATCAATTCAGGAAATGGTCCTTTCACTTTTTGTACGCATGGTCAGAATTACCACAAAATTGGATCTCTACTACCAGTAGAAGGAGATCTACCACGTTTTGTGCAGCTATATGTATATGATACCGCTCATGAACTACAAAATCTTCTTAATGCACTTGCGAAAAGAGAAAATAATGAGTTGAATGAAAGTATTTCTCAGCAGATTATTTGAAATGCTTGACGAATACAACAAGTTAGCTAAAGTGTTCAGAATTGCTAGAGATAGATACGAATCCGGAACAATTGAAGAATACTTAATCAAATTAATCAAAAATAAAGAACGTGGTAGACAATTTGACATTCAACAAGGAGACGAGATAGCTGGACTTATTGTGGGTGACATATCTATTCCAAATTGTGAGAGAGATATAATAGTGCATCCAAAAATGGACAAACCACAATACATCAGCTCTTTACATCTAGCGATACATGTATCTACAATATCCTTTATTGTTTTCATACGGTGAAGGTTATATGGAAAGAACTTTTCCATACAGAGAACGATATACTACGAAGAGGTCATATGTTACAATGAGAAAGTATTATGCATACCAAATACATTCAAGATTGACATCAAATCATTTTACCATCTTCATGGTACATGGCAATATGTAGAAGTTATGGAAATCCGGACCTTTTCATTATGAGAACAGCAAACCCCAAATGAGAAGAAGTGAAAAAACACATAAAAAGGCGGGTAATGAGAATGCAAATTACAGACATGATATTGAATGTCGTGTATTTAAAATGAAATTGGAAGAATTCCCACATGTGTGCATTCAATTGTTGGAAATACTTATTTGTTCGATATTCAAGTTAAAAAGTTTGATTTTGATGCACCATATCAAACTTTTAAATTCTCAGAGATTATAGACCATATAAAGGTAAATATCATATATACTAGGTGAAATCCCGCGCATATGCGCGGGTTGTTGTGTTAGTTATGTTAATTTATTATAGTTTATGTAATAATCATAAAACTATGAGAATTTTCTGAGAATTTTTTTTTAATAAAATTTTTTAAAATGGTATTTCTGAAAACGATATTGAAAAGATGTATTTTTGAAATTCTCATTAAAAATGCATATATAACAAACAAGGTTTCTACATATCAATAATATACTTTATTTATTCAAATCATAAAATTTTATTACAATATTCAAAATTTACCTAAACAATTTAATAATTAAATTGCAAAAATATTTTCAAGTATCAATTAAATATATTTCCTTTAAAATCATATGAAATGCAATTAAAAATCCTAATAATTTAATTTTTAATCTCTTTTATATTCACCTTAATTTAAGCTATATTGCTAGGTTAAATTCTAATGATTTTCTCTTTGTAGTAAAATTTTGGAAATGAAATATCAAATTGTTTTTTATATAGAAAATCATCAAATTACAAAATTTTGAATTAAAGAAACATTATAAAGATCTTATATAATTATATTTTGGATCACAAGAACTAAATATAATGATGAGTATACAAATTCTCAAAAACAAACTGGAGGTAGGAGAGAGTTAAAAAATTTGATTTGGTGGATGATGATGTAGAATGTTTATTTATAGGATTTCAAGGATATAAGTTACATTTCTAAAATAATTTAATTAGAGGAGTTACAATTATAATTATAGTGTGTTTGAGTGATAATGAATGGAAAAAGTCAATTATATATATTAATGTGAATTATTTATGTGGCTACACTCATTTTTACACATTGATCGTTTGAAAGGAATAGGAACATTGAATTCTCAAATAAGCTCGATTTTTTTTGTTAAAACCATCATATGTGAATTTAAATTTAACTATGGAAATTTAAAAACTAAATATGAATAGATTAGAAAGGCAAGAAATATAAAAGAAATATTTTATTTATATATAGATAAAACAAAATTTGAAAACAATGTTAAATATATATAATACTTTTTAAATTAAAATTTAGAATCAAACTCTTACAACACATATGAGATATGACAACATTTGATATTGGTGGGAGATGGGGAGAGAATGTTTACTTATAAGATGATAATCCAAATTAGATAATGGAGATGAATCTTGAAAAATAAGAACAATGTAAAATATATACCATGCAGTCTCTAAAATTAAAATTTAGCATTAAAATTTTGCAATGATATTTTATTTGGTTTTTTGTAACCCATACAACAAAAAAAAATAAATCAAAAACAAAGAAAAAAACAAAAAATTGGTGGTGATGAGCATTGGGCAATTGAAGAGTCGAAGTACTTGTCTCCTTAGGCGTGGATGTCATAGCAACGATATCTCCCATGTCTCTTGATCTGAAACTTCAGCTAATTACAGATGAAAAAAACAATAACGAGTTCCTTGGAAGAAGAGAAAAACAAAGAACAACTTGTGCTTTAAAATTCAATAATGCTCTGATACCAAATATTGAATCAAGCACAAGAACACAAAGAAATTTAACGAATAACTCTTGTTTTATTGCCTTAGAAACTTCTCAAAACTAATGCAATCTCAATCTCTCTAATCTCACTAGTGTTGTTACATCCCAAGAACTCCTTATATATAGAGAGACCTTTAGATATTCTTTATTTAAAATAACAATTAGATAACTCCTAATTGTCCTAATCCTAATCTCTTTAGAAACCATAACTCGGTGAGATTAGGATGACTTCTAGTCTAAGCTAACTCAAGCTTATCCCCAACAGGCAGAACCAAGGTTCTGTGCATGGTTGGTCATACACAATATAATTTATTTTTTATTCGAAATGTTTTTTGAGCCAACAATATTAGTGATTAAAGAAACTATGCAAAAGTGAAAGTAAAAATACATATAATAGTTGACTTAATTTGTTCATATAGACATTTTCTACGTTGTGAGAAATAATATAATTGCAATATACAGTATATCTAGGTGTAAAAAATACACATTTAATGATAACATACTTAAAAAATTTGTGATATTAATCAGTGTATTATAGCAAAAATAAAATTTATAAATGATGTACAATAAATTTCAATATAATTTTCATTAAATTTAATTTTATTAACAAAACTGTAAACTCGAGCAGGTCTTTATCTAGTGTATTATAATAGTAGAAGTATAATAAGACAAACGAGAAATGGAAGACCAGACCACAACGTGCCTTGAACTTGTACAGCGTGAGCTAACTCATCTTCAGCCCCAAACGTGCCTTTCATGTGCTTATCAGCAGCGTAAGCAGAGGCTCGAAGCCCCACCCGCACGAAGAGACCTTTATTCACTTGAAGACGAACAGATGGATCCAGATGAACACCCAACAACTTCTAGGCTCTGATGTAATAATACTCTTATAACTCATGCAGTTTCTCTGCTCTATCTTTTGTGTTTATTCATAGAGCTGCGGCTGACTCTATTGCCAAAGCAGCCCTTGCTGCACTCGCTGTATCTACCTCCTCTGTTGACTGTTGGAGTGACGAACCTTTAATATTTTTAATGAAAATCTGTTTGACCAAAAAAAAATATATTTTAATTTTCGAGGTTGTTATTTCGTGTGTTACGCAAATTATGTTGGAAAGCTTTGCTACCCTATTTCGAAAAAGAAAAAAAGAAGCTTTGCTACGTGGTAATGGATTAGCCAAATTTCAAATTATGTTGGAAAAACTTTCCTACGTTGTTAGAAATGTTTTAGGAACTCGAGAAGAAGTTTTGCTATATATGGGATCCAAATACTGTTGATGACTTTTGCAACGGTGATATGCGTAAAGAAGGTGATATTAGCTAGTAGCTACAGTTCTATGAGGTGAAGTGGTTAACTGTTAGTTTTATGGGATATGAAGAACCGGAGATCGACCGTCGAGATGACAAACCGAAGAATGTGTAAATTATGAAGATTGAGAAGAATCTAGAAGATATAATTTATGAATATTTACATTTATCTAAATATATTATATACATTTACATTATCTCAATTTAGGAAATCTCTTGTATATATAAGAGAACATAAGTTGTAACATTATTAGAATGAGAGTCTAATACAATTCTTCTTTTAACACATTATGTATTTTGCTCTCATCAAATCTATCATGGTATCATAGCAAGTTAGATCCTATGGATTTTGAGTTAGGGTTTGTTTGCTTCTGCTTATATGATGTTCTATCTATTTTCTAAAAAAAAAAAAAAAATCCATAATTTCTTTGACCTATTGTTGCTTGCTTCTTATGCAAGCTTCACCTCTTTTGATTTTATTCTTCTTTTTCGTTTGGAAACCAAACATATTGGGTTGGTTGTATTTTTGGATTTTTTTTTTCAAAAAAAAATAAAAAATAAAAAATAAATAGGAAGAAGAGGGACGTGAATCTGATTTTTTTTTTTAAGGAATCATGTTGTATTGGTTAGTGATTTGGCCACGTTTTTGATTGGGATCCCTTTTTGATTCTTATTGACTAGTAAGTTTGCTAGGGCAGTGATGAAACTTAGACGGTGTGTTGAACGATCATAAACCAATGGTGAACGTTGGTATCTCAAGACAAAGAAGAAGCCAGTTGGCTTGTTTTGTAGACTCGACCAGCGATTGTGTTTTTGGGTAGCACAAGTGCTAGTTTCTTGAAGAACAAGACATCGATGAGATTCGTTCCTTGATGGTGATGCTTAAGCCGATAACGGCTCATCATGTGTATCCATGGTGTTGAAGATTGATGATGATGATGTTTCACCAAGTTTATCCTAATTATGGGTTTATTGCTCAATCAAGCACAACCTAAGGAATTGACTCAGCCATAGTATAAATGCCACGAAGATGACTCTACGGCCGAGTATTAATGTTGTTGATGATCCTACGACCGAGTATAAACGTCGATGATGACGGTCGGATATAAAGCCGTTATTTTGCAGACTTGTCCAATCTCACCCGTGTTACCATGTATGAGCTTGCTGAGATGACAAACTGAAGAATATGTAAATTATGAAGATTGAGAAAAATCTAGAAAACATAGTTTAGGAATATTTACATTTATGTAAATATATTATTTACATTTACATTATCTCAGTTTAGGAAATCTCTTGTTTATATAAAATAATATAAGTTGTAACATTATGAGGATGAAAGTCTAATACAATTCTTCCTTTTAACACATTGTTTTTTACTCTCATCAGATCTATCAAGTTTTGACTTATTTTCGATAAATGATATGTTTTCAGAAATACTAAATCATATTTGATATACCAATAACTACTATAAATTATTATATTTCTCTGGTCCCAACTCCCAAATTGGATAATATAAAAAATCAACACAATTCGATTAGAAGGTAAATATAATAATTTTGAAATCTTTATCTAACTATATAGTCTCAATGTTATCATAAATTGATAGTTTTGTAAACTCTTAAAAATATACCTAACAACTATATGATTTTTGTGCTGTTTGTTTTTTCTTCATTTCTTAATTATCTAATATTTCTTTAAGAAATTACTAGTTTTTAATTGCCTTACACATATTCGTGTTATGTTTTCGATATCTTTATAAAAATTGTTAAATATTTAGGATGCTATAAATAATCTTCTAAAATTATGGGTTCCAAATCTTATTATATAAAGTTGGATTTTCAAAGTTAGTCATTAACAGTATCATGACACGTGTCAAGTTATCAATCTCATATTTTGACATAAGAAAAAGTTAATATTTAATAGGAGGAATTTGCTTACAACAAAAATAAAATATTTTGTTTTAAAAATATTAATAATGTAAAAGGATAATTATCAAAAATTACAGAATTTATAAAATAATTATAAATATTTATAAGGATATATATATATCATAAAATTTGAAAATTTCATCTTATTTATTAATTTTTATCGGAAGGTAAATTTTTCTTATTTTTTTAAACCAAAAGTTTCTCTACTTTCTCATTTTTCAGTTGGGAATATGTAAGATTAATATGTTGACCCAAAAAAAGGTTAATATATGCGTCTTTTTTTTCCTAATACAGTATTTTAAAAATTACTTTAGTATTTTTAGATTTTTTATTTTAATTTATATTTTCAACTTTGAATTATTTGAAATTCATATATTACCGTGCTTATAATTTTCTATTATTTATTTAATTATGCCAAAATCATTTTCTTCTAATTTCTCAACATTGATTAGTTGGTCATAAACCCTTTTGTTTTTTTTTTGCAAACATAATTTTTACCATTATTCATTCAATTCCAAAGGGAGATAACGAGTAGAAGCTCATCAACATAGTGGATGGTAAAAATAGGCTAATAAAACACAAGTTTACAACAAACATAGATAAATAGATTGGAAAAACAGAAATCGTTGTTGATAGATCCATAGGAGCTCAAAGACTGTAACACATATGTTTGCGGAAAGGTTTAAAAGAATTGATTTGGTTACATATGTCACCAAAATGCACTTATTTTTTTGGTCAAGAGTCCTTAGAGAATTTCATGATGGGTGACCTTCCTGGAAGTGATTGTCAGAACTGTGAGAGTGAGGACAAAACACAGGCAAAGATCATTTGTTGATTTGTAAGATCGGTAAACAAGTTTTTAAAACCTCTCAGACGTAACAAAACGGCCATCGAATATGGATGGGTCCATGGCCAGGAATAGATGTAAGGCCAACTTAGGAAGGTAAGCCTATGGACTGAGAGTGGACATGGGCTCACTAAGCAAGGTGGCGGTTGAGGCATTACAGAGAGAGAGGCTACATCATGGTATATCAAAGACACTTCTACGAATACATTGGGAAATTTAACATCAGTTACTATCAAAAGATTATTTGACGTAAGAAAAAGGTTTTTACTTTCATTGGTTGTCGGAGCAAGCCATTTTGAGATAGCAAAAAGACGTGAACATGTTCTCTCCACATAGGAGGAGGGCAGATCCGAGCTTCTTTCTATGGTGGAGAAAGTTGGACACAAGGTTATCTCCCCAAAGGAGGAAGGTGGACGCAAGGTTCTCTCCATAAAGGATGAAAGCGGAGCCAAGGTTTTCTCCATAGTGGTCATACAATATTGTGATGATACATCATTGATTAGTATTAATATATTTTTTATTCAAAATGTTGTTTGAGCCAATAATTTTAGTAATTAAAAATCTATGCAGAAGTAATAGTAAAATAGTTGACTTAATTTATTTATATAGACATTTTCTAGATGGTGATAAAGAATATTTTTGGAACATAGAGTATATTTAGGTGTAAAAAACATACTTTTAAAAGTTATATACATAAAAAATTTGTAAATAGATATAAATCAGTGTATGATAACAAAATAAAATTTTGAAATAACATACAAAAAATTTAATATATTTTTGTTAAATTTAATTTAATTTATATAACTTTTAACCCGCACATCGGGCGGGTCCTCTCATCTAGTATATTATACAATCATCTTTAATTATCATAACCCAACGCTATAGATAGTATTCATAATTCCATTTAATCTGTGAACATATATCATTTTTATTTGAGTAATGTAAGAATTAGTAAACTTTAACTTGTAGTGTCGGATTCAAGTAGTTTGTTAATTATCAAGTATATTATTCATTTAGAAAGAGATTGAAAGATTGGATATTAATTACAATCAACTTTTAAAAATTCTGTTTGAAGTGGGAGGAGGCAGTTGGCACACTTACCTTTTTTGGCATTAGACCATTCCCCCCCTTTATATTCAGTTGGTGCCGGAAGGAAGAGGGGACCCTCGACGGCGACCCTTTCGATTCGAAGCTGCATGGTTAAAGCATGATAGTTTCAAAGACTTATTGTCGAACTCTTGGAACAAGGATATCACCACACTAGAAGCTTTACGAGGACTTCGTGATACTCTGAAACAATGGAACAGAGACGTCTTTAGACTAGTTCAAAAACGTAAGGAACATCTTACGAATGAGGTTAAGATGGTTCAAGACCTGATACAGCTGCACCAATCTGATGCTCTGCTTCAGCGAGAGGAGGTTCTTTTGCGGGAACTGGAGGATGTGTTGGAACAGGAAGAAGTAATTTGGTTTCAAAAGTCTCGGGAAAAGTGGTTTGTCCTCGGAGATAGAAATACTAAATTCTTTCACACCTCGACGATCATTAGGCGGAGGAGAAATCGTCTCGAGATGTTGAAAGACGATGAGGGGTTATGGATCTCAGACACGAAGGAGCTCGAATGTCTAGCTATCAGTAACTATCAGAGGCTCTATTCCTTGGATGATATGGATCAAGATGTTGTACCTCTACCGCCTGTGGGATTTGCTAAGCTGACGAGAGATGAATTGGGAGCCCTAAATAAGGTTTTTACTGATGCTGAGGTGGAGATGGCAGTTTGTAGTATGGGTCAATTCAAAGCACCGGGACCGGATGGGTACAAGACAGTGTTTTATCACCAATGTTGGAATGTTGTTGGTCCCTCGGTTACTCGCTTTGTCATGGATTTCTTTGCGACTGGAGAACTGCCGCAAGAGACAAACGCAGCTCTTTTGGTGTTGATTGCTAAGGTAGCAAAGCCTGAGAGGATCATGCAGTTCAGACCTATAAGCTTATGTAATGTATTATTCATGATCATTACAAAAGTCATGGTTATAAGGTTGAAGAAGGTCATGCCCAAATTGATCGGTCCTGCTCAAGCAAGTTTCATTCTGGGGAGATTGAGTACTGATAACATAGTTGTTGTTCAAGAGGCTATTTACTCAATGCGACGGAAAAATGTCGAAAAGGTTGGATGTTGCTAAAACTTGACCTCGAGGAGGCTTACGATCGTGTACGCTGGGAATTCTTGGCTGATACATTACATATGGTGGGGTTACCGGATCAAAGGAGGCAGTGGATCATGAAATGTGTCTCTGACCCGACCATGAGATTGTTGTGGAATGGAGTACAAACAGAGTCTTTTGTAGCGGCTAGGGGATTGAGGCAAGGCCATCCACTATCTCCCTATCTTTTTGTGTTGTGCCTTGAACGGTTGTGCCACATGGTTGAGTTATCGGTTGATTTGAAGGACTGGAAGCCTATTAGGCTGTCTTGAGGTGGACCACAACTATCTCACGTTTGCTTTGCGGATGACCTCATTCTGTTTGCTGAGGTGTCAGTAGCACAAATACGAGTTATTCGTCGGGTGCTAGAAAAGTTCTGTCAAGCTTCGGGACAGAAAGTCAGTCTTGAGAAGTCGAAGATTTTCTTCTCAGAGAATGTGCATCGTGACTTAGCGAAGTTGATAAGTGATGAAAGTGGTATCAAATCGACAAAGGATCTCGGGAAGTACTTGGGAATGCCTATACTGCACAAGCGTATAAACAAAGATACTTATGGAGATGTTCTTGAGAAGGTCTGATCAAAACTATCGGGTTGGAAGGGTAGATTCTTGAGCTTTGCAGGAAGGCTGACCCTTACCAAATATGTTCTCTCATCGATACTGATACACTCTATGAGCACTATCTTGTTGCCCAAGTCAACCTTGAACAAGTTAGAGCGAGTGTCTAGGTCGTTCTTATGGGGCAGTGTTGAAGGGAAAAGAAAGCAACACTTGGTGGCCTGGAATCGAGTTTGTTTGCCCAAGCAGGAGGGAGGCCTAAGGATACGATCTTTCCTGGAAATGAACAAAGCTCTCTTGGCTAAGGTGGGGTGGCGGTTACTACAAAATTGTGGTAGTCTCTGGTCTCAGATTTTACGATCGAAGTATAGAGTGGGTCATATTCATGATCAATCATGGTTAAAACCGAAGAATACTTGGTCTTCCACGTGGCGAAGCATTTGTGTTGGGATACGGGAGGTGGTGGTCCTTGGATTGCGTTGGGTACCGGGTGATGGGAGAACTATCCAGTTCTGGCAGGACAAGTGGTTGACGGATGCACCTCTGGTGGGTGGTACGACTGGGAGTCTGTCGGATGGCTCTGTGGGGGCAACACTGCGGGAATTATGGGCTGAAGGGTTGGGTTGGAACTGGTCTCGTACTGACCCATATGTGCCTCATTCGACTAGTTTGCAGCTTGCTTCAGTTGTGTTGGATATGTTTACTGGTGCTTTGGATCGGCTGTCTTGGGGTGAAACTACAGATAGTCGTTTTACAGTGAAATCGGCCTACGCCCTGCTCACTCGAGAGGATAGACCAAAACAGAACATGGAGAGAGTTTTCTACCAAATTTGGCGTGCTATTGTACCAGAGCGAGTTCGTCTGTTTCTCTGGTTAGCTGTGCAACAGGTTATTATGAAAAACTTGGAAAGATATAGGAGGTACCTCACTGATACGATTCTCTGCCCGGTATGTCGTAGTGGGGAAGAGTCTATTATTCACGTGCTAAGGGATTGTCCCGCTATGGAGGGGGTCTGGCGGCGCTTAGTATCTGCACGAAATCATCAGGTTTTCTTTGCACAGTCTTTACTTGAGTAGATTTATACAAACTTGTGTGACAGGGTAGAACGTGAAGGGGGAGCATGGGCTACTTTATTTGGAATCACGATTTGGTGGGCATGGAAGTGGAGGTGTGGTAATGTCTTTGGGAATAAGGGGCAATGCCGAGACAGAGTCCAATTTGTCAAGGAGCTGGCAAGCGAAGTGGTGTCAGCAAATATTACTTTGAGGGAGGGAGAGGGACCCGGGGTGCGTGAGATCAGACATATCGCATGGATCTTACCGTGTGAAGGATGGTTGAGCCTGAACACGGATGGGGCTTCTCGTGGAAATCCAGGCTTAGCAACGACAGGTGGGGTTCTTCGGGACAGTCGAGGGTGTTGGCAGGGAGGTTTTGCACTGCACATTGGTATATGCTCTGCACCTTTGGCGGAGCTATGGGGTGTCTACTATGGGTTGATGATTGCGTGGGAGAGAGGTTTCACGCGATTGGAACTTCAAGTGGATTCGGAATTGGTGGTGGGCTTTCTTACGACAGGGATTTGCAATTCGCATCCGTTGTCCTTCCTAGTACGTATGTGCTATGGCTTTCTTTCGAGGGACTGGATAGTCCGTGTATCTCATGTTTATAGGGAGGCTAACCGTCTTGCCGATGCGTTAGCGAACTATGCGTTTAGTTTACCGTTAGGTTTTCATATGTTGGACTCTAGTCCGGACTCTGTTATTTCTTTCATGTTGGATGATGCTCATGACTTGTCTAATTCACGTAGTATCCGATTGTAATCTGTTTAAACTTTAGTTGAATAATACTTGGGAGACCTCGTCTCCCTTTTTCCGACCAAAAAAAAAACTTTTAAAAATTCTTTCTTTAAATAAATCAATTGATATTAGTTTTATCTATATGACTAGATTTTAACCACACTGCGGGATAATATTTTTATAACAAAAAATCTAAATTTTTTAAAATTGTATTTGTTTGTTTAGAGTTTAAGATTGTATAATAATATTTTGATTGTAAATTCTAGAATTTGACCAGTTTTAAACCGCAAATACGAGGGGACAATTTATTTAATTTTAAAATTTTAGTGCTTTTTAGATTTCACCTGTGAAAGAATCATTCTTACATTATTATATTTTTAAATTTTTAGTGTTTTTAAATTAAGCCTGTAAGTTTCATTTTTTATTTTCAGCCCGTGAAAGAATTATATCCGTAAAAGTTATTATGCAGTATACCGCGGGTTAAATTATATTATAAATACTCCAATATTTTAGATTTAACCGTAAAATGATTACTTTTACATTTTTATCAGCATATTAATAACCATTAAAGATTTTAATTGTTCATATCAAACAATATAGTTATTATTGGATATTAGAATTCTTAGAGGAAAAAAACATAATTTATAGATATTTTGGCATATTTTATTAAATGTAATAAATTTCAAAATATATAAATTATTTTAGGAAATTATAAACCAAATTCGTAGAGATATATTAGGAATGTAATTGATTTTTTTTTTTGTGCAATTTTTTAAGGATTAACAATAAGTATAACTTAAATGGTAGAACACCAAATGTACTTCAAATTATAGAAACACCATGGGACAATTAATTAGTTTATTTATTATAATGTTAGATTTTTACAGTATTTAATTTAGTAGTAAAATTATTAATTTTTAATGTTTAGTGTTTTCTTATATTTTAAAAGTGATACAAATATTTTTAAAATATCATAATTTATATCAATTCATCATATCGTAATTCATACAACAACAACAACACAACTAATAAACATTCCCGAAGTATATTGATTCGCTGTGAAGAAAAAAAGATTTTAAGTTTATTTTATCATCATTTCATATACATATTCCTATTGTATACTTTGGTCTTGTGTGTGTAGCGTTTCCTTTGCCGCACCCAAACTCATGTGAAAACCAAAGTTTTAAGAATGTTATTGATAACATACAATTCAATTTGGGCTAACCATCACCATTCTTGAATTTACGAAGATTGTTCTCATACTTATTCTTCAAATGCCTAAACTTTTCCATAAATTGAACCTTACTACATTTAAACTCTCTTCACATCCCTTGACATTCCGATATTTGTCAAAGCTCGTGATCACAAGGCCTTTGACTTGTCTAACTTGTTGGGGGAGCTCTTGAATCAGCTGTTATGGGAAGAAGTCAAAGAATGTTGAGTCTTCTTTTCTTGTTGGAGCTTTAGTGGGTTTTGGTATAGATGAACTTGGTGATAAAAAAGGTGTAAGTAGGTTTTTTCATAGGATAAGAAGATATTTGAGAAGCAGTTGAAAGCTTTGCAGTCTAGAGAATCAAACTTTCACTTGGAAAAGGCCGGGTTTCTTCATCAACTCTTAAGAAAAATGGATGAAGCATCTCGTTAGATGCTTTTATTATTAGTTTAAGCTTTTATTGTTGCTCTCTAAAATGAATGTTTTATTAAGCTTTGATGAAAGAATTATTCTTGAACTTTTTGTTATTAATTAGCAAACTAGCATATTCTAAAATTGGTATTACAAAAAGGGTATTTTGAAATTCCCCCAAAAAACAATTCACTTTTGAATTTTTGGAATACCAATTCCTTAAGTTAAGGTCGTTTACCAAACATGCTCTATTCTGTACATTTTGTGATCACTTTTTTTTTTGGCAGTTTGTTCAAACTAAAACTCACATCACAACTTTTAGTTCATATTAACTTTTCTTATATAAAACTAGGTGGCTAACCCACGCTTCAATTTAATTTTATCTAGTTTAGTAATTAGTTACTTATGTGATAGTATTTAATTTTGGTTTAATTAATTTATTATTATTATAGATTTTGTTTATTGGTAAAACATATGAATAGACTTAGGTGAGAATTTTATGCATTTAATCATAATTATCTTTGAGGAAAGGTTTGTACTTCAACATTTTCTTGCCTCACACTAATTGCATATAACATTTCTTCGATAATATAGTTATTGATATTTTTGCGATTGTTTAATTGAATTATTTGTAAAATACTAAATTTTATGATGCGATCTCTATTCTCTGCAAAGACAATTGGTCAAGTAAAGCCAATTCGGACTTTAAACATGAACTCATAGATGACTGAATCATTATGAGAAAAAAAACTGATGTTATGATGTGTTTCAAGTGACTAAAGTTATTCCTTTAAGTGCATGCTTTTCGGAACTCATGGCCAACCCATCAGTATAAATCTTCAAAGCTCAATCGTTATATTTCTCTATTATTATGATTATTATTATTATTACTAGTCAATCAAACTGAAACGACTAGACCACACCAGAGCTGCCATGTCTGGGGAACATAATGCACAACATCAACCCACTCCACCTTTTCCCAAACCTCACCTCCATTACGCATTTCAAGCATGACCTCCGCGCACCATATCTTCATCTTTAAATCGGGATCAATATAACTACGGTCTTCCCAAATAACTCTTTCAAAGAGGCGGTCCCCATATACTCTTTCATACACTGGTTGGCTTCGAAAGAGACATTGACAACTCGAGACCGGCTTCGCCAATGCGGAATGAATGTCCCAGCGTCATTTGTCCTATGCTCATCTGGCATAGAATCTCATTCACATATCATCTTTGACTGTGAATTCGCAAGGGCAGTGTGGGCTTCTCTTGCGGCAAGAGTTTCTCGTAACCCTCTGCTGCCACTTGGACAATGAGTGCTCAGTCTTATCCACGTCACTACGCATCCATTGTTCTCAAGCTTCTCCTTCAGGCTTCCATCTACATGATATGGAAAGAGAGGAACAAAAGGGTCTTTTCAGGAGCTTACAGCACAGTCTCTGCCTGCAAAGCTCTTGTAAACGGATCAGTTCGCAACACACTCATTTCTATTCCACCAAAGGACCCGCTCTCAATCTCTTTACTTGGATTCTACTTCGGTTGTATTTCTTATCCACTATAATAGTGGCAAACGCTCAATATCTTGTCTGTTCCATTAAGTCTCTCTTCATAAGAGCTCCTTTTGTATAATTGTCTTCTCTTGTTAGTGAAACCTTTTTTCTTTTTCTTTTGGTATATAATTTAACATTAAAACCAAAAAAAAGTTTCAACTTTAACATAGCTTTTCCTTTCCTCAAAAGTCAAAACATAGAACCCCCGGTAGTCATCATCACTTAAAAAACGTTAAAGACACAACTCAGGATTTATCGATGAAATTTTTTTCTAAATTTATGACCACAAAACTCAACTCAAAAATGAGTTAACGAACGTGAGTATCCGACTGTTAACCAGTCCTTAACTAATTAATACCCTTCAATCGAGTTGTGCTCCTTTTGCCTCTGATTCCTTGTCCTTTCTCCAAACAGTCCATTCATGTTAAGTCCTACATACAGGGGAAAAAAAATACATAATAATCTCCTATTTTGGCAAATTGTAAAAAGGAAGAATGAACTTAGTTTATCAAACAATATAAGCTTAAACTCTCCAGTGACTTAGCGAAAAGGGTTCCGTGTATATTATAAGTAAAGAGAAAGATGATGAAGGCCAAACTCAGGGATATTGACCAAAGATGGCTCTATTTTGGTAAAGTCACAGATCAAAACAACTATTTTCGGATACTAGAAAATGATTTTGAATTCAGAACGATTGATCGTACCTAGGATGCAAAGTCAATCAAACCGAGACAACGATACATTCTAAGAGGTCACATGATATGGGGACGGTATGCACAACATCAACCCACTCAACATTTCCCCAAACCTCATCTCCATCACTTCCACGACGCTTTTCTACCACGATAACCGCGCACCAAATCTTATTCGTATTATTGGGATTATGCTTCATATAACCTGGCCATAAAAATATGAGTTTCCCACCACAGCTAACTAGGCGAGTCATATAATACATTGAACCACCATTCTTCATGAACTTGTGAAATAGTGAGTTTAACCCATTAATCCCTTTCCAATAACCCTTTTCTTCGTCATACCACTGGAACTCGCGGAGGCAAAAATGTATAGATTCAGGATTAAAGGAGTAGGATACATTCTCAATCATACATTTTAACCTCGCAACAGTTTCAAATTTGTCAGGTACAACACACTTTTCCCATCTACAATGCTTCGTGTCATAAGCATACATCTGCTCATGATTGCCAAAGTTAAGTTTTCCTTCAATCTCTGCAATTTTGTAAATGATGCACTTGCGAATCTCAGAACCCGGATCAGGGAGGCGTTCCCAAACTTGAGTCTTTGTATCGAACACCTCAGCCCATGATTCGTCCTCACACCCTCCCATTACATAGATTTTCCCATTGTAGACACAAGTGCGTGGATTTCTCCGGGCTACATTCATGCTAGGTGCATCGCGCCAGGTGTGACTGCGACAATCCAGGACTCTCACGGCAGAAGACGGTGCTCCATCGACTGGTCTGCCGATGATATAAAGTTCTGAGCCAACGACGGAGGAAACTGACAGATAAGGAAACTTAGAATAGGTAACCGGAACCAACAACTGTCCAATTGTCTTCTTCCTTCTCCTCGTCCTAATCATGGAGTCGGGCAAGGTTCGATTAGGGTTAATCCAGAGTGTAAACCATTGGGGAAATCGACTTTCATGTTCCCGTATGCAGACATATAGACACTGCTCGGTGGTTCCGATATGAGATCTGGCTGCGTAGAGCTCGGTGGAAGAGATAATCGAGCGGAAGCTTTTCGAAACGACTGAGAGCGTTGGGTAGTACGACCGCGAGATCCGACCTAGGCAGTTCACGGCGATTTCGTCTGGGAGTAGAGAAAACGACGGTGGCGACGAGTTCTTAATCTTCTTCTTCTTCTTCTTCTTCTTCTTCTCTTGTGGTGGTTCCACTTCCAAGAGGTTCATAGCGAATAGCCCAACAAAGTGACTGCAATCAGCGGCACTGACTTTTCATTTTCATTTGTTTTTTTAAGACTTTTTTTTTTGTTTTGGTTTTTTTTTTGGTTCTTTTTTATAACAAAATAGCCCCCTAACTTATAATTAGTTACTTAAAGGACCCAGAACAAATATAATTGGGACCAACAAATGTAATTGACGACAAAACAAATTTTCTGAACGTAAGATTAGTTTATTTTTTTCTAACTTTTTCAACTTTTTCCATTTTAAATTCCTTTTAACATTTTCAATTTTGCAACCATTTTCACTCGTTGTAATCCTCTATATATTAATAGTGGAATATTTTGGCAAAAAAACTGAGGTGTCAGCATTACAAAACTCATGACACTCTTTCCTTTATTTGTCATCAATTTTTAAAAATATTTACATTTATTTACTATTGTATTTTTCCAAAAATACAATTAACATCCAAAATTAAATTTTTATATTATCTTTCTAATTTAATTACATCCTTTAATTAAATTTTCATAAAATCTTTAAAATGAATCTTAAGAACCCTTTGTTCATATGATATAATAATATAAGATTGATATTATAATAACTCTCACGGGTTAAATTTTAATTATTATACAATTTTTTTTATAAATATATACTACACAATCAAATTTTAAATATTTCAATTACCCATAAATATAATAGATTTTGTAAATAAAAATTACAATAAAACATTAAATAATTATTTTATACCGCACTATGTGCGGGTTGTTACCTAGTTTCTATTTTAAAGGTGACAATAAAGATGGATTGAAATAAAAGTTACCGGTGCTATAAGCGCTTAATGGCAGAAAAGACTCAGGTTGTGGTAAAGAGATTCTTAAAATAAAAATAGATTTAGAGATAAAAATGGGAAAATGAGATGGTCTAACTATAATTAATTATTTAAAAGAAAGACCCTATAACAAATGTAATTGATGACTAAATCTTTTTCCGTGAGGTCAGTCAATCAAGATTATTAGTAAATTGCGCATGCACTTCGTAGTTTCAACGTGATTGCAGAAAAAAAAGACTGGTATATATTAAACAAGAATGCCTTTTTTTTTATAATAAATGGTTGTTTCTATTCAATCAGACAAAAACAATATAAAGAAAAGGATATAGAATCCCAAAGTTTAAAAAGCAACATACAAAGGTTTTCTCCAAAACCATAAGCATGAATAAAGATAGATAGATAGAACATCAAGCAATAATCCATGATAGTTATGAAACAAATGATATGGACCAGTTGGATAAATGCGACATCAATGTTGCAAGAATGGTCGTCGTCGATGAGTTCGATAGTTGACAAGTTGGTCATAGTCAAGAGACATTGTGCCGTTGAAATGGTAGGTAGAGCCAAAAAGCTCGCCTGGGTGGAGAGCACTAGCCGAAGCAAGGCCAGAGCAAGGAGTTGGGGGACAAAAGTTTGGATGGTGATGGAGGTGAAGATATTGGGTTGCTTGAAGCGGTGGTGTTTAAAGCAATTGGCCGGAATTATCGAGGGGTGATTGCTGATAGAGAAACCTCTAAGACCAAAATCACATCCTCGGTAATGTGTCATCAGAGTTGCGGAGCCATAAGACTTCAAGAGTTTAGGCGAGGTAGAGTTCATCATTGGAGCTAAAACCAGGGTTCGTAAGCAGCATGTGTACATTCGTATCATAAGTGGTGGACCATCTCTGCCATGAAAATGGTTACAAGAATTCCACACACATTATGAAACCGGTAAAATATTGGTAGATATAAACCATGCTTGAGCTTCGAACGAGAGGTTGATAATAGGGTGTTGTGAGCAATAGAGCTTACCAATGAAGTGATTATCGTGTGCAAAGGATAAGTGTAAGACCGTGACCAATCAGGTAGATCCTCTCTGCCATGGATATGGTGATCAAGAATTCCACACAAAGATTGTGATCGGCAAAACACGGAACAGGAAGCAACAGACCTGAGCTTCAGGAAATATGGTGGGTGGTGGGGGTTGACACTTCTTTGATAAAACCAGTTTCGGGATTCACCCGACAAATTCATGAGCAGAGTAAACACCATAGTTCTAACATACCCTTTAGAAATCCAAGACATCCTAACTAAATGGGTTCTCTGATGCAGTCTTCGAACACCGAGTAAAGCCAAAAAGTCTAGACAAAGTCGAGAGGATAATAGAGGGTTAGATAGATAGAACCTGGGCTTTTGGAATTTGGGCAAGTCCTTCTGTAAAGCTAACATGCCGATCTTTGTTTTGATGTTCATCCACAGAAAATGTGCTGTGAAAAAACCGGGAGAGATGATACATACAACGGCTGACCAGGGAGAGTGAAGGAAACTTTTGCATCTCCGGTGAAAGCAGATACAGAGCTGCCAAGCTCAGGGAATGGTAACTGTTCAAGACGGTAGTCCAAAAGCGGAGAAAAATCATTTCTCTGGAGGATTCCTCACCAACCGTCTCCGCCTGCCAAGGCTCGGGTGACATTGGGGAAGAGAAATCTGCAGAGGTGATTGCCATTCCGGATCGATGATTAACGAGACAAGGGGACTTGATTTCCGTCGACAGTGAAGCTGGATCTGGTTGATTGAGGGGGGTTTTCGTCGGTTGTAAAAAGAAAACATAATTGAAAAAGAAAGCTAAGAAAGCAGAGAAAATACAGAGCGGAAGCTATGGTCGAGATACCCCGACGCCGGCGAGAAAAAGCTCCACCGGCGTCAGTGAGTTTTGGTGGTGACGGCTCCTCGATATTCGGGCCTGGAAGAAAAGGTTTTAGGACGAACTCCTTTTCGTTTACAAGTATTTTTTTCTTGCCTTTTGTTTTTCTTTTCTTTTCAAAACAAAGAAGTCAACATCACTTACAATGTGATACATGGTCATTGTTCTAACTAATTGAAGACAGAACCCAAAAGACATAGTGTTAAAGATGGTCAGTTCTTCATGAGAAGAATCTGTGTCGATCATGAGGCGAAGAGTAATCGATGTTCGAATCGTGAAAGATGATCCCGAAAGGGTTATTCGAAAATATCATACCCCTACGTATTTACAGTGTTGGTTTTCCATGACATCCCTACTTTATTAGAAAAAAAGACTCAATCACAATTTATAAAACAGAGATGGTAATACGAAGTAATGGAATCAGATTTGTGTATCAACAATGGATTAGATAGATATATCCAACAACAAATACTAATTTACTGTACCTAGTTTGACAAAATGAAGTTTCACGTTCACAAACATGACTTTAAAGTCTATTGCTTTAGTTTCCCAGATTTCAACTTACGATAAAGTCGATTGAGTTGAATTTTTTAGATTTATTACTTCTTTTTTGGTACATCTTCGTTTTCTGTTTTAAGAAAATAGATTTAAGAAAACAAATTAGAAATTAAACTGTATGAGTCATGATGTTAAACTATGTAACAACAAAATTGTAACTAATTTTAAAAGAGCCTAAATAACTGGAATATTAGAACAATTAGAAAACTATCCTCAAACAAAGAATACGAGAACATCACTAATTTAGAAGAACTAATAGAGAAAAAGTAAGAACTAAAAAATTAATCAGTAACGAACTTCAGTTTTATTATGCCAAAAAAAAAAATACGTTGAACAACTGCAAAGTCTCCATTGTCATTGCTAAAAGTTTCTTCTGTTGGTGGGACTTCGTTTAAATCAAACAAAAAATCATTCTCATTATTTAGTAGTGACATACTCAAATCATAATTTAGAATTGTGAAACAAAAATTAGAAACTATTCTAATTTTGAAACTTAAATAAGCATAACAGATTCACAAAAAAATTTACATTTACATTGGCTTCAATGTAAAAAATTTGAATTTTAAGTTTAAAAATAATTATGTAAAACGTTGACTCTATTTTTTCAAGTAATTCAGATTCACGAAATTTTTACTTTTTGCTCCATTGTGTAACGACGTTTAGTATTTATTTTTCTTAATTGTTTTTTTTTGCCTTTTTAGGCAAAATGATTAAGAGGGGGTTATTGGTTCTATGATTTAAATGGATTTGGAAATCCAGACAAAAATCATGTGTTATTCAATCATTGATTTTAAAATACTTATCAAAATGATGTGTTATTGGTTCCATGATTTATAAATACTTGTTAAAATCCCATGTTATTCATTCAATGATTTGTTTTTGGATTTCAAAATCCACATTATGTTTTAAATGAATTTGAATGGATTTGAAAGTGTAAAATAGAAGGATTCAAATCCAAGGATAAAACATGTTATTTCAAAATCCATGTATTTTGATTTCTAGAATTTACAATTTCATATGGATTTATAAATTACCTCTCCAATAACACCCCCTAAGCATGTTTTGCCTAATTTAATTACTTTAACTGTTTTAGTTGAGTGCTTTAATTAAATAAGTATTTTTCTTAATCTGTGTGCTAAACTCAAAACATCCAATATCGAAACGAAAAGAAATCATCACATAATTTTATTATTTAACCATTTTTATGTCTTTATATATTCAAAATAATATAAGATTAAAATCTAGTTTAACTTATTTTTATTGTAATCTTTTTTTTTGGTAAAACATATTAATAGACGTAAAATGAATTTTTTCTTATTTAATCAGAATTGTTTTTGAGTTAAAGTTTTGTCCAAGATTTTCTTTCTTCACTTCTGTTTCCATTACGATTAAATGCATTTGTATATTGACAGTTTAGCGATTGTTTGACTCAATATATGTAAAATACGACTAAATTTCGTTATCTGATCGCTTCAAAGACTAATATTTAAACATGATCTATACATCATCATACATGACTGTATTAATTTGTAAAGAAATTGTATATTCTGATGATTCCACATAAGTTAACAATGGTTTCTATATGCTTATTTTCATGTCGAAGGACTCCAATTCTTATCGATTTTTACGTGTTACATTAACTTTATATGTACCAGACTCCTGAACCACCTAAGTTTCCTTTTTTTTTTTATGCTTTTGGTGACACTAAAACGGTTCTACTTTGCTATGATCACTAGTTAGGAGCACTAACCATTTTTTTTTTTTTTTTTTTTGAGAAAAGGCTTTCTATTTAAATGCAGAAGAAAAAGAAAATATTACAAAAGCCCAGCTTTAGAGTTATTAGATATTGGGCTTTAGCCCATTAGTTAAATACCCAGCACAAAAACACATATCTAAGAAGTATAAAGAACCGAGATTGAAACATGCCCAAGATGGATCACCGAATCGTCACCGTGAATCTGTGTACAGATGAGAGAACCATTGCTGGAATATCTGCGAAGAGAGAGTAGGGTTCGTATCTGTGAGAGAGGTAATTTTATTCCGGATCGTGGCATCGATGGTACGAAGGATGCCATCAGTAGTGTTGAAGTGCTGCCGGTGGAGTCTGTGATTTCGTTCAGTCCAGATTGAATAGAGAGAGCACTGCCATGCCAGAAGAGCTAGTCGGCGCTGCGGTTTAGGCCTGGGGATAGCTTGCATGTAGTTGATAGTCGTAGTCCAGTCGCGATATGCCGGGATACCGCATCTAGTAGCGATTGATAGCCATATCGCCCAAGTGAAATCGCAGTTGAAGTACATATGGTCTCGGCTTTCCAGATGCGAGTTGCAGAGAAGGCATAGAGGGATTGTTTGGAGTCGCCAGCTAAGGATACGATCACGAGTAGGGCATCGATTTAGGATTAGCAACCATGTGAGGAAGCTGTGCTTTGGTATACATCCCTGTATCCAAGCTGCTCTCCACCAAGGTACTCTGGGCGATTCTTCTCTCAAAAGACGGTAGATCAGTCCTGTGGAGTAGCGGTTGTGAGTTTTTCCATCCAGTTCCCATTCATAGTAATCATCATTTTCCCCAAGTGATATCGTTGTAAGATAGATTGAGAGGGATAGCTGGTTCTCCGTTCGAGCGTGTGGGATCTGCCATTGTCCTTGACGACATAGTTGGTGGAGAGTGGCATTCGAAGGGATCCCTAGTCTGTGATTCCCTGAAATAGTTAGGTACTCCGATAGCTTACCAAATGGAGACCAGTTGCCTGACCAAAATCTACAGGTAAGACCATTACCAACCCTCATTTTTATCCAGTGATAAGCCACATCCCTGATCTTTAATAACTTATTTGCCAGCCAAGAATAACCCGGTCTACATTTCATTGTCCAGAAATTAGATAGAGATCCCCGCAGAAAGTGATTCTTAAACCACACCACCCACACAGAGCCTGATCTAAAGAAGAGGAGCCAGATAAGCCTTATACTACACGCCCTGTTCCAATGGTTTATATCTATTATTCCCAGTCCCCCCTGATCCTTTGGCTTCGTAACTACTTCCCAAGAGACTCGTGCACTGTGATGTCCTTCCAAGCTTCCACTCCATAAGTAAGAACTGCAGAGGGAGTTGAGTTTCGCCACACATTGTTTGGGAAGAACAAACGTAGAGCACCAGAAATTTGTTATCCCTGCAATGACGGTGTTTATGAGTAAAAGTCGTCCTGCGAAAGATAAGCATTTAGCAGACCAGTTACTCATTTTCCTTTTCACTTGCTGTAGCAGTGGCTCATAGTCTTGCATTGTTAGTTTTTTGGTGCAGAGGGGAACACCCAAGTAGCGAACAGGGAGAGTCCCATGTGTTAACCCCGTTGAGCTCTTAAGAAGGTCAACTTCCTCATCCGTTAGTCCTCCAGCAAAGAAAGATGATTTTTGAAGACTAATTGCCAGACCTGATCTTTGTTCAAATTCATGCAGCACTTGAAGGACATTCTGGAGTGATGAGAGAGAGCCATCAAGGAATATGAGAAGATCATCGGCGAAGCAGAGGTGAGTAAGTTTAGCTTTGTCGCATTTATGATGATATCTGAATTTACCTTCTTCAGCAGCTTTGTTGAGCATTAATGACAAATTGTTCATGGCTATTACAAACAGGTAAGGAGAGAGGGGGTCACCTTGCCGGAGCCCTCTTTTACCTTTGAAATAGCCATGAACAAGTCCATTGTAGCCGATGGTAAAGTTTGGGGTGCATACGCATGCTTGCAGCCATCGCAGATACTGATAAGGAATCTCCATTCCTCTTAGGCAGTGGAAAAGGAAATCCCAGGATAAGGTATCAAAAGCTTTAGCAATATCCACCTTTAAAACTATCCTTTTGGGACCTCCTTGCTTATGATAACCGTTAACAATTTCAGCTGCAAGATGGTATTTTCAAGGAGTAACCTGTCTTTTACAAACGCAGTTTGATTAGGGGTGATGAACGAGGGCAGCATTGGCTTGATCCGGGTGACTAACAGTTTGGAGACCACCTTGTAGAGAGTGTTGAGACAGGAAATGGGTCTATAGTCGACAATCTTTGAAGCACCAGGCCTCTTAGGGACAAGAGTAAGGATTGTAGCATTAGTAGAAGCTGGCATGAATGAGGTTTGAAAGAAGTTAGAGACAGCTGACACAGCCTCAGAACCTACTATTCCCCAGGCAGCTTTGTAGAATCCAGAAGACAATCCATCAGGACCCGGAGCTTTATTGGGGTTCAGCTTCAACATAACTTTGGTTATCTCTGACTGAGTTGGAACACTTAGGAGGGACTGGCTTTGAGCTTGGGAGCAGCGGTAAGGATTCAGGGCTTGAAACCAGAGCAGAGGCGACCATAGAGCAGGGGGAGCAAAGTTATCCGGCGCTAGCAGATCCTTGAAGTGGGCAACCTCATGATACATCATGTCCTCGGGGTCAGTAAGGAGTTCCCCTGAATCCAGTAGGAATGAACGTATTGTGTTATAGCTAGCTCTGGACTGACAGATCCTCTGAAAGTATGAGGTATTCAAATCACCCTCTTTAAGCCAGTTTATTCTAGATTTTTGTTTGAAATAGCTCTCCTCTATATCCCTCAGGAAACTCCACTTTATATGCAGGTCGCGTTCTTGTTGGAAGTTGTCATGTGATGGGTCTTGAAGCGCTTTTACCTGCACATCTAGTAACAAACGGTTAGTTTTACTCACTCTCTGTTGGATTTGAGAAAAGTTCTCTCTGTTAATTTGTTTAAGTTCACTTTTGATGGTTTTTTGCTTCCAACACAGGTCAGTGAGATTAGAAGCAACACTTCCGGCCTGAATCCATGCTTCATCAACCAGCTGGAGGAAGTTCGGGTGTTTGGTCAGATAGTTGAAAAATTTAAAGGGCCTGGTTCCAGCTTTAGGGAGTTGGTATGCGAGGTCTACTAGGCTTGGGGAATGGTCCGAAGGTAGGGGAGGGAGGAAGGTGGCTACGCTATCTGGGAAAAGGTCTAGCCATTGAGAGTTGACTAGAACACGGTCAAGCTTCTTGGCAATAGGTCCTTCAGGTTGGTTATTAGTCCAAGTGAACAAGGGGCCTTGGAAACGAAGATCAAAGAGATCCAGTTGGGTGAGAAAGTCTCGAAATTCAGTCATTGGGGGGGGGGTTAAACAGTTCACAAACAAAGCTGAATGCTCCATATGGTGAACAATCTGGTTAAAGTCACCACCGACTAGCCAGGGACAAGTGTCAAGACCGAGGGTTTGTTGAAGTTGAAGCAATTCTACCCACAGGTCTGTTCTTTCTTCCCGAGAGTTTGAGGCATAGACTGCGGTGAATACTAACTGAACTTTTCCTCCAATATTGACCTCACAGGTGATGCTCTGACGTGTTTGGTGCAAGACTCGCACAGCCGCAGGGTCTTTCCAAATGATTACGATCCGTCCATCTTCATCAGATAAATGGTTTGAAACATGATTCCATCCAGGGCAAACTTGAGTCATAATCCGATTCAGGTTAACTTCTTTAATATGTGTTTCCAAAATTGCTCCAAAAAGAGGTTGGTAACTCCGAAGCCAATTACAAAAGGGCTTATGCTTATCCGGGCCATTTAGGCCTCGGATATTCCAAAAAAAGTGTTTGATATCCATTAATGGAGAGTTTTGGTTTCTCCCTGTATAGGGAGGGGACCAACAGAAAGGGGCTCATTTAAAGAAACAAGAGGAGCAGAAAGAGAAGGAATTGGGGGAACAGGATCAGGAGTGGGGCTATGGAGAGAGGGGTGGGACCGAGATCTTTTAAGAGAGGGAGGGAGATGTGACTCAGGTGGTGGAGAGTGGGGGTAGGGTGCTCCCGAGGGAGTGATAGAAGCAGGAAGGCCAATTATTAATGGAGGTTCAAGGCATTTAGTATGGTGGGACATCTTTGGGAGGGTGGGGGTGTGATGAGGGATGGTTGGGCCAATTAATATGGTTGGGGCATTTATTAGGGTTGGGGCATTTAAAATAGAGGTAGAAGGAGGGTTAGCTAGATTTGGGGGAGAGGAAGAGAGACTAAGTGGGAGAGGAGGATTAGTCAGAATTGGGGGAGCTTGGGGAGGAGTGGGAACAGCACAGGTTGAGACCACAGGAGTTACCACAGGAGTTACCACAGGGATAACCACAGTAGAACCGGACGCAGCCAGCTTATCAGAAGACTGCTTGGGCAGGGTTTTCGCTTGCTGCTTAGTTGCCGAGGGAGAGACCACTAAGGGAGAGTCCAGGTCTGAGTGAGGTAGGGTTTTATTAGTTTTACCATCCACCCGTTTCCCTTTCTTCACAGCAGTTGGTACTTTAACAGGTTCCTGGGGTGGAGGAAGTAGGAGACAGTTGCGAGCTACATGGCCCAGTTCTTTACAGTGTGAACATGAGGGGGGAAGCCAGGGATAGTCAATCCCTACTTCAACCACTTGTCCATTATCCCTGGTAAATTCCACTACTTCCGGTAACTTTTTAATAAGATCCACCACAACCTTGGCATGAGCTACCTTTAAACTGACTAGATTAATGGTAAAGTCATCAGTTTCTTTTGGTTCGCCTACTAACCCTGCAACTATACTGATACCTTCAATTGTGCGCAGATCTAGTGGGATGTCTCTCATGTGAATCCATATGGGTAGAGAATCAAGTACAGGAGAAGTGGAGGAAATATTGGGGGCCCAAGGTACCGTATGGAACATGGAATCACCAATATACCAAATGCACTTTTCAAGTACTTTCTGTCGTATATAGTCATTGGGGATTCGTACAAGAGCAGACCGAGAAAGGTGATTCACATGAATTTCTAGCCGGTTGCCTTTTCCCCACATGTGGTTCAGAACACTGTGGATTTGATGAAACAAAGGGGGCCTACCATTAAAGAAACATATGATGAAATCTTTATGCATCTCTGCTCCCCTTTGGAAGACCGAATCTGGAATATGAGTGGTGGGTCTACCTGTTTCCGTATAGGAGACAGGAGACAACCTCTTAAGAGATTTGTCCGTATTCTTCCTTAATTTATCCACCAAAGTACTAGACTTAGGGGGCGGGCCTTGGGTTGGTGCCGAAGGTGAAGCAGCGTTTGAGGCTTTAGCACCTGTAGCAGTGGCGTCTTTTGTAGATTCATGAACAGATCTGGGCAAGGTCGAGTGTTGGGAGGGTATTTGGGGAATCTGAGGGGTGGAGTGGGTTGGTGTTGTGGTGGGATGTGAAGAGGCACGGGAGGATGAAGCTGCTGCTTTGTTAGTAAGAAGGGGGGAAGAAGTTTTTGGAGGAAGTAAAGTAAATTTTTCAGCTACAGTTGCTTTTTCTGTAGCAGTAGCTACAGATCTGGGGATAACTTGTACAGGATCCGCGGGAGCAAGTTGGGGGACATCAACCGAGTGCATTTCAACATCAGTAGTGAGGGAATTCGTCGCATCTGAAGTGGAAGGAACCTCTGCGGGCCTAGTAGAGTTGGCAGTTTGCAAGGGTTTAGTGGTAGCAGTGGAAAGCGGAGGGAAAAGGGCAAGGGGGAAGGAGGAGTTCAGGTCAGGGTCGGGAGGGTCTGGGGGAACGAGGGGAGAGGTTACGGGGTTACCACCAGCGGTGAGAAGCCTAGGGTTCAGGGCGGAAGCATGACTATCCGGGAACCAGCGGTTCGCCATAGGAAACCGTGTCAGAGAAAAAAATAACTTTTTTTTTTTTCTTGCTTTTGACTTTTGAGCTATGGAGAATATCTTTATAAAGTCCTGATGTTCACCTTCTTATCATTAAACATGGACAAATTAAGTCAAGACATAAACTCAGAGTGACAAAGGGAGGGATGGTGCATGTAGCGGAAAAGTATATTATTTTCTTTTTGTTCGTTTTTAAATATTGAGATTTGTTTCACACTTTTAATAAAACGGTCAGAGTTTAAATATACTTAAAAGTTAAACCAAACTCAAATTTTTAACATGTTTTATGACAAAACTCAAGGTCTAGTTTTTGAGTAAGAAAAACTCAAGGTTTGTTGACAAAAAAAAAAAAAAAAAAAAAAAAAAAAAAAACTCAAGATTTTCTTGACATATTTGTCGTTTTAATGAAACCCTTAACACAACACGTGAAGTTAAAACCAGTAGACATGATCACAAATCCGCGACAAATTTCTTCTTATCATTCTCTCTTTCCGCAAACTTCCATTGATGCCATCTCATGGGATCTACTATTCAAGCAAATTTGTGATTAGGAATGATTTATGGAAACACACAAACAAACACATATGTATATATGAAATTAACGACATATAAATTATACATACGGTAAACGAGTTGAGGAAGGGATAGGGCCACCGCATTTGATTTTACAGTTTTCGAAGCAATTGCCATCATCATTGGGACAAGGACGAGAACATAGGCGGTAACAACGAGTCCAACCACTTTCTTCTTGTGCTTCTATTCTGACAGCAACTATCATCACCATCATTATCAATACGATCGCACCATTTTGTCATTTTTTTAAATCTTCTAAAAGCAAACTCTGTTTTATGTTTTATCCTTCTTTAATTTTAAGATTGTTATATTAATTTCATAAAACCAACCTCTATTTAAATAGGTGATCGATACATTCATCTTTTTAAAAAAGTTTTTGAGTAGATTTCAATCTAAAATAACCATGATTTGTTTTATGATATGTTACGTTATGTCATGATTCATTGCTATATTTAAACAAATATATAAAACTAGTAACATGTTAATTCAAATTTTTTTTACCATAATAATATTTACAGTATTTAAATATAGAACTTTCCTTTGTTAGGTGATCGATACATGCATTCATCTTTAAAAAAAAAATGAGTATATTTCATTCTAAGAAAACCATGATTTGTTTTATGATATGTTACATTATTTCATGATTCATTGCTATATTTTTAAAAATATATATATAGATAACTAGTAACATGTTAATTCAAATTCTTTTTTACCATAATAATATTTACAGTATCTAAATATAGAACTTCCTTTGTTAGGTAAATGTAATTAGTGAGATACACTTTTCAATTAAGAAAATCTTATGTAAAAACGTTTTTAATCACTACTCCCTCTGTCCCTCAAAGATTGATGTTTGAGGGACTTCACACAATTTAAGAAATAATGATTATTAATTTTAAACACAATATTATTTTCCTACTAAAAAATATTATATATTTATAAACCAATGACTATTGAATTTTCTTAATCATCACTTCTTGAAGTTTACAAAAGTTTAAGATTAATTAATTAAAAATGATAAAACATCAATCTTTGTGGGACAAGAAAAAATCACATAACATCAATCTTGGTGAGACAGAGGGAGTAATTACAATCAACATTTTGATTAAGAAACCAAACATGTTTTGGTACCGACCCGTCAGTGAAAACCCCTTTCAAGTTCCAATGCTTTATAAGCAAGATGACCAAATTCGTCGTGGTTGCTTACCCACATGATTTTAGTGATGAACTAATGCTTGAGCCTTGAGACCCTGGTGCCGATGCATGATATTAATTTTTCGAGAATTCTTTTGCATGTTAATAAGTCACATGTCATGTTATTAATACTTATGATAGATTGATTCATATATAATAGTTGGAGACTTTATCTCTAGACCAGTAGTAATCTGAAAGGAAAAAAAAAAAAGACATATGAGAAGTAATTTAAGTTGCTTAATTAACATAATTAATTATAATATCAAATAAGATATACACAAATCTCTATAATATATATTTTTTTCTCACATCTCTATAATATATTTATTATATCTTTTTTGATCATAAAATCTTTTAGATCTTTCTATAAATATCATTAAAATGAGATGTAGAGATATTACAAAAGAACATAACCTAGAATAGAGTAAATCATATCCAAAACTTGACACATAGTGTTGCCTTGTTTACTATTTATGGCGATATTAAAATATTTCTGAAAAAAATTATCCTATTTTGAACTGTTTTATTAATTGATTAATTATCTAAAAACAAGAAAATAAATAAATTGTTTTATTATCTTTAAGTGTTTTAACATAAATAAATGAAATTAATCTTTGATATGAGAATTTTTATTTTTCTTAAATAAACTATAATTTCAAAAATAATCCATTATAAATATTCAACCTTACATATATACTATTACTATATGAAGAAATGAAATAAATTTTATCAGCAGTATTATTTAATATTTAATAAAATTAAAAGTAAATTATAAATAATTCCATTAATTTTATGTTTATATATATGCAATAAGTTAATACTATCAATTTCTTAAATAAGTAATGAAAAATTAATATATGTTTTAATTTTTTCTAATTAAAAATAAATAAATAAATAAGGCATGATATATGATTAATCTTGATATGAGATTTTTTTATTTTCTTAAAATAAACTATAAATTTAAAAGTAATCTTATAAATAATCAACCTTACATATATACTATATGAAAAGATGAAATAAATTTTATTATATTTAATAAAATTAAAAATAAATTCTAATTAATTCCATTAATTTTATGTAAAGTAAAATGTTTATATATGCAATAAGTGAATACTATCAATTTCTTAAATAAGTAATGAAAAATTAATATAAGTTTTAATTTTTTTCTAATTAAAGATAAATAAATAAGGCATGATATATGAATCATATATAATATGATGCCTCAAAGTTTTATAGAGCTTCTTTGGGGTATTATATACAGGTGGAGCGACCGTGTCAAGATTCAAATGGAACCTTAAAAAAAAAAAAAAAAAAAAAAATTCCTACAACGGCTATCTTTGGAACTTGGCCCAAACAAGAGACCCTCCTAATAGTGAGTGATTCTTGAAGGATCCTCTCTCAAAACAATTGCTCAGAATATAGAATGGAGTCTTGTTGTACGCCTCCTCCTTATCACCGATTGAACACTATTCGATCAGCTTCGCGTCTCGCTCGTGTCGGTGTCGAAGACCAAGAAGAAGCACCCTTTCCAAATAATCTCTCTCTTGATTTGGTTCTTCTTCCATCGTCTCCCAAGAGCAACCATACTCCGAACCCATCTCCTGTCTCTTCTCCGATCCGTTTAGCCGATCGACTCGAAATGGCCTCTGAGGATGCGGCGAATCCTGCTGCTGCTGCTGCGGTGGTGGTTCGTAAACGGGGCAAGGGGAAAGGAGGGCAAAAGGGTCTTTTACTTTCTCCCAGGAATCCCCGGAGATCGAGGCGGAGATCGGAGGCTGTTGAAGAGAAAGAAGCTAATTTGATGATGATGATCGATGATGAAAGTATCGTAAAGCCTAGAAAACGGAAGACCAATGGTCGCCCTAAGAAGGATAAGCGAAGCTTCTTGTTAGCTCCTCCTTGTTCGTCAAGTACTCTTCTTATACTCTTAGCTTTCTTTTTCTTTATCATCATTATTATTATGTGTTTCTGATTTGGATTTGTTGATGTGGTGAAGATGCTTGTCAGAGTGATTTGAATCGGATCGGAGAGATTATCAGTGATTTGGTTATGTGGAGAGATGCTGCCAAATCGACCCTCTGGTTCGGTTTTGGGTGTCTGTCTTTCCTCTCTTCTTGCTTTGCCAAAGGTGTCAACTTTAGGTACATTACTGATTGTGATTGTATTATTATCCCCTCTAGGCTCAGTCAGATTTGTGTTTTCTCTAGTCTCAAGTCAAGCCATGACCTTTTTTCTCTGTTTTTGAAGCGTTTTCTCGGTGGCTTCCAACCTAGGACTTGTGTTACTCTGCTGGTCCTTCTTGTCAAACACTCTTTGTCAAAGGTACACACACTACTTCTTTCCTCTCTTTGCAGTTTGGTTTGCCCTTCTCCAGAAGCTTATAATACTAGTTAGTTTGATCCATCAATGTTGTTTTCTTTAGGAAAATTGATCACACTAAGAGAGCGTTCCATGTGACTGAAGATGATGTCTTGCGCTTATCTAGACGAGTGCTTCCCGCAGCCAACTTTTTTATCTCAAAGGCTAGTGAGGTTTTTTCAGGAGAGCCATCAATGACACTCAAAGTAAAAAAAAAAAAAAAAAATCGACATTTTTACTTCTCCCTGCCTCTCTCTCTATCAAATTAGTTTTGGTGGTTTACTTGCCCTTTCATCCGCTGTTTCTCTTTTGTCACAGGTGACACCATTTCTGCTACTTGGAGCTGAGTACGGTCATCTCATAACACTGTGGAGGCTATCCGCATTTGGTATTACATTTGGAACACAAGCTGTAACAATGTTAAGCATGATAGGAACTGAGCTGATGTGTGTGTATGTTACTGTAACAGGTTTCTTCCTCAGCTTCACCATCCCAAAGCTGTATTCATGTTACACCCATCAGATTAGCCAAAAAGGTGATAATTCGAATTGCACATATTGTCAATTTGGGTTAGACTCAACAGTCAAGTGTTTGTACAGGTCTTTAACTGGTCCAAAAATTTTAAATCTTGACTTGGTTTGAGTTTCATCCGTGCAGTTGAAAGAGTGACAACAAGAATAGGTGAAGCATGGGGAGTCTGCTCTCACAAGAAGATCTTGGCCGCCTCTGCGGTGACAGCGTTTTGGAACTTGACAAGCATAAGAACCCGAATTTTTGCAGGTAATTTACCTAACCGATGGTTGGCAGAGTATTTGCTTTGCCTGATATCAAAATATAACCTGTAAGTCTTTCATGTTTTGCAGTTTTTATCATCCTGGTGATATTTCGGTATAGGAGACAGAATCTAGAGATAAACCCCGAGGAAGTCAAGCCTGTTGAGAATGAGAAGCCAGAAGAAGAAACACTTCCACAGGAAGAAGAAGAAGAAGAAACACCTCCACAGGAAGAAGACGAAACAGTTCCACAGGAAGAAGTTTCAGTTCCACAGGAAGAAGAACAGATACAGCCATCAGAAGAGCGAGCTTTAGTGGCGGCGGTTGCAGAAACTGAAGGATCAAAGAAACTCTAGGTGTTTTGTACTTTGTGTCTAATTACATTTAACAGAAATGCAAAATTAAATCTCGAGTTGATGTAATAGAGAGGGATAGAGGAGGATACATGTTTGTTATATGAAACATTGAAGACAGAGATTCTCATTCAAACAAATCTTGAAGGAACCTCATCTTTTGCCGAGACTACAATGTTACATAAGGACACGAAGAAGAAACTTAAAGCCTTCTTTCAAGTTTAAGGGTAGACAAGTTAATGTGCTGATTTTATTGCCAATTCTGCTACTTTTTCCCCCCTCCTTTCCTTAGTGTGATAATGTCAATGATTATTCAAACTCATGGATGTTTCAAAGTTATAAATTAGTAGAAGTGGCAAGTTCTGAATTTAAAAAAGAAAAAAGCAAGTTTGTGTGTTGATGTAACAGAGATCATAGAGAATTGAGATATAAAAGATGGGAGGACATTTGTCTTTGATATGAAAATTGAAGGCAAAGAGAACACTAGTGTTTGAGCAGTACAACAATTATTCTTTGCCTAAACTCTCTCTTAAAGCTTCTCGCGCATTCGCAGTGGGTACGCGTAGACATCATCAAAAGTCCTCTTTGCAAGCTGATAAATTATACCAAAACATCAGTTACTAGTCTAATCAATACAGCAAGCTCTAATAGGCTGAAAACAAACACAAACTCTCCAAGAAAGCCAGAAACAAGTAGGCAAAATCAAGAGGGTTTTTCGTTTCGTTCCTAAGTTTTTCTGGGGAAGAAAGGCTTTAAAAAGGTAAGAGTTTTGTACATAAACTGTAGCTTCAGTGTTCTTCTGGCTAACTCATCACACATCATCATTGCAAGCTGGGAGTATAAGACCAATCAGTAATTATACTTGCATTAAAGTGTCTACTACAAATCAACTCAAATACAGTAATAGCCAACAAGAAAAGAAGACACATTCCATTAAAAAATGGTCGGGTGGTACATGTTTTCTTATAAGAAGATGTGTAAGAACCATCAATGAATGATGTGTTTTCTAAAGCCTTATTATTGCCTCAAAAACCATAATATTTGTTTATAGAAAATGTTATTTGCAGGAAAACCAGATCTTGGCTTCTTTGTCTTCATCTACCCTCTCTTGTGTCAGCCTACAGCATTCGGGAAAAACTAAGACCAATAGAGTCGCCATCTCTTTTCAACGTTAAGCAGAAAGACAACAACAAATGATCCAGTTCTTCGCTTAAATGGCAAACCTTAACCTAGTTCTCTACTACTAATCATGCAATCTTTATTATTAACAGAAACACTTCTCACAACAAGTCTATCAAACAAACAAACAAAGAAAGAAAGCATATATCTGCAAACAAACAAACAAAGAGAATAAAAAAAGGAAAGGGTTTCTGAGGGAAGAAATACCGTCAGAGAGCCAGCCATAGGTTTGGGCAGAGACAGAAAGCTTTGAAGTCATTAAAGCTGAAGCAGTAGCCGAGTGGTATGGCAACAATGACTCCACACAGAAGCTCAGTTCCACAGGATTACTATCAACAAGCAAAACAAAATGAAAAGGTATGAAGAAAGGATGATATTAGTCAATACAGAAGAGGGTTGGTTTTCTCAATTAAAGATGCAAAATTTTCATATGTTTAACCACACCACTAAGTGAGTGTTATGATTACAAAACACCAATGTGATTAGATTACAAAAGAACAAAACCCGAAGATCAGGTAGACAAAAAGTTGCTTCATTTGGCTTTGAATTGTAATAACCCTTTTGCAAGATTCCAATTAGAGAGACATAATCTCTTCATTCCCAGATATATATATATATAAAAACTTTGGATCGGATAATAGCACACAAGTATGAAATGGGATCAAATTAGGAAAAATTGGGTGAAACAGAGAGAGAGAGAGAGAGAGAGAGAGAGAGAGAGAGAGAGAGAGAGAGAGAGAGAAAGACTAACCGGAGAGGAGAAAGGAGTGGACTTCTTCTGGCAGTGGCTCTAAACAAGGGCGGGGCTGATTTCGCTTGAGAGGCGAAGCGGCCAGTGACGCTCCGACTCGAAGCAGCTCGAAACATCGATCTAGCACCGGAGGCGACGGCGGATGCGGCCATCGGGAGAGAGAGAGAGTTACGGGTGCGAGAGGAAGAAGAAGAGAAATGGAGAATTCGATTGGCTTTGGCTTTCCGATTACGATTACGGGGAAAACGAGATAAACCCTATAAAACCTGTTCTGTTTGGTTTGGTCCAAAACCTTTTTTTATAAACGCGATTCTTATTACGTCACAATACCTTTGGGGCCAAAAGGCTCTCTCTACTAACAAATATTCGACCCGTATAAAAACCTCAGTACCCGTTTAAGTTTTTTTTTTGTCACAATATACTGTTGTTTTTTAATTTATGGATCGTGAACTTATTTATAGCTGACCGTAAAAAAAAGTTCAATATTGATATTCTTTTTGAGAAATATCTATGGATGTCTCTATCGACTATAAAAATCAAACAGACTAATGTAATAATTTGATTAACGACATGTCATAGAAAATATCCCAAGATAATAATGAAACAAACAAAGCTTACACGAAGATAGGAAAACCAAAAAAAAAAAAAAAAAAGAGAAGGCATAGAACCATGATGAGACATAATAATAAAACTAGTAGCAGGTAACAGCAGAGCTTCTTTTTCTTCTTCCTATGAAAACGCATCTCTTCACTCCTCTCTGTAGTCTGGATTCTCCTTTAATATGATGAACCCTTCTAGTATCGGCGACAGAGGAATGTATCTGTTTTCCCATTTACAACAATCCGAGTTTTAATTATAATCAGAGATACCAAAAGTCTTTTCAATTTGAAAAAAATAAAATTGTACAAGCAAGGAAAGAACATACTTGTCAGTAGCTAGTTCGGCCCTCTCTCCAGCAGCCAAGAGAACAGGCGTGGAGTGTGTCTGGAACCCTGTTATGGTCTTTGGCCGACCCGCCTGTCCAACCACATCAACTGCTTGTCCTACCCGCACTGGCACTGACAGTGGCTTCAGGTTTTCGTCTACTGTCAACATCATCCTTGGCTACATTTTTTTTATACAAAAATTAGGATCACAATCAATCGTATCAAAAACTTCAACAGATCAAAATAACAAGAGGGGAAAACACTGGGACTAAGTTTCACTCACTTGCATCGCCAAAACGAGGAAGTACAGCACATAATGGTATTTCCCGAGTATGATCGGCTTCATGTCAAGGCATGCATGCAAGAGTGTCACTATACCAGCAAGTGCGGTTCTGCATCAATAAGGTTCACATGAGCAAAGTAAGGATACACAAAACAAAGCTTAAAAGATCCAACTATCAAAAAGCTCTAGTTATAGCGGCAACAGAGAGAATGATCAACTTACGGTGATAGTAAGAACCGTTCAGAGTGGAAGGGGCTGAGTGTTAAAAGACCCTTTCCCATGTGCACGAACCCTTGAGCAATACGCACCTGCATCATGAGTTACCAAGTGAGTTCAATGATTCAAACACGAATTACTGAGAAGACAAAACAAAAATGAGGAACACATTACACAGAAGAGAAGACTGGCGTCCTTGTAATAATAGCTGGAGAGGTTCCGAAGCATCCCAGCTATCCTTGCGTTATTAGTTCCGGCACCAATCAGTCCCAACGATATAATTGCTGCCTGTAGGAGTTACAAGAAAGATCAGTCCCCTCTCAATACTATTCAATAAAAAAACTAACTGGACAGGCTGTGAATCGAAATGATACTAACCATGGCAACTTCCGAATCTGTGTCATGACTAAGCCGGCTCAAGGTGTCCATTACCGTCACCTGGAATTGTGGGAAAATTCAAAAAACCAGCATTAACTCTATACAACAGGCAGCAATATTATGTAAGCAGGTTAAGTAAAACGAGATTTACAAAAGTAATACCTTTGGATTAGATATGCATAAGAGACCAAGGGCCAAAGGCACAGCTCGCCGAATGTTTTGTTCTCCATATTGTAACATCCGCTCCAAAGAACGGATCTCCATATCAATCCCCAGTTCTTCGGACATAGCAACCATTGCTAATCCAAGCACAGCTGGACCCTGGTGGATGTCACCTTTCTCAAGATGCTCCCCACACTGAGCAAGAAGGTCTTGGACCTGAACATACAAGGAGTCAACAACTAAACTAAATGCAATGAACTGTGTCAACTAACTACCAGCACAGTTAATTAGATACCTTTAGGACATTCCCAGTTCCAGCATAAGCACAGGAAAGAAGTGTCATATCACAATACTTTCTAATCTTCTCATTGAACGTCTTTGAAACTTCAGCTGTAGCCTCTACACTTTCCTGGTAGATAATGGAACAAGTTGATGTTGAGCAACGCAAATAATGATTATGTACATAGAGGTAGATTAAGTACAACACATAGCCAACCTGTTTGCCCAGGTATAGAAGTCCAAGACCAAGTGGCAAGAAACGAGTGAGGGCATCTCCCAGTTCTGCCTCACTTCGATCCATCAAAGCAAATATAATAGACTGTGCCACTTCTTCGTTACAGGAACCGACATAGATCATTCCCAAAGAAAGTGAAGCAAATGCAATCACATCGAGAGGCGCTTTCGCATCATTTAGTATCGGCGACAATTTGCTTCTAATCTGTAAGAACAGTGCACATGTTAATATTTCGTGAACACCTAAAACATCAACTAATAATATAGAGAAGATAACATGTCTTGACCTGGTCATTTTGGGAACCTGCATATGAAATTCCAAGACCCATGATAGCACCAATTCTGACAGATGAATCCTCTTTGTCTATATAGTCTCCAAGAAGTGCCAATGCCTGAGAAATAAAGCTGAGTGAGATGGAAGAGTGGCAATATTAGCACATGGTTCCCGCAAAATAAAACATAACATCAACTCACAGGGTCACAATCGTTCTTAATGCCACAATTAACAATCCCAACTCCCAGCAGTGCTCCAGCAATGATAGGATTATCATTACTATGGAAATATTTGTCGAGTTGGGAAAGTCCGGAGTCCACATCCCAAAGTTGAATCATACCCTATCATAAGGGAAACAACAAGATCCGGTTACAATTTCTACTTCAATGATCTGAACACAGAAAATAAATTCATCAAATAAGAAAAAGTATACCAAACTAGCAGCTGCACTAGTCTTGCCATGTTCTTTATTTTTGAAGAGCCAATTTCCAGAAGATCCGGTGGTGGAGTCTGAAGGTACTGTCATTAGTTTGTCCTGCGATAAACAAAAATATATTAAGAGGACATGTCTTCCAGTAGATCTACTTTATTACAATCTGCAACCATACCTGACCAAAACCAGCATTTACAAATGCATTAACAAAGGTAGCAGCCAAATTCTGTCTAGCAGAATCCACGCTTGCACCAGAGCTGGCCCTGCCGTCGAGCAAGTGAGCCTACAAAATTCAAAAGGGTAGGTTAAAGACTGAGGAAAACATAATTTGTAACTAGATAAACGAGTAGCAGGTCTAACATCCATTCAAACTGATTTACCTTGTAGATGTCTTCAGGTGTTTTGGCCTCCATGACCTCAATATCCCTTGCAAGAGTCAGGTATCCTTCACTTAACTTAGTGTTGTTAACAATATCCTGTAAGGATTCTCGGTCATCATCGTCTGCAACCATCTCATCGTCAAGGTCAAAGGTTATACCCTGCAGGGAGGAATACGAAGATAAAAGAAGTATAAGAAAGTATGTCAGTCGGGTATTGTGTATCTATGTGAACGGCAATTTAAAGCAGTGATGCAGCAGTTAATCAATGTCTGCTTTAAAAGAGAATAGAAGGAGGCCAATGTGGCTAAAGATGAGGTCTTCCCAGATACAAAATACAACGTTGGGCTAAAAATAGAGAGACGACAAGTAACTAGCCCAACATTCATGGCTAATCAAGAAACAGATTTAAATTCCCTCCAGATCACGCTCGATAACAACTATAAACAGTGTTCTCATTTTCTATCTAATAACTTTATGCAACGGCCGGAAAGTAAAATACAATCGAACAAAAGCACAAACAACTCTTAAGCATATAGGAGTAAAGATCCAAAACCAAAACATACTAACATAAAAGAAGGAATGAGATGTAATTGTTAAATGTAATGAAGTAGAGATAGTTAAAGGTCTTACATGACGAGCAATCATGTAGCAGAACTGTTTCTTCCTTAGCAGATCAGCACATGAGGTAAATACTTGTTTAACATACTGCAATACAGAAATATATCGTGGAGCACACTAAACATCAAAAAAGTTGACACAAATACTCAAAATACTTGACATAGAGGATTAATTTTTCCAGCTGCAACATTCTGTAGGAAGATTAAAGTCCTACCTGCGTGTTATCAAGAAATAGTGCAATCTGCAGAGCGTTTGGATATTCTTCAAACTTCATGTAAATCATGTAGGAAATATCTAGAACCAACATGTCATCTGGTCCAGGAAGGTACCTAAAAATTCAAATATAAAACATCAAAGAGACTTTTGTGAGCAATATAGACAAAGCTCATTACTTGTTTCTACATGACTGATCTAAAAAAATCAGTAAAATAACAATATGACTGGTCTAAAACCACAAATAAGAGTGGAGAAAATAAAATAAATAGGATTGAGTATGTTGAAAGTACTTTGCTGCACTTGTAAGATAATTGCATGTCCTCTTGAAATTTGTTTTGTCTACATGCTCAAGTAAGAGATCAAGATCCTCGACATCCATTAAAAGGTCAACAGCTTCAGTTTCTGCATTATGCTGCAAGGAGTAAAATGAAATCATTTAGATAGAAATAAACCCCAAAGGTCTAGTGTCAAGCCTATTAATTATAAAATCGCTTCCTATATATGCACGACAAAGGACCAAAGAAACAAGAAATATAACAATCTTTAGAAAATTCACCTTCATGTGAAAAGCAACAATTTGCTGCACAAGCTCCATCAAATCGTCAATAGGGGCCTCCTCACTCTGAGATAATGAACAGGTAGATAACCATGACTCAGTAACCTTTCTCATTGAATAAGACACATACTCATTCCTTAAAACTCCAATCATTAGCAAGATAAACCCAAACACAACTTCCAATAACCCAAGAATATGGGCAAAAGTCCGAGGTCGAGAAACTGAATAGTCAAAGACAAAATGGAGATTTGATTTCAAACCTGACGCTTTGTATACTCTTGCGCAATCTCTCCAGCAAGATTCCTGACATATTCGTGACCCCACGATCCAATGTCACCCTCTGTTCCAATCAACCTATAACCTAAGCTTTCCTGGAATATAAAAGAAAGTAGATATCAGTTCACAATATGCCTCAAGTATACAAATCGGAAAAACAAACTCAACAGAGTTCTACAAAAAAATAATACAACAGATGTGTTAAGGCAGAACAGAGAAGGTGCAAGCAGAAAGAAATGAAAAGGAAACCAGAGACATCTGAAGATGGAACAAATAGATTAAAAAAGGACATCTTTTACTAAAAGGCCAAATCAGTAGCTAGAAGCATACCCTTTCACCCTCCGCAGACATGGTAAGGGCCAAGACAGACAAGATATCGGACAAGTACTTCTGCAAACATAGAAAAAGCAATCTTTAAGCCATACCCAAAAATAGGAACAAAGAAGGAGTTGACGAGGTATGAATTGAAATCTATGATGACATACCTTGAGATCAGAATCAGCCATTGTTACATGAAATGCTTTAAGAGTTCCATAATGGGGACGGAGAAACTTAAGTGGCTTGGGAACTGAAGTCATGGAGCTTGTTGAAGCCCGGATTTCCTGCCTAAGGAACCAAACAAAAACAAGGAGGTAATCTTAAGACAAAAGAGTAATGAAAACACAAACATGTACAGTAAGAGAAGAAAAAAAAACATAGACTTTATAAGTTGAGCAAGTCAATTTCGGGTTTAAAAGATTAATGAATTACCTCATGCTTTCAAGAGCAGCCTTCTGCAACTCCGGGTTAGGATCCTGAACTCTCTCAACATAGAGCTCAAGGTTCTGCTTTAGTTCCAAGTCCTCTTCAGACTACAATCACACTCCCAAGTCATTAAGTGAGACAAAATATATACTAATCTACAAAAACTCTCCTCCCATCCCAATTTAACAGAGCTTTCTAATCCCGCTAGTCGTAAAACCCTAATTCTATATAACATACTTACTACCTCAATCCGAGATCGATTTCAATTTACAAAATGAGTACAGATCCTCCTACAGATTTGAAATTAAATTCCAATTCTGATGAACCCAGATACTAAACACAATGTCGGGAGAAAAAGGAACGCCAAATCAAAACCGAGAAAGAAGAAACTTACAAGGTCCTCTTCCTTTTTCTCGTCCTTCTTCTTGGGATCCTTAAACGGAACCTTCAGGGAAGCTTCATCCTGCTTCGCACCGCCTCCGACGCTGTTGGGATCCTGAGTTGGAGCCATCTCTCTCTCTCTCTCTCTCTCTCTCTCTCTCTCTAGTTCCAAATCAAAAGCAGATCAATCTCAATCCTTCGCAAGAGCTTGAAATTTGAACACTCAGCCGAATCGAGAAGCTTATGGTTTTGTTCTATCGAAAACTTTAATTGCAGAGAAACCAAAATCGAAGAATTAACAAAAACCAAACTCCTTCTGCAACTCCAAAGCAAATAATATACTGTACAAATGCCGAACTCGGAGGAGATAACCCCTCGATCAAGATTTCTACTATGGAATCAGGCCCATTTTTATGTCAATGCAGCCCATAACCGGCCCAATGTCTACAAATTCGAATATTGGATGGTGTTTTCATGTTTTTATAAGGGGTTTAAACAACCACCAATATTTACCGTATATCCTAATCCATGCTGGTTCAATTATTCTTTTAACCATGTTATGCTTATCTTGTGGTTAAATTAAATTAAATATTTATCATAGAGTTTAAAAATCCTTGGTTTGTTATGTATGATTTAGTGGATGACTGGATGTCCATCAAAACCCATTAATAGTCTATTAGGTTATAACCTAATACTTGTTCACCAAGTTTATTCCCTATATATACTCTATTATGTCTATGAAATATGACAAGTTTTCCCCCATAAATCTATTACTTTAATACGTTATCAGCAAGTGTCTCTAAGGGCATGTTTATTGGGGGATCAGGTGGGGGTGATCTTAAGGGAGAAATATTGTAAATATATTGTAAGATCAGGTCTTAAGAACTTTTGTTAAGAAGTTAGTTATTGGGAGAACAGGTATAAGATCTTAAGATTTAATAATATAATATTCCTATAGAAATTTTTAAATGTTTAAGAAATAAAAAGATAAATGTTTAATTTATAATTTAATAATGAGTATAATTATTAATATTCTTATTAAACATATTACAATTATAAAAATTTATAAAATAACAATTGCAAACTTATAAAACTTTTATTAAATTAAAAAACTTTAATACAAACATATGACTTAATTAATACAAATTAATAAAAACAAAAATATGACTTAATTAATACAAATGACTTAATTAATACAAATGACATATTATTTAATTAATATTATTTAATTAATAAAAACCATATGATATATTATTATTTATAATATTATAATATTAAACAAACAAATGACATATTATAATAAAAAACATATGACATATTAAACAAACATATGACATATTATTTAATTAATAAAAAACTTTAAATTTAAAAACAAACATATGACTTAACTAATACAAATGACCAAATTTATTCCAAATATTCTCAATCAAATCCTCCTTTAATTTGCGATGTGCTTGTTTATCACGAAGTAATGTATGGCCATCACCTAAACCTTCAAGATTTGAAGGCATAGTTACTGAGAAGTTAAGATCCGGAGTAGTTCCAGTTCAATCTTCTTGTTGGAATTCTTGTTCGTCATAGAGTGTGTATGAATCTCGTTCATCTTCGACAATCATATTATGCAGTATCAGACATGCCCTCATTATATATGCAATTTTACCCTTTGACCATAAAAGAGTTGGATTTTTAATCATGGCGAATCTAGATTGCAATACTCCAAATGCACGCTCAACATCTTTTCGTGCACCTTCTTGTTTCTGTGCAAATAAACGATGTTTCGGATGTTGTGGTTGTGGGATGGATTTAACAAATGTTGCCCACTCCGGGTAAATACCATCCGTCAGATAGTAAGCCAAATTATACTCATTTCCGTTGACATAGTACGTAACTTCGGGAGCTCGTTTGTAAATAATGTCATTAAATACTGGTGATTGATCAAGAACATTTAAATCATTACAAGTACCTGGAGCTCCAAAAAATGCGTGCCATATCCAAAGATCTTGTGAAGCTACTGCCTCCAAAACAATTGTTGGCTTATCGGTGCCTCTTGAATACATTCCTTTCCAAGCGGTTGGGCAATTTTTCCATTGCCAGTGCATACAGTCAATGCTACCAACCATCCCGGGAAAACCCCTTTGTTCTCCATAAAATAGTAGCCTTTGAAGATCCTCTTCTGTAGGTCGGCGTAGGTATTCAGTGCCAAACAAGTCAACTATCCCGACGACAAAATGTTCCAAACATTTACGAGCAGTACAACCAGCAAGACGTAGGTATTCGTCAACCGAGTCCGTCGCAGTCCCATACGCTAAAAGTCGAATTGCTGCAGTACATTGTTGTAGGGGTGATAGACCATTGCGGAAGGTTGCATCCTTCTTGGGCTTAAAATATGGAACTTCTTCGCTGAGACGATTCACAATACGCAAGAACAACGGCTTGTTCATTCGAAACCGTCGCTGGAAGTGGTGAGCATTGTAAGTGGGATTATCTGAAAAATAATCGTTCCACAAACGTTCATGCCCTTCTTCTCTTTTTCTATCAATATATTCACGTGGTTTCCTTTCCACCGGAATTTCCTCTTCAACAGCTTCAAATTGGTTATTAAATTGCTCTTGAAAGTATTGGTTGAAACTATCATTATTTGGGTCATAATGGTAGTGAAAATTGTTGGAAGAAGATGCCATAGGAATGAAGAAAAAAAAGAAAATGATAGTTTTTTTAGTTCTTATGAAAAGAAATATTTGAGTTTGGCCAAGGATAGTGTTTGATGAAAGAAAGAAAGATTTGAGTTTGGTGAGAAATGTTTGTTTGGAAACGTTTGTAGAGAGAAGTGTTTGTTGAGAGAAGTGTTTGTTGAGAGAAAACGTTGTGCTATTGTCATATATATAGAGTGATCAGGGAGAAATATTGATAGAGTTTAACATCACGGGATAACATCACGGGTTCACAATAGAGTACATCACGGGTTCACCAAACTAAACATATCAACCTAGCCTAAACAAAATTCCAAACAAAACATCACTCAGAGTACATCACGGGTTCACAAGAGAGTACAACAACAGCCAATTATCCAACACAATAATTTACTTGAGCTGGTTCACTTTGTCCGTCAGCTCGAACACTTGGTCCGTGAGCTGGAACACGTGATCTTTGAGCTGTATCACAAGTTCCTTCAGCTTGATCATTTTGTCGTAGAGCTGGATTGCCTGGTCCTTGAGTTGGATGACTTTGTCCTTGGGTTCAGCATCACGGTTCGGCAGACTACATAGTGGTCCAGCTGCATGGCTCGATGGTTGCGGTTCATAGTAAGCGGTGTCAGCCTCATCTTCTGTATCGGAACTATAGTTCAAGGGGCTGTTTATGCCGTCGTCATAGTCAGAGAACATGTCTTCCTGAACCTGTACCCAAAACAGATAAATTCGAAACCAAAATAAACGAAAACATTCAACATTCGTAAGAATAAAACCCGACTTTCAATAAACATAAACATAAGCCGATTCATTAACATCAAATAAAACATACATTAGCCGATTCATTAACATCAAATAAAACATACATTTGCCGATTCATTAAAAACATCAAAGAAAACTAAGCTTAAAAGCTTGTTCATAAACAATAAAACCTAAAGCTAAAACAATTCAGCCATTAGCTTCTTCTTTAGAGCTTTTTCATCTTCATCTAGTGATTCTTTCTTGGCAATGAGAGTGTCCAAAATGGACATCTTTTGAAGTTCTTTCATGGACTCTAAGTCCTTCTTTTTGATCTCCCACATTTGACTAAACTCTGTCGTTGGTGCAGCCTTCTCCTTACCCTTGTTCCTTGATTTTTTCATAGCCTTTATTCCAGCAGGCCTGCTTTCGAGCTCACCCACAACAGACTCTACAGATGGTTCAGCCTCATCCGCTTTTCTTTTCGAAGAGGTGGTTGTCTTTGGAGTGGGGTTCATAGGCTCTAAATTATTCCACTTCTGTTCATAGCGAAGCACATTCCATGCATGCTCCAAACCAAACTTCTTCTTGTACAGCTTCGTGTACAGTTGGTGAGCATTATGCAGAACATCCGCATCATTCATGCCACTAGCTTTCTCCCCCTTTGCTTCTGCGTATGCTCCACAGAACTTACTGACTTCCCTGCTGATCTTTTGCCATCGTTGTCTACAGTTATCAGGGAGCCTTGGTTCAGCACCACCAAGGACATGATCACTTGTAGCATAAAAATCACAAATGCGCTTCCAGAAAGACCCATGCGGTTGATCATTCCCAACAATCCCATCCTTAGATGTGTTTAACCAGGCGCTAATTAGGACTAAGTCATCTTTTGGGTACCATAACCTTCTCTCCCTACGTTGTTCTGCTGTCTCATCTGTTTGACTAAGAGGTTGACTCGGGTGTGAACTAGGTTGTAAAATAAAAGAAGGGATTTGAGAGGAACCAAGGTTTATATTTGGAGCGAAACTGTCGTATGGGAAGTTTTGTAGACTAAAGTAGGATTGAGACTGACTATTAGGAATATTATTAGATTCCATAGAACGAAAAAAGGAAATGAGAACGAAAGCAAATTTGCAACGAAAGAAGGAAATGAGAACGAAAGCGAATTTAGAACGAGAGATGGTTCGGAAGTCTTAATAGATTGGTAAGAAAGAAGTAAATGAGATTGGATAATATAGAGAAGTTAAGAAGATCATTTAATTCAAAGTTTTGTGTTGTTAGAGAATTTTAATTCATACTAACAATTACCTACTTCTGTCAAATCAGAAGTAAATAACTCATTTAGTGTTTTATATAATAGTACAGTTTCAAACACTAAAGTTCAGTTCAGTTTAAAACACTAAAGTTCAGTTTATGTTTGGTCAGAGTATATATTTAGAGAGTGAGAACGAGAAAGAAACGAGAAGGAGAACGAGAAAGGGACTTAGGCCAAAGGAAATCATTCTACTTAGACACAAACAAACAAACGACTAAACAAACAAACGACCAAACATTTTTAAATATACGAATTTGTGATCAAACATTTTTAAATATACGAATTTGTGACCAACCATTTACAGAACATTCAAATCCATTCTACTTAGACACAAACACACAAACACACAAACAAACAAACAAACAAACAAACCATTCTACTTAGACACAAACAAACATTTTTTAAATTCAGTTAACCTTTACTTGCGAGTAAACAAACAAAACCAATTTAAGGAACTCAAACACAAATTGGTTACTAAGACACAAACAAACCATTTGAATTACCTTTCACCTGCGAGTAACGAATGATGTTGATAGTGGTCCGATTGTTTATGCGCTCCTTAACCTCATAAACAAACGAAAAACAAGAGTTAAAACGTAGGATTAAATCATACAAATCTATTATAGGATTTATTATCAATACAACACACGAAAGGCATAAAATCTAAACCCTAAATCGAAACCCTAAATAAAAACCCTAAATTCGAAACCCTCAATTGAAACCCTAAAATCGAAACCCTAAATATAAACCCTAAATCGAGTAAATATAAACCGAAACCCTCAATCGAAACCCTCAATCAAAACCCCCAATCGAACCCTCAATCGCAACCCTCAATCGAAACCCTAAATCGAAACCCTAAATCGAAAACCCTAAATCGAAAACCCTAAATCAAACCCTAAATCGACACCTATTTCAGAGACGAAATTAGCTTTACATCGCCGGACCTTACCTTCTCTATAAAGCCGGAGAAGACGGAGGAAACGGAGGAGATACAGGGGTAAGAAGAAGATAAGGAGGCGAAGAGATCGGTTGAATTGGCGAGACAACAGAGACAGTGGAGACGACGAGATACAAGGATACGAGGAGAAGAAGAGACGAAGAGACGAAGTTTAATTGATGTTTTAACGGCCGGAACACACCGGAATCGGAGAAGATGAGATCCCTCGGCGTTTCGCCTTTCGGGAGAGAAGAAGAAGAAAAACGATTTCCAGAAACCAAAAAAATGAAAATGAAAAACAAAGTAAAAAAATATTGAATTGGGATTAAAAATTTTCCTCCAACGAGAGCTTGCCACGTACCCTCGGATCACTTGCAACAACTGATCCGAAATAAGATCGGGAAGGCTGATCTAAGGGCCACTGTTCAATTATTTTTGTTTTTTAAAGGTCCAAGATCACCCCTGCTGTTGCCCCAATAAACATGGCCTAACCCTACCTATTTTAAGAAAAGAAAAAAAACCCTAGCCGCTCACATTGAACAGCAGCCGTCACCGCTTCCGACCAGCCATCACCGCTTTCGATATCTCTACTCTCCAACCTCGAAACGTCTCTCCTCTCTGGTACACATGCTCTAATCTTATACACATAATTGATGATAATTCATAATTTGGTTGGTCAACAATCACGGCTGGCTTGCTATACGTATCCGAACATAAGATGCTTTACTATAATATTGTATCTTATGTTTCTGATTTCGTTATACGTATTACTACTACTTTATACATGCTTCACTTTATTGCTATTACTTATGCATGTTATTACTCACATACATCAGGCATCTTATGATTGTTTATTTAATCGATATTACTCACATATATGGTACAAAATATAAGCTGTTTTACTTATGCACTATTATTATTATATGATTCATGCACTCTTATTACGTACTCACATAGATGCATATTATTATTATCAATATTCATGTACTCGTATTATGCATGTTATTATTAATATTATTATATGATGCATAATATGCACTAGGATATATATACATGCACATGTTAATATGCTTCTACGACTACGTACTTTGTGCATAACCATGCATACGTTAAATATATTTCTTTTGAGTTAAGTTTAATTTGTGTTGTGTGTTAATCATGTACAGTGACCATGTCGAAACTCTCAAACATTGATTTTGCTGTCCTTGATCTCTACGGAGATAATTACTTGACATGGGCGCGTGATGCCAAGATTTCCTTGAAATCTAAAGGGCTGGGTGATACAATCATCCATGGAAACAAAGAAGATGAGCAAAATAAGGCACAAGCAATGAAGTTGCTTCGCCATCACCTCCACGAGAGTCTTAAGAATTATTTGTTCGTGGAAGATCCAGCCGTTCTTTGGAGCGATCTGAAAAAAAGGTATGAACACAAAAAAATGGTGATTCTACCAAGAGCCCGATATGAATGGACGCAATTGAGTTTCCAAGACTATAAATCTGTTAGTGAGTACGACTTCGCCTTACACAAAATTACCTCCAAATTGGCACTATGTGGTGAAAAGGTAACGGAGGAGGACATGTTAGAGAAAACTTTCCCTACTTTGCATACACAGTACCGTGAAAAAGGGTTTACGTATTACCAGTTGATTTCATGCCTTGTGGCTGAAGAACAGAACCAGCTATTGATGCACAATCATGGTATGCGTCCAACTGGATCTGCACCGCTTCCCGAAGCGAACACGGCATCTTTTGGTAAGAAAAAAGCAAAACAAAACCACTGACCATGGTCTTGGAAGTGGAAATCAACGCGGCCGTGGACGTGGTCGTGATCGTCGACACGAATATGGTCGAGGCCATGGAGTACCAGTTCAAAACCATTCTTTCAAAAAGAAGTGGACTGGTAACAAACAAGAGAAAGCGTCATATGAAAGTGTTTGTCATCGGTGTGGAGGAGAGGACCATTGGGCTAAGAGGTGTCGGACACCAAATCTTTATAAACAATCCCTATAGCAAGAGGGGCAAAAGGTGAAAACAAACTTTGTGTTTGAGTATGGCGAAGATGATTTTGGTCATGATGGTGCTACTCATATGGACACCTCTGATTTTGCATGGATTTTTAGTTATGGCTTTTATTTTATTTATTACCTATGATTTATGTTTCTGGCTTTTGACTTTATTTTATGTTCTAAGTTATTGAATTTCAGACATGGTTGAATTTTATGGAAACAATTTTATCAAATTTTAATTTTATGTCAAACATGGTTTTACGTCTAAAGTTTATTTTTATAACTAGATAACCTTGCGTCCAACCTCCTCCATCATAGAAAGAACCTCGGCTCTGCCTTCCTCATGTGTTGAGACAACATATTCACGTCTTTTAACTATTTCAAAATGGCTTGTTCCGACAACCAATGAAATTAAAGACCCTTTTCTACCGTCACAAAATATTTGGATAGTAACTAATGTTAAATTTTCCATTGTATTTGTGCAAGTATCTTTGATACACCATGATGTAGCCTTTGTCTCTGGAATGCTTCGACTGCCACCTTTCTTAGTTAGCGCCATGTCCATTCCCAGTTCATGGGCCACCTTCTTCAGTGGGCCCCTCGTCTACTCCTGGTCCACCCATATTTGGCGGCCAGTTTGTTACGTCCGGAAGACTTTAAATACTTGTTTACCGACCCTACAAATCACCATATTATCGACTCTTCCTCATAATACTTGTTTTGTCCTCACTCGCACAGTTACGACAATCACTTCCCGAAAGGTCACCCATGCTGAAACTACTCCAGCTCAAGCACACTTAAATCTGGAGTTCTCTCAGAACCCTTGATCGAAAAGATAAGTGCACTTTGGTCACATAGGTTGCCAAATCAATTATTTTAAACCTATCCGCAAACCATGGTGTGACAGTCTCCGAACTCATATGGATCTATCAACAACAATTTATATTTTTCCAATCTATCTATCTATGTTTGTTGTAAGCTTGTTTTTGATTAGCGTATTTTATCTAACTATTAGGTTGATGAGCTTCTACTCTTCCCTTTTAGGATTGAATGAATGGTAAAATTTATGTTTGGACAAAAAAGAGTCTATGACCCCCCCCCCAATCAAGGTTAAAAAATAGAAAAAAAAAATTTTGACATAAATAAAGAAATAATAGAAAATTCTAAGCAAGATAATATATGAATCCCAAATAATTCAAAGGTGAAAAGATAAATTAAATAAATCAATCTAAAATAAATTTTAAAATACAGTATTAGAAAAGGAACACGCATATATTTTTGTTAAAAATTTATTAAAAATTTAGCTTTCCATTAAAAAGGTTTTACCAATAGAACAAAGTTGAAAGCAATATTTTTGAAAAAACAATTTTGTTAGATGAAAAATATAAAACGATCTATGTTTATATAGAAGTAATTATTTAAAAAATTTAGAATTAATAATTAACTGTTTATTTTCTTTAATCACTTCCCAAAAGGTCATCCATGCTGAAACTACTCCAGCTCAAGCACACTTAACTCTGAAGTTCTCTCAGAACCCTTGATCGAAAAGATAAGTGCACTTTGGTGACATAGGTTGCCAAATCAATTATTTTAAAACCTATCCTCAAACCATGGTGTGACAATCTCCAAACTCATATGGATATATCAACAACAATTTATGTTTTTTCCAATCTATCTATATATGTTTGTTGTAAGCTTGTTTTTGATTAGCTTATTTTATCTAACTATTAGGTTGATGAGCTTCTACTCCTCCCTTTTAGGATTGAATGAATGGTAAAAATAATGTTTGCACAAAAAGGAGTCTATGACCCCCCAATCAAGGTTAAAAATTAGAAAAAAAAATTTTTTTTGACATAAATAAAGAAATAATAGAAAATTTTAAGCAAGATAATATATGAACCCCAAATAATTCAAAGGTGAAAAGATAAATTAAATAAAACAATCTAAAAATACTACATGAAATTTTAAAATACAGTATTAGAAAAAGAACACGCATATATTTTTGTTAAAAATTTAGCTTTCAATTGAAAAAGTTTTACGCAAATAAAGAAATAATAGAAAATTTTAAGCAATATAATATATAAATCCCAAATAATTCAAAGGTGAAAAGATAAATTAAATAAAACAATCTAAAAATACTACATTAAATTTTAAAATACAGTATTAGAAAAGGAACACGCATATATTTTTGTTAAAAATTTAGCTTTCAATTAAAAAAGTTTTACCAATAGAACAAAGTTGAAAGCAATATTTTTGAAAACACAATTTTGTTAGCTGAAAAATATAAAACGATCTATAATTATATAGAAGTGATTATTTACAAAATTTGAATTAATAATTAACTGTATATTTTCTTTAATCCTATTTCTATTTTTTTTGTAGAATTAATAACTTAAAATTAAAAATAAGTGAATAATGTTATAATATCTTTATAAGTATTTAATTTTTAAAAAAAATTGTAATTTTTTTATAATTATATTTTTACATTATTAATATTATTTAAAACAGAATATTTTGTTTTATTTGTTGTAATCTCAAAATTTCAGTTTGATATAAACTTGACACATGTCAAAATCTTGTTAATGGTTAACTTTCAAAATCCAACTTTATATAATAAAATTTGTTTATTTTAAAGTTATATATGTTTTATAATCTGAGTTATGATCGATTAATTTAAATCTTTTGCTAAAGTGATCATACGCCTTAGTTGATTTAAACTACTATGCATGCATAATACTTGTTAGTATCATAATATAATTACATGCATGCAACTTTAGTATACGTTATTATTATACATGCATGCAACTTTAGTATATGTTATTACTAGCATTTGATCCGCGCTACGCGCGGAAGTTAGATAATGTGTTTTATTCGGTTGTTTTGTTAATTCGTTTTTTGGTTAAGAGTGTAGTTTTCCTCTTTTCGTCTGGTTATGTTGTTCATATGTTTTCCTTTGCTCTTTTGTTGATTTTTTTTCTGTATGTATTTTCAGCTAGTATAATATAGCCAATTTTTTGATTTTTAATAAATTTAAATCATCATGATCTCTTTTTCGTTTTAAAAAAATATAGAATTGGAAGTTAAGTTTGTATAGTAATAGTTGTTGTCTCGATTTAGTTGTTACTTTAATTAAAATTATTTGTCATTTTGTCGTTGGATTGTTATTTAGTATTATTATATGTGGTTGTAGGTAATTTTTTAATTATTTAATTAGTAACCTGTGCGAGTATTTAATTATTTAAAATTGTGTTGGTCCATTGGGTCTTTAGTAGTATGTTATTAAGGTTGGGATGGTTATGTTCCCTTTGAAAATGTGATGTCTCGTGAACGGATAGCAGAGAAGTCATTTTTGCGATCCACAGGACAGTAAGAGTTTTGAAACTATTTCTTTGATGCTTGTAATCCTTCTTCATTCATCCCTTTCATCGATGCACACATTTTTTTTTTTGGTGTATTTGGGTGTTTTCCTCTTTGCTTCGCATATGTAGGGGGTAATTGGTTCTCCCATAATGTTTTCGTTTCAGTTAAGTGTTAATTGGAGTGCAAATCTGTTTTTTTTTAATTGTTTTCTTCCTTTCATTTCCTATTTAATTTATCCATTGTTTTTGAGATCTTAGTTTTAAGTTTTGTTTTGGTTGGCCCAGAGTGTGGTTTTCGATTGGATGTGAATTGTGTTTTGTAAAATTTAATTTTTGCTTCTATGATGCTTTTTAAAAAAACATTTTGGGTGTATATTTTTGTGGTCGGTTTAGTAAGTCATTCAATTTAAGTCTAATGTGAACAAAATCTGGAACTCGAATTTCAGCATCGTCTTTTCCCTCAACTAATGGTGTATGTATCTCTTACATTTTCTTCTGTTTGGTGATGGTTTTGTCAATTTCTGGCGACTAATGTTAATTGAATTTTAGTTGTGTTTCCCTGATCCTCGGAAAGTACTTGTCTTTTTTTTTTTTTGAGTTGTTTTTTCTTTTGACTTTTAAGTAGTCATGTTTTTCGAAGCCGACAATTTTTATTATCTAGGTGTCCCTGAAGCTAAAGACCTCTTTGCATATGTCTATCTCCTGGTGGTCGTAATACTTTTAGACCTGTTTTTGAGATTGTTTGTGAGAAATTTCTTCAATATATGTTGATCTTGTATGTTATATTTTTGTTGTCATGGTAAGTGATGGACTTTTTTTTCCCAATCGTTTGTATTCTTGTTATACTTTCAGTTATGTTCTCTTGTTCTCTTGTTTAAATTCTTTTGAAGGCGTAGGTAATGTTTATGAAGAAGACAAACAAATACTTTTATTTTGAATTTTGGAAATTTTTAGAGGATAATAACATTGGTGAATCTTACTGTTTTTTCTTAAGCTAAAAGATTAATTTGAAAGATATCCTTTAGGTGTTCTGAGATAAAAGAATTAAGAAGGAGAGAGAAGCTTCAGGTCGCACACCGGCGGACGACGGAGTGGAGCTTCCTGGAGAAGAGTTTTATTTCTAAAACATATAAAACATGTATTACTAATGGAATGAACTTTTAAATAAATATGAAACTGGGCTTTTAAAGAAATATGAAACAAAGGAATATGAATTGCTTAGTGGATTGTATCAAAAAATTGGGCTTATTAAACTGAGGGAGTAGCTGATGTGGCAGCACTTGGAGTGAGTAAAGTTAACTTTATATATATACTAGCATTTGATCCGCTCTACGCGCGGAAGTTAGATAAAGGTGTTTTTCGGTTGTCTTTTTAATTTGTTTTTTTTTATGTATTTTCCCTCTTTTTGTCTGGCTAGGTTGTTCATATGTTTTTCTTTGCTCTTTTGTTGATTTATTTTTTTTTGTATGTTTTTTAGCTAGTACAATGTAGTCAATTTTTTGAATTTTAATTAATTTAAATCATCATGATCTCTATTTCGTTTAAAAAAAATATAGAATTAGAAGTTAAGTTTGTATAGTAATAGTTGTTGTCCCGCTTTAGTCGTTAATTTAATTAAAAAAAAATTGTTATTTTGTCGTTGGATTGTTATTTGGTATTATTATATGTAGTTGTAGGTAATTTTTTAATTATTTTATTATTAAATTGGTAACCTGTGCAAGTAGCTTTTTTGTCAATACTTTTGTGTTTGTAGTGATTAGTTAGTGGCTTTTGATTAAAAATGTTTAAAAATCTCAGTTACTTACAATTTTGTTTTCATTGTTTTTTTTTAATTTTTTTTTGTGCTTCTGCTGTTAGGCCTTATTTTCTGTAAGCCTTAAAATTGTATTGGTCTATTGGGTCTTTAGTGGTATGTTATTGAGGTTGGAATAGCTTTGTTCCCTTAGAAAATGTAATGTCTCGTGAACAGATAGTAGAGAAGTCATTTTTGCGATCTCAGGACAATAAGAGTTTTGAAACTATTTATTTGATGCTTGTTATCCTTCTTCATTCATCCCTTTCATCGATGCACACATTTTTTTTTTGGGTGTATTTGGGTGTTTTCCTCTTTGCTTCGCATCTGTAGGGGGTAATTGGTTCTTCCCTAATGTTTTCGTTCCAGTTAAGTGTTAATTGGTGTGCAAATTTGTTGTTTTTAATTGTTTTCTTCCTTTCATTTCATATTCAATTTATCCATTGTTTTTGAGATCTTAGTTTTAAGTTTTGTTTCGGTTGGCCCCAGAGTGTGGTTTGGATGTGAATTATGTGTTGTAAAATTTAATTTTTGCTTCTATGATGCTTTTTTAAAAAATATTTTGGGGTGTATATTTTTGTGGCCGGTTTAGTAAGTCATTCAATTTAAGTCTAACGTGAACAAAATCTGGTACTCGAATTTCAACATCTTTTCCCTCAACTAACGGTGTATGTATCTCTTACATTTTCTTGTATTTGGTGATGGTTTTGTCAATTTCTGGCGACTAATGTTAATTGAATTTTAGTTGTATTTCTCTGATCCTCTGTAAGTGCTTATCTTATTTTTTCGTTTGAGTTGTTTTTTCTTTTGATTTTTAAGTAGTCATGTTTTTCGAAGCCGACAATTTTTATGATCTAGGTATCCCTGAAGCTAAAGACCTCTTTGCATATGTCTATCTCTTGGTGGTCGTAATACTTTTAGACATATTTTTGAGATTGTTTGTGGGAAGTTTCTTCAATATATGTTGATCTTGTATGTTCTATTTTTGTTGTCATGATAAGTGGTGGACTTTTTTTTTCCCCATCGTTTGTATTCTTGCTATACTTTCAGTTATGTTCTCTCGTTCTCTTGTTTAAAAGGTAATGTTTACGAAGGAGGAAAACAAATACTTTTATTTAGAATTTTGAAAATTTTTAGAGGATGATAACATTGGTGAATCTTACTGTTTTTTCTTAAGCTAAAAGATTAATTTGAAAGATATTTTTAGATGTTCTGAGATGAAAGAATTAAGAAGGGGAGAGACACTTCAGGTTGCACGGCGGACGACGGAGTGGAGCTTCCTGGGGAAGAGTTTTATTTCTATAGCATATAAAACATGCATTACTAATGGATTGAGCTTTTAAAGAAATATAAAATTGGGCTTTTAAAGAAATATGAAACAAATGAATATGAATTGTTTAGTGGGTTGTATCAAAAAATTGGGCTTATTCAATTGAGGGTGTGGCTGATGTGGCAGCACCATGAGTGAGTAAAGTTAACTTTATATATATAGATATAGATTATTTAAATATATGCATGCATAATACATAATACACATACGTATATAATATGCATAATACATGTGTGTGTAGCATATAAGATAATAGATACATGCATAATACATGTACGTGTAGTATATAATCTAGAGATAAGATGCTTTGTAACAATCTCACTGTTTGGCATGACCGGTTAAGCCATTCTGGTTTAGTAGTGATGCGAAAGAATAATCAGAAATTTCTAAAAATTTTCATTGGAGAACCTAAAGAGTTTTCCTAGTGTTATGTGTATTGCTTTTACAAAGCAAGCCGAGATTATATGGCTTTCACCGACCCCATGAATTGGGATAATGTCAATTTTCTGGTATGTATTTAAAAGAGATATTGTGGACTGATCATCCGCTATATATTCTTGTTATCAACTTGCAACCTTGAGTTTGCGAGAATATTTGGTTAATTGACAATGGTGGTGATACCATGCTAAGTAACTGACGTAAATGACTCTATATGTCAATAAGTTTGCATCGTGCCAATGAATTATTATGAGTACTATCCAGTACAATTGGTTTGGGTTAGAAACCAGAGATATTCCATCTAAATGTGTTATGCATGTTTAGTTGCTCCACCACGGTGATTAAAATGGGATTTGAAAGAATGTTGGAAATATGTTGGATATGGAAATCTTTTGAAGATTGAATATCTCAAAAATTTGAGACTTGAGATGCAGAGACTGTTGTTTTAGTGAGTCAGTCTTTCCAACATGAGGGGAAGAAAATAAACAGCTGGAAAAGAAATATATTGGAAAAATTATCTTGATCCTCTTACTAAGAAATGTGCGCTAGATATTGAAAAAGATAATTTATTTGCAAAAGTTTAGCAAATATGCTAGAAGGCATTTTCTGACCTTGAGTGACAAAGTCACATATACCAGTTGTGCTGCAATTGAAATTAATATCCTAGAAGGGGATAAGATCAACTGCTAGTAAGTCTAAAGATCACATGAAGTGTGATAGACTTATGGTTCCAAATATAAGCCTCCTCGGAAAAGAAAAGGAGCATAAAATAATATGGCACCGAGGAAGCAAAGAGTTATGAAAAATCTTTAGAAGAGATGTAGACATGAGTAAGAAAGAGATTCAGGTACCTGAGAATCATAATGAAAAGAAATCTCAACAAGTTGAGTCATGTCTAGAATGAAAAGGAACCAATAAGCAAATCGACGTCGTAATATGTTTGCATGCAGTGTTGCAGTTAATGTTGTTATTGATGAAAATCGAGGATCATAAACCGCGGTTAATAGAAAAGATTCTATTGAACAGTGTACACAAAGAATGATTGGCTAATCATTGAAATAAATAGCTATGAAATAGTTCAACTCTCTTTAAGAGATGATATTTGGACATGTAGTCCTTACACTTGAAAGTGTAAAATGAGTGAGACATAAATGGATCTTAATGAGAAATAAAGTACATGTAGTAGTACAATGATTCTCATAAATACTTGATATTTATTATGAGAAATGTACTCACATATGGTGGAAGCAACTATTATAGATCCCTTATGAGTTTGACAATAAGACCAAGACTTGATTCAGTCTAAAATGATTATATTGCTAAGCAATATTTTATAGCCCTCGAGAACGTTGTCAAAGTGAGAAAATTTTTGTAGACTTTTGACAACTTTGGAGAGAAAATGATGAGAGTTTATCTCTAGGTGTAGATCATTGTTGTTGATCTTATGAATCTCATAATGGATAAGAAACAATCTTAGCACTACAAGAAATATGAGCATTAATAGCAGAAAAGCATAGCGCAGTTTTCGCAAATGCTATCATTGATAAAATTCTTAAAATAAATCTATGTAATAGCACTTTTTAAACGCTACACCTCAAAATAGATAAGCGGGAACCAAAAATCCCTCTTTCCGCCAACACTTCGTAAAAACTTGACTAAAAACTAGTCTTTCTCCCACTTCACTTAGAAAATGTAGGCTCGAAAAAGAAAAAAAGAAAAAAGAAATATATTTATCTTTCACAGTCGAAAACCCTAAAAAATCTAAATCTTATTTTCTCTTTCTCTTCTCTTCTTCATCCTCTTCACACCTTCTTCTTCTTTCTCCCTAGGGTTAAGAGTAACGAGAAGCTAAGATTTTGGCTAAGCAGCCATGAGTGAGTTGAGAGAGAACGAATTGAAGTTGCGATGAAGTGTTTGACCTTATCGACGATGGTGGTAAAGGCTGGGTACGATCGACCGTACAAAGAGTGCCAACGAGTGTCGTGGAGGCTAGAGAGGCAGAGTAATCGCTGTGGGGAAAAGGTGGAGGAGGGAAAGGTGCGGTGCGACATATGAAGATCTCGTGACTCTTCAAGGCATGGCGGAGGCGTCTCTTTCTATTAATCTCGCCGAGTAAGTTTATGAAAGGGGATCTAGGGTTTTTATTTTAATCTTGGTTGATTGGAGTTTAAAATATTTTTTGTTCTTCCTTCTCTCTCTCTCTCGATGTCGTTCTCGTAATCTCCGAAGGCGAAAGGAGCAGGACCCGATCTCATTCGTTTGATTTTAGCTGCACCAGATGAGTCGATCCAAGTCTTTACGACGCCTGCGAAACGAGCAAGCTCAGAACCACCGGAAATCTAAACTACCCATCGTTCGCCGTGGGAAGAAAATCTAAAATTACAGAGCAAGACTTATTTCTTTTTCCTGATTGGTATGTTTCTTTGAATCTGGTTCAACATTCATGAATTTTGTTTGCGTCTGGGTAACCTTTTCCGTATAATTGATTTTTGACAATGTTGCTTTGCAGGCTTTGTATCATCTTTCTTGGTTTCAGTGTGTTCTTTGTTTGTGTTCTGTGTTGCGCTGGGTTGTGTTATTGGACTTGCTGTTTGCTGTTGTCTTCCATGTATAATTGCAATTATTTATGCTGTTGCAGACCAGGGAAGATTGAAGAGATAGAGCTTCCTTCTCCTAAAGTGGATGCGATTATTTCTGAATGGATGGGTTACTTTTTGTTGTTTGTAAACATGTTGGACAGTGTCTTATACGCTCGTAACAATTGGCTTGTAAGTTTTACAGCTCAACTTTGTTACACGAGATTCTTACTTACCAAAACCAATTGTCAACAATTAATTGTTGCAAGTTCATGTCATTGTTGTAATAACCATGAAAACTTCTTGGTCCTTTGCTTTTATGGATAGGTTGATGGTGGAGTTGTGCTACCAGACAAAGCCTCCCTGCATCTTACCAGATAGGTTTGTGTTGTTGATTCCAATTGTTGCAGACGCAGATGGCTAACCTTCTATGAATTTGTGTACCCTTGTTATTGTTTCTCTCGCTTTACTCATTATAAGACTCCGATTGAATTTGCAGGAAGGGTATCAGATTTGTGGAATAAAGGATTTGCAGATCTCTCAAGGTTCCATTGGTTTGCTGATTTTGTTGTTTTCCTTGGTTTGATTTTACAGACCAGAAGAGTTTCGTGTGACCTTTGAGAGGTTTGGACATGTGAGACATGTCTATCTTCCCCCAAGATACGTGAGCTTCTTTCCAAAGGATAAGTGTAAGCGTTTTTCGTTGCTTATATTTTTATCTTTGATTGTTCCAACTCTGATTCTGAAATTAATTGTCTCCATCTGAATGAACACTTGCAGGACATGACTTTTATGCTGGTGCTTACAAGGCATATTCACTTGGTTTTTAATGTTTCGGATCATACGTTCTTAATTTGTAGCAAGAACAAGAGCAAGTCTTCAACAATGAAGCACTGTTTGAATTTTCACATGGATAAAGAACCAGAACAGTTGTGTACCATTTGGAGAGAAAAGTGGTTGTGGGATTGTGCGGGAAGAAGAAGTAGAGATCAATTATGGATCAGCTGGTGGACTCTTTAAGCAAGAAGAGGAGCATATAGATGACTACTCACGAAGGCTGTAAGCTTTAGACTTTTTTTTTTTGATGTAGTTAATTTATTGTCTTTGATAGAATCTGTGATTGTGGAAAAGAGAAGTTTGTTTCTCTTTGTGGGTTGTTTTGAGACACTTGTTGCATGTTAGGATTGAGGAATGATATGTATGGTATTTTGAGTCTTCTTTATATAAAGTTCTTCTAAATTTAATTTCATGTTATATATATATATATATATATATATATATAAATCGATTTTAGAGCATAGCCGAATATGAGAAATATATTATAGCAACAATATATAATTATAGTTGACAAAACCATAGTACAAATATACCGCTACTATTAACTATAATATGACAAATAAATAATGCTACTAATAATCTTAATATAACGATAATATGACGCTATTATAGAGCGACAATTAATAGCATAGGAGAAAAACGCTATTATATGTGTCTCCTCTAAGATAGCACCGGCAAAGACAGCGTTTACGAAATCGCTATCAAAACGATATAATAGCGTTTTTCGGGTGCTAAGAATACGCATATTTCTTGTAGTGTAGGATTGTGGACTGATGCTCATATGTGCTTTTGTACACTAAAGCTCTGTTTATAACAGTTCAGGAAAGATGATATATATGATCATTATGCATAACCTGAAGATGATGCTTTCAGAGGGAGAAATATGATCATAAGTGTGGTTGTACTCTTATTCCCTTAACATGGTTTTTATCCTATTGGATTTTTCCTTGAAAGGTTTTTAATGAGACAACAAAAGAACACGCAAAAGATAAACGTCTTGAGAAGAATATTATGATTCCAATGGTGAAAGACTATCATCTTCAAAGTCTCTGACATGCATTGATGAGATCATGAGAGATGAAAATATTGATCAAGATGAGTCATTTAAGTGACCAATAGCCTACAGAAGAATTGTGATGTACAATAATATACATCTCCTATACATTTGTTCAAGTGAAGATTTGGCGAACCATTTACCAAGGCGTTTTCAACCACTACTTCAAGAAGTTACTTAATCATATTGGATTGCGGTATCTCGAAGATATCAAGTGATGTACTCAAGAGGGGGAGTAAAAACGCGCTGCACTCTTTTTCCCTTAACCATGGTTTTTCCTGGTAAGGTTTTTAATGAGGCAGCATCTTACGCGCATTTACATCTATTCAATTACAATGGACATCCAAAAAGAAGTGTTATGTATAATTTAGTGGATGTCCATTAAGACTCATTAATAGTCTATTAGGTTATAACATAATGCTTGTTCACCAAGTTATATCCTGTATATATACTTTATTATATATATACTTTATTATGTCTATGGAATATGACAAGCTTTCCCCACGAATCTGTTACTTTAATATGGTTCAAATATTCGCACTGTGATTTTTAGTCAATGTAGTAGACCTAGGCACCAGAAACTAGCTAATATGCATTAATATCGGTTTGGGATGTCCGGTTAGAAAAAGAAATAAAAGTGATTTGTCTTTTTTTTTCTTCACTGTCTTCGACCGAAGTCCTTTCATATTCGAATTTGAACAGAGTATTCATTTTGGTTATATATACATTGGGTTTAAAAGACCATGCGTGATGCATACATGCATGTTCGGTATATGAATGTATTTATATATTGCAACTTTGTCTCTTTATGATATGCATGTAAAAAGATATGCATGTGTACATGATGTGGGAATGCAAAATGAGATGCTAGTAATAGTATCCGCATGTATATATAAAGTATCAATTATGAAGAGAGAGTCAGAGAGAGATGGACCATACAAAAGAGTTTGAAGGAGACGAGAGAGAGTGGTCACAATTGGGAGAAACAAGAGGTCGTTACGTTGGATTTTACGTTGCCTTCATGGACTCCCAATTCTCCCCTTATCTCGTGGTCCTCTCTCTCCACATTATTATTTTATATAACTAAGTCACTGTTCTCTCTATACCCCAAATCTACGTTTTTCTATGCTAAATCGCCAAAAAAAAAAAAACAAAAAAAAAAAAAAAAAAAAAAAACTCTCGTGATTCTCTCCTCGCCAAAACTAAACCGGCGGGTGAAATTTTTTACTAAGTTTTCCTTAATGTAAATCACTGAATCATAAACTTATACTTAAAACCAACGCAAATATGAAATACGACATTGTTTGCATTGAACATTTCCATATCACTACAAACAAAAAATGATACGACATTGTTTGCATTGAACATTTCCATATATATGCGTCCGGAAATACAATTCATAATCATTTGATGATAATAATTTTTATAGTATATATCTCAAACTATATAAAAAGCTAGCAATCAAATTCTAAACACCAACGATTAGAGCGGATATATGTCATTTATTTGCGTTTATAGCTAGAGAGTGTACTTATAACACCCTACGTACACATGAAAATGTTCTCCTTATTAGTCACAATATGACACGATTAATTAAAGAGACCCTAGACTCTCAACACTCAACAAGGGTCAAAACGAAAACAACCTTTGGAACAAAAAAAAGATACAAGAATTGAAAGACATGTCGTCGAATTTTGTTTTGGTTCGTGTTGCCTTTGGGGCTTGTCCGTTTCAAGACGCTGTTGGCGGAACCTCAGAGACACCGTGACGGCGAAGCTCCGTCATAACACCGTCAACTGCCGGTGGCTTCAATCCCAACGGAAGTGGCAGCCACGGCCTCGTCAATACATCTCCTATGGCGGCATCCACGCTCTCTTTTGACTGTTCCATTCATAATATGTACACAAAAAGTCAAAAAAGAGAATATAATTACATAAATCAAATGCGAAAAGTCATACTCGACAACAATCAAACCATTGTATTAGATCATTCTTACCGGATGTAAGTCCACCGGCGGACGACCACCACCGAAGCCATGATTTGGTTTGTACACCGGCGGCAGAGCCTGTGGGATTCCGGGAACCGGGGGTGCTCTAAATCTCTATACAATTAGCAGTCAAAAATACGATTTAAAACATATATATCGGAGCAAATTAAGAAGGGTGTATATACGGAAATAATCTTGGATATTGGTTCATATTACCGTAGCTGCGGTCGGCAAATAAGAAGTCGTCCCGTTATGAATCTACATGCGACCAAAAAAATATGTTAGTTAGAAAGACAAGCATGTAATAACGGGTTTTTATTTTTTTGTCAACTAATAACCAATTTATTCATAAATTTAAATTACTAGCTAGTATATATGGTGAAAAAAGAAGGTAAAGGTTTTATAAATGTGGTAACTTACTACTGGATGCCAGTAGGGTGAATCGGAGACCCAAAACGGTGGATTAGGCATTGCGGCAGAAGGTGGAGGTAAGTGTTTGGGCCACACATGAGACATGACGGACTGATCCACCGTGGGATGTCCCCACACATGCAACGGCCTAAAATGATGGTGGTGGACAGGTGGCGCCGGTGCGACAGCCACAGGCGGCGGTGGAAACCCAAGAGTGGGTGCTGGTGCAAGCCATCCATTTTTACTCCGACCATTAATATTACCTCCGGTGTCTACTCCGTAGATATGCCGCTTGCGAGTCCAATTAGCCGCTTCGGCCTCACGAGCTAGCAGATGTTTCCTATGAGACCTATATTTCTAATACACCATATATAATAACAAACACTTGATTTGGTTGGTTATTTTAGAGAATAATACAATTAATAAGAAGCGTAAATATAAATAAATACTTACTTGAAGGTGACTAGCGACGTTGTGACGAGTGAGGCAGTGGACTCCCATAAGCTCCAGAATTCGAGAAGGAACAGCTTTGTCCACTCCTAACTGTTCCACTGCCTCCACGAATCTCCTGTGTAGCTCTGGTGTCCAATCCACCTTCACACACATCCCAACATATAACCATTTTCTTTATCATTTCGATACTTTTTTACATGCATACTATATATGTAGTGACAACAAAACTCTTAATTAGCAGCCAACTCGTTTACATTTTTATAACACAGTTTATGATTTCATTACTTGTCGAAATTTCTATGAATCTTCGACAAGAAATATAATAGCTTAAGCTTATAGAGATGCACGTGATGTCTTTACACGATTTTTGTAAACTCAAATATGAAAATTTAGAAGACATAAATTAGCAAGAAAATAAATTAAATTTAAACGAATAAATCTACTTTCAAGAAATTAAAAAATCCATTTTAGATCGGTTCATCTAATCGACTCTAGCTAGGGTTTATATTCATGTAAGATTTATTGGTTTTCATATCTTAGATATTCCTCTTGCTCCCCAAGATTTTCATAATCGACTCTAGCTAGGGTTTAGAGCTAGCTAGACATGTTGCTAACAATCCATTTTTGGTTTTCATATCTTAGATATTCCTCTTGCTCCCCTAGATTTTCTCAAATCGATTCCACCTTAACCGTAGACATCTAATTTCTCTATAAATATCGCTTTTCGGTCTCACCCTTTCACCTCATCAAGCAATTGCCCCATTCCCTATGTTCTCCTTAATTCATCAAATATAGCAATGACGCATTCCTCGGAGATGTGATAATCCTACAAGACAATATAGCGATTTGGTAAGATGAGTCTATTGTATGATTATTCTTTTAAAAACATATATTTTCACAGGTATAAAGATTGATGTGAATATGTTAATCATTTGATAACCGGAGAAGGAGCAAAGAATGGAAACCCATTAAAAATTAATTATGGGTTGAATTATGCAATTAGACAATACAAGCCAACCAATCATCATCCCATAATGGGAGTCATCAATCAAGACGTTGTCATACGGTGATAACGGGTGTTGTTATACTTTCTTTCTTATGCGTCTATATTATATTGTACATTATATTGTACTTAGATTCTTTACATAAGTAACCAGAAACAGTGATAATATGTAAATCAAACAAAGCCAAATGAAAAAAAAAAAAAAAAAACTATTAATATTTCATGAAATCATGCCATGTAGATTGTTTTAGCAGTATTTAAGATTATGCTTACAATTCTCACATCACCTTTATATGAAACATCTTTACTTTTAAACAAGTCTTTAGTTTATACTTTGAATTGAATCCTTCTACCATCGACTAAAAGAGCATAAATCAAAGAAAATTCACCATATTTGAATCATTTAATAGTATTTTCTTTTATTCTTACAATTTTATAGTTTTCCTTGCATGGCAGCATTATTAATTGAGTTGAGCTAATTACCAAACTTAAGTCTCTAAGAGACGGTTTGACAAAAAGAAAAAAAAGTCTCTAAGAGACGACTGTATATTCTCCCATGCACGAAGCACAACCTACACAATGGACTTTGTTCATATTTCATTTATAAATCCTAACGGGCTATCTAAACTAATCACATTGATAATCCAATAACTCCTAAATGGTTAATATTTGGTCGAATGCTTGAAGTTAGTGTTAGTGTGTTACCTTTGCCATATTTCTAAGCATAGTTAAAAAAAAAAACTAAAACTAAAACGATTAGTATGCAAATTTATAAATTGCAAAATTAGTTTAAGTTTTTATATAAGTAACTATCAATTAATAATTTCATGTTTTTTTATTTATTTATTTCTGACATTAAATATTAAAGATGAAATCGCAAACTTTAAAAATATAATCGTAAGCTTCCAATGAATTTTCAAAATACCTTTTTTAGAAATATCCATGGAAGTTTAAATTTTTTAAAATATCACTTGACGGGATGATGATATAACTGGATGGATTTGGGTGGGTATTAATATAAATTAAAAAAAAAAAATTATTAACTCGGTAATATAACAAAGGTAAATCATCAATTCATTATTTTGTTAAGATCATCAATATTAAAATATTAGATATATTTAATTATATTGATTAAGTTACAATTATGTAGAATACAATTGACCTACGATATATCACATGTTAAATCCTATAACTAACATTCAAAATACAATACAATCTTACACACTAAACAAAACGAATCAAATTAACAAATAAATATAACTTAAATTTTCTTTTTTTAGTTAAAATAAATTGTCCTGCGGGTTAAAATCTAGTTTTGTATTGAAAAAGACAACATCAAAACAAATCTTTTGCTTAGGAAATTAAATTATTAGGAACACTAGAAAAACGTCGTCGTTCTGTTTATTATTGTTGTTTTGTTGATATGTGTTTGAAAAAAGTGTGTATGGTCGATGTTGAAGACTTGACTGTAGGATTCCTCTTTTGCGTTTCTTGATACGGTGATTTTTTTTGTTTTTTTTTTCAATATTTGCTGGTTAAACACAAATTTAGCACAAATTAATAAGTTTCCAAATCAAGTATATCGTGCTAGGTAGTTTATGGACCTATGGTTGGTTTAATATATACTACGACTTGACTTTTCAATAAGACCCGAAGACGAGGAGTTGTGAGGTTGAGGGTATTCGATGGGCCGGTCTAATAAAAACTCGCAAAGTACCGAAGCCCGTTAAGAGTAAAATGGAGTGGGAACAGCGCGTGTTGGGAAGCTCAACTTTGTAAGAAGATCGACAAAAAAAAAGTAAGGGCAAAAAAATTACAAACCCCGACCAAGTTTAACCTTCGACGGCGACGACAACAAAAAAAAGTCTCAGATGTCGATGGCACCGAAGAAGAAAGCGGAACAGGTGGAAGATTCTTCCTCTGCTGAAGTTTCGCGTCAATCTGCTGCTGCGGCTTCACCCGAGAGTTCAAAATCAAAGAGTCCTTTGAAAGAAGCTGAATCAGACTCCGAAGGCGAGTCTGAGTCCGAGTCCGAACCTGAGCCGTCTAAGAAAGACGCTGAATCTGACTCCGAAGGCGAGTCTGAGTCCGATTCGGCCACCCAAGCTAAATCTGCTGCTGCGGCTTCACCCGAGAGTTCGAGTTCAAAATCAAAGAGTCCTTTGAAAGAAGCTGAATCTGACTCCGAAGGCGAGTCTGAGTCCGAACCTGAGCCGTCTAAGAAAGACGCTGAATCTGACTCCGAGTCTGAGTCCGATTCCGAACCTGAGCCGTCTAAGAAAGACGCTGAATCTGACTCCGAAGGCGAGTCTGAGTCCGAGTCCGAACCTGAGCCGTCTAAGAAAGACGCTGAATCTGACTCCGAGTCTGAGTCCGATTCCGAACCTGAGCCTGTTATGGCCACCAAAGCTGGATCTTCTGCTGCGGCTTTACCCGAGACTTCAAAGTCCAAACGTCCTTTGAAAGAAGCTGAGCCTGAAGGTAACAAGAAGCTGAAGATATCAGAGACAGAGCATGTGGTGAAGAAGACGAAAGAGGATGCAAAGAAGAAGTTTGAGAGGTTGTTTAGCCAGTCTGATGAGATTGCCTTGCTTCAAGGTATTCTTGATTTCCAAGGTGAAAATACTTTTGAAGACACTGATGGTTTTTGCAATTATGTGAAAAGTTTGATTGATTTCAATGCAAACAATAGCCAGATTATAAAGAAAATTCAGAATTTGAAGAATAAGTTTCTTAGTAGGGTTAAGAATGCTGCTAGAAAGGGAAAGACTGAGGATGAGATTAAGTTTGGTAAGAAGGATATTGAGCAGCGTAAAGCTTTTGAGTTGGCTAGAAAGATTTGGGGAAGTAATGGTCTTATGACTCCTAAATCAAGGAAGAAGAAGAAGATTGGAGGAACCACCCCTGCTGCTGCTACCAATGAAGGGGAAGGGCAAAGACCTGAGACAACAGAGGGGAAGGGTGGTCTCTCCATTGGTTGCTGCTTGGATGAATCTATAGTATCTGCGTTTTGGGAAAAAGTTGCTGATGGAGCCAAGAAGACACAAGTGGAGGAAAAATGGAAGACGCTTAAGGCTAAGGAGGCGGAGCTTAAGGCTAAGGAGGCGGAGCTTTGTTTGCAGAGGACTGAGCTCACTAACGAAACTGCAGAGATGATATTCAAAGCCTACAATTCCTGATCGGTTTGTCTTTTTTTTACTCTCTAGTATGCATCTTTTGAGTCTTTTTATATATTGTGCATATTAGCTTGTAGAACTAATCCTAGGTAACTCGTTGTCGTATTTTTTGCTTTATGCCCCTATGTTTAATGCTTCGGTTTGGGTATAAGACCCCTTTATTTATCTTGTTCGGTTTCTATGAACCCAGCCAGAAAATAGAATGGCCTTATTAGTTCTTTTATGTTAAGAGCTGTGAAACTACTTGTCAAGATCATATGCATCCCTTGTGAAGTTCAGCTGGTGCCTCCCGAGGACTGCACGGTTAAGAAGCAAACTTAACTTCACATGGTCTTGCAGTTTGCATATCGATAAGAGACTAGAATGATGATACCTCCACGTACGAGATAATGTTTCTGCAGAATCATGTCGATATGTTTTCATCCTATCTTTGACATCGTCGTGCATCACTAAGAATCATAGGCTTTTATCATACAGTCACATCATGATTCATCGACCGGTTTTTTATAACCAATTAGGGGCCATCAAACTTTCAACTGTTCTCAACCGGTTCGTAGAATTTCGGAAGGATGAAGCAGTTATCAAATAACTAATCATACACATATATATTTGCATTCGCATATCCCATGCTTCTACTCTTTTTTAATCCCACCTTTTCTCATTCTGGTTCCAACTAATTTGGTAGTTGAAAAGGGTCTAAGAGATTCATCAACAAAACAGGACATAAACAAAAAGAAGACGAAGAAGAAACGTCAAGAATGGTAACCAATTACTAATGTCCCCATGAAATAACTTTCATTTAAAAGATCTTTTAACATCTCAACCATATATATCAGTCTATGACGAATCGAATCATAACTTTCATCTACATCTCCTTCAATCAATTCATCAGTAATGAAGTTTGGACAAGATCTAAAACTATCAATTACTATGTCTTCTGACTTAAATGAGTTCATTAAACGAATGCAGAACAGTGACATGACACAAAATGTTCAAAGTCAGAGAGATGCTGACCTATGGCAACCAAACTCGGGTTGGTTTTTCTCAGTTGCTTCTTTAAGGTCATAGCCATTCTATGAATCATTCCAAGTTTGAGGTGACTGAAACCGAAAGGGTATCCAATCGTGAGACTTAAAACGATCACTCTGTGTAGGACTTGATGCTTCCAACATATGTGAATTGCTGACGCTGGAAAATGGGAAGGATACTATTTCACATCCAGGGACTTTAAAAGGGCAATGATCCACTGGAGAGTTTGAAAGATTACGATTGTATGTGTAGTCTCTGGCTAAACAATCTGAGCTATTTGTGAAATGAGATGTCTGGAGATTCTGGTTTGCAGCAACCGCATCTTCGTCATCGATAATATTCCTCTCGAGTTCAGGCTCAAAATGGCTGGTTTGCTTCGTTGTTGGTAGGAAGAAACTGCCTGAAGAGAAATGAGAGAGCAGAGGTAAAGGGTACATCTCCCTTGTAACCAAATCATGGGATGGAGAATAGTCAGAGCTCCATGGATTATCAGTCAAAGAGGAGGATGATGCATTTGGATACGTGATGAGTCTTGTGTGATAACTAAGTGGAAAATCATCTGTCTTTCTGGTGCTTGCGGTTTCAGTATTCCACTCGAGAAGAAATGCAGATGAAGGGTCTCTATGTTCATATGACAAGTCCTCTGAGCTGTATCCACTATCTTCTCTATGACTATTCAGTGAAAGAGGTTTGCAGTTTCTGAAATGGAGGCTAGATATGGGAGAAGAGTCCAAATCTTCTTCAACAGGAAATGACAGGCAAGCCTTCTGTTTCAACAGTGGAGGTCGATAAACTGATTCCTTAGGATATAAGACGGGAAAGCTAATCTCTTCAGGTCGATAAACTGATTCCTTAGGATACAAGATGGGAAATCTAATCTCTTCGGGATCTCTTGCGATGAAACTACTCTGAACATGACCTGTTGGACACTGCAGCCTCGGGGTAATAATGTTATTTTCCAGCCAACCCTGCCAAGGGATCAATCTGTCCCTTTCCATTTGCAGACTGTGTTCAACTTCTGTATAGCTTTCATGAGACCTCTTGAGAAACTTTGAGCCAGGAGAATCAACAAACGTTCTTCTTTTAACTCTATCCGTCCTCTCTTTGGAAAACCTAGAGGGCTGAGAAGAAACAAAAAGTGCTGAGGATTGATCAAGATAAGCAGTTGACAAGTACTCAGGGATTCTATCAAGCTTACATGTGTCTCCTCCGTAGCAGGGAACAGCCGAGTTAAGAGAACAGAAACTAAATCGTGCCTGAAAAATATTTCTTCTTCAGAGTGCATTATAGAAACAAGTATTGAGATTCAGATAAGGTAAACAACTACTGTGTACCCGTTTGAAGTAATCTCAGGGATTTCAGAAAACCATGTATCTTTGACCCACTGATGCAGTTTCTTTCTCTTAAAAAAGAATATGTCTCCTTTCTCATCACTGATTCCTGATAATTCAAAAACCATGTTTCTTAATTATTGACGTACAGTATGTGTTGCTTCTTTGACATTGTAAGAGCAGTATAAGAAAGAACTAGGAAATCCAAAGTGAACCTCGACTTGCAGATCTCAGGTTGCTACCACTTGGAACTGTGTCGTTATCTCTACTCAGTGATGAAGAAGATTTCCTCGGATAGTTTTCTATAAACAGCAATAAAAAAAAACCAGAGGAACTTAAACGGATCACACAAGTTCCCAAAAATACCAGTAAGAGATGTGTAAACAACATGTAATGGAAACAAGATTGTCACAATAAGATAGATACAAGAGAGCATATCATGTAGCACAAACATACACCAAGAAATCGAAGTAACAGTTCGGCTAACAAACCTATAATATCCATTTGAGTCAAAATTGACAGCAGGTAACATAGCAGAGCCACATGAATTACCACGTCTAGTAGCACTATGAATGGGTGTGGAGAAGTTATAACTCTTGGATCTATCATTAGCTTCACAGTCCGTTGCTGCTGCACGTTCTGAATTTTTAAAACAGAAAGAAGAGATGAAAATAAAAGCAGAAACTATCCATCAATCAACAGATGATAAACCTAAAAAAAAAAACCATTTGCTACCTCCTGGTTTGAATCTGGATTCGAAACTTCTCGGATTTAGCTTGACCTTGTTTGATGATTTATTAGAGTCATAAGATGATGATTCAGAGGAGTGACCAAAACCAGACTTTAACTTCTTAAAGAAGGCAAACTCAGAGGTCTTGGCATCAGCATCAAGCGCTGCAATAATGTTAAATGACCAATTTTACACTTTAGAGATTTTACAATCAGATTCATTTATACAGAACTTTATAAGTGAATTCCATGGCTAGACGCGAACACTCACATCGTCCGGCATGAGCTGCGTTGAAGGGACTCCGATGATGATCGACATCGTCTTCGAAACTCACCCTTCTCCGGCGTTTCAAATCTAAAACCAAAAAAAAAGGAATGAAAAATTCGAACACACAGTCACGAAAACGAAATCGGAGTACCTGAATTTGCCTGAGAGCTCAACGGATTAGTAAACTTGAACCCCATTTGTTGTGGATCGGTCTTATTTAGGGTTTCGTCAGCTTTGGTTCGGTGATTCCTCCTTCGATCTGCCGGAGGATTGTGATTCAGATTCAATTCAAACGCTGGAAGCAGCGATTTCACATCAGCACTCGTCGGTTCACAAGAATTTGAAATCGGAGATAGAAGACAAATCAATTTTGGCGCCAAAAAGCAACCCTAGTCACTATAGATACTTTGCTACTCGAATTATTTAATTTTTTTGGTCGAAGTTGCCACGTCATCACATTATCCAGAAGTTAAAACTTTTAAGAGACTTTTTTTAATCTTTTAAAGTTCGTTCCTTTTTTTTTTTTTTACCAGCTCTGTTCTGTTAACATGATCAATGTCTTAATTTCTAAAGTTTGAATGAGAATAAAATTGACCTAATTTGATTGTAGAAAGCGATAAAACCGATCAAATCTGAGAAAAAGAATCTTCCTTTGATTGTTAAACTTGTATGAATTTACTATCCCGCACACACAAAGCCCCCATCAAAAAGTATAAGCAGAAACAAAACAAAAAAGGTAACAAAGGAACTGTGATTTGATAGGACATGAAAAGAGAAGAAGATCTTGAAAATTCTGGAAATCGAACATCCATTAATGGGCTTATTAAGGCCCATTTAGAGTTAAAATTTCTATGGACTCACTTTGATCCACATGTATCTACTTGAATATTATGCACCTAACTATGGTTTGTAGATTGAAGAAAGCTCTTAACGACATACAATAAAAGGTGTTTTTGGTTGAATTGGGTCGTATTCAAATATGTCGGCGTGTCAATATCAAATATAAAAACTATAGTTGTTAATTAATACTAGGGGGATCATGATCCGGCGCTCCGTTTTTATAAGAAGCAATTATTTTTATTATTTGTAAATTGAGATTAATTTCTATTAATAAATGTCTTCAAACAATTATATTAATATTTTGACATATTTTTGAAATAAAGTATTTTGACAAAAAATTGTGTTTTATAATAAATATTTGGAGAGGACAAAATTTTAGTAGTAAAAGTATTACATGTACATATTTGAGTAAGTTTTAGCGTTGTATATAACGTAAAAGCTTTCAATATGATATAATCACCTTTTATGTTGATGATAATTTGGATATGTAATGATAAAAGAGTAGATGAGTTGGATTTGTATAATTAAATGAACAACTTACTTTTATACATGTCTATTAAGCGTATCTATTAAGCGTATATTTTTTTGCAGTGGGATTGTTTTAGAGCACTTACACAAAACAGAGCATGCGAGCATAACATCAGGGCACAGAAGGAACGAATGAGAGATATTAACCCTGAGCAATTTAATTTGGAGACATCTCGTACTGCAAATTGAATTCCAACACATTTAACTGCTGAGGGAAAGTAATTATAGAAGCGGAACCATAAGTAGAGGTACTGAGGTAGGAGATTTCTTTGTTCCGCATCGTTTGAGTTGATGGAGAGCAACTTCCTAGGCCTTCCATCTTGCACTGTAGGAGAAGATGTCTATGATGATGTGACTTCCATGTTTTGATTTAGAAGACTGCAACCTAGCATTTAGTTTTCTCCAAAGTTCGTAGACCAAAACTTGTAGGAAGAGTTTACAAATGAAGTTGGGCTTCCAGTTAGTCAGTGGTGCTTTACACCATTCAAGTATATCTTGTCAATATTTTGGTGGTGACAAGAAACCATAAATGGTGATTAGTTTTTCCTAAACGAAACCATATATTTAACGAAGAAACAAAAGTCGGCGAAATCATAAAATTCTAGCTAGCTTTATATTTCTTCTCTTTAAGCCAACATTGGTAAGGCTCACTTGCATTTCCAGACCTGCATTCAACATATCAAAACACCATCTGATGCAAAAAAAAAAAAAAAAAGAGGATTTTATCAAAAATCCAAACTGCAACGATTTCAAAAACAGGCTTACCAGTTACCATCGCTGAAACAAACATTCAATAACCATCTTACAATTGACTTTTTGGAATGTCCTCTACGACACATTGTCTGTATTTTCCTTTGGAATCTATATATGTGCTAACCCCAAAACCTGTAGGTTGTTGATTTCTAAAGCCGCTTATCACTACAACAACTGAAAGAATAACGTTAAAATATTGTGATGAAAGATAATTAAGCATAGTCTTCCAACCAAGAAAAATTTCATGAGTAATTCTGTTTTGCCAAAGAACCGAAAGTGGATATGATAAACCTTTGTTGCCTATATATATCGCCTTCCATGCTGCCCGAAAGCCTAATAGCATTGTCAAAGGAACACTTTCCACATCAACAATCAAAGGCGGTTGGGCACCTTTTGATGGACCCGATGGAACAGCCTTGGTAGGGTCTCTGTTTGCATGCAGTGTTGCAGTTAATGTTGTTATTGATGAAAATCGAGGATCATAAACCGCGGTTAATAGAAAAGGTTCTATTGAACAGTGTACACAAAGAATGATTGGCTAATCATTGAAATAAATAGCTATGAAATAGTTCAACTCTCTTTAAGAGATGATATTTGGACATGTAGTCCTTACACTTGAAAGTGTAAAATGAGTGAGACATAAATGGATCTTTATGAGAAATAAAGTACATGTAGTAGTACAATGATTCTCATAAATACTTGATATTTATTATGAGAAATGTACTCACATATGGTGGAAGCAACTATTATAGATCCCTTATGAGTTTGACAATAAGACCAAGACTTGATTCAGTCTATATCTTAAAATGATTATATTGCTAAGCAATATATTATAGTCCTCGAGAACGTTGTCAAAGTGAGAAAATTTTTGTAGATTTTTGACAACTTTGGGGAGAAAATGATGAGAGTTTATCTCTAGGTGTAGATCATTGTTGTTGATCTTATGGATCTCATAATGGATAAGAAAAAATCTTAGGATTATGGACTGATGCTCATATGTGCTTTTGTACACTAAAGCTCTGTTTATAACAGTTCAAGAAAGATGATATATATGATCATTATGCATAACCTGAAGATGATGCTTTAAGGGGGAGATATATGATCATAAGTATGGTTGTACTCTTTTTCCCTTATCATGGTTTTTATCCCATTGGGTTTTTTCCTTGAAAGGTTTTCAATGAGACAACAAAAGAACACGCAAAAGATAAACGTCTTGAGAGGAATATTATGATTCCAATGGTGAAAGACTATCATCTTCAAAATCTCTGACACACATTGATGAGATCATGAGAGATGAAAATAACGATCAAGATGAGTCATTTAAGTGACCAATAGCCTACAGAAGAATTGTGACGTACAATAATATACATCTCCTATACATTTGTTCAAGTGAAGATTTGGCGAACCATTTACCAAGGCGTTTTCAACCACTACTTCAAGAAGTTACTTCATCATATTGGGTTGCGACATCTCGAAGATATCAAGTGATGTACTCAAGAGGGGGAGTAAAAACGCGCTGCACTCTTTTTCCCTTAACCATTGTTTTTTCCACTGGGTTTTCCTGGTAAGGTTTTTAATGAAGCAGCATCTTACGCGCATTTACATTTATTCAATTACAATGGACATCCAAAGGGAAGTGTTGTGTCTGATTTAGTGGATGTCCATTAAAACTCATTAATAGTCTATTAGGTTATAGCCTAATGCTTGTTCACCAAGTTATATCCCCTATATATACTTTATTATGTCTATGGAATATGACAAGCTTTCCCCACGAATCTATTACTTTAACATGGTTAAATATTCGCACTGTGATTTTTAGTCAATGCAGTAGACGGTAGACCTAGGCACCAAAAACTAGCTAATATATGCATTAATATCGGTTTGGGATGTCCGGTTAGAAAAAGAAATAAAAATGATTCGTCTTTATTTTCTTCACTGTCTTCGACCGAAGTCCTTTCATATTCGAATTTGAACAGAGTATTCATTTTGGTTATATATACATTGGGTTTAAAAGACCATGCATGATGCATGCATGCATGTTCGGTATATGAATGTATTTATATATTGCAACTTTGTCTCTTTATGATATGCATGTGTACATGATGTGGGAGTGCAAAATGAGATGCTAGTAATAGTATCCGCATGTATATATAAAGTATCAATTATGAAGAGAGAGAGATGGACCATACAAAAGAATTTGAAGGAGACGAGAGAGAGTGGTCACAATTGGGAGAAACAAGAGGTCGTTACGTTGGATTTTACGTTGCCTCCATGCACTCCCAATTCTCCCCTTATCTCGTGGTCCTCTCTCTCCACATTATTATTTTATATAACTAAGTCACTGTTCTCTCTATACCCCAAATCTACGTTTTTCTATGCTAAATCGCCAAAAAAAACAAAAAAAAAAACTCTCGTGATTCCTTCCTCGCCAAAACTAAACCGGCGGGTGAAATTTTTTACTAAGTTTTCCTTAATGTAAATCACTGAATCATAAACTTATACTTAAAACCAACGCAAATATGAAATACGACATTGTTTGCATTGAACATTTCCATATCACTACAAACAAAAAATGATACGACATTGTTTGCATTGAACATTTCCATATATATGCGTCCGGAAATACAATTCATAATCATTTGATGATAATAATTTTTATAGTATATATCTCAAACTATATAAAAAGCTAGCAATCAAATTCTAAACACCAACGATTAGAGCGGATATATGTCATTTATTTGCGTTTATAGCTAGAGAGTGTACTTATAACACCCTACGTACACATGAAAATGTTCTCCTTATTAGTCACAATATGACACGATTAATTAAAGAGACCCTAGACTCTCAACACTCAACAAGGGTCAAAACGAAAACAACCTTTGGAACAAAAAAAAGATACAAGAATTGAAAGACATGTCGTCGAATTTTGTTTTGGTTCGTGTTGCCTTTGGGGCTTGTCCGTTTCAAGACGCTGTTGGCGGAACCTCAGAGACACCGTGACGGTGAAGCTCCGTCATAACACCGTCAACTGCCGGTGGCTTCAATCCCAACGGAAGTGGCAGCCACGGCCTCGTCAATACATCTCCTATGGCGGCATCCACGCTCTCTTTTGACTGTTCCATTCATAATATGTACACAAAAAGTCAAAAAAGAGAATATAATTACATAAATCAAATGCGAAAAGTCATACTCGACAACAATCAAACCATTATATTAGATCATTCTTACCGGATGTAAGTCCACCGGCGGACGACCACCACCGAAGCCATGATTTGGTTTGTACACCGGCGGCAGAGCCTGTGGGATTCCGGGAACCGGGGGTGCTCTAAATCTCTATACAATTAGCAGTCAAAAATACGATTTAAAACATATATATCGGAGCAAATTAAGAAGGGTGTATATACGGAAATAATCTTGGATATTGGTTCATATTACCGTAGCTGCGGTCGGCAAATAAGAAGTCGTCCCGTTATGAATCTACATGCGACCAAAAAAATATGTTAGTTAGAAAGACAAGCATGTAATAACGGGTTTTTATTTTTTTGTCAACTAATAACCAATTTATTCATAAATTTAAATTACTAGCTAGTATATATGGTGAAAAAAGAGGGTAAAGGTTTTATAAATGTGGTAACTTACTACTGGATGCCAGTAGGGTGAATCGGAGACCCAAAACGGTGGATTAGGCATTGCGGCAGAAGGTGGAGGTAAGTGTTTGGGCCACACATGAGACATGACGGACTGATCCACCGTGGGATGTCCCCACACATGCAACGGCCTAAAATGATGGTGGTGGACAGGTGGCGCCGGTGCGACAGCCACAGGCGGCGGTGGAAACCCAAGAGTGGGTGCTGGTGCAAGCCATCCATTTTTACTCCGACCATTAATATTACCTCCGGTGTCTACTCCGTAGATATGCCGCTTGCGAGTCCAATTAGCCGCTTCGGCCTCACGAGCTAGCAGATGTTTCCTATGAGACCTATATTTCTAATACACCATATATAATAACAAACACTTGATTTGGTTGGTTATTTTAGAGAATAATACAATTAATAAGAAGCGTAAATATAAACAAAAACTTACTTGAAGGTGACTAGCGACGTTGTGACGAGTGAGACAGTGGACTCCCATAAGCTCCAGAATTCGAGAAGGAACAGCTTTGTCCACTCCTAACTGTTCCACTGCCTCCACGAATCTCCTGTGTAGCTCTGGTGTCCAATCCACCTTCACACACATCCCAACATATAACCATTTTCTTTATCATTTCGATACTTTTTTACATGCATACTATATATGTAGTGACAACAAAACTCTTAATTAGCAGCTAACTTGTTTACATTTTTTAACACAGTTTATGATTTCATTACTTGTCGAAATTTCTATGAATCTTCGACAAGAAATATAATAGCTTAAGCTTATAGGGATGCACGTGATGTCTTTACACGATTTTTGTAAACTCAAATATGAAAATTTAGAAGACATAAATTAGCAAGCAAATAAATTAAATTTAAACGAGTAAATCTACTTTCAAGAAATTAAAAAAATCCATTTTAGATCGGTTCATCTAATCGACTCTAGCTAGGGTTTATATTCATGTAAGATTATTAATGTTTTTTTAGAAAAATATTAGTTTAATTAATTACCTTTATCTTTCTCTTCCCGTCGTTATTACTGATGCGATTGTTCTTGGAAGAAGCAGAAGAGGGATACTTCCTTTTCCGGTCAAAGTCACAGTCATAAGTCACCGTCTCCGCCGCAGCATCGTCTCTTTTGCTGATGACTTCTTCACCTTTGCCGGTAACACCCTTGTTAGCTTCCCCTTGACTATCAGTCTTATCCGACGCCGTAGTAATCGTGGAAGAAGCGTTCATGTGGTCGGAGAAATCCCCGAGTAGGATCTCAGGGTCGATCTCCAAGTCAGGAAGCACATCTCCGGCGACACCGAATAGATCGTCGAAGTCAATGATGTCGAGGAGATCCCCGTGGTCTGCGAAATCCGGAAACTCATCCTCCTCCAGGTTGATCGTGAATCCACACGACGACGTATCAAGAAACTCTGACGCTCCGTCGCAACCATCTCTCGTCGCCGGAGACAGAGCTAACATCGATCAATCTTCACTTGTCGATCCAACTTAATTTCCAAATATAAATTGGAGAGAGAGAAATTTGTATGTAAGTATAGATATTAGATAGGATAGAGATAGACTTAGAATAGAGAGCTAGCTAGACATGTTTGATATCCAAAGTAAAGTCTCTTTGTTCTCCCCTAAAGCCAAATATAAAGTTTGAAAGCTTGACAATTGCTAGTGACAAATTAAAGATGACAGTAATTCATTTATATAGAGAGAACGCGCGAGAGAAAGAGAGAAAGAGAGAGAGCAATAAGTCCATACCATAACGAGAAGAAAAAAGAAAATGCCTAGTTCTACATGGTAAAGAAAACATGGGGTCAACAAAGTTTAACGTAGGTGTCGCGGTCAATAATTAGCAACGATAAAGTCACCCTAACGATATCAACTAATTAATAAAAAGATGATTATGTGTGTATATAATATAGGGTCACAACTTGAAAGAGACACTGCTTTTTTTTTTTTTTTTTTTTTTTGTAAGTTTGTTATCCGCATTTAAGTTTGTAATTTTGAAATAGCGTTGAACAAATATTTGTGTTTATTTTATACGATATAACACTAAACAATAAATATATAGATCCCTATACATTATTGAAACGCAAACACACGTGTGTGAATATACTGCATATATGCAATTTGAAATGGGAAAAGTATACAAAAGTTTAGATTATGTAAAAATTATAAATATAGGATTGCACATCACATGAGACCTTTTACTTAGTGGAACTAATTTGCGTTGCCTGTTTTGTTGGTACGCAACAAAACAATTTAAGTGAAGTTGTGGCCGCATTGGATCAGAGCCACAACTTTAATGTTCGATATCTTATTGTCGTATTTGTCTCTTTTACCGTTTTCGGTGTTTTGGTTTTGGTCTGTCCCAACATTATTGATCAACGAGAGATAACTATTTTCTATCATATATATATGACAAGAATCAAATAATAACTTTGAATCGCATTAAATAGAATTGTATATTTGTATGTAAAAAAGTAAAATTGGGTTACAAATTGATATGTACAATCTTTACTACTATGTGTAGTTTAGATTATTTGCATCTTTTTTGTTAGTACATACCATCTGATCATGATTTGTAGTTTAATAATTTGTTCTAAATGTCTATTGCCGATGTTGTGTCATTTAACGAATTTAAATTTGACTGTGAAAAATAATAATGAATGTATATGATCACGTGCAACTCATACCGGTAGATTGGTTTATCAAGCCAACTCATGTCGATCGAGGAGATCGCCGTAGTCAACTTATATACGTACGTACCCTCGGTTCTCATTTTGAATGGCATTATCATATATCTATGGAAGTATATAATCAATCATTTACTGTAGTACCTCTTACTGACGAGAACGAGACTCGCAAATAAATCCTTTGGAAGATGCTCATATAAAAAAAGGACAGAATTGTCTCTTTTTACGTATAAGTGGACATGCACGACCTTATATGGGTCCTCAACAGCTACAATAATTGTTATTTCTCGTTTCCACATCACATTTGAAAAAAAAAAAATCTAATTCATGTATATTCACAACAATTTTTACAGCTTATAAATCGCAATGAAAAAAATTATTGTAAGTTTCCAAATACTTTTTCAGACCCTTACTAGCTATATACAGGCTAACACATCTCTACAGATTATATCTCAAAGTCAAGTACGTAAGTCAACTGAGATCCAAATATTTGCCAGTTGAACGATGTGTGCGCAGACTCCTTTAATTTCTATGATGGAGTTAATACTTCAAAAAAATCTTTGAGAGGTTTAGATGTTTTGTTGCTGCCATTAATGTGGGACGATTCTACTTTTTCATCTAGGAAGCCGAAAAGAATAATTACTGGAGTCGTTTTTTTTTTGTTTAAATTGTATGATAGTATTATATAATTTTGGAATTATCTAAGTTCTCATAGTCACCTAGTTTTCAGTCCCGACACTCTGGTTGGTGAAGTTTTGGATCTCTTCTCCCAGAACAAGATCTCATATTTTAGCTAGTTCAGTCTACGGTCCGACACTCTGGTTGGTGAAGTGTTGGATCCCTTCTCCCAGCAAAATGTAAATATATGGAATCCAAGAAGAATTTTTGTTGAGACAAAGATGCAATTTTTTCATAGTTTCTTCTACTATATTTTAAACTATCTAGTAATTATAAATGTTAGAGGTTTATAAAATATGTTTACCGATGAATTCAAGTAATATAAGATGATGTATATATCTCATTGAATTGTACACAGCTTGATTAGGAAAATGAGTATTGAATCTATAAAGAGAGATTGAGATGAAAAGCTATTTTATGTACAAATATATTTTGAAACTCATTATAGAGAGAATTGACAATCAGTGGATGTAAAGGGCCACACCCACATGTGACATGATAGCGACAAGAATGGAAATGATATCATGTGTGCTTGTAATTAAAAATGAAGTGCAACTTTCATAAAAGGACTGGTATACTGTCATTAATTATGATGCCAACAATCATCATCTTTTTCGCTGTAAATGGCATATATCATATGTATATGTACTTAAAACGCATTCTCCAATTAACTTGGAATTACGATGTTCAATATTGCCATTAAAAAAAAAAAATCAGATTCTTGTGAAGGTAGCAGCTAGCTAGGCTAATGCAATATCCCAAAAAAAAAAATTATTAGAAGTTTTAACAAAATTAAAATACAAAGACAAGAAACCAATCGATTTCCAATTGATTAGTTTCAAATTATAATTATTTTGTTACTGTGTTTAAGTATGCATGAAATTAAGCTCGCAGACACAAACGCAAAGAAACAAACAAAATAATCTAAAATTAAGCGACGAATGATTTGTTGCAATTTAGAAGGAGATATGTAATAACAAAAGTTACATATTCGGAGGTTGGAGTGTCATGTAGTGGCAAGAGACGAGAAGCGCAACCGCGTGAGTAATTAAACTTTAATAATACTTTCTTTGTATAAGTCCATGAAAAAGTTGTCACTGTTATCACAAATAATAAAGATATATATACGTTTATTTTATATTATTTGAGTTAAAAATGAAAAAAAAAAAAAAAAAAAAAAAAAAAAAAAAATCTAATTTTGTTGTGAGTGGAGCTTGTGGTGAGCAAAACTTTGTCTTTGTTTTCAACTAGTTGGGACCATGAAACTGAAAGCTACAGTTTCAATCCATTTGTTTTGTGTTTTTTTTTTTTTTTTTTTTTTTTTTTTTATTTTCATTTCTCGCTTGAAAACATCTCCTCATTTGATTTTTCATAACGGTAATATATAATGTCCAAGTTTCTCGTGGTACTTTGGTTGATTGATATTCCAACTTGTACTAATGGGGCGGCGTAGTTACGTTGCGGATGGAAGTCTAACTTGTAAGAAATTAGGCCTCACCAGAACTTGAAAGCCCAAGTGCTGCATTCCTCCATATCACACAAACTAACGGAATCATGTATTTTTTTTGTTCTTTCGAATCATATTCACGTAAACAACTTTAGGCGGTACTTGTACGTAGTTTTATTTTTTCCCCTCCTAAGCTTGAACGCAATGTAAAAATTACGTAAAAGGAATGTTTGTACTACTGTATTGTTAATTAGGATGGAAAATTAAATCCCTCGATAGACGAGTTTATTGAACTTGAGTAAGATGTGGTTTAATTTGGGTCCGGTTGCGGTTGACGATCGATCGAGAAATCTTTTTCCTTGGTATAGCTTCTCATCGTTAGTGAAAAAATTACATTTACAATATATAGAAAGTTTGTCATGATCCGATTTTATAAAATAATACAGGTAGATAACCACGTAACAGGTCGAGAGAGCTGATAACTGAAAGATCGATGACAAACATGTTGGTTAAATGTATATATATATATATATATATACAGTTCAGCCATGTGCATGAAGGGATTTGTTGAAAGGAAAAGGCAAGAATGAAAGTGCTTCCAGGAGCTTTGAGATTAGGAATAAAACCAAGAAGGCCGCCTAAGAACAAACGTACGTTCAATGATATATGACAAGAGGGATGGACTATGGTATGAGAAAGTAAACAGTTTAAATCTCTTCATTGCACTACTATAGTGACCCATATTCGTAGACTACATTACTCGTCTTCTCAAATTTATCACGTTTTCTATCACACTTTTACGAATTACGAAGGTATATATTGCGTAGATATACGTAACATAACATGTATAGGACGTGTTGGAAGCTCTAGTTATTATGATCGATCTCAGTTTTTACTGTCTTATTATAAAGTTAGTATATTTTGGGAAATTTAGCAAAAACATAAAATAATAAAGGCTTTGATTCTATATAGTATATACTCTAATAGATAGCATGGCACACCCCCATGTGGTTGCACAACTTGCAGTGCTTGCACTTTGCAGCTTCCCTTCATACGGTTCTCTTCTTCTTCTTCTCTTGTAATAAATTAGGTTGACGCAAAAGGTCCTAGCTAGAACTCTTCCACAACAGGTGAAGGGGGGCATTCATTTGTTGACTTTGACTCTGTGAAAAAGGAAGTTTCCGATAGATAGACGAACTCAAAAAAAAAGTCTTCAATTCCCCAAAATAACCCGTTGACATTATAGAAGAGATGACTTAAAACGAAAGAAATCGCAAGGGTATTATGGTACTTCAGAATATCCCGCCGCGTGGGTTCGGCGGTTATAACTTTTTATATCATCATCCCGTGGGAACTAAAACCACACTTTAATTTTATTTAGTGCTTTCTCTTGCTATTTCTAAAAGAAACAGAACAACTAAAACTTGTCTTGGAAAAATCTCTGAAAGAGCAGCTATGGGAGAATGTAGACCTCTAGGCTTCTTACTAGGATTACCATTTGCTCTTGTTGCCCTCGTTCTCTCTCTCGTTGGTGCTGTCATCTGGATCATTGGGTACACATCGATCGTTTCTTTATTTTTTATTTTTAATGTTTAGATCCAGTACACTTACTTCCTTTTTTCCAATCCTCAAAATCTTGAATCTATCGCTTATGTATGTTCTTCATCTTAACAAATCAACACCAGATGAGAGATCTCTACTGATGAGATCAAAATTGTGAATTAGTAATATTAATATTGTAATGGAAAAAAAAAAATTGCAGGACAATATTGAGTTGTTTGTGCCCATGTTGCTTCTGTTTCGCTGCGCTGGCCAACTTCGCTGTGTCTCTCATCAAACTTCCTGTCAATGTCCTCCGTTGGTTTACCCACTCCATTCCTTGTTAACTGCCCGAAACAAGAACACTTCTTTCATCTTATTTTTATTAATGTTCTTCTTCTTCTTTGTTTTTTTTTATTATTATTTACTAATTAATATTTCTTCCATTCCTTCTTCTTGTGATTATGTGTAATTTTCTCTTTGTTTAAAAAAATAAAAAATTTAGTTGTTAACTGCTTATTTTGCTAAGAGACATTTACAGTAAAACCTCTATAAGATAATAAGATAATAAATTATTTGAAATCTCCATGTAAAATATGGTCCCAATAATATCATAAATTAATAATCATGTAAATTTACATATGTATATATATATATATATGCTGATATAATAATGTATATTTCTCTTAAAACTCATATCTATAAAACAGTTGTTAAATTGTATTTCAAACTATAATGATATAAAATATTCTGTAACATGTCACAAAAATAGCTAAACTTTTTAAAGTTTTTAATTTCTAGATATCCATCATTTACATTTTTGGTTGTTTGATTAACTATTAAAATACAACAATTGATATTATTATTCATAAATTTGAATTTATGTATGTTATGTGTATAAGTGAATTTGTCTATTGTATTTGTAATTTATTGTTAATAATTTTTTCTATATATTACAAATTCAATTTTAATACCATAAAATTTACAAAATCTGAAAGTCTAATATTGTTTTGCTAAAATTGTCTTAATTCAAAAAATTTAAAATTTAAACTATTAAAAATATAGCTATAAATTAATAATTATGAATATACATTAGAAAATAATTATTATTAATTTATAGATAAATTTATATCATTATAAATTAATAAAATATCCTCCGGTTGTGGCGTCCGTTCCAGAACCTGTGAAACCTCCACAAAAGGAATCTTCATTGGCGAGCTCCGAGGAATCTGAAGAAGAACAAGATCCATCATCCAAGCGTGATCCTGCTCCCATTGTGGCTTCAGATTCAGACTCCCCTAGTGAATTTGGATTCAGTTTCTTAGAATTTGGAGTGAAAAAAGATGAGGTAATCTTACTCCAAACAATGATCGATCATTGTTCAAAACTCAATGACAATCATGCTTTTTACAAAATTGTTCAAAACTCTATGTCTTTTTAGATTAAGAGTATAAAACAGTTGAGTGGCAAAATCAAATCGTTGAAGAACAAGTATGTGGGAAAAATAGGAGAATAAACCATTTACCTAAGCCTATTGTATGACATGTTCCCAACTTGCTAAGATGATTTAGAAATCTAACTCTTTCAAAAGGATTGGTTTGAGTGATCGTTCAGTCCTGGTTCAATCGCAAATATGACCCTCACTATTGATGAAGAATTTGTGATTGAACAATAAAAAGTTTTGTCTTCAAAAGAGAAGAAGGAAATTGAAGAGCATTGGAAATCATTAAAAGCCTATGAGGCCAAGTATATATCGGTGAATACTAGCCTTCTGAACAAAGTGAACTATGCTATATTCAAATCATCCGACTAAACATTTTGTTTGGAGATGCATTTTCCTTTCTTTTGGTTTTGTTTTTTGTAGTGCTTGATTTCATGTTACACAATCACTCTCAGATAAAAGAAAAGCTAATTATAGTTTACTCGTTCGGTATGGAATAATTTGCAATGATTTAATATGATATTTGAGATAAAAAAAAAACCTATGAACAAAACAACCGCAAATAGCAGTTTTAGAAGCGATTAATTGACCAAATTGCTGTTCAAAAGTTTTAAATGTAAAGCTAACGCTAAAAGTGTGTTAATTGTGCATCAATTTGAACGGTGAGAAATTAAAATTAATTATTAGTGTTATACAATCGTGATCACGAAAACAATTATCCTAATAATTAAATGATTAATCCATAACTAATTATTATTAAAAGCCCACTTTAAGTCCAATACAGTTTAACGGGCCTGTAGATACGGTAACGTATACAAACCAGCAACACACTTTGGAAACGTTACGAAGATGAGAAGACAGAGCACGCATCACCGGCCCGTCACCCAACCCAAAAAAAGAAATCAGTTTTAACTTTTAAAGACCAGACGTCCAGACAAGTTCTGGAACATTCGACAGGGTTCTCAACACTCTGAGAAGAAAAGAACACGAGTCCGTGTGTTTGTTTTTAAGACCAAACAACAAACTCTTCTTATCTTCTTCAACCGAAACAGAGCACGATTATACCAATTCAAACAGAGCACGATTCATCATTCTTTTACAGAACAATTACTAAGAAAAATCAGGAAAAGTGAAGAAGCGAAAGAGAGAAGAGGAAGAAGGTCGGATGGGAGTGGATTATTACAAAGTCCTCCAAGTTGATCGCAGCGCCAGCGACGATGATCTTAAGAAAGCTTATCGAAAACTCGCCATGAAGTGGCACCCCGACAAAAACCCCAACAACAAAAAGGACGCCGAGGCTAAGTTCAAGCAGATCTCCGAAGCTTACGAGGTAATCTTATCTATACTATGTAAATTATGTATTTAATTAATTCAATTCTTGTCTTAATGAATAGGCGTGTTTGCTAATGATGACTTGATTTTATTGATGCTTACTAGGTTCTAAGCGATCCTCAGAAGAAAGCTGTATATGATCAATATGGGGAGGAAGGTTTGAAAGGGAATGTGCCACCTCCTGAAGCTGGTGGAGCCACTTATTTCTCTACCGGTGATGGTCCTACGTCCTTCAGGTTCAACCCTAGAAGTGCGGATGACATATTTGCAGAGTTCTTTGGCTTCTCTAGCCCGTTTGGTGGTGGAGGAGGAAGAGGTACACGGTTCTCTAGCAGTATGTTTGGTGATGATATGTTTGCCTCTTTCGGCGAAGGAGGAGGCGGTGGTGGCTCCATCCATCACGGTGGACCTAGGAAGGCTGCTCCTATCGAGAACAAGCTGCCTTGTAGTCTTGAAGATCTTTACAAAGGAACCACCAAGAAGATGAGGATCTCCAGGGAGATTGCTGATGTCAGCGGGTAAGTCATGATCGAACCCAAATGGAACCCTTTAGGTTAGCTTGTATGTAGAAATAGGCTAATTCGCTTAGAGCTTTTCTCCTGTGTAGTTCATAGTGAAAGCAGAGCATTGGTCCTAGTTCATAAACTTGTTAAGTGATTAGGCTGAACGGTTTGTGTGTTTTTTTTGTTTGTTTGCAGCAAAACTATGCAGGTGGAAGAGATATTGACCATTGATGTGAAACCAGGGTGGAAGAAAGGCACAAAGATCACATTCCCTGAGAAAGGCAATGAGCAACCCGGTGTGATTCCAGCGGATTTAGTCTTCATCATTGACGAGAAGCCTCACCCGGTCTTCACTCGAGAGGGTAACGACCTTGTAGTCACGCAGAAGATCTCACTTGTCGAGGCCTTGACCGGCTACACAGTGAGCCTGACTACACTTGATGGTCGGAGGTTGACGATCCCAGTCACCAACGTGATCAGTCCCGAGTACGAGGAAGTGGTTCCGAAGGAAGGAATGCCGTTGCAGAAAGACCAGACTAAGAAAGGAAACTTGAGGATCAAGTTCAACATCAAGTTTCCAACAAGATTAAACTCAGAGCAGAAGACAGGAGTGAAGAAACTCCTCGGCTGAGTTTGAGTATACTCACCCACGTTACAGAGAACAGAGGAGAGAACCAGAGGGTCAAAGCTTCTAGATGTACTGTTGTAAATCACAGAGATTGTGATTAGATATACTGTTGCTTTTTGATCGATTTGTACCATATGTACTACGATTGAATACCCCCAATAAATTTTGTTGCTTCTCCTATAACCCAAACGCTATTAAACCATTACCAATAAACATGAGAGCATTTGTGACACCAAGATTCCCTCTTGTTCAGCAGGTGCTCAACCATGAAACCATATCTTCGAGACAGGTTTCAGCGGCATTGTCTTTGTTATTTTCAACAGCTCGTTCCCGCTCTTGCCAAAACATCAATCAAACAGCCGTATATTTGATGTATCTTGTCTCATCACCATGTGTAACGTGATCGCAATAGGCTTCCTTCTCTCTCTGCATTTCATTGAATGTCCCAATAGCTTGATGAGCATTCCCGTGATGTGTGCATACCCTGAGATCATTGTAGTCCCTGATATTACATCTTTCCCGTTAGTTTGATCATCGGATAGCTTGACTGACCATACTACATTTCGAGTACATTTCTTTTCTTTTTTTTTTGGTCAACGCGAGTATACATTTCAATAAAAGCATTTGCAAACATTAGTTTGTTTCAGAAATCTTCTTCTCTCTGCCTACATATGGATCCATCTCCCAAGCGATAGAGATCCAAGATGGGAACAGGGCGGTGAAACAGAAATGAGTCTGATCTCATCAGGCTCAATGCCAGTAAATTGCATTTTGCCGGAAAAATCCCATAGCTAGGCTCTCTACATAACACCCAATCCTTGTATATTGTTTGTTTGTTTCATTCACTCATCTCTTTTTTTACTTAAACCGGACCGGTCAATAAAGTAAGTTGGTTCAATAATGCAAGATAGTACTCTTTATGTACTATCAGATTAAACAGTATGCTTTTTTTTTTGGGTCAAATTTAAACAGTATGCTATGCTCTCTCCTTTCCTACTTTACTCTTCGAGCGATTCATCCTTTGTCATCATCATCATCAGAGGTGATAAATCTCTGCACAACTCACTTTTCTGGTTGCGATTTCTCCTTTCCTCAGCTCACGGTAAGTCTCTTGAACGGATTGTACTAATCTCGTTATTTTCAGAACGATTTCTGGAACATTCCACATAAATCTCCACACTGACTGAGAAGAAATATGAGTCACCCGAGAAGTGAGGATGATATATTTTCTGAGTTCTTTGGGGCCTCCTCTATCCCTTCTGGTCCGAGAAATGCGGATGGTATATTTGCTGACTACTTTGGGGCCTCTAGCCCTTCTGCTCCCAGACGTGAGCCAGATATATTTACTGAGTTCTTTGGGGTCTCTAGCCCTTCTGCTGCTGCTGGTGGTGATAGCAGCAAAGGAGGAGATGGTGGTGGCGGCTCATTGCATCACGGTGGAGATAGGAAGGCAGATCCTATTGAAAAAAAGTTGCCTTGTAGCCTTGAACATCTTTACAAAGGAACCACCAAGAAGATGAAGATCTCCAGGGAGATTGCTGATGTCATTGGGTAAGTCATGATCATTCGATGTCTTATCTGTGAACAAAAAGTGGAACTCTTTAGGTTAGCCACTCTCTTAAGACAGCGTTAATAGGGCATTTGTCTGTTAATACATAGTGAAAGCAGAGCCTTGATCATAGTTCATAACCTTGTTGAGTGGCAAAAATCGCATAGGCTGACCAGTGTTTTCTTACTTGCAGCAAGACGATGCAGGTAGAAGAGATTTTGACTGTTGATGTGAAACCGGGGTGGAAGAAAGGCACAAAGATCACATTCCCTGAGAAAGGAAATAAGCAACCTGGTGTGATTCCAGCGGATTTAGTCTTCATCATCGATGAAAAGCCTCATCCGGTTTTCACTCGAGAGGGTAACGACCTCGTAGTCACTCTGAAGATCTCAGTTGTCGAGGCCTTTACCGGCTACACCATCAACCTGACTACACTTGATGGTCGGAGACTGACAATCCCAGTCAACTGTGTGATCCATCCCGAGTACGAGGAAGTGGTTCCAATGGAAGGAATGCCGTTGCAGAAATACCAGACTAAGAAAGGTAACTTGAGGATCAAATTTAACATCAAGTTCCCTACAAGCTTAACCTCAGAGCAGAAGATAGGGTTGAAGAAACTTCTCGGATGAATTGGGTTAAAACCAGTCCATTCCAGACAAAACAATGTATAATACGAGAGGAACAAGAAGATCGAAGCTTCTATAAATCTTGTTGGAGATGGCTGAGATTCTGATTAAATACTGTAACATATGTATGATTGAGTGAGTATTCTTGTGAGCTTTCTGATCATTTTGTAACATATGTATGATCAACAATACTGTTGTGACCTTTCTGATCCGTATAATATGCCTAATAAGTTTGCTACTTTTCCACAATTCAAATGCTATTAAACCATACCTATAAATGCAAGAGCAGTGTTGCTTGTGATCACACCCTGATCCTGATGTGAAGTAAACAATTGCAGCACTAAAGATATCTCAGTCCAAAAAGGTTTACTGTTATCTCCTGCAACGAATTCCTGAACAATGTTGTTCACTTCTATCAAACTACAACCTGGCGTTTTCTTCATATTTTCGTCCCTTATAATCTTTCTCAATCTCGACACATCATCCCATTTTCCCAAATCTGCGTAAATATTGGCAAGCAAAACATAATTCCCCATATCCTCCGGCTCTAGCTCCACAAGATGATCCATTGCAACCAATGCAACATCAAGATTGCCCTGTGTTTTGCAAGAGCTCAACAATGAACCCCATATCTTTGAGTCGGGTTTCACCGGCATTGTCTTTGTTATTTCAACAGCTCGTTCCAGTTTTCCGGCTCTTGCCAAAACATCAATCAAACAACCATAGTGTTCAATCTTGGGTTCTATCTGATAATCTTGTCTCATCATATCAAAATACGTCAACCCTTCTTGCCACAGACCAACGTGTGAACAAGCTGATAAAAGACCAATAAACGTGATCCCATTAGGCTTCACTTTGGCTCTCTGCATTCCATTGAATGTTTCAATTGCCCCATGAGCATTCCCGTGATGTGCATACCCTGCGATCATTGTACTCCATGAGATAACATCTTTCCTTTTCATTTGGTCGAACAATTGAATAGCTTGACTAATCATACCACATTTCGAGTACATTTCGATAAGTGCATTGCAAACACCAGTCTGTTTCAGGAACCCTCTTCTCTCTGCATACATATGGATCCATTTCCCAAGCTCCAGAGATCCAAGATGAGCACACGACGGTAAAGCAGAAATGAGACTGATCTCATCAGGCTCAATACCAGCTAACTGCATTTCACGGAAAAAATCCATGGCCTCTACATAACAACCAATCCCTGTATACCCAGAGATCATCGCAGTCCAAGACACAATCGTTTTATCAGGCATCAAATGAAACAAACCTTTTGCTTTCTTCATCTGCCCAAGCCGTGCATATCCAGAGAGCAAACTATTCCAAGATATAACATCTCTCTCAGACATATCATCAAACACTTTATGTGCATCAGCTAGATCATCAAACTTCATGTACATATCTATGAGCGCATTCTCAGTCACAACATTGAACTTAGGCCCGAATTTGCAGAGATGACCATGAACTTGCCTCCCTAAATAACATGATCCAAGACTCGCACAAGATTTAAACATAAAAGGAAACGTGAACCGATCTGGTAACTCGATGCTCTTCCTGAGCAGTTGCCTATATGTACGAATCACCTCGCAGTACAAGGAGTGGTGTGTATACGCGCGAATGATGGAGTTATATAAGAAGACATTAGGATTCGATACTTGATTAAAAAGACGTGTAGCATACTCCATGTCTCCAATCTTATCACAAGAATCCACCATTTTAGTGACCATGAAGCTGCTTTGTGACAATCCATGTATGATGATGCAGGCATGGATCTTCTTCCATTCATTCCGGCTTTTGAATCGCTGTAGAAGAGTTACAAAATAGTTCTCAACTTCTCTAATCCCATGAAAGGCCATTAAAGCTAGCTTTTGAATGCAGCGACGCCACGAGAAGAAGAGGCTCGCGGCGGTGTAGTCAAATTGGCTCCGAGCAAACGCCGTTAAACACAGATGTGTTGTCTGGATTCACTATACGTAAGCCAAAAGCCCAGTTTCATTTCCAGGCCCATTATCAATTCTTGCACAGACTATAACATTTCAGCATTGTGTAATGTGCACACATTATTATTTCCAAATTTAGAGAACTTGTAAATTTTGCTCACATACAAAAACAAAAAAAAAAGAACTTGTCAATAATTCGATCTTTTTGTCTTGATCTCTAAAAAGAAATTGCAAACACACAATACAGAAATAGTTACTCTGAAGAATCCGTACTGTCTTTTGGTCGAAGAATCCGAAAGACAATCATAGAAGAGAGAGATCTGGTGTGGTTTAGTCATATCATCTTCTACTTCTTGGCCTTCACATCAAGGTCCATCGCCTGCAGGTTAAGCAGGAGGTCGTCAGAGCTCAAGTAGACCTTGTTTGCCGATTTTGAGATGGTTTGTGCGATCTCTCTAGCTGCTTCGATCTTTCTCAGTGTTAAGAACGCTTGGTTGTTTGCGATTGCTTGACCTATGAGCTGAGCACTCTTGGCTTCTCCCTACAGACACTCCCACAGAAACATCGCTTAGCAAGATTTTACCAATATAGGGTTATTTGATAAGGGAAAAGAATTATCCGCACCTCAGCACGAATAACGGCACTTCTCTTGTCCTGTTCAGCTTTTTCCACAATGAACTTAGCCCGCTCAGCCTCCTGAGCTGCCACCTGCTTTCCTTCTATGGCTGCAGTGAACTCCTTTCCAAATGTCAAGCCTGTGATGGACACATCATCCAGCGCAATGTGGAAGTATGCAGCTCGTGCAGTTAGGATCTTCCTGATTTCTCTACTCACCGACTTAAAAAAACACCAAAGAACAAAAAACTCATCCATTAATTTACCATGAAAGAAGGAATCAATAACATGTATTTACAGCCAGTTAGCTAACCTCTCTCTGAGTAATAAGCTGGCTCGCATTGTACTGAGCAACCACAGCTTTCAAGGTCTCGTGGATAATAGAAGGCAAAACTCTCTCTCGGTAATTCTCACCGAGAGCTCTGTATACCTCAGGTAGTCGGTCAGCCATAGGACGGGTGAGAACCCTAAGTCCAATTTTGACCTGAATGTTTCGATCCCACACACAACACAAGCTTATCATGTAGTTCACAGACCAAATCCACACAACCTGATATAAACCATTAGAAGGGAAGGAAGCCAAGTACCATCTGGAGATCACGGCTCCCGGAAGTACTCTCAACGAGGTAAGGTTTTGCACGAACGTCATAGATGACTGGCCTCTCGAACCACGGAATCATAAGGTGAGTGCCCTCAGGGTACACCTACATAGTCAAGCAAGCAAAGATATATAGTGCATCAAGATGACTGTTACAAACAACAATAAAAATCTAGACTAACAAATCAACCTTGTAAACTTCAACTAGATGCCACAAACACAAGATTCACTATCTAACGCTAAGCCTAACCTAACTTCAGCTAGATGTCACAAACACAAGACTCAATTGTTAATACTAAGGCGAATATTCAATTCACAGATTCAGAAGAAACCAATTTTTTTTTTTTTTGGCAGGGACTAACCTTGTCTTTGATACCGACAAGGCGGTTGAAGACAATAGCTCGATGACCTCCATCGACATTGTAGAGAGAGTGCGTAGCGCCGTAAAGACCGAGACCACCAATAACCACCGCAGCTATAACACCACCACCAGGACCCTTGGGAGCTTTTATATTCTTGAAATTCATCGTTTTCACCAACACCTGCCAATTTTAGGAACACCAGAATCAAAATCCAAGGCAGAGAGGCTGATCATGGAAGATTTGAAATTCTTGGATCGACGATAAAGAAAACAAAAATGATCTGCGAAATTAGCTGAAACGAAACAAACAAAAACAAAATTTGGAGCCGAAGAATCAGAAGGCTTACTTGCTTAAACTCCGAATCCGATCTGAAATGGAAGTAAGAAGAGAGAAGCAGAGAGAGAGAGAGGGGTTAGGTTAGGGTTTAAAGCTCCAGGAGCAATCAGAATTTTGTTGAATTTTTTTTTGGTCGATCACGCAATTTCTATTTTGCTGAGAGATCTTTGGGCCCAAGTTTTTTTTATTCAAGCCCATTAGTCAATTCACAGTTATCTCCTTTTTTTAGTTAAAAACAATTCTCATTTGTTGACAAACATAAAAAGATTAAGAAAATTACAAAGCAGATATTCCAACACATATATAGGTGAATCAAATCAATCATGCAAATAAAATAGTTGTTACTTGGGAATGTTTCTCAGCTTTTAGTTAATGCTTCAAAAAATATATATAACCGAACAACAAAACCATACAAAGCCAAGAACAACCCCTAGACTTGTCCTCTTCACGTTTGATCCGGAGGATAATTGTGCTCTTCATCAACAGCCGGAGAATCGGCATCAGGCGACGAAGTTATGGATTTCGGGGCCGGAGCTCCTGTGGGTGTGGTCTTTGTTCCGAACAACTCTTCCGGCAACAACACTTTGTCCACCACGTAAATGGCTAGAGGAAACTGTTGTCGTAATGCATTATTGATCCGAGTCTCAACAACGCCGGTTGAAACATTCACTTGGTTGCTTTGTGCTTGCCCTGTGAAATTTAACCCAAAGACGCCTCCTTCTTGTCCCGTAGCCTGAGTTCTAACGGGATTACTTGCTAAGAGAAGATCACTTAGAGAGTAGTATTTTGGAATGATATGGTAGAGCATTAGCTGGATTTGTTGTTGGTATGTGAGTCCGTTTAGGGTTCCGGGTTTAAGGTTGTTGAATGCGTTATCTGTTGGAGCAAATATAGTCATCTCTTGATCAGAGCTATTGAGTTGAACGCTTACCTGAAATCCGACTTGAGTTGTGTTGAGGAGTCGCATGAATGTAGTAAATTGGTGACCAGTTTCAAGAACCGCTGTGAAATTGATGGGACTTGTTTCAGTGGTCGGAGCTGGAGCAATAGGTTGGCTTTGGATGTATGGGACGATGGAAAATAAGAAGAAGAGGACAACATAGGAGTATATGGATGAGGACATGGCTATATACTAATGTTGTTTTCTTGTCTTTCTTTATTTGTGTGTTTCAGTGCGTGTGCTAGATTTAAGTCTTGTGAGGTATATATAGAAAATAGTTTATGGGCATTTAAGGTGACATGTCTGTATATGTGTGTGTGACTTGCGAAAGTATGTACTTTGATTCATTGTTATTTTTTTTTATAACAATTAACTTGATCAACAATTATATGATAATGTTTATTATTAAGAAATGCAAAACACTAACGTTGACAAAAATAGTTCTATTTATATTTACAAAGCTCATGGTTTGCCAGTTACATTACAAATTTACAACAATAAAAGAAAAACTTAAAAATGGTAGGGGGGTCATGGTTCATGAATATCGTTACGTTTTAAAAGTTTCTTAATTATATTTTGAGTGGCTAGTGTGTATATATGAATCGTCAAAAATATAGTCTGGCATTGACGGGGCAACGTGAGGGTCATATCCGAAACTGCTCTACATGACATTTGGTTGGGAACAAAAAAAAATGGTAATTTTTGAATACTATATGTCTATATTAGACTTGGACTCGATCAATAAACGCGAGTAGCTCTGATAATAAAAAAAAAAAATCAAACAACCTGGAAAAGTTCCGTAAACAAATTACCGTTCTACAGAATTGAAAACGTTGGGATCTTGGTGCGAAGCTTGCATTGTCACGTGAGGACTGACTACGATATGCAAAACAATTGAAAAATACATTCAGACAAACTCATGTGCGTCTATACAATGACGCTTATATCCCTCTAATAAAATAGTCACTTTATCAACTTTAAAAAAAAAAAATTGAATTCTAAGGGTAAATGCGTCAAAAGTGTATCTCTGTTGCCGAGGTAACAAATAGACAAATTGAGTAGGAGAGACATAACTCAAGCAAACTCAGATTCTCTGATGGCGATTTAACGAAGACCGAAGACAAAGAAAGGACTGATTGGTTAATGGACTCTCACTGTTCTCTGAGTCGACTCGTTCTGGTCACCTTCTTGGTCCTCTGCTTCTTCGCCGGAGATTCATCGGCGACGAGGCCTGGTTTCTTATACACCAGACACAGAGGACGATGCACGCCGCAGTAATCCAACTTTGAATTTGATTTTTTAATTTTTATTACGTTAATAGCTGAGTCAGATCTAACTCGATGGTGGTGTTGTTTTTATTTATTTATTTTGAGTTTGGTTTCAGGTATTGGAGCAGCGAGAGAGAAGCATGGCCGAGGATGGTACCGGAGAGATCAACGGTCGAGAAAATGTTCGGAGTGATGGTTGCGAAAGAACGGTGGAGATCTGATCTGACGCTATTGGAATCAACGGCTAGGAACGACGAAGAAGGTAACGCGTACGGTGCGCTGCTGAAACAGGGGATCGCAGCTCTTGTCAACTCTTACGCTAGAAAAAGTTTCTCTTATGCGCCATGGGAAGTGAAGACCATGCTCATTCAAGCCATGGTCTCGGAGCCGGCGGCTCGCCGGCAAGCCCAACACTTCGCAGCCGCTAACGTGGCCTGTGACTAAAAAAGACAATTAGGATCTAGTTGTACTTTTGTCTTCTTTAGATTCGAATCTACGCTTCTTGTCGTGTCTAAGTTTGATTCTGATTTCTGTCTCAAAACAACGACACCAATATTCTGATTTCTGGTTCGACTTATATTTGCAGCTTAACCGGATTGAACAAACCAAACTGAATCAAAATCAAATTGAATTTAGGCTTCTTACAATTTACAAAAGCCCAACGGACCTAAACAGAGACGAGCGTTGTTTAGTAGTGTTTGGAAACGGCTCTTCTTATATACTCTGTTTTTAACTCTCATTTATTTATTAACCAGATATGGAATATACATATCCGTGTTTCCGAACAAGTATCTAAAATGGAAACCTCTATATCTCTCTCTGTAGGCCTTAAGTGTTCTTGGTTTGTTGCTCAAGTAAATATTTTTGAACTTTTCCTTTTTTCTTGTAAACAATATAACAGAGATATGTATATCATTAGTCTCAAATCCAACCTCTGTGATTCTTTCTCGAGAGGCGCTCGGTATAGGGTTTTTGCTTGGTGGGTTTGTTTCTAATGGCGACTAGAAAGCTAATTCGAGATTTACTGATCACAAAGCAGCCTTTTTTACGGCAACTGATGCATCAACGGGTTCTGGTGAGATACTTTGTATTTTTTTGTTTGTAATGTTTCTGATCAAAATCGCACTAAATGATTTTTGATTGATTTGGTGGTGACTTTGTGTTTTTGCTTTTAGAGAGCAAACGCAAGATCAGAGTATCTTCCTGCTATTGGATATGCGAGTCATCGCAGGTTCAGCGTGCTAAGCGAGTTCTCCAAGAATATTAGAGGGGAAGCTGAGAGGTATATTGTGATTTGTTATGTAACGTGAGGCATACGAATATCTATAATAAGTGAGAACATATAATCTTTCTATTATTGGACGATGTTTCTTTAGTTCAATGTCTTTTTGGTTAAACATTGTTGATTTTTCATGTGGTTGCAGCAATCCTGAATTTAAAAGAACAGTGAAGGAGTTGAAGGAAAGAGCTGAAGAGTTGAAAGGTGTAAAAGAGGACCTGAAAGTTAGGTAAGTTAAACACATTTGTAATTGATCTGTACTTGGGAGATAATATATATACATTGTGTGTTAAAGGAACTTATAAAAGATATGACTAATGCAGAACGAAACAAACGACTGAGCAGCTGTACACTAAAGTTGATGGTGTGTGGACTGAGACTGAAGCTGCGGCCAAAAAGGTATGGTTCTGGTACAGACTAACGAGCCTTGAATTGGTACCCTCTCTGTGTTTTTTTTCCTCCACCCTGGTTCGAGAATGTTTGGAAGCTGATATTGCGTTAAAAGATGCAAAGAGTTTCTAAGATGGGTTGTGTTGTACCCACGATCTGTCATCTCGGGCAGGAGGTGGAAGTGAGCCTGGGCCGAGGATGTCTAATGGGCCGAGGAGTGCAAAGCTGATCGGCCCATCAGGACAGTCAAAGAAGGGAGCGCGGAATGTGCCTCAATCCAACCAGCTCGGAGTCCGGGCGCGGTCAAAGATTCCCCCACTTAAGAGGATTAATTGCACCAACACAAATCACGTCCTATTAATTACGTATTAATTGAGTAATAAATGGGTCAGTATAAATATGTAAGAGGGGGTCACTTGTAAGGGAGGAAGAATTTTTTCCGAAAATAGCAATACACAATTCAAATTCATAAAACTCTTTCAATTTAGCTCGGAACTGTTTTACGGTGATAAGCTCCTCCACACTTAAATAACTTCGGAAGGAGAATCTCTCTCTCAGTTCTCACATTTGGCGCTAGAAGGAGGGGGATTATCGCCTGACTCTCACTAGTTCCGACTTTTTACACAAATTCATCCGCAAAACCACCGCTATGGCCACCAGCTCCCCTAGTCTGGTATCCTTGGAGGTGATCCAAAAGCTCCTTCAAGATTTGTCCGAGAAGTCCGACCGTCAGCAAGCCGCCTCCGCTGCCCTTACCGAACGTTTCGACAGTCTGGAGGGTCAGATCTCCGCTCGTCTAGACGAACTCGCGACGTCGGTAGTAGACCTCTCAGCCTCTCACCGCGCATACGCCGAGCGGGTCGATCTCCTATCCGCTGACCAGACCCCACGACGACGTGCTTTGGATTTCTCCGGCGTGACTCCACCTTCCACTTCGCAAGGAGCAGCAACAAATGTCACTCCGGGAGATTCGTTCCCGCCTCAAACCAACACGCAAACGGCGCTACCACGGACCGGCGATGGTCTCGCACCGGCTCAGCCCGGCGTCATCCGACCTCCCGAGGTCCCAGTCCGCCTTCCTTTCCCCGTAGACGGAAACACTCCGGTTTCGGGGTATGCTGTCAACCCCGAGATCTTCCGCATGCAGAGCGAAATTCGAGACATGCGGTCTGTGATGCATAGCGCGACCACCTCAGCTCCGGATATATTCCGAGTGATTGAGGAGTCGAGGCGAACTCCTTTCTCCGACCAAATAGCCCGAGTCCGCATCAAAGATACTGGCAAAATCAAATTCTCGAGCTACGAGGGAAAAGGAGATCCGACTAATCACCTCAAGACCTTCTTGCTGACAGCCAGCCGGGTGGACCTCGAGCCCCATGAAGCAGACGCTGGGTACTGCAAGCTGTTCGCAGAAACTTTTAGTGGACCGGTACTGCTTTGGTTCGCGTCCTTAGCAGCTGGCTCCATAACCAACTTCACCGAGCTGTCGACCTCGTTCGTCAAGCAGTATTCTAGCCTAATCGAAACTGCGGTGACGGATGCTCAGCTTTGGAACTTAAGTCAAAAGGCCGGAGAATCCCTTCGGTCTTACATAACAAAGTTCAAAGAGATCCAGGTCAAAATTCCCGGACTCTCGGACTCCACAGCCCTAGCCGCGCTTAAGAATGGCCTCTGGCACGAATCTCGCTTCCGCGAAGAGCTGTCCGTGAATCGTTTTCCAACTATTCAGGACGCGTTACACCGAGCTTCGAACTGGATAGTTGCAGAAGAAGATAAACTCGCCGCTGCGCAAAAACAAAGCGCCCCGCCTGCAGGGAAACCGCGCTTCGAATCGCCTGCTGAAAAGACTCCGCCTACGACTCCGAAGTCCGGGCCGAGCACTTTCGCAGTCGCCAAATCTCCCAAAAAGAATTCCCCAAAGAATTCTCCGTCCAAACCGCCATTTTCACCACGCTCCAAGAGTGGTGTCCTCCCGAGTAACAAATGGGTCCGAGATGAGGACACGTACTGCGAACTCCATAAAACCAACAGTCATTCTACTCGTGACTGTAAGAAGCTGATGCACCTCCTCGCAGAGAAGTACATGGCGGGAGAAATGCCAAACGTCACAATTGAAGAATTGGAGCAAAAAGCGATTCCCGAAGTGGATGAGGACGCTCCACCTTCAAAGAAACCAAAGCAGTCCGATGGAAGTGACGCTCCCAAGAAAAGAATCGACGTGATAATGGGAGGATCGCGTCTATTCCGGAACTCCATCACTGCGATCAAAGACCATCAGCGGAAGCTCAATTGCCCCGAGCCGAAGCGAGCTAAATTGATAGCTAGTGACCTACCTGAAATTTCTTTCTCCGAGAAGGAAACTGAGGGGTTGGACACTCCACACGATGACGCGCTCGTCATTTCGCTTGATGTAGCGAACCACGAAGTCTGTCGAATCCTAATCGATACCGGGAGTTCGGTAGACTTGATTTTCCTTGAGACCCTCACCAGAATGGGTATCGGGAAAGAGCACATTGCAGGACCGCCTTCGCCCCTGGTCTCATTCACTAGCGAGACGTCGATGTCTTTGGGCACGATCACATTGCCAGTCTCCACTCAAGGAGTGGTTAAAATGGTGGAGTTCACGGTCTTTGACCGACCTGCGGCCTATAATGTTATTTTGGGAACTCCTGGCTCTACCAGATGAAAGCGGTGGCCTCGACGTACCATCAGTGTGTCAAATTTCCGACACCACAAGGAGTCCGGGAAGTTCTGGGAAGCCAAAGGACGGCCAGGAGCTGTTACCTCGCAAGTCACAAACTCCTGATCCAATAGCAACCACAGCTCGAGGTCCCGAAAAATCCAGTTCGGAAGCAGCTAAAAGGCGACCTCACTGAGTCCATTTTCATCAATGGCAAGTTCCCGGATCAAGAAATCAAGATCGGAGTAGGGTTGGATAGCGGGCTTCGCGCTGCCCTGATAGCCTTCCTGAGAGAAAGAATGGCCACCTTCGCGTGGTCCGTGGACGAGATGCCCGGCATTAGTCCAGAAGTCATTTCCCACGAGCTGAATGTGGATCCTACGTTCAAACCCGTAAAGCAGAAGCGAAGGAAGCTGGGTCCGGAACGAGCTGAAATCGTAAATAGAGAGGTTGAACGTTTGCTAAAGGCGGGCCAGATACGCGAAGTAAAATACCCTGAGTGGCTCGCAAATACTGTCGTGGTCAAGAAAAAGAACGGAAAGTCGCGAGTCTGCGTTGATTTCACCGACCTGAATAAGGCATGCCCCAAAGACAGCTTTCCACTTCCGCATATCGACCGGTTAGTTGAGTCCACTTCGGGCCACGAGCTGATGTCCTTCATGGATGCATTCTCTGGCTACAACCAAATCCTAATGAACCCGGACGACCAGGAGAAGACTGCATTCATTACGGACCGCGGGACCTACTGCTACAAGGTGATGCCTTTTGGGTTAAAAATGCGGGAGCAACTTACCAAAGACTGGTGAACCGAATGTTCGAGCATCAGCTCGGAAAAACCATGGAGGTTTACATCGATGACATGCTGGTAAAATCGATGGAAGCCAGTTCGCATCTCGCCGATCTGAAAGTTTGCTTCGACATCCTGGATCGGTTCGGGATGAAGCTCAACCCCACGAAGTGCACCTTTGCAGTTCCATCAGGAGAATTCCTGGGGTATATTGTCACAGAAAGAGGAATCGAAGCGAACCCGAGGCAAATCAATGCTTTCCTGTCTATGAGTTCTCCCAGAACCTTGCGCGAAGTGCAGCGCCTTAATGGGCGGATCGCAGCTCTCAACCGCTTCATCTCTCGCTCTACGGATAAATGCCTCCCTTTCTACCAGTTGTTGCGAAAAGGGGGAAAAACTTTCCTGTGGGATGCGAAGTGTGAAGAAGCATTCGCCCAGCTCAAAGCTTATCTGTCCGAACCACCGGTCTTGGCGAAGCCTGAGTTCGGAGAACCACTCTTTCTTTACGTAGCCGTATCGGATAGCGCGGTCAGTGGAGTTTTGGTTCGTGAAGAAAGGGGAGAGCAGCGACCAATTTTCTATATCAGCAAATCATTCACCGGAGCGGAATCGAGGTATCCTATGATGGAAAAATTGGCCTTAGCAGTGGTCACTTCGGCAAGGAAACTGCGGCCTTACTTCCAGTCCCATACGATCATAGTCTGACGACGCAGCCACTTCGGACGGTGTTACATAGTCCGAGCCAGTCTGGACGACTGGCTAAATGGTCTGTCGAGTTGAGCGAATATGACATCGAGTTCCGGACTCGAACTTGTGCGAAGTCACAGGTGCTGGCCGATTTCTTGATCGAACTGCCACTAGCTTCTTCGGCTAGCAACAATGTCGAAACTCCGTGGACGCTGTATGTTGATGGAGCTTCTTCCAAATCAGGGGCAGGAATTGGGGTCCGCCTCACTTCTCCTACAGGCGAAGTGATCGAGCAATCATTCCGTTTGGCTTTCAACGCATCCAACAACGAAGCCGAGTACGAATCTTTTCTTGCCGGCTTACGCCTCGCAGTGGGAATTGGTGTCCGGAAACTTCGAGCTTTTTGTGACTCGCAGCTGGTCACTAACCAGTTTTTGGGGGAGTATGAAACTAAAGATGGCCGCATGGAGGCTTATTTGTCTACAGCTCGGGAGTTAGTCGCCAAGTTCGAGGAGTTCGAAATCACTAAGATCCCACGAAGTGAGAACTCTGCTGCGGACGCTTTAGCCTCTCTGGCCTCCACTTCGGATCCTGCGACAACAAGGATTATCCCCGTCGAAGTCATTCAGTTTCCAAGCATCCGGCTGGAAGGCACACATATCGTGACCCGCGCAATGAAAAGGCAGCTGGCCGCTGAGGAAGCAGCTCGTAAGACAGCTGCGGACGCCCGAACCCCAAAGGATCCGGACCTTACCTCGCTTACTCCAATGGAAGTTCACCCACTTCTCGTTGAGCTCGAAGAAGGTCCAGCTTCGGAATCATCGAGCTCACCAGCTGATAGCCAAGCCGTTATCCCACATGCCACCTCGAGTGGCATGAATCCTAGCAGCTGGGGGCAGATGACTGGCGGAGCCCGATCTGGGCTTACCTCGAAAAGGGGAACTCCCAGCCGACAAGTGGGCAGCTAGAAAACTCAAGGTCACAAGCGCACGGTACTGCATCCACAACGGAATACTTCTACGCCGAAGTGTAGCCGGTCCTTATCTGACTTGCGTGGCTGGTAGAGAACCCGCGATGCTAATGCGAGCTGTTCACGACGGACCCAATGGAAATCATTCCGGAGGCCGAACTCTAGCTTTCAAACTTAAACGCCAAGGTTACTTCTGGCCCACCATGGTTACGGATTGCGAAAAGTACTCTCGAACCTGCGAGAAGTGTCAGAAACACGCCCCATCAATCCATCAACCTACCGAACTCCTGTCTTCGGTGTCCGCACCTTACCCTTTCATGAGGTGGTCTATGGATATCATCGGACCATTACATCGAGGGCCAGGAGGAGTCCAGTATGTGCTCGCTCTTACCGACTATTTCTCCAAGTGGGTGGAAGCAGCAGCCTATGCGAAAGTGACAAGCGACGAGGTGGAGCAGTTCGTGCTTAAAAGCATAATCTACCGCTACGGCGTCCCATATGAAATCATCACGGACAATGGCCCGCAATTCATCTCTTCGAAGTTCGAAGAGTTCTGCGCGAAGTGGAAAATCCGACTCAACAAGTCAACCCCTCGTTACCCGCAAGGTAATGGGCAAGCAGAGGCGATGAATAAGGTCATACTTGCCAACTTGAAGAAGCGGCTCGATGCTCGCAAGGGGCGCTGGCCGGACGAACTTCAGGGTGTCCTCTGGGCAATCCGAACAACACCTCGGCGGGCCACTAATGAAACACCCTTCTCCCTGGTTTACGGAGTCGACGCCGTAGTCCCAGTTGACATAGAAATACCCGGAGTCCGTACCTCGCTGAACCCACTCCGAGCAGAGGAAAATGAGGAGTTCCTACAGGATACTCTTGATACAATCAACGAGCGTCGGGACCAGGCGCTAGCCCGGATCCAGAACTACCAAAGCACGGTGGCTCGGTACTATAACTCCAAAATCCGAGGCAGACCCTTGGCAGTGGGCGACCTCGTCCTGCGAAAAGTCCAGGAGAATACCGAGGAGCTCAATGCAGGAAAGTTGGGAATCAATTGGGAAGGACCATACAGAATTACTCGCGAAGTCCGAAATGGAGTTTATCAGCTCGAAGATTCAGAGGGAAAACCAGTCCCGAGGTCGTGGAATTCTTTACACCTTAAACTTTTTACAGTTAATGTCTTTGTATCGAACTACGATTTGGCTTGATCCCGATAAGGGTACGTAGGCAGCCCACTTCGGGTCCAGCTATCCATATTAATAAAATATAAAGTTTTCTTAAACTTTTTTTATTACTAATGGTTCAAATTAAAAAAAAAAAAAAAAAAAAAAAAAAAAGCCGAAGCCTGACTTCGCATTTACCATTTTCAAGCCGAAGTCAAACTTCGCAAATTTAAACCGAAGTTCTCACTTCGTATTCAGCTTTACTTTAAATCTAAGTTTTGCGAGGAATTTAAACCGAAGCCCTCACTTCGTCCTCCGCTTTACTTAAGGTCAAAGCTCAGTTTCGCAAAATTCCTATCTAAACCGAAGTAGTCACTTCGTACCCAGCTCTACTTACAAGTTGGGATGACATTTTTTTTGAACTAATTAGCCGAAGTTCTCACTTCGTGTTCATTTCCGCTCGTACCATCTTTTTAAACAAGAGATTGTGGAAATGAAGTTCACATTAAGCCAAAAAAATAATAATAATAAATAAAACGGAGCGGTCACCACGACCAAAACGCTCCGAAACGAGTCAAAAAAGCAAATACTACAGAAAGGGGGGCAACTTGTGCCAAAACAACCCCGAAGTAGGAACTACTGAGTACGGGGAGCGGGGTCCGACGCCGCTTCGGAAAAAGCCAGCCCCATCTCTCCGATCTCTCCTACCGACTTAGTGTTCACCAAGAAATCGTCCATCCCCTGATTCGAGAGTAGCCCGAGGTTAGTGCCGGATTCGTCGATGGCGACGCTAAGCGGGTGCTCGGTGCATAGGAGATCGGGCGTATCCGCTAAAAGGTTTGAGAACGCAGCAAGGTCGAGTTCACGGGGAGTTACCTTCGAAACCTTCTCGTCAGCTTCCTCCTCGTCAGCTTTCAGGAGTCCGAGCTCGGCCTCCATGTCTTCTATCTCGCCCCTAGAGATTTCCTCCACCAACATCCGGTTAGCTCGGATCTCGGCGGCCCGGATCTGAAGCGGAGCTAGCTTCTCCCTCTCTTCAAAGGTGACTTTCACCTCCTCGACCAAGGGACGGAGAGTCCGCCTCATCGCTTGTCTCTCCTCCCTTCGCACCCTCTCAATCTCGCAGCTATTGCCAGCTTCGAGTAGTTGATTTCGGAGCTCGATGTCGTGCAACCTACTCCTCGCTGCCTTCGCATCCTCCGCGGCCTCGTAGTAGAGGTCCCCCGCCTTCTTTAGCTTATCTCGGAGGTCCTCGTTGGCGATTCCGAGGTCGAGCACCTGTACCTCGGCTTTCTTCATCCGAGCTCGGATTTGCTCGGCTTTCTCCACGGTCGAAGCATTTTCGGCCTCTAGTTTAGCATACTCCTTCACCTGGGCTTCCAGGTCGGCAATCTTTTCCGGAGAATGCTCACCTCGGAGGACGGGGAAGAGGCAAACAGCTGATCCTCGTAGGATGCCACCGAGGAGTTAAACTCGATCATCAGCTGAAAAGATAAACTTATTAAGCAATCGTTCGGTGGAAACCAAAACAAAAGAAGGGGGGCAAAGAAAATCAAAGCGTATTTACCTCGCCGATTTTATCCGCGAAGCGAAAGAAGTTTGCGCGATTGACCTCGGTCATATCCGCGAATGCCGGGATCCGAACTCCGGGACGAACGTAACTCCGCATTAGATCGGCTGGGGACGCAGGAGGAGCTGAAAGATTTTCGATCATCATTTCATTGACGACTATCGAACTAACAAAGGTACAAGAGTAAAGTTAAGAAAGCTCACCTCGGGTGAAAGAACGTTGTTCCTTTGAAGAGTGTCGTCCGGAGTCTTTAGGTGGTAAGGGCTCCCTAACTCTCCCCTCCGAGGAGGGACCCCTGTCTTTCGAGCTAGATCTACTTCGCTCGTTCCCTGATGGGCCAGTTCGGGCTCGCCCTTTCTCACGCGAGGAGGAGGCAGTCTCAGGCTCTTTCCTCTTCTTTGAGGAATCAGTTTGCTGCGAAGAGGCCCTTGTGGGGGATTTCTGCAGCACAGGGGAGGAAGGAGCGATCTCCCGTGGTTCGTCACTAGAGTCAGCAATAACGATCACGGGGGACCAACGGGCCAGCAGGAGCCTCGGTTGATTCAATGCCGAGCTCGGGAGGATCAATTGGAGGCACGGAAGACCCGCTTACCTCGGGAGCGGAGGAGCTGGGGGTTCTTGTTAGAAAGGCGAGCCTTGCCTTCAGCGAGGGCCGTCACCATCTTCTTCTTCAACTCCTTTTCGGCAATCCGACACGCTCTCTCTTCTCTGTAGTTCATTTCCGAAACGCTCACGGGGTCGGAACAAACAAGAGTACGTTTCCCGAGCCTAACCGTCGATTCCCTGATCCTTTCGCACGAAAAGGAGTCCCAGGCAATCTGGCCTTGGCTGCAGAATCTCGAGAAGAATTCCGCGAACGTAGGGCAGAGGAGTCCACGCTCGAAGTGATCTGAAACAAAGATATTAAGAGGTTAGATAACAAGATAAAAGTTGCAATTAACCCGGACTTCACAAGAAACGCTATTCTACCAATTTTCGAAGTCCACTTCGACACGTGCGAACTCACGCGGTGGCCGAAAGTGAGTTCGTTAACCGGGAAAAGAAATAGGACTTCCTCCATTTCTCGTCCTTCTCGGGTAGGTCGTCGAAGACCTTCAGTCCGGAGAGCGGGCTCACGTACAGAGTGCCCTTGGTCCGGCCAGTCTTTACTGTGTATACTTGGAGGAAGTCAGCTAGAGACAACTTGTAATTGAACTCTTCCCCAGAGTTTGAAGGCACATGACGGTCCGAACAAAGTTCGGACACATCTGGGGAGAGCGAAGCCCAGTTCGAGCATCATCTTTACGATGAGTTCGGGAAGGGGAAAAGATAGACCACACGCAGAGAAAAAGATCTCGAACGCGCAGCAGTATCCGGCGGGGGGATTCTCTGGGGACTCGTGAGCCTCGGGGAATCTAATCTCGACCTCCGACGGAATCCCGGTGGAGGCTCTGAGCTCCGCTATGTTCTCCGCTGAGAGAATTGACGGCGGATGAGGACCATAAACACCAGGGATTGAAGCTTTCGCAACCTTTCCTGAGGATGATTTCGGAGGAGACATACTTTCTGAGAAGAAGGATCAGGAAAACGAGAGGTGGCGGAAGATTTTTCCGGCGAGAGAAAAGGAATTCAAGAAAACAGAGAAAAAGAGAGAGAACTCGAAAGCAAAAAACAATTAGGGAGAAAGAGAGCACTCGATACTACCTTTATAAGCGGAACCGGGAGGTAATGATTGCCTGGGGAAGCGAAAGGTCTCACACCGTTCTCTCTCTCCCTTATATCCAACACGCAACCAAGTGGGTCCCATTGCTTGTTCGGGAAGATGAATCTCATCATAACCACGATCAAATCATGGAGATATGGAGGATATTCAGTTTCCCGAAACTGATCGCTAGAAGATCTAAAGTCCCCCGAACTTCGCAGTTCGGGAGACTTGGGGGGCAACTGTTGTACCCACGATCTGTCATCTCGGGCAGGAGGTGGAAGTGAGCCTGGGCCGAGGATGTCTAATGGGCCAAGGAGTGCAAAGCTGATCGGCCCATCAGGACAGTCAAAGAAGGGAGCGCGGAATGTGCCTCAATCCAACCAGCTCGGAGTCCGGGCGCGGTCAAAGATTCCCCCACTTAAGAGGATTAATTGCACCAACACAAATCACGTCCTATTAATTACGTATTAATTGAGTAATAAATGGGTCAGTATAAATATGTAAGAGGGGGTCACTTGTAAGGGAGGAAGAATTTTTTCCGAAAATAGCAATACACAATTCAAATTCATAAAACTCTTTCAATTTAGCTCGGAACTGTTTTACGGTGATAAGCTCCTCCACACTTAAATAACTTCGGAAGGAGAATCTCTCTCTCAGTTCTCACAGGTTGTTTGCTCTTTTTCTAGTTTGGATCTTAGATAAAAACATGATAACTCACTTATTATATGTATGTATGAATAGCCAAAAATGTACATTGTAAAAGGCTAACAGTGGTCCCTTACAAAACAGCTTTGACGGTGCAGGTCTCTTCAAGTGTGAAAGACAAGTTTTCGGCGGCCACAGAAGAGGTCTTGCTGGAATCCCGCTCTTGTTTTGTTGTCCTTTCAGTGGTCAATTGTGGCATTTTTTTTTGTTTTTGTTAACTAGGTTGTGTATTTTTAATGGTCAGGTGAAGGAGTCATTCAAGCTCGGAAAGGTGGAGAATGCAGAGTCAGCAAGTTCATCAGGCACAGGAACCTCTGGAGGAGAAAAACAGCAGCAATCAGGCTCTACGGAGGAACTACATACATTTTTTGAAAAATTCAAGTCAAGTATCTCTTCACCAAAAGTATCCGAGGCGTTTTATAAGCTGAAGGAAGCTAAACCATTTGAAGTTGTAAAGAAGGTACTTGACATTGTAAAGGATGAACTGCGTGGAAACACATCTAGAAGGAAGTTCCTGGAATATACACCTCCCCCGCCATTCTCAGGTGAGAGAAGTACAAGAACCGAGATGGTGGTTATGCCAACAAAACAGTTCAAGTGGCAAACAAAATGGGAATCCTTTAGAGAAAAGGTGAGTGGCCCTCTTTGTGGTTGTCCATTTTATTCCATGTGTTTAAAGGCCCTTGTTGAATGCTTTCCTCAAATTTGGCTTTAGATGCAAAGTCTTCCTGTATTTAAACGTATAAGCGGGATGAGTGTGCCTGTTGTAAACAAGAGCCAAGAGGTAATGAAAACAACTTGTCTTTATTACTCGTCTTGTTCAATTACCTAATCTCTTTGCTGACACTGATTTGTTATATTGTAAATTGGCAATGTATTTGGACTGTGCAGATTGCAGAAGATGTGAGGGAAGTATGGGAAACTAGTGATAATCCGATTGTTCACAAGATTCAAGAGTATACTCTCTAATTGCTCCCTTACTATCTTCCCAAAATTTTACAACATACTTGATACATTCAGTGGGCTTTGAGGATACAATCAGTGGGCTTTAAGGTCCAAGAGTTTCTTAGTAGTTGCTAAGCTTTATCAATTAACTAGGGTTGAGTCTAGGTAGTGTAAAGTAACTATGGTTTGGTTAGGGTTCTCATGAGTCTCCACTTATATAAGTTGTCTAAGAGAGTATGAGGGGATTATCAAGTATTTGGTGAGGTCTTTTAGGGGGAGTGGGAGGAGCTCCATTAACAAAATCCTCAGTTCTTTTGTAACTCCAGTTCTATAATCTATCAAGTCTATTTTATATAAGCAAATCGTATCAAATTGGTATCAGAGCAGTTTCGATCCAATGGGAGATAGTGATGGTTATGTGGAGGTTCCTGTTTATTATGGCGATGAAGATCCAACGATGTGGATTTCATGGGTTGAAGATTACTTCACGGACCATGGATTCACGGAAGAGACAAAGATTTCTTTTGCATATGGATTTATGGAAGGTGTCGCTCTATTGTGGTTTCAAGAGTCTCAGTCACATGCTGCGTTTACCAGCTGGAATGAGATCAAGATTGGTCTGCTTCAACGATTCAGCAATGGGAAAGAGAGCGTTGTGACTGATCTAAGGCAGAGTGATGAATTTGACTCTAAGATGAGCAGATGGACGAGCTGTTTGGACAAGCTAGAGAAATATCTCCTAGAAACTGAGGAGTGTTTTGAAAAACCAAGTGCTGAAGAGAAGGAGAAGACTGAAGCAGCAGAAGTGATGGTTTGTCAAAGAGTCGCAGAAGAACAAAGGGGTGTGCAAAAAGAGTCGGATGTCGAGAAGAGTGACCTTGTCCGCCAAGTGTTCGATCAAATGCCTATGGGAAGAAAAGTGAACACGAAGAAGAAAAAGAAGAAGAGATGGAAGTCGGTTTCAACGATTGATGGGTTTGAAAGTGGTTTCAAACTCAAAGGAGATACTGGTCTTATGAAGCTGTTGACAAATAGGAAAGAAGAACACATGAACCTCTATTTGCCGCAGGTGTTAGAGGAATTTCGAAACCAAGCAGCTAAGCCAAATCATGCTCCAAGAGACAATACGGTTACCACAAAGAGAAATCAGAAGGAGCTCCCAGAAGCGAAGAGGTTTATACACAAAGCTGAAAAATTGGAACCTATGCCTACTCAAATCCAGAAGAAGATTAATAGAGAAAAGGCGAAGAAGGAAGAGGAGGAGAAATTAAAAGGCAAAGTAAGCAACGATACACATTTAATGGTTGTTGAGAGACCAGGGAAATATCAAGGAGTGAGGAAAAGGGAAAATATGAAATGTGGCAAGTTTAGGAGGTGTAAGTTCAAACTGAAGAGCAATGACCAACTCAAATTTCAGTCTCATATGAAGAGATACGTCAACAGTCACCACAGGGGAAGAGTGAAAGGATGTAAAAGAGCCCAATGTTGCTGGGTTGTGCTTGATAAGCGGCTAGGATGGGAAAACCATGAGAAGAAAAAGAAGTCACAGACTGGGGACAAAGTAGATTGTTGCCAAGTAAGTGATGATAGGCTGTTGAGAAGGAGTAGATTACTCACAAGGAAGAAGATAATCTCTAGAAAGTGTAAGAAAGGAACAAATTTTAACGAGAAAGACAACATCAAGCCAAAGGATGCACATCTTCACTATCTTCTTAGGAGAGGCTTTAGTGATGAACTTAAGAAGAGGAAAAAGAGATTCTACCACAAGCTCACTAAGCTCAAATACAGATTCAGGGGGCTGCACATGGAGACACAACTTCGACGTTTAAAGGAGAAAAAGTGCAAAGGTCGTAATACTTGGACAGTGAGCAAATCACATGGGCTATCATGCTTTAGTATCGTGAGAAACAGGAGCACTGACCAAGTGGCTGACAAAATATGGTCATTGAAGTTACCTAAGAAGGAGATAAGGAGTGTTGTAATGTCTTTTGCAGAATCGGACAGTCAGTTGCAGGAAATTTTCATGGATGTGCTAATAATTGGAGTCAACATAGCTAAAGAGAGGATGAGCTGTTCTAGCAGAAAGAGACACAAATTTGGACAGAAGCACAAGAAGAGGGTAATGTTGTTCTTTACTTTTCACACAAAGAAAGCTTGTGTTGAGCAGATACTCAGAGTCAAGGAGAGAACAATGCCGAAGTGTGACAGAGAACTTACTAAGCCCACCAATGGTGTCTATGCACTGATTTGTGTTAAGCTGGTATTGGAATTGATGACAGTTGATAAGAAGCATTGCATGACTAGTGGGAAGAGAGCCAAGTTCAGAAAGAAGCACATGAAAGAGAAGACTTGTGTGTTAAAGGCTGCACAAAAGATTCATCTCTTTCTCGGTCCTAAGAAGATTCAATGGAAGAGATTTTTGTTTGATACAAAGATCAGATTGGTTACGAGTAAGGATGAAGGCTGCGGGGGTGTTGACAACATGAATCAATGGCCAATGCTAAGAATTGATAAACTATTTGAGCCGGTCTTCAAAGCGTTGGATGGGATACATGGTGTTAGCTTGGAAGTAGTTGCACTGGTTCTTACTGTTGGTTTCATGGGCGTGTTAAAAATGAAGAGGGATCATTCTTCTTTGAACATTGCTGCTGAAATGGAAGTCTCAACAAAACATAACCAGACCGTAAGACTAGTTGGGATGGGTTTTCGTGCTGTGTATCTAATCACTATGGCCGAAAGGGATAAAAAAAAGAATGGAGAGGCTTTGGCAAATCTTCGTGATGAGGGAAAACCTTGGGAATTAGAGCTGTGGTTTCCACATGAAAAGTTGAGCCTTGAACAGTTTATCTTATTGTCTAGCTCAGTGTTGTCAATTGCAGAGCAGTATACACAGAGAGAAATTGAAGACACGCTGATATATGAGAGATGTCAGGGACAAGTAAAAGACAGAAGGCTGCAACAACTTAAGGGATATCTCCAAGTTGAATCAAAACTGCTTGTTGTGGCCAAGGACAATCTTAGGACAGGGCATGAAGAGTTTTTGGTGAAGTGGGACGTGCTGCCAGAATATGGATATCCTTGGGAGCTCAAAAGAGGAGTTGGCTAAACAGCTTGCTCACTTCAACCTTGAGGACAAGGTTGTTTTCAAAGGCAGGGGTAATGATACATTCAGTGGGCTTTGAGGATACAATCAGTGGGCTTTAAGGTCCAAGAGTTTCTTAGTAGTTGCTAAGCTTTATCAATTAACTAGGGTTGAGTCTAGGTAGTGTAAAGTAACTATGGTTTGGTTAGGGTTCTCATGAGTCTCCACTTATATAAGTTGTCTAAGAGAGTATGAGGGGATTATCAAGTATTTGGTGAGGTCTTTTAGGGGGAGTGGGAGGAGCTCCATTAACAAAATCCTCAGTTCTTTTGTAACTCCAGTTCTATAATCTATCAAGTCTATTTTATATAAGCAAATCGTATCAATACTCTTGCTCCCTTACATGTGTATTAATTATTCTTTTGTTTTGGCAGCATGCATGACATGTTCTTGCATGAAACAGATTCTGCATCAACTTACAAAGAGATACACGGGCGAGATCCGTAAGTTATATAGTGGCTGATTATTATTGGTTTGAAGATGTGCCTCTGGTAATAATAATTCTTGTCTCTCTTTCATGTCTAGATCGTTCTCCTTGCCAGACTTTGCTGCAGAGGTTGAGGAAGCCATCAGACCTGTCTTGAAAGCATATAGTGAGGTGAATCTCGGGTTTTGAAATAGATAACCTCTCGTGTCATCCTCGTTTATGTGGCTTTGTAATTAATTTCAATATCTTTGCAGGGAGATGTTGAGAGCTTGAAGAAGTATTGCAGCAAGGAAGTGATTGAAAGGTGCAAAGCAGAGCTCACAACTTACCAAAGTCATGGTGTCTTTTTCGATAACAAGGTAAGGGTTTCTTTGTTCTTGGTTCACCCTACGGAATATTTTTTCTCATGAAGCCATGCAGAGTAATTAAGATGCTTCATTTTGATCAGCTGCTGTACATATCTGACGTTGCCATTCAAGAGACAAAGATGATGGGAACTTCCCCCGTAATAATAGTCAGGGTAAATGATCTTCATTTTCTTCTGAGCTAAGAATTGGATATGATGGACTAATTTATTGTCTTTGATGTCAGTTCCAAACACAAGAAATCTACTGCGCTCGCGACAAGAATGGAGAAATCATAGAAGGAGGCCAGGTAAAAAGAAACTGTGAATCAAAAATCATAATTCAATCGCAATGCATATGACCAATGCCACAGTCATTTTAAGAATTTGTTGTTGGGTTTTAGGACACCATACACACGGTGCACTACGATTGGGCAATGCAACAAGTGGAGGCAGCAGAGTTGGGGGAAGATGCTATTTATCCCATTTGGAGGCTCAGAGAGATGCAGCGAAATGGTGTCCAAGCTCTCATTTAACTTTACAATTAGACAATAATTCATTAACCTAATAAAAGCAAAGTACCATTATATATATACTCAAACACTTGTTCAGTAGATTTTTAATGATCCAACTTCTTATACTCAAAACCATAATTGCAGATATAGAAATTGTAGATCGTCAGAATCTAGAATTTGCTAAACAACAAAATCTTAAAAGACAAAATAAAAATATTATAGTGGAGATTAGGTTAAGGAAGCAGCGTAGAGATTAAGCAAAGAAGTGGAATATTTTGTCTTGTCTTGCGTCCGAGCTAAGCTAAACACAAAATTTCTATATAATCCTCTACTTATCCACCTTTGCCTTTAACCACTAAGTTTTGAGCAAATCTCTCATCTATCTTCTTCACTCTCCCTCTCATTCTCAACTATCCTAAGTCATGTCTTGCATGAGAATTAGGCTCCCCCCTGCCAAAAGAGCTTGGAAGAGCTTCACTGCCAACTTCCACAAATTTCGGAGATCCAAAACCAAGCACAGTGCTGCAACTTCGGACAAACATTTCTACCGTTCAAGCCAAGGATCCGGGAAGAAAGGTCGGGACAGAGATTCCCGTATTTTTTTCATCCGTCTAAAGAGAGGTTGTTTGTTCAAGAAGAAACGCAAAGCTGTTGTATACGTTGATAAGCTCTTCAGAGAACCTATGGCAGTATCCAATTGGATTCCAGCAAAGCAGTGGAAGCCGAAGGAAGAATTGTTTCCAGAGAAGGGAATAGACGAAAGAGCTGAAGAGTTCATCACTAGAGTGAAAGCAGAGATTCTCGCTTCACGCAACTTGTAGTATCAATCATCAAACACAATGTATCAAGACTTGATACATTGTGTATAATAATACTTCTGTGTATAATAAATAGACCAACTCCAACTATTCTGTACAAAATTATTATCTTTGGCTTTTAGCTCGAGTCTGTAATTATTATTCTTAGAAATCCTATACATATTCCTTTAACAATAGTAAAAAGCTAAACCAATGAGTAATGGTTGTGTAAGTATTTCTGAAAAGTGTCACCTGATTCTGAGATTTCCCGTTTAATGAGAAACCAGCACCAGCAATTTAGTCCTTTGGAATCCGAACAATCAGGCCAGAAGTTGTCTGAACAGTTTTCAGGTGACCTGAGCCAATGAGATCACGTATGTGAAATCTCACATCCAGAGGAGAGAACCGGAGCCGTTTCTTTTCAAGCTCGGCCAAGAACATCTCTTTATGTCGCTTGCGCTTTATCAATGAGAGGAGTTCGTTCCTTCCCTGGTTGTTAGATTGAGAGTAAGAAAAGGTTCTGAGGCAATCACTTGGGGGGGAAGAAACTGATAAAAATATTTTCAAAGGTACCTGCAATAGACCCTTCCACAGTTTACCTATACTTGGAATCGCAAACCAGTACATGTCCGGATCAATAAGTTGGCGTGTCTGAGATAAATTGGTATTTATAGTTAAAAGAGGGAAATAGATACATGGAGGAGCAGATATAAGTAGGAGTATAACTCTTTACTTACGAGAAGGCCTGCGTTAATTAAGAGAGTGATGTGTGCATCCTTCACCTTTCCGCCCAATGACAACAGTGAAAACTGCAATGCTAGCGTGTGAAAACTGAAAACTTTGGGCATCTACTGTATGTAGACAAAAACAGGTAAAATGAATAAAATAGACTTACTAGCTCATGATGTCCAATACAAGGTTCAAGTTTTGAATCAAGGACATGGCCTTTGAACCACTTGAAAATTTCAAGATCACTTTGTTTCTTCTCTTCCATCCTCTTCACTATTCGATCTACCTGACACATGGATTACAAGAATATGATAAAGGATTATCGCTTTTCAATGTTGTTGTCCATAGATATTTTGATTAGCTAAAAATTGGAAAGACCCATCCACTCTCTACAACATCAATCTGGAATAACCAATAGTAAGAAATCAAAACTGACCGTACCAATTAACTAAAGCTAATGTTAAACTACATATTGATATGCAGCAAAATACCAACCTGGTTAAGATAGTCATCGAAAAAGATAACAGCATGATCATCTTGTCCAGTGTTGAGTTTGAAAACACGAACAACTTTCTCCCTTCGTAAACACTGCACCAAAGTTCAAAAAGTGATCATCCCAAAGAACTCTAGCAAACCCAACAGAGATGATAAAAGATTGATACGAACATTGGACAGGCAAAGATACCAATAGCAAATTAGTTCACCAAATTAAACCACAAAGATGAAAAACAACGATACAAACGCAAATGGCGATGGTTCTAAACTTACCAGGACACACCTTACATAAACAGAGGTTATAATTTCAATTGTTCAATGGCACATGTCATTTAAATAAATGTTTCATTTTTCAAACCTTTATAAGTACAAAATGATGCGTTAGAGTAGAAAGATCATACCTCTAACTCTCTATCGACTTGGGTTCTATCATTGACGCTACTGTATAACTGCGACTGTAAAATGAAGGGTGGAACCGAAGCCTGAAAACAGATGAGCAGAGGCAGGAATGAGAATCACCATCAATGTACAAAGAGATTGACAAAAAAAAAAAATACAAGAAAAAAAGGAGACACTTTTAACTAATCTTCATCTGGTTTCAGAGTAAGAGAATGTCCAATTCAAGTGAATGCGACTTTCAATAACAATATTTTTTAGTGATATGGAATCGAACCTGGTCAATACGAGGAAACTGAGCTCGCATCATTCGTAGTGCAACAGATGTGTCACTAAAGGTGAGTTCATCCTCTGATTACGAACAGAGCAACAACCAATCATGAATTATTAGAGTTTACAATCTCTCCGCGTTACCAACCAATAAAAGTCAAAAAGATTTTGAAACTCACCGAGAGGAAGATATTGATCCTCGGATATTGCCCCATCTTCAACTGCAGCGTGACTACAACCCACTTCTTCGTCATCTTCCTCTCCCCGGCGTTTCTTTGCTCCGGAGGCGGACGGTTCCGGATTTGTTCTCTTCTTCTTCATTGGTTTTTTTACGTTTCTTTTTCTTGCAGAAAAAGACCAAACTGTTTTTTTCCAACGAGGGAAGGGACACATTTTTAATGGGCCTTGAACAAATGGGCCGCAACTTAATTTTTCGAGTGTAATTATTTTTTACTGTGTTGCTGATCTCTGGTGAGCTGTGATGGCGATTCTGTGTTTTTGGTTCCTTGCTTTAGCCATTAATGAAGTTTTTAGTTGACAAGAAAAGAACAAATTTACTCCGGTATATTGGTTTTAATCAAAATTGGGCACTATCAGATTCTCAATGTAAATAAAGGTTGACGAGGAGGATAAGTAAATTGATCTCTTAACTCAATATGTATTTTGAAGACATTACAAAGAAAGACACGGTTCAAGTCAACATTTCATTAAGAGACAACCATAGCAACAATTAAAAGCAACGATAAAAACCAACACAAGCATGTTCTTCATCAGTACTTGACAGGTGCATTCTGGGTCGGTAAGAGACCAAATCGCTTCTTCAACGCGACTCTCTGCTTTGAGTATTTATCGTCAGGGGAGAACCGGGCTGCAATTTGCACAAATGATTTAATAATGGTTTACTTTTTTTTTTTTTTTTATGAATCAAACAATGTAGTAAAAAAATAACACAAAATGGTCTCAAAATGCAAGGACTCTCACCTGGATGAGCAGATTCAGTAGCTAGCCCTAGCGGTGATTCCTTCTGCACAATTAGTTTGAATCATGTGTAAGCTCAAATTAAACTCAAATAACAAAACTCATGGAACAAGTAGTAACAAGCATGTGGTTCTTTTTGAAACTCTATAAAGATAGAAGAAACCAAGCTCATTGTCTATCAAAAGGCTTCTATATATACTATAAGAAGCCAATGTCCGAAAGAACTTCTATCTTCCTAGGTTTAGACAAAACAAACAGCAAATGTTAAGACTAAAAGCAGACATGACAAAAGCAAAACTGAACTCAATGTGTTGAGAAGAACTTCTATCAATTTTTAATAAAATTACGCAGACAAAACAAAAGTTTCTAGTGTGTACTTTAATTTTTCTAAACCCTAACAAAACAGAGATTTGTTTTTGAATCCTAAAACACACAAGAACAAAATACAAAACACAAATTAAGCATATAAAAGAGAAGAGATGAGTATAATAAAGTGAAGGTACCTTAGTGGTGTAAACCTTCTCACCCTTCTCGTTGATATAGCACTGAAGATACATCGTCGTCTTTCAAATCCCTGTGGAGATAATTAAAGTTAAGAACTGACGAAAACGAAAAATACAAAATTAAGAAAGTCTGAATTAAGAAAGATTACTCCTTTAAACAAAGATCGTACCTCAAGAGAGATGTTTCTTGGTTCTGAATTTTTTTTTTTGGAGACGGAGAAGCTTATTAGGGTTTTGCTGGAGCAGAAGCAGAGGTTTTACGGCGACACTCGTCAATGTGTATATATAAAGTTCTCGAAAGAAGAAAAAATTAAAATGGGCTTTGAATAAAAAACTTATAAGCCCAATATGAGCCTACTTCTATTAAAGAGCCCATTTAGTTACATGTGTGAGAGAAAACGCTACGGCGAGTCTCAAGAGCCCTAATTAAGGTAATTTTTCCGATATACGATTCTCCGGCGAAAGAAAAAAAGAGAGAGAAAACGATGAAGAAGACTCCGGCGAGATCGAACGAAGCTGGTAAATCTCAGAAACCTCCATTCAGACCTGCCGTAGATGACACCAAACCTGTTCTCGAGGACCCAGTAAGTATCTCTATTCCTTTTTGATCCCCTACATTGTGTGTGTTTCGATGTCCTTAACGATGCTACTTGAGCTAAAGATGACTGCTTTCGTATTTTTGTACTCTCGGGTTTTGATACTTTGACTGAGTGTTGGACTTTTCGATATATGATTTGATAATAAGATCTATCTCCCTTTTTTTTGGGGTCAAATCGTCTTATGTTTAAGTTGGAATGTGAAATTCAATGTGAACCTGTAGAGGGAATTATCAAAAGAGATCATCACACATCAGCAATAGTGAAAGTTCACTCCTTTTAACAACTTCCGTTTGAATGGATGAATATACATTCTAGTTACAAAGAGCATCACTTTTCACCATGTAGAGATTGGTCTTTTCCTTTTACTACAGCATTTTGTGCTAATTGTTCAAGTGTACATGAAACAACATCTATTTGTTTGTCTTTGTTTGTTCTCCTTAGATTCTGAGATCGGATCCAATGGAGACAGAAGAAGCTGTGCTGAGATTGCCTCCTTTCCCAGTGATCAGGCCATCTGAATCGTAGCTGCCCGCGGATTAACTAGGTTTTTTTTTTTTTTATCTCATCTGTTGACTGTTTTGACATTTTGAGTTTGTTGGTGATTGTGAATGGGGGTGTTGATGCCTGCTTGATAAGTTGTAACTAACAATCCCAGATATATTTAATAAATGAAGACACACCTTTAAGATAAGAAAGTGATTCATTATTAGAGGCAGCATATACATATCTGTAGACACACCTATATTGTTGTTGTTGTTGTTGTTTTTTTGTTTTTCTTTTTAAATAGTTTTGATTCTAATGTCGATGTTACTCTCGATTCAGCTTGATAAACAAAAGAGAACCTCCGTTGTACTATATGGACTTGTGTTCTGCTGCTGTAACTTCTGACTGCGGTAGGCTGTTCTTTCTGTTCAGGGGTTTTATAATACATTTCTCCTCACATGGAGTTTTAGTTGCAACGACTCAGGGCTAAAATGGTCTTCTGCTTTTATCTATTAATAATGAATCAATGTTATAGATTTTGGGGACTTTTGAATAAAGTATTCTACCTGTATAAATTCCATAGGAGATAGTATTGTAAACTTGGTTTGGTTATTTGACTACCAAAAAATAAAAGAAAAATAGGAAAGAGAGAAAAAGTCTGCATGAAAGCATAAAAGAGAAAATTACGCTGAGAACGAGGCAGACATTGATCCTTTCTTCATTCATCAAACCTATATGTATATGCAACATTCTACATATATATATATATATATATATATATATATATATAATCTACTGTATGTTTACACAAATACGTACATGCTTCTTTCTTCTGATTTAATGGGTATATACCATAAGATTCATGCGAAATAGGTGCTTGGCTCTAGAGAGTTTCACGCTCATTCAATTCCTCTCTCTTTTCTTCTCTTTCTTCCTTTTTGTTTTCCTTCCTGATTAGAGAGATTTGTTTCGTTTTGATGAATCTGTCACGTTAAAGGTTATAATCCCATATTTTGTCTTGCTTTCTTGTGTTTTTGATCCTCAGTTTCTCAGATGATTCCAATTGGTGAGGTGATGTTTCTTGATTATACTGATGTGTGTGTTGATTTCTAAATTTTTGTTTATTGTACAGAACGATTTGTTGATGAGAAGATGATGAATCATCATCAGTGAAATTTGAGTTTTCTTTTCTTTAATCTGTGTGGGGGTTGTGTTAAAGAGTAATTATGGATTCTGCAAAGGGTTGGTTTCAGAAGCGGCAGATGCGTGGAGGATCGAGATATAAAGGCGCTTCAGGTGGTGGTGGTGGAGGTGGAAGCAATGGCTCTGCCGATGAGCCCAACGTTGAAACTGATGAAGAAGCAGTCTCAAACACTACCAAACAGAAAGTTGCAGCAGCTAAACAATACATTGAGAATCATTACAAAGAGCAGATGAAGATTCTACAAGAGAGGAAAGAAAGGTGTTATCTTGTGTCTCAACCGAAATGTAGATTCTTCTTATTTGTAAATGGAACTTTCTTGCGTAATTTAGTTTTGCTTCTTCATATATTTTAACAGGCGAAGCATGCTAGAGCAGAAGCTGGCAGATGCTGATGTTTCTGAAGAAGATCAAAATAATCTTCTCAAGTTTCTGGAGAAGAAGGAGACAGAGTACATGCGCCTCCAACGCCATAAGTTAGGCGTTGCTGATTTTGATTTGCTTACAATGATTGGGAAAGGTGCATTTGGGGAGGTATGTTTTCCTGAGTCCATCCGCGTGGGAATACAAATTTTGAGGTTGTTAAAAGGACATGTTGTTTCTCTAGGTTAGAGTTTGTAGAGAGAAGACGACAAATCAAGTTTATGCAATGAAAAAGCTCAAGAAGGCGGAGATGCTTCGCAGAGGCCAGGCGAGACTTCCCTATCTATCTATTGCCACTTGATGGTATTGTCTGTGAATCAATCCAACATCCTTTGACTCCATAACTCTATTTTTTTTTATCTCAAGGTTGAACATGTAAGAGCAGAGAGGAATTTACTTGCGGAAGTGGACAGTAACTACATAGTGAAGCTTTACTGTTCATTTCAAGATGATGACCATCTTTACCTTGTGATGGAGTATTTGCCTGGTGGTGATATGATGACTCTTCTGATGCGCAAAGATACTTTGACAGAAGAGGAGGCCAAGTTCTATGTCGCTGAGACAGTTCTCGCTATCGAGTCCATCCACAGGCACAATTACATCCACAGGTTCTGTGAGAGTAAACCAAACACCTTTATTTTTTATCTTCTCTTTTATTTTGGGTGAGCTTATCTTCTTCTTTTTGATTTTGTAGGGATATCAAGCCAGACAACTTGCTGCTTGACAGATATGGGCATCTAAGGCTGTCCGATTTTGGATTGTGTAAACCTTTGGACTGCAGTGCCATTGGAGAAAACGATTTTTCAAACAATGCCAATGGATCTACGGAGCAAGAGGCCGGATCAACTGCTCCAAAACGCACACAGCAGGAACAACTTGAACATTGGCAGAGGAACAGGAGAACGCTAGTAAGGCTTCAAATTTACCTTTAAGATTTTTGATAGAGTTTCTTTCTCTGTATGTGTCTGATTAACCACATGAAACGACAGGCTTATTCCACAGTCGGAACACCGGATTACATAGCTCCAGAAGTTCTGTTGAAGAAAGGCTATGGAATGGAGTGTGACTGGTAAGCAGTTGAGAATCTCTTTGTTTGTCAGAGTCTGTATGGGCTTACATACTCCATCATATTCTGTTGTGTTTAAACCGATGTGTAAAAAGAATAAAGTTAGTACATTGTCTAGGTGTTGTGCACCTCTACGCATTTGCATGAGTTTCAGACTCAAACGCAGGCAAGAATGTGTTTATTTGGTGATCCTGAACTGGAATCTTGTTAGGAAATGCTAACCAATCCTTGTTTATTATCTCTAGCTGCTTTTGTCTCTTATCTACCACTGGACTCAAGCCCGTACTCACATTTTTTGAATGAGTATACATCTTGATGGGTTTCAGTTTCTACTTTTGATGCATTACTTAGTTAAAGGGACCATCTTGAAGCAGTATTTTGTGACACTGTTTACATTTGTGCTTTGCATAGGACGCTAATGTAGTTTGTTCTATGAAATGCTCTATAGGTGGTCTCTTGGAGCAATCATGTACGAAATGCTAGTAGGATATCCACCATTTTATTCAGATGATCCTATGTCAACCTGTAGAAAGGTAAATTTTCGGAAAAATACTGACAAGGAAAACAAAGAAAACAATCAGAAGAATGAGATTTTTTTTTTAACTTTCCAGTGACACTGACATCACATCAAAATCTTGTTCCTGATTTTGGTTGCAGATAGTAAATTGGAAAAGTCATTTGAAGTTTCCTGAGGAAGCAATATTGTCAAAGGAAGCAAAGGATCTTATTAACAGTCTGTTGTGCAGTGTTAGACGTAGGCTTGGTTCCAAAGGTGCTGATGAAATAAAGGTGTCCTTGTACTGATGATTTCTTTGAAAGCTTTTCTTTTTTTGGATGCATGAATAGTTTCTCATATTCAACACTAAGCAACTGTGTCTTCGAATGTAGTTTGATTATGGATATCAGAGTTCAATACTATGTAATCCTGAGCCTGTGAGATTAAAATGCATGATTTGTTTTCTGCATTTGCAGGCTCATCCATGGTTTGAAACTGTTGATTGGGATACTATATTCGATATGGATGCAGCTTTTGTTCCAGAGGTCAATGACGATTTAGACACTCAGAATTTTGAGAAGTTTGACGAGGTAACAAATCTTTTATCGCATCATGTTTCTTTTGGATTTGATGGAACCATAACAAGATCGATTCCTACACGTAAAAGAGTTGCAGATTGATTAATGCTTTGTGTTATTTGAAAATGCAGTCTGAATCGCAAACTCAGACATCATCCAAGTCTGGCCCATGGAGGAAGGCAAAAAACCATATTCCCTGTGCTCTCTAAACACAATTGCTTGCAGAGATTCAAATCTGCTTTCTTTGTAAATTCCTTTATGTATAATGGTTTCCGCTTTAACTTGTGCAGATGTTGTCGTCAAAAGACATAAACTTCGTAGGGTATACATACAAGAACTTTGAGATTGTTAATGATTACCAAGTTCCTGGAATGGGTAGACCGCTTGTACTTAGATCAATGGTTCTTGTATTTGATTGCAATTTAGTTTGAATGTTACGAAATGCTTCAATGTTGTTTTGTAGCGGAGTTAAAGAAGAAGAAAAAGTCGACGCGACCAATGGTCAAGGCACTCTTCGGTACACAACAACAACAACCCCTTTTGCTGGTTCAGAGCATTTGGCTAATTCCATGTGAATCTTGAAAAGTGTATATTAATTGGTTGTGTGTGTTTTGAACTGTTCCCATGTTAGATAATGGATCATCGGAGACCCCTGATTCATCAGAAACAACGTCGAGACCACCTTGTGATCGACCTCCTCCTGCTCCTCCGGTTGTTCAGGGAAGCTTTCTGAAACTTCTACCACCAGAACTCGAAGTGCGGCCAAAGCAAGAAGAATCTGAAGCTTGCTAAAACATTTTGTAAAGGTTGGAGTGGAGTTGAGTTGAGTTGTGTCACAAATGTTTTATGCGGTAGCAAAAATACAAACAGACCGACCACTCCTGTAATCTTTGGACGACAAGACGCAGTTTGATTCTTATTTTGTTGACATGATGATAAGTACATGTATAATGTATTACGGTATTAGTCAATCTTGTTGACAATTCCAATAATAAAATTCGTAATGTGCAAATGTACAAATATGTTAAAATACCATTAAATTTATGAAATATATTTACTATTTTTAAGTTTGGAAGCTAACAAAGAGCGTCGAGCTGCCCAGGAAGAGCTCATTCGCATAAAGATGCTTTCCAGATTCTTTTGCAGAAACCTTACCGAGTTTATCGCAAAGCTCAAGTTTTCTGTAAGTCATTAATTTAGTTTTTCTATTTGCTGAAATAAAAAAAGATTTGATCACTACAAGATTTTGATTGCCGCCTTGCTATAATATGTTATGTAATGTTGTTGTTGTTGTTGCTGTTGTACATGTATTATGTTAGGGCTTTAAACAAATTAAGAGGTCTTCTAGGCTGTGGGAATTTGGTGATAAGAATTTTGTGAGAGGTCGTCCTGAGCTTATGGAGTTATGGTGGAGATGCATAAAAGAGTTTCCATGGCTAGGATTACGGAAAGGTACCATATGAAAGCTAAGGCCCAACTCAAGGAGGGCTTCCAAAATTTAAGCATTTGATCTGATCTGATACATCCATGATCCATCAACCCATCATCATCCTTTGCTATCCTTGCTCTCACGAGTCACGAGGGCTTTGTTGTTTCAATTTGCTTTCTTGGTGCCAAGAATTTCAGTGGCTTTGTAACCGAGATAATATGATAATTTGGGGGCTTTTCAGAAACTATCTATGTTTTGTAACAGCTAATGTTAATGTTATGTTTGTTCTTAAAAATGAGTTTTTTTAAAAAAGAGGTACAAAAAAAGAAGTTTGCAGTCTCTATTATTGCACTTTTGTTTTTTTTTTTTTGGTTGAGTAGTTTCTGTACCTAGCTAAAAGTAACAAGTAACTTTAATTTATATAGAGTCAAAATAATCATATCTGAACTAAAAGAGCACATTATTATATCAAAAATAAAACAAAATTTCCAATCTAGCTAGCTTTAAAAAGTTACTTGAGTAACTTTAATTTATATAGAGTCAAAAGAGCACATTATTATATCAAAAATAAAACAAAATTTCATTAATTTTTTTTTATCATATTTTAAAACAAAATAAAACAAAATTTCTGCGAACACCTCATTGGTGCTAAAAGTTTCATTGAGGACACCGTAAGTAATTTATTTATATCATATTTTAGCCAGAAACCAATTTTATCAATGTGATATTTGTTTTTTTTTATTATCTTTTTTTTTCTTATAGAGGAACACAAAAGATCAGATCCGGGCTTCCATCAAGTGTTTCAAGTTGATAGATAATTTTAACAATGTTTGGGAGCAGTTTAGTAGTGGTGATCAGGAATTGAGTTTGAGACATGGAATGGTTCTTCCTTCATTTGATGACTCAGAGGAGTTAAGATGTGATCAACTTCGCTTAAATGCTCATGCTCTCCTCAAGTTCTTTAGGGAGAATTAAGACTTTAGATTATTTTGTGGAAGCTTTTGCTCCCTTTGTTACAGTACGCAAAGAGTCCTCTAGTACTATGGATGCTCTCACAGAAATCCAACATGTTGTGGAAAACAGTGATACTTTGATTTATAGGGTCACACACGAAGGCTTCGACGGCAGGGACTATTGAGTGATAAAATGGTGCAGGATGATGATGATATTGAGTGGTAAAATGGTGCAAGGATGGATCAGTAACGTCTATCTTTTCCTTGTTGCTTAAAATAGTATATGTGTGTAGCTTTAGGCCTTTAGCTTCTTCATATAACATTCTCTCCCCGTATTAGTTTATTTTGAATGTATGGATACCTGCAAGTTATTTTACTTTTTTTTTTTTTTTTTGTATCAAGCTTCTCCACTTCTAAAGCTTGATTGGATCTATTTTAATTTTAAGGAATTTTTTGGCTTTGTAATGTTTCTAAAGTAATTCCCAATCAAGCCCTTAATTATGTATTAATGAACTAAAATTAAATCAGCTGACCAGTGTTGTAAGGTAAGAACATAATTTTTAATATACCATAGGAAAATAAATTAAAAGATTGTAGTATTATTTTGCATCTTTGACCAGGAAAAGAAAACATTTAACATATTTTTGTGTTCTAAATTATATATATAATCGTCTAGGTAAAGAACAACTCAATTTAAAGAAAAAACAAATTGAGAGGATATCACCAAAATAGTTATCATTATGAAAACTTTAGTTACATTTTGTTTTGCAATCTTCTTCATCATATCATTTGTTCATTGTAGTTCCACAGTTGCTGGAAGTCCGGGTGATTGTTATTTATATGTACCTTCATTTTGTAACTATTTTCACTACTCTTTGTTAAACGAGTTTATATTGATTATATTTTTAATTACTGTAACATAGGTTATGGATTAGGGCGACCAAGAACCACATGTTTCAGTTATCCTGTGTGTGAATCCGAGAGAGGGCCAAGAGTATGAGATCTCTTCTGTAAAAGACTAAAATATGATTATGGTGTTTGTACTTTTGAAGAGAGATGTTGTTGTGTCGATACTATAACTAACTAGATAGTATAATAATTTAAATAAATGTAACTCTTGTTTTGAAAATTGAAAAAAGCAAATAATATGAGACAAATAAAATACTCTTTCTGTTTCATAATATAGGATATATAGATAAATATTTTTGTTTCATAATATAGGATGTTTCCAAATTTCTATGCAACTTTTAAATTAATTTCATATCTGTTATATATTAAAAGAGAAGCATTTTCACACAAAATACTTTCATGTCGCACTCAAAGAGCTCCATACACTATTTTTTTTTTTAATTTGTCATTAGTTTTTAATAATATTTACATCAGTTTTCCAAAAATTTAATTAACACCCAAAATTAAATTCTTATATCCTCTTTTGAACTTAATTATATCCTTTAATTACATTTTCATAAAATCTTTAAAATGAATTTTAAGAACTCTTTGTTCATATGATATGATAATATAAGATTGATATTATAATAATTCTCACGGATTAAATTTCAATTATTATACAAAATTTTATATATTTTTAAAAATATATAGGGAATATATATATATATATATATATACACTACAAAATCAAATTTTAGATTCCGATTACCGATAAATATTATAGATTTTGTAAATAAAAATTATAATAAAAACATTTAATAATTATTTTATACCGTACATAGTGCGAATTGTTACCTAGTTTTATATTATGCAATATTGTTTATGATTGGTAAAACTTATTAAAAGTTCATATTTTTTTTAATATGCGTGTTTTAGCTAAAAACATAGTATATTTTGAAACGAATGGAATATATTTGATGGCATTAAGTGTATTTCCTTTTAAACAAATCTAGTTTAATTCTCTTTTCTACTTTCCATAATTTGTTCTAATAACCTTATAATCTTCTTCCACACCATTTTTGAGGCTAAATTTTTTCTTCCATTTCCATAAATAATTTGTTCCTATTTTATTTGTTTATTTCTAAAATTTAAAGTATTGTTTCCTTTTTCACGTTTTGTATCATTGGAGTAAGTGTAAATGATCCTCAAAGCCTTATTTTGAATTAAGATGAGGCCGTGGGAGATGTTCTAACAGGGAACTTTGTTCACCATGTAGTGGTTACTGTCACTAAGTGATAGAAGAAGATATAGCTACATTATTCCTATTCGAGTTGCTAGATCTTGTAGTGGTTTCCGTATTTTGGTCTCAAAGGGGTCACGTTAACATTCGGAATCTCAATCACCGTGACTAGGCCGACCAAACTAGGAATAGGAAAAATCTGGTTCGCTTAATAACTAAACTGGAACTGTAATATTCTTCTTCTATAGCAAAAAAAAAACAGTAGCTAACTATCAGGCAAAATTGATCTCATAATCTGAACTAGAAAACAAATTGAAAAATAAGAAACTGGTGGTGAGTATGATGATAATAATGAAGTAAGACATCAAGCAGTGATCTCCTTTTTTAGCTTAGCAAGCTCCTGCCTTACGATACCAGCCCTCTGCAAAAGCAAAACAATATTCTTTTAAATGAGAGGTCGCACGAGGTTTTCTATCATCACACTCAATAACATTTAGCATTTAGATGTTTCTTTATAAACCACACTTTTAATGCACACCATAAACAAATCAGTATCTAATGAAACCATAATAGAAAACACTATATCAAAAAACTATAAACCCAAACCTAAACACAAGAAGAGGATGGTGAACGTAGTGGCAGACACAAATTTAGATAGATAGTATTATTCCTAAACTCAACAACATAAACAGAAACCAAGCACCCAAACCGATGGCAAATGTAGATAGATATACCAACCTTGATTTTGGCCAACATGGCCTTGAACCTGTCAAAATCATTGAGGGAAGCTCTTCTCTTGTGCACAATAAGTTTCCTACCCCATGAACTATTCTCCCACTTGTTCTTCACATCTGCATACAAGTTGTACAGCTCAGATATAAGATGATGACCCAACAAGGCAATAAAACGTCGGGAAAAGGTCATGTGGTACATAAGAAACTCACCAGCCTTGTCCATAGCCTCAATCAAAACCTTCTTCTTGGGCACTCTGTTGATATCAATGACGATGTCAGTAAGAGACAACCTCTTCAAATTCATCTGGATCCTCTCCATGTCAGGGGCATCTACAAGTGCCTACATAGAAACCTTAAAGACGTTTCAAAATGAAACATAAAAACAGAACCTATTTCAAAGATCCATCCATAATAACTCCTAGAGCATAACAGGATTATGAATCACAAGCTAAAATAGACTATTTTAACTATAAAAGCAATGCAAGTAAGATTCCTAGAATCTCAACTAAGCACAGAAACGAATTACTATTAGATCATAAGCTAGCAAATGGAAATTTACCCTGTTTTGGTCGACTACATCGACGATAACGACGAGCTTTCCGTAGTCATTGCCGTAATTAACAAGCGCCACTCGCCCGATCTCCACGAATCTTTTAAAACCCTTTAAAACACACACGCACAGAGAGAGTCTTCGAGGTTAATAACTATACGAATGTGCCATTACGAAGATCACAAATTCCAAAGAGAAGCAACGAAAAAAACCAACAAAAAAAAAAAAAAAAAAAAAAAAAAAGAGATCCGATTGAAGATGGAACATCTCTCACCATTTTCGCCGGCTTGAAGAAACAGATGGAAGCAATCGAGCGAGCGGCGAAGAGATTTTTTTTAGGGTTTTGATCACATAGAAGCCCATTAATAATTTAAAAGGCCCATTACATCTACACGGCGTCGTTTATAAAGAACCGTAACAAAATCAAAACCGATCGGTTTAATGTTTAAATCGAAATCGAAGAATAAAATTCGGGTTTGGTTCGGTTGAAATGGGAAAGAGTCCTCTCTCCTAGAAATAGAAAGATGAATCATGGAAGAAGAAGAAGAAGAAGAAGAAGAGGAAGAGGAAGAGGACAAGGCATGTCTCTGCCGAAGATCAATCGAGAGTCCGGCTGTTTAGGATCTCAATCTGCGTAATCCCTTCGTGTATGTATGTTCGTAATCTTTGTAACTCTAATCCAAATGGTGATGTCCTTGATGCTGAATGAATTTATAGAAATGAGCCATCGTAGCTTCGTCGTTACATTCATTGTTCTTCATATCTTCCTTGTGTTTCCTTCCGTTCGTTTTGACAGATATTGTAAAGTTTTCGTTTTTTATTTTTCTCCGTTCTGATGATTTCCTGGGTCTCTCTTTTATTGATTGGATAGTGTGATGAAGAATGATATATGTGCGGGAGATGGATGATGATTGCCATTTTTTTTAAAGAAAACAAAATTGAGAAGGAAGGAAGGGAAGGGAAGGGAAGGAAAGGGTTTGAATGATTTGCTGCGGATTTATGTGGAAATCCGGAGGAGAAGATTTGCAAGGTTTCTATCCTGTTAGACCAGAATGTCAACCAGATGTTCCAAGGACCCGTTTTAAGTCTAGGGTCTGTCTTCTCTAATTCATTTCTATCTTTTTAAAGATTTGCTTCTTGTTTTCCTTGGTTGATGACAATTGTAACTTCCACAGGCTGGCAAGACTCTTAGTGCTAGAAGATGGCACGCTGCCTTTACTGAAGATGGCCATTTGGATATGGAAAAAGTTCTTAGACGTATACAGCGCGGAGTGAGTCTACTCTTATCTCTTGTCCCTATTCCCCTTTTCTTCTTCTTCTTCTTTCTTAAATGTTTTGGTTTCTTTGTTAGGGAATTCATCCCTCCATCAAAGGCGCCGTTTGGGAGTTTTTGTTAGGCTGTTATGATCCAGACAGCACTTTTGAGGAAAGGAACAGGCTGCGTAACCGCAGAAGGTATTATTGAATTGGAGGTTGATCATGTCTGCTCATTCCTTTAACTATTTTTGTTGATGCCCCTGGCTAACTTCAAATTGTTTATTCATCATCTAAGGGAGCAGTACGGTGCATGGAAAGAAGAATGTAAGAAAATGGTTCCTGTCATTGGTAGTGGCAAGTACGTCACTATGGCAGTGGTTTCAGAAAATGGGCAGCCTATTGACGAATCTTCTGTAGAAAATCAAGGATGGATCGTGAAAAACACCGTTACAGATGAGAGAGTGCTCCAATGGATGCTCTCACTCCACCAGATCGGTATGCCCTTACATTCTATATAAGTTTAGTTTTTTCCTATCTGATTCTCTTCTTATAACATGTTTTTACATTTTTATTCTTACACCTAACATGGTGAAATTTTGTTGCAGGCCTTGATGTTGCTAGAACAGATCGGTACCTCTGCTTTTATGAGAATGATACTAATCAATCAAAACTATGGGACGTCCTTGCCATATATACATGGTTGAATCTTGACATTGGTTATGTTCAGGGTAAGTGTTTTTGCTGTTAGCGATGCATCTTGGAAAAAGAAAAGAAACAGAACTGATCCACTTTGTCTACTCGTTTAGGGATGAATGATATATGTTCCCCAATGATAATCCTCTTTGATGATGAAGCCGACGCTTTCTGGTGCTTTGAGCGGGCAATGCGGAGACTTGTAATAATAACTAATACTATTTTATGACATAACTTCTCATGTTTTATGTCATCACCAGACGGTTGTATTCACGGTTAATTGGTTTTCTTGAATTCTAGAGAGAAAACTTCAGGGCAACAGCAACATCAATGGGTGTCCAGACTCAGCTGGGTGTGCTCTCACAGGTCATTAAAACAGTGGATCCTCGTCTCCATCAACATCTAGGTAAGAGTGTTTTGCTATTACCAACACTCTTCTTATTGGTGGGCTAAAAACGTGTTAACGTGACAGAGGATCTCGATGGTGGGGAGTATCTGTTTGCTATTCGGATGCTGATGGTACTTTTCAGGAGAGAATTCTCCTTCCTTGACGCTTTGTACCTTTGGGAGGTAATAACACTGCTTTTTTATATTCAAACTGTCTGTATTTCTTCTGTTGGTTCCTGGTTTTACTTGCTGTTATTCTTTCTGAAGCCGGAAGATCTTGCTGTGTCGTGTCTTTATTTTGGAAACATGTTATTCTGTTTGGGTAATGAGAATAATGTGAGATGGAATATTGTTGCAGCTGATGTGGGCGATGGAGTACAATCCAACCATGTTTGCAACATACGAGGAACTAGAAAACCGAAACAACGCAGCATCCGATCCCAAGTTACTAAAACGGTATGGCAAGTTTGAAAGGAAATACATAAACAGTGGGCAGAACGAGCAACATCGCAATACGCTTGCTGTCTTTGTGGTCGCAAGCGTTCTACAGACGAAGAACAAACGTCTCTTGAAGGAAGCTAAAGGCTTAGACGATGTTGTTCAGGTCTGTCTCTTTATTTTTTTTCACTCGTTCTCTCAAAAGCCAATCAGGAAAAAATTAAAAGACTATGGAACTTCAAAGTTTAAGTTGGTTTGCAGATACTAGGAGACATTGCGGGTAATCTTGACGCTAAAAAAGCATGTAAAGAAGCGTTGAAGATCCATGAAAAATTCCTGAAAAAGGTTTCTTTTAACTTGTTACAAGTTGCGGAAGATAGATATGATCTACACTTAATACTAATGCAGATGTTATCTGTTTCTGCAGGCTAATAGTAATAAGCAATAAAGATTTGCTCAAAACCTCTACTCGACGACTTTATTATATATTGATTGACATATACTATAATACAGTTTTTGATCAGAAGATTGTTCATCGTCAGCCAGAAATTTCTTAAAAGGTTCTTCTGGAAGAAGATTGATGAGAATGCTCTGATGATTATTTTCTTCTTTCATTTGTTCATTTTCTGATATGTATTTTTGTGGTAAACTGTGTGCCGTTTTTCAGTTATACGAATGAACTTCGTGGTACTTAATTCTTTTCGCTTCTTTTGTAACTCATTGGACGAACGGATCACTAAATATATAAATTGATTTTGCTATTACAGCAAAGATATGTACATGCAAAAATTAAGATGAAATTTTCGTAGAAAATGTTTAACAGCACAATTCACACATCTCTATATAATAATAAAACGGAAGTACATAAACACAACTTTTGGTTAAAAAAAGGTTAGAGATTAATTTGGTCAACCGACACTTAAGAATATGCCAAAGAATCATTTTAAAGAGAAAATTCTAATGATTTATACAATTTCTAAAATAAAATCTTTAGTATGTCATATATTGTTACAAAATATATACTATTAGACATAAAAATATACTTAAGTGTAAAAAGAAATAAAATATTGGCAATTTAATATACTTAATCGTGATTTCTGAAATCTTATTGTGCATCTATATATAATAAAACAGAAGTACACAACCTTTTTTGATAGACTATATAATTTTTATAAGTTGTTATAAAATAGGTTATAAATTAAATATAGGTTGGTTACAAAAAGTGGTTAGAGATTAATTTGGTCAACCCATGGACTATATAAATACACTTAAGAACTAGATTAAGACCCGTGCTAGAGCACGGGTTGAAATTTATTTTATTTGTATTGTAATTCTTATATAAAATACAATTTATGTGATTGTTTTAAAAAGTTTTTTTTGATAAAATATTATGTAATAAAATCATATGTTAAATATAAAGGCTTGAAAAATATACAAATTTTGTAAGTTTTATATTGTTAATGATTCTAGACTAGTACCCGTGCTATAACACTGGTTAAATTTTATTTTATACAAAATTTTGTATATTTTATATTTTAAAATAAAATTTTAATATGTTGTATTAGTTTATGTATGTTCAACGATGTATATTCTACATCATGACTTGAATATAATACATAGTTTTGTAAATTTGGTCTTTAAAAAGTAAGTTATTATATTATGAGTAATTTAATATATTGTTATACTTTTTGTTTTAATATACTTGATTTCTTGAAATTCTTTCATATTATAGTGACATATTATTGACATTGCTATAACAAATCAATTTAGAGTGTTTATAGTTTCTAACTTTTATATCAAATTTCAATATTTTAAATTTTTTTCAAAATGTTATATTATATAAAACTATAAAATTCAACAAAAAATATGAAATTGAATTTAAATATTCAATGTTTTGACCCGTTACTCAGTAAAATTTTTAATTCAATAGATATTTTTTTTCAAGAATAATATTACTAAAGATTGAGTATTTTATAGATTGAACAATTTATATTTGTTTTTAAAAATATAACTTATGGTATATCCAAAAATAAAACTATTATTTAATTATAATAAATATTATGATAATATATTTGTTTCACAAAATAGACTCATATATAAAAATGAGAGGTGGAGTATAATGATAATTAAAAATTAATATGTTAAGTTAGATATCAAAAGATTTTAATATGGATGAATAATTTAGTAAAGGAAATTAATATAGTAAGTTAGATGATATCAAATGATTCTTTAGAATATCCTCTTTAATATTTTCGGAAATAAATTAAAGTTGCATCCATTTAACTTGTAACCAATTAATCTATAACCTATTTGTAACCAACTTATTAAAATTATATAGTTTATAAAACAATGTTGTGCACTTCCATTTTATTATAAAAGGGTGCCAAAGAATCATTTTAAAGAGAAAATTCCAATGATTTATACAATTTCTAAAATAAATTCTTTAGTATTCCATATATTGTTACAAAATATATACTGTTAGGCATACAAATATACTTAAGTGTAAAAAGGAATAAACTCTTGGCAATTTAATACACTTAATCGTGATTTCTGAAATCTTATTGTGCATTTGAAAATAAAATCTTACCTAAGCATGGATCATATTAAAACACTTTCACCAAACATATTAAAAAATTAAATTAAAACAAACAACAAACATAATCATTTCTCATACGTAAAATTACGAAATTAATAATACAAAACTTACAAAATAGGTATTTTTTTCAAGCTATCATATTTAGCATATGATTTTATTGCATAATGGTTTATCTAAATTTTTTTTTAAAAACAATCATATAAATTATATTTTATAATAAAATTATAATATAAATAAAAAAAATTGAGCACGGGTCCTAATCTAGTTTATATGATAGAAACATAGTCAAATTCATAGATGATCATGTTTTTGTGGAGTTCAATGACAAGGACCGAACTATCTAAATACTACATGTTTTCATTAACTTTTGGGTATATCAAATTCTCTCATTGCCATTTTCTTACTTATAAACATTCTCTACATATACAATGAAGTTTATTAATTAAGTTTGAAAAAAAAAAAAAACTGAGACAAGAAAAGACAAAATAAAATGGAAGTACCTAACCTTTTTTTGTAGACTATATAATTTTTATAATTTGGTTATAAAATGGGTTATAAATTAAATATAGGTTGGTTACAAAAAAAGATCAGAGATTAGTTTGGTCAACCCGTGGACTATATATACACTTAAAAATATGCTAAAAAATCATTTTAAAGACAAAATTCCAATGATTTATACAATTTCTAAAATAAAATTTTAGTATTCCATATATTGTTACAAAATATATACTGTTAGGCATAAAAATATACTTAAGTGTAAAAAGGAATAAAATTTTGGCAATTTAATACACTTAATCGTGATTTCCGAAATCTTATTGTGCATTTGAAAATAAAATATTACCTAAGCACGGATCATATTAATACACTTTCACCAAACATGTTCAAAAATTAAATTAAAACAAACAACAAACATAATGTTAAAGCAAGAGATTTTAGGGAAAAGCTTGTCTTTTTCCATAGACATAATAGAGTATATATATATGAGATACAACTTGGTGAACAAGCATTAGGTTATAATCTAATGGACTATTAATGGACCTTAATGGGCATCCATTAAATCATACATAACACTCCCCCTTGGATGTCCATTGTAATTGAATAGATGTAAATGCGCGTAAGATGCTGCCTCGTTAAAAACCTTACCAGGGAAACCCAGTGAGAAAAATCATGGTTAAGGGAAAAAGAGTGCAGCGCGCTTTTACTCCCCCTCTTGAGTACATCACTTGAAATCTTCAAAATGTCACAATCCAATATGATGAAGTTACTTCTTGAAAGTAGTGGTTAGAAACGCCTTGGTAAATGCTTCGCCAAATCTTCACTTGAATAAATTTGTATATCACCGTACATAACCATTCTTCCGCAGGCTGTTGGTCTCATCTTGATCATTATCTACATCTCTCATGATCTAATCAATGTATGTCATAGACTTTGAAGATGATAGTCTTTCACCATTGGAATTATAATATTCCTCTCAAGACGTTTATCTTTGTGTGTTTTTCTGTTGTCTCATTAAAAACGATGGAAAACCCCAATGGAATAATAATCATGATAAGGGAAAAAGAGTACAACCACGCACATGATCATATTTCTCCCCCTGAAACTATCATCTTCAGGTTATTCATTATGATCATATATATCATCTCTTCTGAACTGTTATAAACAGAGCTTTAGTGTACAAAAGCACACAATCCTAAGATTTTTCACTCCATTATGAGATCCATAAGATCAACAATAATGATCTACATCCAGGATTCTCACCTAGAGATAAACTCTCGTTATTTTCTCCCCAAAGTTGTCAAAAGTCTACAAAACTTTTCTCGCTTTGACAACGTTCTCGAGGGCTATAAAATATTGCTTCTAGCAATATCATCACTTTAAGAGATAGACTGAATCAAATCTTGCTCTTACTGTCAAAATCATAAGGGATCTAAATTAGTTGCTTCCACCAGATCTCTCATAAGTATTTTCTGAGAATCATTGTAGTACTTCATGTACTTTATTTCTCATAAAGATCCACTTATATCTCATTCATTTTACACTTTCAAGTATAAGGACTACATGTCCAAATATTATCTCTTCAAGAGAGTTGAACTATTTCATAGCTATTTCTTATAATGATTAACCAATCATTCTTTGTGTACACTTTTCAATAGAACCTTTTCTATTAAATGCAGTTTATGATCCTCGATTTTCATCAATAACAATATCAACTGCAACACTGCATGGAAACATATTACGACGTCGATTTGCTTATTGGTTCATTTCCATTCTAGACATGACTCAACTTGTTGAGATTTCCTTTCATTATGATTCTCAGGTACCTGAATCTCTTTCTTACTCATGTCTACATCTCTTCTCAAGATTTCCCATAACTCTTTGATTCCTCGGTGCCATATTATTTTATGCTTCTTTTATTTTCCGAGGATGCTTATATTTGGAACCATAAGTCTATCACACTTCATGTGATCTTGAGACTTATACTAGCAGTTGATTTTATCCTTCTAGGACATTAATTGGAGCACAGCTGGTATATGTGACTTTGTCACTCAAGGTCAGAAAATGCCTTCTAGCATATTTGCTAAACATTGTAAATAAATTATCTTTTTCAATCTCTAGCGCACATTTCAAAGTACTGTACGAGATAATTTTTCCAATATATTTATTTCCAGCTGTTTATTTTCTCCCCTTTATGTTGGAAAAACTGACTCACTGAAACAGTCTCTGAATCTTGAGATTATCAATCATTAAGAGAGATTTATATCCAACATAATTCCAACAATCTTTCGAATCCCATTTTTACCATTCTGGTGGAGCAAATCAACATGTATAACACATTTAGATGGAATATATCTGGTTTCTGACCCAAACCAATTATACTGGGGAGTACTCATAATAATTTGTTGGCCCGATGCGAACTTATTGACATATAGAGTCATTTTTGTCAATCACATAGCATGGTTTCATCACCATTGTCAATTAACCAAATACTCTTGCAAATTTGAATATATGGTGGAAGATCAGTCCACAATATCTCTTTGTATACATACCAGAAAATTGACACTATCCAAATTCATGGGGTCGGTGAAAACCATTTAATCGGCTTGCTTTGTAAAGCAGCACACATAAGAAATCACTAGGAAAACTCTTTAGGTTCTCTAATGAATCTTTTCAGAAATTTCTGATTATTCTTTCTGAAACGACCGACTTTTTTTTTTTAAAATAAATAATAAATAATAATAAATATAATATAACTACAGCTAGTGGTCTCATACCCACTAGCCACCTAACCACACTCACAATCAACAGCAGAATAATAACAACCAATAATCAATAATAAACCAATAATAATCCAACAATAATCCAATATCATAGCAGGAACAATAACCCAATACCAAACAACAAGAAACAAGGAACCCGCAACCTAGCAATGTTTCTAATGACTCAACTCTAGCAACCTAGCAATACCAGACAACATCCAATCGAGTCTCTAGAACATCCTCCTCTTCATTGCCTTGATTCCACGATCACACTTTGCCTTTACCTGCACACCACAAACAACAATTGAGATGCGCAAGTATTATCATAAATACTTAGTGAGGCAATCATCCCATCTACTGGGCTATACACACAAGCAACAATGATTCCAACGTTCCAAACAAACAACAAATAAAACAAACAAACCAGAAAATCAAACATCGTCTCGCTGGAAGGGAGGTGTCGACCGACACCAGCCTAGTGTCGACCGACACTACCCCACAGTGTCGATCGATGCCCAATTTGCTGGTGTCGACCGACACCAAGTGGTATCGATCAGTACTCCCTCTGCAATTGCGATCCGCGCGAAGTCGAGAGTCGAATCTCGCTCCCAAATCTCCTCCAAATCGTCCAATACTCAAAACCCAAGCCTTATACCTCCGTAGGAACCTGTATCAACCAATCCCAGCAAGAAAAACACACAAACAAGCAACAACAAGCAAGAACAAGGGAATCAAAGGCTTAGATTAGCCATGGTCATGCACTCACCTCGTTGAAGGAAGATTTAGACCAAAGGAAACGAATCCAACACTCTCAGCAACCTTCTAACACGTTCCTAGCATTGGATCTTCACTCCCACAGTAAGAAATCTCACCAATCTCACCAAAATCTCAAGAACTCTCTTTCTCTTCTTTTTCCTCTCAAGAACGGCGTAAGACAACAAAAACACGACCCTAGGTCGTTTTCTCCCTTTTAAACCTCGGTTCAATGGTTTCCTTAAACCAAACCAAACCAAATCGATTAAAAACTCAATCTGGTCGAACCGGAAATAAGTGGTGTCGACCGACACCCCCTTGGTGTCGATCGACACCCATCCCAAAAAACCAATTTTTGGTTTGCGGATGTTACAATTCTTCCCCACCAATCTCTGACTGTCTATCTGTCTGGGGATGATAAGCTGTACTCATATGCACCTTAGTGCCCATCTCTGCCTGAAATGCCTTCCAGAACACCGATGTGAACTTAGAATCTCTATCAGACACAATGCTCGCTGCTGGCACCCCATGCAATCTAACTATCTCTCTCACATACTTCTTAGCCAACACCGCTACTCCATCAGTCTTCTTAATGGCCAGAAAATGTGCTGACTTAGTCAACCGGTTCACAATGACCCAAATAGCATCAAAAGTCCGTGACACTGGCAATCCTACCACGAAATCCATGGTGATCATATCCCACTTCCACTCAGGAATGGGTAAACTCTTCAGTAACCCGCCAGGAACCTGATGCTCAGCCTTAACAAGCTGACACACATCGCACCTCGAAACCCAAACCAGCCACATCCTTCTTCATCCCGACCCAATGATAGTACCTCTTGAGGTCACGGTACATCTTAGTCGCTCATGGATGAATAGATAACTTGCTCGCATGAGCCTCTCTCAGAATCTCATGCCTCAACTCCTCATCCTTGGGCACACAAACCCGACCATGCACCAAGATAGTACCATTATCTGAGACCTGATACTCTGAATCCACATCCTTAGAGGCATTCACCAGCCCCAAATCCTTCTCCTGAGCCAACCACACTCTACTCAGAAGATCTACCCTATCTACTGCTTCCAAACCCAACGGTTCCTGTGAAACAGCACACAAGCTCAGAGCACTGATCTCCCCTACCAGAGACTCCATCTCCTGCTCCTGAGCCGAGGCTACCCTCTTCAGAATCAGAGCATCTGCAACCGTGTTAGCCTTACCAGGATGATAGGCCATCTCCAAATCATAATCTGCCACAAGCTCCATCCACCGCCTCTGTCTCAAATTCAGGCTGAGTGAATATATACTTCAGACTCTTATGATCTGTAAATACCTGTACCTTTGCACCATAAAGATAAGATATCCAAATCTTCAGGGCAAAAACTACATAACCCATCTCCAAATCATGAGTAGGATAGTTGCCTTCATGCACCCGCAACTGCCACGATGCTTAGGCAATCACCTTCCCATGCTGCATCAGAACACACCCCAAACCAACTCTAGATGCATCTGTATAAACCACATAGGGTTCTCCCTGCTCAGGCAAAGCCAACACTGGCGCAGTAGTCAACATCTCCTTCAGGCTTGCAAAGCCTTCCTCACAATCTTCTGACCAAACAAAAGGAACATCCTTCCCTGTCAACTTAGTCATAGGACGTGCTCTGCTTGCAAACCCCTGCACAAATCTCCTGTAGTATCCCGCCAATCCAAGAAAACTCCTGATCTCTGTGGCATTCTGCGGTCTAGGCCAATCTCTGATAGCCTGAATCTTCTCCGGATCCACAGAAACCCCCTCTGCAGAAACAATGTGACCCAGAAAGCCCATCTCACGCTGCCAAAAACTGCACTTGCTCAACTTAGCAAACAACTTCTGCTCCCGCAGCTTCTCCATAACTGCCCTCAAATGCACTGCATGCTCCTCAAGACTCTTAGAATGAACCAGGATATCGTCGATGAAAATGATGACAGATACATCCAGAAACTCCTGAAACACACTGTTCATCAATCTCATAAACGCTGCTGGCGCGTTAATCAACCCGAAGGGCATAACCACAAACTTATAATGCCCATACCTCGTCCTGAAAGCATTCTTCCTCACATCTGCCTCATCTATCGGTATCTGATGATAACCCGACGCCAGATCTACCTTGGAGAACCAAGTAGCACCCCTCAACTGATCCAACAACTCATCAATCCTCGGGAGAGGGTACTTGTTCTTCACAGTGACCCGGTTCAAACCCCTCTAATCGATACACAACCGGAAACTCCCATCCTTCTTCTTGACAAACAACACCGGCGCTCCCCACGGTGACACACTAGGATGGATGAATCCCTCAACAAATCCTCTAGCTGCTTCTTCAGCTCTGCCATCTCTGCTGGAGCCATTCTGTAAGGAGCCTTGGATAACGGCGTCGTCCTCGGTTCCAGTTCAATGGTAAAAGGATCCGACCGAGATGGTGGTAATCCCTGCAAAGACTGAAACACATCCTCAAACTCCTCCACTACCGGAATACCGCTAACCGTAGACTTCCCTACTGACTCTGGCATAAATATAGTGACCAAATAAGCCTCACGGCCTGAATGGCCGAGATCACGAGACTCCCCAAAGTCGCTCTAATACCCTGAAAAACCAACTTCCCTTCTGGACGCTCAAACTCCACTCTACCCCGATAGCAATCCAAATGCACCATATGCCGATGCATCCAATCCATCCCGAGAATAACATCATACAGCTCCACTGGACTGATAAGCAAATCCGCTGGCCATGACTCTCCTGCGATCTGAATATCAATTCCTCTAACCCGACCAATAACTCTCAGGAACTTGCCTCCCGCAACTCTAACAACTCCTATACGATCCCCACTGATCCCCGCACTCTCTGCACACTCCAGAGTAATGAAGCTGTGAGAAATTCCATAATCAAACATAACATGGGACTTAAACCCGCCCACCAACAAGGTCCCTACACAAACCTCATGTGTTGAGAACCTAACCCCTCATCACAGAAAATATAAAATCTGAACCTACTAATAAACACAAAGTTTAAGTACCAGAAATTATACCTATGATCGCTCCGGCACTGGTTCCACCAGTCTCTGCTATCGTGTAAACCCGTGGCGCCTGCTCAATCTGTGCTACCTGCTGACCTCCAGGCTGCACCTGCTGCAATGCTGCCACTGCTACCGGCTGCAACTTGGGACAAAAAGGCCTGATGTGCCCTGTCTCCCTACAATGATAGCATACACGAGCCGCTACCGTCGGAGCACTCCTCTTGGGACAACTAGCAACCTTGTGATCCTTGCTCCCACAACCGAAGCAACTCGCACCACTCGGCCTCTGCGTAGCCTCCCACTTCCTCTTGGTTCCCTGCGCAGGCCTACCGCCCCTGCTCGAACCACCCTGCTGCTGAGCCCTACTAGGCTGAACCACTAGAGTAACCGACCCTGACTGTGCCCGGATATCCTCCTCAATCTCTGATGCAGTCTCAACCAGCTCTGCACGCGTAGCATAATACCTCCCTCTACATTGAACTCTCAAATCATCACGTAGAGCCCTCATAAACCTCCTGATCTGAGCCTCCTCAGGCTCCATAGCCCGACCCCCATAACACAGAAGTCGACTGAACTCCAAGTCAAGCTCCCGCACTGACCGTGTCCCCTGAGACAACTGAAGGAACTGCACCTCCAACCGATCCAAAGCCTCTCTCGGAAAATACTTGCGGTTGAACTCCAAAACGAAGTCAGCCCAAGTCATCTCCCGCTGCACCCTCCTAGCAGCCACAGATCTCCACCACAACTCAGCATGACCCCTCAAAAAGTAGACCCCTATGTCCATCCAGAACTCCTCAAGACATCTCAGAGTATGGAAGTTACGTTCCACCCTCGTCCTCCACGCATCCGCAGCAGTAGGATCTACACCTCCCGGAAACTGCTTGGTACGCAACCGACCCATCTCTGTCAACATGCTGAGATAACGAGCATGGACTCCCACATCCGCAGCTACTGGCTGCCGCTCCTCCGCCACCACTGGTGGCACTACCTGAGCCCGAGCCGGTACCAAAGGTGGTAACCGCTCTAACACCTGTGCTAGCAAAGCCGCAAAGTCAACACCAGGGACTCCACCCGCTGGGGCTCCCACACCCGGGACCCTAGCATCACCGGCCACTGGAGCATCAACACCGCCCCCTCCTGCCACACTCACGGAATCCCCCGGAACACCCTGCGACTCACCAACACCCTCAGCTGTAACACTCTGGTCCTCGGTCTCACTAACCACTGGGACTCTGCCCCTACCGCGACCACGACCGCGTCCACGACCACGACCACGACCACGACCTGCTACAGCACCACCTCTAACCATCTGCACTACCATGAACAGAAGGCTAAGCCAACAATACTAATCGAACACAGAAAACATAAACTCACTGTGGAATCACACATTCGGCTCGAAGAGGATGTTCTAGGACTCCATGCCACACACAATTGACTAACTCACATAATCAATCAAAGCATGCAAATCCCAAACATCTACAACAGAAACCTAGTGAACCCAAACCTAGAACCGTAAGGGCTCTGATACCAAAATGAAACAACCGACCCTTTTTTTTTTAATAATAATAAATATATAATATAATAATAAACTACAACTAGTGGTCCCATACCCACTAGCCACCTAACCACACTCACAATCAACAGCGGAAATAACCAATACCAAACAATATCCAATAAATAATCCAATAAGATATAAATAACCAATATTCAACATAATCAATAATCCAACAACAGAAATCATAGAACCCGCAACCTAGCAACGTTCTAATGATCCAACTCTAGCAACCTAACAACGTCAGACAACATAGAACCGAGTGCCTAGAACATCCTCCTCTTCATTGCCTGGATTCCACGATCACACTTTGCCTTTACCTGCACCACAAACACATATTGCAATGCATGAGTATTTTATAAACACTCAGTAAGGCAATCCTCCCATCTACTGGGCTATACACACAAGCAATAGAGTATCAATAATCATCACACAACAATCAACAATCAACAATAACAACCAGGACTTAGCATCGACCAACGCCACACATGCATCGACCGATGCCAACTGGGGAAACATCGACCGATACAGAGGCTGCATCGACCGATGCAAGTGTAACTTGCATCGACCGATACCCAGTCTGCATCGACCGACGCATGCTCGACGCACACGAAAACCCTAGAGTTTTACGCGCCGTCCTCGCACTTGCATCGACCGATGCAAGATATGCATCGATCGACGCAACGTCGAGCACCGTGATTTCCCCGAAGCTTCTCGCCAGATCTTCATTCCTGAAACCACAAAAACTCAATCCCAAGCCACAAGAAAGCTCCCTAACGCCCATATCAACCATCTAATACGTCTAACAACACAAAACAGGCAAATTACTGAATCCTCTAGCTTAGATAAGCCATGGTCCTGCACTTACCTTTGCCACAGAAGAACTAAACCTCAAACTCTCAAGAACAAGCCTCTAGGAAGCTCCTACAATGATCCCAACTACATATTTCTACAGGAACAGCCTTAAATCTCCAGAAATCCCCAAGAACACCAAGAACTCTTTCTCCTTTCTCTTTTTCTCTCAAAAACGGCCACAAACAAAACTGAGACCAAAAGAATCGACCCAAGGGTTTTCTTTTTCTCTCCTGACCAAAACACAGCGTTTGACTTAAGTTAAAACGCAGAGAAAAGAGCTAGCATCGACCGATGTTTCTACTGCATCGATCGATGCACATCCCAAACCGGGATTTCCGGTTCATGGATGTTACACTTCTGCTCCCGCAGCTTCTCCATAACTGCCCTCAAATGCACTGCATGCTCCTCAAGACTTTTAGAATAAACTAGGATATCGTCGATGAAAATGATGACAGATACATCCAGAAACTCCTGAAACACACTGTTCATCAATCTCATAAACGCTGCTGGCGCGTTAGTCAACCCGAAGGACATAACCACAAACTCATAATGCCCATACCTCGTCCTGAAAGCAGTCTTCCTCACATCTGCCTCATCTATCGGTATCTGATGATAACCCGACACCAGATCCACCTTGGAGAACCAAGTAGCACCTTGGCTGTTTAGCCAGAGTGTCTTTGTGACGGTCCTCTTTAGGACATTTGTTTGGCCTTGGTGGCGGTCCTCTTTAGGACATTTGTTTGGCCTTTGTGGCGGTCCTCTTTAGGACATTTTGTTTGGCCTTTGTGGCGGCCCTTGTGGCGTGTATATGATCCTTGTGTGGTCATGAGGTATTCCAGTGAGGGGATATGTGGTTGGTAGGACATTGAGATGTTTTTACGCGAGCCACGGGGAGGAAATCTGGATAGGGATAGGACTCAGACGTGTTCAGAATTGTTTGCTCGCGACTCTTGGGGGACTTCGGTTCTCCTAGTACTGCCATATTCAGAGACTTTGTGGCTCGGGGGTATGGTTGGTATATCGACTTCGGATAACGATCCGGGGGCGCGATGTAGGGTGGCAACCCGAGAGACGAGTTTGGACTTCTCCTTATATATTATGGCATGCGGGCTTAGGCCCAATGAGGAGCCAACATTTGGCATGCAGACTTAGGTCTGATGAGGAGCCAATAAAACTCTAGGTTTAGGCCTATGAGTAAAAGGAAATTCCAAAAAGTCAAGAGAAAATGACGCCTGGAGCGTGAGTCTATCGCCTAGAGGTGACCTTCTGTAGAGTGGTCGGAGGAGTGCGGGCCGTGGAGACGGTTGCACGGGAGTCCTTGGCTGATGGTTGTTCGAGATTCGAGGACGAATCTAGTTTGGTGGGGGAGAATTGTAACATCCGTGAACCAGAAATCCCGGTTTGGGATGTGCATCGATCGATGCAGTTGGAGCATCGGTCGATGCTAGCTCAATTCTCTGCGTTTTGACTTAAGTCAAATGCTGCGTTTTGGTCAAAAGAGAAAAGAAAACCCTTAGGGTCGATTCTTTTGGTCTCATTTTCGTGGTGTGGCCGTTTTTGGAGAGAAGAAAAAGAGAGAAAAAGTTCTTGTGAGTTCTTGGTGATTTCTTGGAAATTTGGGGCGTTCCTGTAGAGATCTGTAGCTGGGATCGTTGTAGGAGCTTCCTAGAGACTAGTTCTTGAGTGTTCGAGGTTTAGTTCTTCTGTGGCAAAGGTAAGTGCAGGATCATGGCTTATCTAAGCTAGAGAATCCATTAATCTGCTTGTTGTGTGTTGTTAGACGTATTAGATTGTAGCTATGGACGTTAGGAAGCTTTCTTGTGGCTTGGGATCGAGTTTTGTGGTTGTAGGAACGGAGATCCGGCGAGGAGTTTCGGGGAAATCACGGTGCTCGACGTTGCGTCGATCGATGCATAACTTGTATCGGTCGATGCAAGTGCGAGGACGGCGCGTAAAACTCTAGGGTTTTCGTGTGCGTCGAGCATGCGTCGGTCGATGGAGACTGGGTATCGGTCGATACAGCTTCTGTGTCGATCGATGCTTCCCCATTTTGCATCGGTCGATGCATGTGTGGCGTCGGTCGATGCTAAGTCCTGGTTTGTTATTGTCGTTTGTTGATTGCTGTGTGATGGTTATTGATACTCTATTGCTTGTGTGTATAGCCCAGTAGATGGGATGATTGCCTTACTGAGTGTTTATAAAATACTCATGCATTGCAATATGTGTTTGTGGTGCAGGTAAAGGCAAAGTGTGAACGTGGAATCCATGCAATGAAGAGGAGGATGTTCTAGGGTCTCGGTTTGATGTTGTCTGGCTTGCTAGGTTGCTAGAGTTGAGTCATTAGAACATTGCTAGGTTGCTGGTTCTATGATTTTCTGCTATTTGGTTATTGGATATAGTTGATGTTATGAATATTGGTTATTTATATTCTATTGGATTAATTTTTATTGGATATTGATTGGTATTGGATATTCCGCTGTTGATTGTGATTGTGGTTAGGTGGCTAGTGGGTATGGGACTACTAGTTGTAGTTTATATTATTATTATTATTATTATTATTATTTATTATTTATTAAAAAAAAAGGTCGGTCGTTTCAGATAACCTTGTGTCTTACCTCCTCCACCTTCCTCACTTGGGGAGATAACATTTCGTCAAACCTCCTCCACCTTCCTCCCTTGGGAAGATAACCTTGTCTCTAACCTTCTACACCATAGAGAGAACCTCGGTTCTGCCCTCCTCCTGTGTGGAGAAAACATGTTCACTTCTTTTTGCTATCTCAAAATTGCTTGCTCTAACAACCAATGAAAGTAAACACCTTTTTTCTAACGTCACACAAATTTTTTGATAGTAACTAATGTTAAATTTTCCAATGTATTCGTGGAAGTGTCTTTGACACACTATGATGTAGTCTCTGTCTCTGTAACGCCTCAACCGTCACCTTGCTTAGTGAGCCCATGTCCACTCTCAGTCCATGTGCTCACCTTCCTAAGTGGACCCTACAACTATTCTCGGCTCATGGACCCACCAATATTTGATGGCCGGTTTGTTATGTCTGGAAGGCTTTAAAAAACTGTTTACCAATCCTACAAATCAACAAATGATATTTTCTTGTGTTTTGTCCTCACTCGCACAGTTCTGACAATCAATTTCAGGAAGGTCACCCATCATGAAATTTTTTCAGGACCTTTGACTGAAAAAGTAAGTGCATTTTGGTGATATATGTAGCCAAAATCAATTATTTTAAACCTTTCCGGAAACCAGGATGCTCTAGTCTTTGAGCTCTTATGGATCTATCAACAATGATTTATGTTTTTCCAATCTATATATCTATGTTTGTTATAATCTTGTGTTTGATTAGCCTATTTTATTCATCCATTAGATTGATGAGCTTCTACTCGTTATCTCCCTTTGGGATTGAAGAATAATGGTAACAATTATGGGTGCAAAATAAAAAAAGGGTTTATGACCAACCAATCAAGGTTGAGAAATTAGAAAAAAATCAATTTGAATTAAATAACCAATAGAAAATTATAAGCATAGTAATATATGAATCCCAAATAATTCAAAGATGAACACTATTAATTGTATTTTTGTATTATTAATATTTTTAAATTTATTGTAATCAAATTCTTCTTATTAAATAATAACTTTTACATATGTCAAAATCTGAAATTGATAACTTGACACATGTCAAAATATGAAATTGATAACTTGATATATGTCAAAATCTTGTTAATGGCTAACTTTCAAAATCCAAGTTTATATAATAAGATGTATGCATATATTTAAATAATAATAACGTATACTAAAGTTGCATGCATGTATAACGTATACTAAAGTTGCATGCATGTATTTATCTTATAATACGTATAAGTATTAGGCATGCATGTATGATTATACATAGTAGTTTAAATCAACTTATGTAATAGGATAATGAAGTGAAGCGTATACTTTAGCCAAACACTACAAGAATTTTGACGTTTCGTAGCATCCGAATAACGCTATCTAAAGATGCTATAGCGTTTTAACAAACGCTTTATCATCGCCCGTGATAATAGGTCCGCCACTTTTAATAGCGGTTTTTGACATTGCGATTGTGTCTTCATCAAATATAGCGCCTTCTTCTATGCTATCGTAAATTCAACAATAGCATTAATACTTTGCTATTAATTGTTACACCAAATTTTATAAAAATTACTATTTTCCAGGATTATTTTTTGGTTTTGATATAATTTTACAAATTAAAAGAGAAAAATGCCATAATTTTATTATATTTATATAATACAATGATACAAAATATTCATTACAAAATATGTTGAATTTAAAGCTAACACAAATTTCCAAATTCAGACTACTGCCGTCTTGTAATCACTTCAAGCTCTCCAGCTCCACTCAACACGTCTTCTTAGTCCAAATCATCTTATGAGTCCCCTGAGAAGAAGCTAACAAAAAATTCCAACATTCAGAAATTCTTACAAGATACTAGATACTAGTAGTCAATGAGAAGAAAGACTATTACTTCACGACAAAGAATTTTTGAACTCACTTAATTATACAACTCCACCATTGCAATTTCTGATGACTTTAAGAGACTCTAAGTCTTTAAAGGTCATCTCGAAATCAAGCTATCATATTGCTATAAAGAAACATAAAACACACAACAAATCGTTTATTGAGAGCTAATAAACAAGATTAGGGTTGAAATTAAACTTCCCTTGCTTCTCATCTGAAGATCAACTTTAGGCCCTTTTTATCCAGATTAAAATCTCCATCTTGAAATGTTCCACTCCTGTTTTCAAATCGAGTTCAATAAACATTCATATTCACAGAAGCTATTCAAACCCAGAAAAAATGGTTAAAGACTTCAGATCCCAGATTACTTTTATCTGCAATTCGCTAAAGGAAGAAAAAAAAAAAAAAAAGAGTATAATTAGAAGTTTTGAATCAAAGAATCAATGGAGAAGAAAACAGATAACATCCTTTTGCAACAAACAAATCAGATCTACAAGTCAAAACCTGTAATCACAACTGGAGCTGCAAAGATAACAACATAATCTCACTGAACCTAACCACATAAATACTTTTCTCAATGTTTTTTTTGAAATCAATCCCACACTCGGAAGAAACGAAAGATCTCTAGATCTGCAAGCGAGACCTTCAGATCTGATTTCAAAAGACCAAACTCATAGCTAAGCGACTAAAGTGAAACGAAGAAATGCAAGTATTTAATTACCTCAGATTTCACAATACATATGAAATAAAATGAATAGATCTGGCAAAGACGAAGAGAGATCTATGCGATGGTGGCTAGGGTTTCAAATCCCGATCTCTCTTGCTTCGACGGTGGCTAGGGATCGATTTCAAAAGAAAAAGTGAGAGGGAGAGAAACGACATGATAAAAAGTGGATTTACCGAAGAAGGCATCACTAGGGTTTTGTTATATGCAGAAAAGGAAGATGATTCATCTGGTTTTGAATCTGGGTAAGGATTTCGTCGGATGAGAAGCATGGTTCTAAATCTGGGGAATTGGTAAGCAAAAAGTAAACGAGTGTGAGAAAAAGCTTGAGAATATGGACAGAGATAATAAGAAAAAAGCTTGAGAAGTGGAACAATGGAGTGAGAGGAAGAATGAAAAATTTGTTAGCCGCTCTATTTTTTCACCAATACTTGGCGAAAAATAGATTTATTTTTCCGCATCAAGTATGCATAGCGTTTAGAAAATATGTATACTACAATTAAAAAAATATATTCTTAAAAATAAAACATGACCAGTAAACATAGCGTTTACATTTTAACAAACGCTATCTAAAACTATGGGATATATCAACTATAGCAAAAAGAGATAAAACGCTATGTTATAGTGCTATCAATTGTCAAATTTCTTGTAGTGAAAACTTTAAATTAATCAATCATAACTCAAATTATAAAAATATATATGATTATAGAAAAATAAGCAAATTATGAAATAATTAAGCTTTAGACGTAAAATCATGTTTGTCATAAAATTAAAATTAAAAATTTGATAAAAATTGTTTCCATAAAATTCAACCATGTCTGAAATTCAATAACAACATAAAGTAAAGCCAAAAGCCAGAAACATAAATTGTAGGTAATAAATAAAATAAAGGTCATAAATAAAAATCCATGGAAAACTCAAAAGCACTATTACTCTTCGAGCAAATCAGAGGTCCGACACCTCTTAGCCCAATGGTCCTCTCCTCCACACCGGTGACAAACGCTTTCATATGGCACTTTCTATTGTTTGTTACCGGTCCACTTCTTCTTGAAAGAATGGTTCTGAACTGGTACTCCACAACCTCGACCATATTCGTGTCGACGATCACGACCGCGTCGCTCTTTCTTACTGAAAGATGCCGTGTTCGTTTCGGGAAGCGGTGCAGATCCAGTTGGACGCATATCATTATTGTGCAGCAATAACTGGTTCTGTTCTTCAGCCACAAGAAATGAAATCAACTGAGAATACCTAGTAAACCCCATTACACGGTACTGTGTTTGTAACAGCATAGTGTTTGGATGGAAAGTAGAGAAAGTTTTCTCTAACTTGTCCTTCTCCGTTACCTTTTCACCACATAGTGCCAATTTGGAGGTAATTTTGTGCAAAGCGGAGTTGTACTCATTAACAGACTTATAGTCTTGGAGTCTCAATTGTGTCCATTCAGATCGTGCTCTTGGTAGAATCACCGTTTTTTGGTGTTCATACCTTTCTTTCAAATCGCTCCAAAGAACGACTGGATCTTCCACGATCTAATACTCATTTTTAAAACTCTCGTGGAGGTGATGGCGAAGCAACGTCATTGCTTGTGCCTTCTTTTGCTCATCTTCTTTGTTTCCATGGATGATCGTATCACCCAGCCCTTTGGATTTCAACCACAACTTGGCATCAAGCGCCCATACCAAGTAATTGTCTCCGGAGAGATCAAGGGCAGCAAAATCAAGGCTTGAGAGTTTCGACATGGTCACTATATATGATTAACACACAACACAAATTAAACTTGACTCAAAAATATTTAAACGTATGCATGATTATACTTACACAAAGTACGTAGAAGCATATGAACGTGTGCATGTATCTATATACTAGTGCATGTAAATTATTATGTATCATATAATAACATTAATAATATGTATATATGAGATTACGTAATATGAGTGCATGTATTACATATTATTATAGTACGTACGAGTGCAGATATCATATAATAAAAATAATATGCATATATATGAGTACGTACGAGTGCATATACCATATAATAAAAGTAATGATATGCATAAGTAATTTTGTAAAAACAAGTTATATCATGTATCATATAGGTGAGTAATACTATTGATTTAATAAACAATATAGAGAACATAAGGCCACGAACACATATAATAAAATCACGAACATAAGATGCAGTATTATAGTAAAGCATCCTATGTTGCGATATGTATAGCAAACGAGCCGTAATCATTGACTAATTAAATAATTAACTGTGTATATAAGATCAGAGCATGTGTACCAGAGACAAGAGATGAGAAACGTGCGAGATCTGGGGAGACAAAACACGAGAGACGTCCGAGGCGGTGACGGCCGCTACTCAACTCGGTGGCTAGGGTTTTTTTTCTTAAGACAGCTAGGGTTAGTGATTCGTGCTAATAACGTATTAAAGCAAGAGATTTTAGGGAAAAACTTGTCTTATTCCATAGACATAATAGAGTATATATAGGAGATATAACTTGGTGAACCAGCATTAGGTTATAAACTTATGGACTATTAATGGGCTTCAATGGGCATCCACTAAAACATAACATATAATTATTTCTCATACGTAAAATTACAAAATTTTATTATATAAATTTTGATGTCAAAATTACTAATTAACAAGATTATGACATGTGTCAAATATATTGATTAGATGTTACCACATGTCAAAAAAAAGATTTATAAACATAAGAGAGCTAATTATATTTACAGAATTTTACATGTTTATATTTTAAAACATTTATTTCCCCAAATCAAAAAAGGAAAACTAACAAAACTTATTAAAACTTGATGCCAAAATTACTCATTAACAAGATTATGACATGTGTCAAATATATTGATTAGATGTTGACACATGTCAATTTTTTTTTAAAACAAACGTAGTAGGACATCTAATTATAGTTACAGAATTTTACATGTTTATATTTTAAAATATTTATTTCACTAAATCAAAAAGGAAAACTAACAAAACTTATTAAAGCTTGATGTCAAAATTACTCATTAACAAGATTACAACATGTGTCAAATATATTGATTAGATGTTGACACATGTCAAAAAAAAATTATAAACGTAAGACAGCTAATTATATTTACAGAATTTTACATGTTTATATTTTAAAATATTTATTTCCCTAAATCAGAAAGGAAAACTAACAAAACTTATAATAGAAAGCTTCCTGTCAAATTTACTCATTAACAAGATTGTGACATGTGTCAAATATATTGATTAGATGTTGACACATGTCAATTTTTTTTTAAAACAATTGTAGTAGGACATCTAATTATATTTACAGAACTTAACATGTTTATTTCCCTAAATCAAAAAAGAAAACTAACAAAATAAATATATTTTATATGATATGGTAATTATATTATACGTGGTTTTTCAATAAATTTGACAAGTGTAAGCAAAAACTTAATTTATTAAGCATGTATATTAATCAATAAATAATGAATAACAAAGTTAAAAAGAATAACATAAGTTATTTAACATAATTTTAGTCAGATATAAATTGTATTTATCGTTGTAATATAATTTTTTATTGTAAGTAAGTACACAAAACCTTGAAAGAATAAATAAATTAAAAAAAATCAATACATGATTCGTATAAGTATAGTTTTACATGTTTTATTTTAAAGTTTTAATGCATGTAGTAATATGAGAAACCTGAAAGAAAATAGAAAAATACATTTGTATGAATGAATTTTTGGTTAATTGATTAAAATTGACAAAAGTATTACTTATGAAACTATGACATATAGAAGAATAATATTTAGGATATTTTTGGATTTCCGAAAATTTTGTGGATGTTAACTGATATTTTTACTGATTATATTTATTGTTAAATTTAAAATACTAACCAATATACATATTATCTCATATGTGCTCATATTATTTTTGTTATTAAAATTTTAACTAATCCATGAAAAAAGTAAATTATGGTTTTACGATGAAATAAATAGTTAAATGTGATTACTAAACTAAATGTCTAACGATGAAATTTGTTTTAGATTAAATAGATTCAAAAGTTTTCAAATATTAATATGTATCATTTAAAAAAATTTCATTCAAGAATATTAGTAATTTTTAATGTTTAATTTTATAATTTTAACACATGTATTTATGTAATGCATATGTCAAAACATAAGATAATTTGAAAAAAAAAATTATAAGAAAAAAACTTCAGTTATTGAGAACTTATCTGTATCTTTATATATGTTTTTATTTTATAAATTTTACTCATTTTTAAAATTGATTATGACATGAGGTAAAATTAGTACTTATGAGATAACAACATAACAAATATATCTTAAATAATGTTGATTGAGTTTTTTTTTGCATATTTTGTTAATTTTGATTGAGTTTTTTTTTTGCATATTTTGTTAATTTTATTTATATTTTCAGTTCTTACTAAGATATAGATTTGATATGATGTATTAATGGTATTTGATATAAAATATTTAGTTCTTTGCATTAAGATGAAATGTGTAATTAAACTTAAAATATGGTCTATTACAATATATATATATATTTAAATGGTACTTCCTGTCCTATAAGAGTTTTTGGGTAAAAGCACAAAAATTAATAAAAAAATAAATATTATGTCATTTATAAAACTTCTACCAATAGGAAATATACTACATAATTCAAATAGTCATAAATTGTTATATTAATTAAAATTGTACATAGAAATTTGAGAAAATATTATAAAACTCTTATATAATGGAATTGAGAGAGTATTAAATGAAATATGAGAGGTTCATATTCAATATTAAAATTTTATAAGATAAAATCTAAAAAAATGTATGTTACTATTTAAGTATTTTTAATATGGGGCATTCTCAAAAATACCCCTTTTTCAATTTCCTTTTTAAAAATACCCCTCCATGTTGACTATTTTTAAAACTACCCCTCTTTATGAACAAAATGACCAAATTACCTTTTCTTTAAATGATAACAAGAATGTACAGTCACCAAAATCAAAAAAAAAATTCCCGCCAAAAATGAAAAATTTTCCCGCCAAAATTTTTTTTTCCCGCCAAAATCAAAATTTTTTCCCGTCAAAAAAAAAATTTCCCGGCAAAAAAAAATATTTTCCCGCCAAAATTGAAAAATTTTCCCGCCAAAAAAATGAAATTTATACCTTATAAAAACATTGTAAATCCTTTTAAACACCTTGTAAAACCTTTTAAAAGCGTTTACAAGGTGTTTAAAAACCTTTTAAAAGCGTTTACAAGATGTTTAAAAACCTTGTAAAAGCGTTTACAAGGTGTTTAAAAACTTTTTAAAAACCTTATAAAAATATTTTAAAAGCATTTATAAGGTGTTTAAAAACCTTGTAAAAGCTTTTACAAGGTGTTTAAAAACCTTTTTAAAAACATTTTGAAAACCTTTTAAAAACCTTGTAAAAGCGTTTAAGAGATGTTTAAAAAACCTTTTAAAAACCTATTAAAACCTTTTAAAACTCTTTTAAAAATCTTGTAAAAGCGTTTAAAAGGTGTTTATAAGGTTTTTATAAGGTTTCTTCTACCTTATAAAACCTTTTAAAAACCTTTTAAAAACCTTGTAAATTTTTTTTGGCGGGAAAATTTTTGGCGGGAAATTTTTTTGTCGAAAACTTTTATCAAAATTTTTAGGACAAAAAAAATTTTGGCGGGAAAATTTTTTCGAAAAATTTTTGGCGGGAAACTATGTCGGAAATTTTTTGGCGGGAAAATTTTGTTTTTCTTTTTATTGAATAAAATATGTTTTATTTAAGGGTAAAATGGTCATTAAAAATTAAAGGAGGGCAAAAATAAAAATTGTCAGAGGGTATTTTTGAAAAGGGGTATATCAAAAGGGGTATTTTTAACAAATTCTCTAAATAATTTTTTAATATTTACCCGCGTAATAACGCGGGCCTTATCTAGTTAATAATATAAAACTTACAAAATATGTATTTTTTCAAGCTATTATATTTTACATATGATTTTATTGCATACTGTTTTATCTAAAATAAAATTTTAAAATAATCATATAAATTATATTTTATAATAAAATTATAATATAAAAAAAAAATGAAAGAACAGATCCTAATCTAGTTTATATGATAGAAACATAGTCAATTTCATAGATGATCATGTTTTGTGGAGTTCAATGACAAGGACCGATCGAACTATCTAAATTATAATACATGTTTTCATTAACTTTTGGGTATTGCAAATTTTCTCATTGCCATATTCTTACTTATAACATTCTCTACATATACAATGAAGTTTATTAATTAAGTTTGAAAAAAAAAAACTGAGACAAGAAAAGACAAAATAAAAAAATTATTGTATATGATTTATTCATTTCATGTGTTAATTATTACTCGTTTGAAAAAACAGAAAACGCATTTCTATATACTGATTCTAAATTTGATTCATATCTAATAGTAATAGATAAACAAATTGTAACCATCAGATTAACGAAAATTTTGGTTTAAACAAACATTTTTGCACTCTTATTTTTGCCGTGTCACCTTTATACGCTCTCCACCCATCATTCAAACAAACATTTTCTTAGTTTCCTTCATTTTTGTTTCTTAGTTTCTCCGTTTGATGTTTTTTTCCTCTGATAATTTTTGTAGGTGAATTTTTTTTAAAAAAATTGTATATCTATCATTTTCTTACCTTTTTCGATCCGTTATTTTTTATATATATAAAAGAATCTGCAAAAATATAAACCTGCAGTTTTGGAGATGAATTATTGTTTCTCTCTGAACAATACTTTGGAGTCTTGAACTATAGAGATGATTTTTTTTTTTGAACATGTTTTTTTACCAATCATCTTGTTTTCCTCGATTTTTTTAGTGTCATCAACTTCTGTTATGGAAAAAGTGAGTGTTGAAAAACTAGTTTTCCGGGATAATTAATAATCATTTTGTTCTTGGATGAAATTAAAAAAAAAAAAAAAAAAAAAAAAAAAAAAAAAATTACCTAAAAAGAGATCTATGCAACTCGCAATGTCAAGCTCCAAGATGAAAAGCCTCTTAAAAGGGCTCCGATACATTTCTCAAGTATTTGGTAAGGTTCACCCTCGACCTCTTGTTTTCTTCTTCTTCTCTTTATTGTCAAAGTTTATATCATAAAATTTCGAACCTCGTCAGTTTTAAATCACTATATATGCGATGCTATCACGTAGAATATATGCATAATGCATGCATTGTAATTACGTACGTTTGTGTGTGTAGATGATTTAATATACTTTTTTTGGGTGTATATGTGTGTGTTTGTTTTTTCAAATGACGGTAGAAAGTGAAAAAGAAGAAGAAATACAAATCGGAAATCCAACGGATGTAAAGCATGTTGCACATATCGGTTGGGATGGACCATCCGCTAATGCCACCGCACCAAGTTGGGTATATATGTTTTTACTACTCTTTCTCTTCTTCTTCTTCTTCTTCTTCTTCTTCTTCTTCTTCTTCTTCTTCTTCTTCTTCTTCTTCTTCTTCTTCTTCTTCTTCTTCTTCTTCTTCTTCTTCTTCTTCTTCTTCTTCTTCTTCTTCTTCTTCTTCTTCTTCTTCTTCTTCTTCTTCTTCTTCTTCTTCTTCTTCTTCTTCTTCTTCTTCTTCTTCTTCTTCTTCTTCTTCTTCTTCTTCTTCTTCTTCTTCTTCTTCTTCTTCTTCTTCTTCTTCTTCTTCTTCTTCTTCTTCTTCTTCTTCTTCTTCTTCTTCTTCTTCTTCTTCTTCTTCTTCTTCTTCTTCTTCTTCTTCTTCTTCTTCTTCTTCTTCTTCTTCTTCTTCTTCTTCTTCTTCTTCTTCTTCTTCTTCTTCTTCTTCTTCTTCTTCTTCTTCTTCTTCTTCTTCTTCTTCTTCTTCTTCTTCTTCTTCTTCTTCTTCTTCTTCTTCTTCTTCTTCTTCTTCTTCTTCTTCTTCTTCTTCTTCTTCTTCTTCTTCTTCTTCTTCTTCTTCTTCTTCTTCTTCTTCTTCTTCTTCTTCTTCTTCTTCTTCTTCTTCTTCTTCTTCTTCTTCTTCTTCTTCTTCTTCTTCTTCTTCTTCTTCTTCTTCTTCTTCTTCTTCTTCTTCTTCTTCTTCTTCTTCTTCTTCTTCTTCTTCTTCTTCTTCTTCTTCTTCTTCTTCTTCTTCTTCTTCTTCTTCTTCTTCTTCTTCTTCTTCTTCTTCTTCTTCTTCTTCTTCTTCTTCTTCTTCTTCTTCTTCTTCTTCTTCTTCTTCTTCTTCTTCTTCTTCTTCTTCTTCTTCTTCTTCTTCTTCTTCTTCTTCTTCTTCTTCTTCTTCTTCTTCTTCTTCTTCTTCTTCTTCTTCTTCTTCTTCTTCTTCTTCTTCTTCTTCTTCTTCTTCTTCTTCTTCTTCTTCTTCTTCTTCTTCTTCTTCTTCTTCTTCTTCTTCTTCTTCTTCTTCTTCTTCTTCTTCTTCTTCTTCTTCTTCTTCTTCTTCTTCTTCTTCTTCTTCTTCTTCTTCTTCTTCTTCTTCTTCTTCTTCTTCTTCTTCTTCTTCTTCTTCTTCTTCTTCTTCTTCTTCTTCTTCTTCTTCTTCTTCTTCTTCTTCTTCTTCTTCTTCTTCTTCTTCTTCTTCTTCTTCTTCTTCTTCTTCTTCTTCTTCTTCTTCTTCTTCTTCTTCTTCTTCTTCTTCTTCTTCTTCTTCTTCTTCTTCTTCTTCTTCTTCTTCTTCTTCTTCTTCTTCTTCTTCTTCTTCTTCTTCTTCTTCTTCTTCTTCTTCTTCTTCTTCTTCTTCTTCTTCTTCTTCTTCTTCTTCTTCTTCTTCTTCTTCTTCTTCTTCTTCTTCTTCTTCTTCTTCTTCTTCTTCTTCTTCTTCTTCTTCTTCTTCTTCTTCTTCTTCTTCTTCTTCTTCTTCTTCTTCTTCTTCTTCTTCTTCTTCTTCTTCTTCTTCTTCTTCTTCTTCTTCTTCTTCTTCTTCTTCTTCTTCTTCTTCTTCTTCTTCTTCTTCTTCTTCTTCTTTAGAGATCGTAGATTCAAAATCTTGATTTTATATATATTTGACTTTTTGAGAACTTTTTTCTTGAAATGTACGTTGAATCGATTTGGTTAATGTTATGTGATTTGAAAGATGACTGAGTTCAAAGCTGGCGAGGGATTCGATGCCGGTGAAGGAGGCGGAGAAGACGATTCCTCCGTGAAATGTACGTCGGAATATGGTGGTCAGTCCAGAGATTTACCAAAGCTACCAAAATCTACGAGGAAAACAGTGTCGGAGAAAGGTTCTCCCACAAAGGAAAAATCATCGGACAAAACTAAACGCCGGTCTTCGAACAAAGGCACATCGTCCTCGTCAAGGAGACCAAAGGAAGCGTCTGAGCAAGAAGACCTTTCTTCATGGCCTCGTGGATTACCGGAAATTCCAAAGAAGTCGAGGAGGAAGAAGAAGTCGACGAAAGAAACCGTTAACGGAGGTTCGTCAAGATCGACAAGAAGATCTGATGTGGACAACATGTCGGAATATATGTCTGATACTGGTTCGGTGAGATCTATGCCTCAATTCGACAATAGAGATGATTTTTGAAAAAGAGACTTTGCTCTGGTCCACATATGGCTAATTTTCTTTGAACCCACCAACATTAGATTTTAGTGTATATTCATTCTTGTGATGTTTTATTGACTATGCAAATGCAAGAAGCTTTTATTTATTTATTTTTGCTTTTTTAAGATAACATGCATGAGAGTAAAAATAACAGTCTAGTGATCTTTTACCATTTTCTCGGTGGCTTTATCCAAATCAGTTGTTTTGAAGCAGTCGCAATTCCACTAGCTAGCGACCAGCCTACCAATCACATAATAGCATTTTTTTTTATATCAAAAACAACTGATATGTATGATTCACAAATCACAATTATAAGAACCAGTTATGTTGAAAAAAGATAGTTAGTGGTGCAAATATAATGAGATTACGTCACTTAGTTTGCTTTGTGATATGCAAAGACTATAGATATATGGCCATCAAGCACCAACATTATAATTTGCAGTTTGATATAAGTCAGATATAACAAATGAGATCTTTCTATATGTAAATGGGGAAATTAGGCTATTCTAAGATATGAGGACCTATATAATCTCTTTACTTTCTAGTTTTTTAGGCACCATTACCTTTAGCTTTTTTATCCAATAGTTGAACTTATATAAAGATCATTATAATGTTTAGTTTGATCAGTTTTAGTGTTTTTAAGTTTGTCTAGAGTTTAGAGTTTCAGTCCCTTCCTTTTAGTATTGTAATGATCCTAGAAAATACTAATAATCTAGAAATAACTTTCATTTAAATCCATGCATGTGTAGCTCCTATTGAATTTAAAATCAAATTTAATACTAACTCAAACTAATTAATTATAAGAGCATCAATGATCAACCCACTAAAATCTTGTATTTTGGGACTACGAGAACATGTGGCTTCACATCCATCTTCTTCACTACAATCTAATGGGATGTTAACCCATACAATTTCCGAGTATGACTCAATTTCCGAGTATGACTCAATTTCCGAGTATAATTGCATACTTATTTTCTTCAAAGCTAGTTTAAGCTGGTCGTCATACAATTTCCGAGTATGATTCCACTATGACTCAAAGTCGAAGACAGTAATCATCGAATCATGGCATCATCTTTCAAACTCAAGCGAGAAAAAGAAAAGTAAAAACAAAAAAAAAATGCTTATTATGATGTTCACGAGTCTCTAGTCCGTTTTCACCTTTGCAGTAGATTTGTAATAGGCATAGAGCTGAGAACCAGACACCAATGTTCCATAAAAATTGATTATCTATATACACCATAAAGGCATAAACAAAACAAAAACAAAACGTTAACAAATCAAGTTACTCTATCTAACTGAAAAACATCAAAGTTTTTTTTGTGTTAAAAGAAAAATACTTACAAGGATGCAAAAATCGATTTTGTCGATCAAAGAGAAAGCAGTCCAAGCTATATAGTTGAGGAAACCAATGAACGTTAACCAAAACGGCGGTATATACTTATCGGTACTCTCCATCTCCAGCACTTTCTGTACATAAAACGGCTCATCGGTACTCTCCGGCTCCAGCGCTTTCTGTTGTTTCGTGCAATAATTTAATGAAATCAATAACTCTTAACCATCCATCACTGAGAGAGAGAGAGAGAGAGAGAGAGGACTTACAATGAGGGAAATTATGTGAGATTTAGGCATAAGGTTAATGAAGGAGATATTGCAAATAACACCAACGAACGTTTGTTTGCCAGATGAACTTTTAATTGCGAAAACCGTTATGAGAACAATCACTACTACACAAGTGATCTGAACCAAAAGACGTGACACAATGTACCTCTGCACATATACATACATCTTCATCATCATTAATAATTAGATAAATATCCTAAAATAGCACTCAAACACAAGCTGAACAATTATAGTTTACAATACACAAACTTCCAAAAATAACACTAAACAAACGTTTAATTTTGAAATATGGTAATAATTATATATGAGTTCTAAATAAAGAATATTAAAGATTGAGGAAACATACCCGGAGGTTTTTCTCGTCACCGCAGTTGATGAAGAAGACAGTTAAAAAGAAAGCTTCAACTCCCAAACCGAAGCCACCAGTTATTAAAAGGAAGAGACTACTATTCTCGTTAAGAAGGGGAAGTCCATAGAGAACCCACAACATATAGTGCATCACCGAATCTAGAAGATAATATGGCTTATGTCTCGGCACTGCTTTATTGTTCACTAGCTTTACCACCGGAGGTCTGTATATATATATATATATGTGTGTATCATAATGATCAATATATAGACTCATAAATACTAAACAGATTGTTAAAAGGATTATATTAATATGTCAAACTAGGTACCGAATACAAGAATCCAGTAAATTTCATATAATTTTGAAATTGCGAAAAGAAAATCAAAAGGGATACTTACACTGTAACACCAGTGAGACCAATAGTAAGAAGACTCCCTGCATTTGAAGGTGGACAAAACTTATTAGTCACATAGCGATGGCGAATGTGTGCTATGTACATAAAACTATATTAGTTTCAAATCGAATAACATATAAATTAAATGAAGATGAAGGTGTATTTGTATATGCGTTTTCAGAAGAGATCCACACACAGAACACACAAAATTGATGCTTGGTCGGATTCATATCACTGTTTTACAACTATATTAAACGTATACATATGGCATGAAATGGTGAAATTTACGAGAAGGAGATCGTACCGATAACTCCCATGATAAAACGAACTTGTATCAAGTCAATCATTTTGAAATTGACGGACAGAGAGAGAGTTGATGACGAAGAGCAGAAGATGAAGATAAAGACGATAAGTAGTAAGGCGTTCGTAGAGACGTTGCGGTGGAAACGCTAAGAGTCAACGCCAATCATGAATGTTTTTACATGATTCACTCGTGTGACGAAAAAAGTGGAACTGCTCTAAAAGGTGGAAGTGTTATCAATCATTTTGCGAGGTTTGGGTTATCTTTCAACAAATATCAATCATTTTTTTAACTAAAATATTCTGGTAAAGAAAATATTTGACTTGAGTTAAAAAAATCGACCACATGTTCGAATATGCTTTCAATATCCTCTGATTCAAATTTTAAATTAACATTAAAAAGTAACAAAATTTATTTAAAATTTTATTCACAAAAAAACTCTAATTTTACCTACAATCTATATATAATAACAATCCAAATATATGCGACTATCAGTTGTGTTTTTCCAACCGTACCTTTTGGATATTTTCCAAAAAGTCGTGATGGATCATTGTAACGGTCATTTATGAAAAGTTACAACTGTTCATTGTATAGTTGTGTTTATTCGAACATTTGTTTCGTTTGAAATATATATATATATATATATATATATTTGTCTGTTTGAACTGTTTTCATTTTTTTTGCCATGACACAAAATCAAGTAATATTTCAATCTCAACGATTTATACATTTTTCTAAATTGTTTTCTAGCATTCATTCTTTTAAAAATCAAGAAATTCCTCTAATTCTTGATTTAATAAAAGACTTTTGGAATGATGAATCTAATTTACATCTTTTAGTTAATTTTCAATATAAAAATTTAATAAAAATACTCGAGTGTTTTTCCAAGAGTTAGATGGATTATATAGTGAGATTTTGGATTTGACTTTTCAATATAGTAATAAAGATGCTTCTATTTAAAAGCTGTTTTCTATTTAAAAGTTGTTTATATGGGTTGCATACATAGGAATTTGGAAGCTGCATTAACATTACTACAAAGTCCAGATCTGAAAATATATCCTCAAGCTATATGGCTATCTTGTATATTTTCATTTCTGTTAGACGGTTTAATTGTAGTAAACGTGAAATGAATCGTTTAAATGATATTCTTTTCTAGATAAAATTTCATCTCTTAAAAAAAAACAATGATTCTGATTCGTCATTTCAATATAAAAAGAGAAAATTCTTTCAGTCAACTAATTAGTCAACACAAAATTACTTTTATGAGATTTTGTAATTGTTTATTTGTTAGTTATAAATGTAATTTACGACATCAAATTATATATTTCTTACAAAATGTATAAAACGAATCATACATATTTCATGGACTTTTATTCAAATATTGGTGATAGTAATTCTTTTTCAATAAAACATCACATATTATTTATACCACTGCTTTTGGTTAGGCCAACGTATGGCTTTCTTCACTATTAAGATTAACAAACTGAACCAGCTGAATAGGTTGAATAATGATCGGCTGAATAAAAATGAGCTGAACCATCAAAATGAGCTGAAAGAATTGAATGAGCTGAAGAAACTGCAGAGAAATAAATTAGTATGCTAAATGGTGACCATTAAGTTGAATAGCTGAACACAAAAATATAATATTAATAATCTATTTATAATAGTATCAGAAATTATATATATAACTAAATTATATATTTAAATCTAAGAAATTAAAAGAATTAAAAAACTAATATATTATTAATTCATATTTGAAAATAAATATTGTATTACAAAATATTATATAAAATAAAATTTAACATTGCTGACGAACACTACGTCGACTTGCAGACCATATTTGCTCAGCAATTTGATCTCGGACGATCTTCATATAGTTTCCATCGTGTGTTTCTTCTTCCACTCCAATACCTTGATCATCATTCACATCATCATTAACATTTTGCTGCCCATATGAAACATCACTATCTTTATCAGCTTCTTCAAAGTCATCATCTTCAATATTATTCTTGCGAATAAAATTATGAAGTCCCATTGTAGCAAATATAACACGTCTTTGTACTGCAATATTATACCTTGGGAACTCATTTAAAACTCTCCATTTTTTCTTCCAAACTCCAAATGTACGTTCAATGACTGAGCGAAGGGAGGCATGCCATCTGTTAAACATCTCCTTGCTATTCCTTGGCGGCTCACCATAGAAAAACTCTTGTAGATGATACCTTGTGCCAACATTACTTTGCTTTCTATACGGAGCCAAATATCCACGTTTGTTGGCATAACCAGAATCTACAAGATAGTATCTGCCTTCCGCAGGGGTAGGAAACATACGATCATCACGAATCGCTGTTGATAACACACGCACATCATGAGCTGATCCCGCCATACCAACAAAGCAATATGTGAAAAGCATATCAAAGTCGCACATTGCCAAGACATTGAGACTCGTACTTCCTTTGCGGTTCACAAATCTAATGGTTTCTTGTCCTGGAGTCACCATAACAGGTACATGAGTCCCGTCTAAAGCTCCTATGAATCCACTAAAGTAAGGCCAATAGCGTTTATCTCTTTGTAGACGGTTTGATATAGCTTCAAGTTCTTGGGTAGTTCTTGGTCGTATGTAGTCCACAGCCATTCGTTCCATTGCTCCAAGAACTTCATGAAACTTCCGACATATTGTTTCTTGTGCATGACCAAACCTTAGACCAATGTCACCTTGAGAGTCATTCTGGCCACAAATCATAAGAAAGATTGCAACACTCTCATCAACAGCCATATTTTGAGTGTCTTGTAAGCTATACCTCCCTTGTAATATTTCACACAAACGCTGAAATGCCACTGTATTCATCCGTACCAGCTTTCGACATGAAATTTCACTAGCATAGATTTGCTTTCGAATCATGGCCCATCCACTGCCTCTATCTTGAGTTTCTGGTTCTTTGCAGAAGGATTTGCCATAATATTCCATCAACGGGGAAATGTCGGTCTCTAAGATTTCAGCTTCTTCAAGTAAAATCAGTTCTGCTATTTCTTCATCTGATAGATTTTCAATACCTCTCAAATGTAATTCTGCAATACGAAATACCTAGAAAAAACCAATGTTGAGATATTAATATATATACATATACGTATCAAATTGTTTGACATATATATATATATATAATTGTAACAAAATAATACCTTAGAATCCTCCGTAGCTTTAGAACTTGATGATGGACGACCAGCCTTTCGTTTATTTCTGATTTGAACAAAAAAAAATAAAAAATAAAACACCATTCATTCCAAACACCATTATTGCTTCACTTGTTTTACTACTAATAATTAAATGTTTATTTGATGGATATTTAAAACTTGAACTTCTAAATGACAAAGATACAGCAAGATAATGAAACCAAACGAGAAACTAACACTAACTTAAAATAACGTTTGCTAACTAATCAAGTCACTGAAACTAAACAATAGGAGTCTAATACACATCAAAATACATAGGGAGCTAGAGATATTACCTTTCACTCATGACTTCGATTGTTTTTGAAAAGAAAAGTTAAACCAATATTTTTGTGAAGATAAAGCTTGGTGAGAGCATTGTGTTAGGGACTGATTTTACGTACATGAGTATCTTCTATTCGTAACAAATTATCTAATTGAATGGATTTAGTTTTTGATTTTCCTAGATTCTCTAAACAAAACAATATTGAACATTAATAATTCATGTAAAAGTTAATTTTCCAAAAGAAAAAAATAAATAAATAGAATTCGTCAAACATTTGTTTGTTACATTATTTCTTTAAATGATAATTATAAACTATAAACATATAAAGATAATTAAATAATTAAACAGATTTATTAGATAAAAACCATGAAAAACAGAATTATTCGATTACATTCTTTTATTAACAAGAGCATTAAAATAAAAATAAAAATAAAAATAAAAATAAAAATAAAAATATTAAATCCTAGAAGGCTAGAACATAGAACAACAACGAACGCATGCATGTTTCGTTTATTGAGTTCGGGGAGACAATCCAAGCAAAGTCGAAAAGCTAGTCCCTGAAGAACCATCAGACATTCCATATCCGGGGTATAAACTCGTTGAAGCATTAGCATTTATTCCCGCCATTTGTGAATGAGTGGCTGGAACATAGGGAGTTGTGAAGCTGCTTGTACCTCTTAAATTGATATTATCACACGGATAACCATATCTATCAACGCCAACAAGCTTTTCCAAGAAATGAATTTTGTTCTCTTCATTCCGTAATTTCATAAATCCATCACGAAAGTCTTCCTCGTTCATCAACAACTTATTTGCTTCCCACCAAAACTTTCCCATTGGTTCAATGGCCAATATTTCTAATTCAGCCAAAGCATCTCCAAAAGTGGCTTTTGGATTATGTCGTGACCTTAAGACATCCAATAAACCTGTACGAGACTCTTCAAGACGTTGAAACCCTGTTTTAACTTGAGTCTCAAAGCTGATTCTTCTTCGATTGGTACGTCTACTGGTGCTCTTCCGAACACCCAAGTTTGATCTATTTGTACGGGAAGGAGAACTCCGTGCTTGTTCATTAGTAGTGGGTAGCGGTGATGGATCAGCTTGTGGAAGGTCCTCATCAGATGTTAGCTCTAAAGGAAATTGACTCCCATTATCGTCGGAAGCTTCATTCACTTCTATGTCATCACCAGTAGGTCCTTCATTTAAATTTTGTTCGAGGTGTGCGCGTAGAGTGTGCGGCGAATAACGTTCATCCTGCTCCACATCATGTTGACTATAAATTTGATCGAGTATCTCTTTGCATGGAAGAGGCTTGCTTTGCAACACTCGTACGTACTTGCCATTTTTCCCAAATTCCTAACATATAATGATAGAATTAATTATAAAATATGTAAATATGTGGTGATCAAGACTGTATGTTCATATGTTTTAAATAAGTAAATATATGTAACTATGTAAGTATAAATAAATACTGCATGTTCATATGTTTTAAACTCACCTGGACTCTCTCTTGCCACCAAAGCTCCGACATATCTATCTTTCCGGTTATGGAATTAACCGCAATACCAGTGCGTTTACATAGGTCGCGGTTACATTGCCATAAAAGCCGCATATAGTCGAGTCGATTTTTCATTTCAGGCTTCCAAGTCAACTTAGCTCCCGTCAGTTCAAAAAACTTTTCCACAATTTTTGCTTTTCCCGAATTGTCAGGTACTCTTGTGACATAGCTTTTTGATTTTAACTCCATGTTCACAAGTTCGAGAAATATTTCGGTATATCTAGGACTCCATACGTACTGCACAATTTAAAGTGTATAAGCTAAACAAATATGTGGTGATATATATATATATACATAATACATTTAAAATTGTATAAAACAAATACCTTAGGATCCTGTGTAGCTTTAGCTTTTCCCTTTGATTGTCCCTTAGAACTTGATGATGGACAAGTGTTTCCATTTTTGCTTCGCTTGTTTCTGATTTACAAAACATACCATTCAAATATAAGCAAAACAGAAAAGAAAACACCATTAATTTCAAACACATGCACTTTTGCTTTACTTACTAAGAATTAAAATGTTTTATCGATGTAAAAAAGCTTGATCTTCTAAACCACAAAATAAACAATTTACACAAACTAAAAGAACAGTGATACAAGTTATTGAAACTAATAAACTTCAAAATACGTAGAGAAATATACTTTTCACTCATGGCTACAATTGTTTATTATGAAAAAGGTGTTTAGCTCATAATTTTTTTTCCTGAAGATAAATCGTGATGAGCTATGTATATATAGGATCTGATTTTACTTTTGATGTTAATCAATAAAAATATTAATTATTCAAAAGAGTTTAAAATTGAGCTGATTTTGCGTACTAGAATATCTTTTATTCGTAACAAATTATGCTAATTTAAATTATTTAGTTTAATATTGAACATTAAATAATGTGAAAATTTTGCAAAAAAAAAGAATAGTTAGTGAACGATTACTTTGTTATATATTTCAAATATATATATATATAATAATAATAATTAAAAATATAAATTTAATTTACAAAAATAGATTTTCAAACTAACAATCTTTGACTTTCCTAGATTATCGAAATAACAATCTATATTTTGTCGATTGTTTTGTTAAATGATATTTTTTTAAAAACCAAAAATATTAATTTAAATATGTAAATTAAATAATTTTTTTTTTAAGTTTTCATCTCGTTCAAACTGTTCATCTTCTATTTTATGGTTGAACAATTTTCAGCCAAAAAGTGTTATTTTCCAGCTATAAGGTGGGACCCACTAAATTTGGGTTGAAAACATATTTACCTTAAATGGTGAGATTTTGGCTGAACAAGGTTGAAAACTACGTTCAACTCATTCAACCAGGTTGAAAAGTACAACCATTTGCAGCCTAAGTGTCATTCGTCCTGCATTCGATTACTCACGTAGCTTTTTTTATTTATTTATTTTTTATTTGGACAAAAACGATCACTCTCATAACTATACATGCATCTTTGAAAGAATTATAGTCACAACATCTTTGATAAGCATTTGAAGTTAATGTACAGTTCACCAGGATGGGATCAACTTTTTACATTTTTCAAACTAAAGTTTAAAATTTTCGTATATTTCATTTTTTTTTGGTACTGGATTTTGTTTTTTGGTAATGGAATTTCCGTATATTTCATTGCTAACTGTTTCGTTTATCTAACCAATGAGTAAATATGTTTTTTAAAGAGTTTCTATACATGATTTTTTGGTCATAGCTAGAGACATTTCTTTTCAAAATTATATTTTTGTTGAGTAGACAATTAAAAATTATGTTTTCTTTGGACAGCTCTACAATTTAACTGTGAGAATAAAAAAAACAAAAAAAATGAATAGCAAAATTGATTTTGCAACGTGCATCAATTAAAATCAGTTAATTGCTCCTCTCTCTAAGAATATTTTTAATCTTATGTAATAAGACATCTTAGCCGATCCATTACCTCTGTCTTGGCTTTATTACTCTTTCAATAGATTCCTTCACTTATCCGTACACATAGTCGGAGATCGATCAAAGCCTTTCTCTCTCATCTTAGCCGAAATCTGTTCCCAGAGATGTTTATTGGACTTGGATGTATTGAATAAACCATCCATACCGTTACGGAACATGATGTGTCTGCTCTTTTATTCGGCGCTTTCACTTTGTGATCCTCCATACCATTACGGAGAATTTGTTGAGGCCGCTGCTGAGATTGGTTTAGATGATGTTGGTGATGATGATTGTTATTTTGGTGATTGTTGTGGTGGTGAGGTTGTAGATCTGCTACTGCTTTATTGGTGGTGGTAGTGGTGACATCGATCAGCATATCGCGCATTGTGGCGGTTGAAGAATTTGGATCATCTTATAAGCAATATAAAAAATATTATTAAATACTTTTGTCTTACATAATAAGCATACAGATTCTATGTATATTTTCGGTTTAATTCTCATTGGGCAAGGCCAATTAATACAAGTTTCTTCACTTTTAAATGAAATATGGAATTGTAGAGGTTCATTTTAACTAATAAAATGTTCAAAAACAAGATAAAACAAGAAATCATTTTTTGGGCTTAGTATCCTCTTTTTCTGATAGAGTATTCGCTTCTATAGAAAATAGAGATTAGAACGGAAAAACATTTTCTCTTAGTCGAAAACTCTCGGATTTATTATCATTAGTAACCTAATTTGGTGTATTCTCGACGGGTGGTTAGAGTTTGTTCTTAGTTCTTCGAGCAGCCTTTCTCATTCAAGTACCGAATTCGTGGAAGTTGTGGGTTTGGTCACTGGAAATCGAGTGGTTAAGTGAGGATTTGCTCTTCAGGTTTGAATTAGCGGAAGGGTAAGAGGTTTAGGCTAGAGTCATGTCAGCAGCAATGGATAAGGCCTTAATGGTCATGTCGTTGGAGGAAGAGGAGGTCTATTTTGATATGCCAGATCTACCGCAGTTTAGATCGGGAGAACAGAATGCGCTAAGCTTTATAGGGAGACTTCTTAATCCAAAGAGCCAAAAGATGTCAAAGGATATCAATTGGTGACAGCTTGTCCTGTGGGAAGGTTATTTAAGGGTGAGGACCAGGGTTCGAGGAACGTCTGACGCACCAATAACCTACTGGTGGATTTGGATGTCCACAGTGAGGGGTTAGGATCGATGCCCTGCAGGGCCAGCTTGGGGTCCATTGGGGCGGCTAGCGGGGGGGGGGCTAGTGGGGTTTGCGGGACGGGTTGTTACAGAAAGATGGGAAGAAAAGTGGAACAGAAGAAACCAGAGCTAATAATAAAGGAAGGGGGGAACAAGTAGGAGTTCATCCAGTTTTAGGACATCCAAGAATAGCCCAATACGTTTTAGAAGGGATGAGACAATATTTGAGGATTGCTACACTGGAAGATAAAGCTCTTAGAATTGAAAAAGTGAGGAAGTCAGTCGCGGAAGCTGAAAAGGATCCTATTACCCAAAAGGTGGTACTTCGGTTAGAGCCGGCTCCTTTAACATCAAATGATTTTAGTAGAGGGAGAGGTGGTGTTTGGATATGAATCTTCAGAGGGGTCATCTAAGTTGATGTATGCAGGGTAGGGGAAAAAATAAGTTAATGGCAGATGCTATTCACGCTGATAGGAGTAAGAGTATACCTCTATCGACAGCGGAGACCCCTCGAGACCTGAATTTGGTGGACTATCCAATGTCTTTGTCTGACTTCCAGATTTGTTTAACGGCTTATGCTGTTGGCTTCAATGAAGCTGGCCCTTCCAGGACAAAGTCAGGAAGAGGAAGAGGAAAAGGAAGTGGTAGAGGGAGAAAGAGACCTTATGTGAGTAAAAGAGTCCCAAAATCTGGGGTGAAGCAGGGAGACTCAGGAGATATGGAGAAGAAACAAGGGTTGCAGGAAGGTTCTTTAGAAAAAAGGAAAGGAATGGAGAGCAAAATGGAGGGTCAAAAAGACGCAAGGCGCAAAAAACCAAGAGATGGTCCTAAATGAGGGACAGTCCAATATCTAATCAGCATAATTGGAACTGTCAAGGATTGGGGCGGCTCCAAGATCTGACAGTTCAACGTCTTATGGAAATGCGTAAGAAACATTTCCCTGAGATATTGTTCCTAATGGAGACGATGAATGGTAGAGATGCGTTAGTAGATATTATTGTATGGTTAGGGTATGAGAACTTTATACAGTGAATCCGGTGGGGGAGATGTGGCGGTTTAACACTTTTCTGGAAAAAGGGGGTAGAGGTGGAGTTTTTGGATGTAGACAAGAATGTTATGGATCTAAAGGTAAATATGTGTGGGTCTAGTTTTTTCCTTTCTTGTATTTATGGGAATCCTAACAATAGTTTCAGAAAAGAGGTATGGGAAAAACTGAGCCGGATAGGAGTTCAGAGAAAAGAGGAGTGGGGACTGATTGGTGACTTTAATGAAATTCTACACAATGGGGAAAAGTTAGGAGGCCCTAGAAGAAGTGAGGCGTCTTTTGTGGATTTTGCGGATATGTTAAAAGGGTGTGGGATGTCAGAATTGTCTGGTAAGGGTAATGGGTATACTTGGGGAGGACGTAGGGGTGATATGTGGATCCAATGTAAACCGGATAGATGCTTTGGAAACAAAGAGTGGGTCAAAAGATATCCAGCTTCGAACCAGGCGTTCCTAGAGAAAAAGGCTCGGACCATAGACCAGTACTAGTCCAACTAGTATCTTCCCAAGAATCTTATAGAGGACCTTTCCGCTTTGATAAAAGAATGTTGCAAAAGCCTTTGGTAAAGGAGTCAATTAAAAAAGCTTGGGAAGCGTCCTCGTCGGTTTATGGTCAAAAAGTGACAGAGAGTCTAAGAAGATGCAAGAAAGCTCTAAGCAAGTGGAAAAAGGAAAATGTCACAAATGCTCAAGTCAAGATTAATCAGATTCAGGGGGAAATTGAGTTTGAACATGCTTTATGCTCTCCCTCTTTTGAGAAGATGGCTAACCTAAAGAGAAATATGGCGATTGCCCATAGGGAAGAAGAGAACCCCTGGTCGCAGAAATCCAGGCAGAAATGGCTCCATTCGGGGGACATAAATACCAAGTACTTTCATAGTTTCGTTAAAGCTAAAAGAAACAAGAATGCTTTGGTAGAACTGCTTGATGAAGAGGGGAGGAGTCAAAAATCGGAAGCATCCAAAGGGGAGGTAGCAGGACGTTATTTCTAGAAATTATTCTCCTCTTCTTATCCTTCTCAGGTGGATCATCAGTTCTTTCATGAGTTTGTGCCAAGAGTGACGGACGAGATGAATGAGGCATTAATAGCTTAGGTTTCAAGAGAGGAAGTGCGTTTAGCTGTGTTTGAGATTAATCCTTCAAAAGCTCCAGGAGCAGATGGGATGACGGCACTATTCTATCAACAATATTGGGATATTGTAGGGGACCAAGTAACAAAGGAGGTGTTGGGGTTCTTTGCGGATGGGATTCTAGACAGGGAGTGGAACTTTAAGCAGTTATGCCTTATCCCAAAGAAGGTAAATTCACCCTCTATGTCTGATCAGAGACCTATTAGCTTGTGTTCCGTTATGTATAAGATAATTTCTAAGATTATGGCGGCTAGACTCAAGCCTTGGCTTCCGGACATAGTGTCTCCGAATCAATCAGCCTTCGTGCCAAAGAGACTTATTTAAGATAATATCATTATAGCACATGAAGTGGTTCATAGCTTGAGGACTCATGAGGCGACAGCCAAACACTACATGGCCATCAAAACGGACATGTCTCAAGCCTATGATAAAGTGGAATGGACCTATCTTAAATATTTGTTGGAGGCTTTTGGGTTTCATGAAAGGTGGATTCAGTGGATTATGACTTGTGTGACGATTGTGTCCTATACGGTGCTGATTAATGGACAAGCTTTTGGCTTGGTAACTCCTGAAAGAGGGTTGTGTCAAGGGGATCCCCTTTCCCCTTTTTTGTTTGTGCTATTCACAGAAGGGTTGACCCATATGCTGAATAGAGCTGAAGAGAAGGGCAATATTTCTGGCCTACGATTCTCGGATCAAGGACCATCAATTCATCATCTTCTGTTCGCAGACGATAGTTTGTTTGTGTGTAAGACTGAGGAGAATCAGTGTGAAGCTTTACAACAAGTTTTGGAGAAGTATGGACGAGCTACTGGCCAATTGATAAATTATGATAAGTCTTCTATTACCTTTGGTGAAAAAGTGGAAGAAATTCTTAAAGATTAGATTAAGATTAAGATGAAGATTTCCAAGGAAGGAGGAGCAAGTACCTACTTAGGTCACCCTGAATGTTTCAGTGGTTCTAAAGCAGACATGCTTCAGTATATTCACGACAAGTTAAAGACTAGATTGTCGGGTTGGTTTTCCAGAACACTATCCCAAGGGGGCAAAGAAATTCTGATCAAGACTGTCGCAATGGCCATGCCACTGCATGCCATGTCGTGTTTCAGATTACCAAAGGCTACCTATGTAACTTTAACCAGTGCTTTTTCAGAGTTTTGGTGGAGGTCGGTAGAGAATAAGAGGAAGATTCATTGGATAGCGTGGGATAAAATGTGCTTGCCAAAAGACCAAGGGGGCCTAGGTTTCAAAGATATTGAGGTATATAACCAAGCTTTGAAACAGTCATGGAGATTGTTACACATCCCAAATAGTCTGTTTGCCCGTTTTTTGAAAAGCAGATATTTCCCAGATAGTAGCATCCTGGGAGCTAGTATGGGAGCTAGACCCTCTTTTGCGTGGAGAAGTATTTTGTTTGGAAGAGAATTGCTGGTGAAGGGGTTGAGACTTTGTATCGGAGATGGTGAAGATACAAGCGTGTGGACCGGTCAATGGCTGAGGGACGGGATTATGAGAGCCCCATTGATGAAAAATATTTTGATTGACTTGGATTTGAAAGTAAAGGATCTCATTGATCCTCTTACTAAGACTTGGGACAGGGACATACTGCAAGAGCTTTTCTTTCCAAGGGATATCGAGCTGATATGTAAACTAAAGCCAGTGGTGTCCTCCCCAGATTTTATGTGTTGGCAACATAATAAGAGTGGAGAGTATACGGTAAGATCAGGATATTGGAGAGCAGCTCTAGACATGAAAGGCGAAGTCAGGCAGGAGGCAATGAGACAACCATCACTCAATGGGATAAAAAGTGAAGTCTAGAAAATTCAAGGTCCATCCAAAGTCAAGATTTTCTTGTGGAAGGCTATGACCGGAGCTCTACCAGTGGAAGAAAGATTGGCTTCTAGGGGAATTGGGTCTGATCTAAGATGTCAAGTGTGTGGTATGGAAGGAGAATCAATCACCTCCTTTTTATTTGTCTTTTGGCTAGACAGGTATGGGGTTTAGCTGGGATCCCATGTCCAGAATCGGGTTTTAATGATAGGTCTCTCTATCAAAACATGTTTTATATTCTTAGGTTGGAAAAGAAGGTTTCAGGTGAAGAGAATGTTAACAGAAAAATCTCGTGGATCCTTTGGCTGTTATGGAAAAACCAGAATAAGTTGGTGTTTGAAGGTTTGGTGTCAGTGACGGAGGAGTTAATGGGAAAAATTACAGAAGACTCAATCCAATGGTATGTTTCTCAGCAAGTGGAGCAGGAAGAAGAATAGCAAGGATATAAGCAAGTAGAGACCTCAGGATCGTCATGGATCCCCCCGGACAGACCTTGGTTAAAATGTAATATTGCTGGTGGGATCAGGAAAGGAGAGTTGGAGGGGCGGCATGGGTTCTGAGAAATCATGAAGGTACGATATTACTTCATAGTTGCAAATCTTTTAGTAATATGGATTCAAAAGACGATATGGATTTACAAGGCTGGTTGTGGGCTTTGGAGAGTATGAAGAGTCTCAAAATTAACAAAGTCATTTTGGCGGTAGAGGCGAAGGATTTGATGCAACCAACATTAAGACCGGACGCATGGCCATCTTATAAATTCCAATTGGAGGTAATTATAGCAAAACCTAGCTCAGATTCCTTGTTGGAAGTTACATAAGGAGGAAAGAAGTGCAAACAAGGGGGCGTTTCTAATAGCTCAAAGTGTGACAAGAGAAGATCGAAGACAATCATATATTGCAGTGGGGTTTCCTCAGTGGATGAATCATGTTTTTTCTGAGGAAAGCTTTGTACAATCAGAGTAACTTTTATGTCCATGTGCGGATGATTGCTTTCGATCCTTAGCAATTTTTTGGGGATGTAATCTTTTGGAGTAGTTTTAAGAGTTAAATTGTTGTAATTGACTGTGTTTTTAAATGAAGGTATAATTCAGATGAAAAAAAAAAGGAGAGTTACTATACTAGGTCGTAAATCGATGTTTATTAATAGAATGGGGGGTAAGGTGTTTTGATTAAAAATGGCAAAATAGCCCTTGGAAAATTGTGTTAGGAAAAAAATAATTACGAAACATGTCATCGTAATTAAAAGCCACGTAGGAAAGAGAGCGTTAAAAGAGAGCTGTTTTTGGAGGGAAAATTTCCCGCCAATCCATAAGTCTACCATTGTAGTTACGATAGAGTTATATGAGGTTGGTAGAGTTAGCGAGTAGATTTATGGATTTTCTGAGAGTTATGCGGTAGATTGAAGTAGAATGGTGGTAGAGATATAGTTTTATGATAGAGTTAAACAACTAGTAGAGTTACGCGAGAGAGTTATAAATAGTTATGGTAGAGTTCGTTAAAAACGTAGAGTTTTACGGTAGAGTAAGTCACTGTCGTAGACTTAAATTTAGTGGTGGTAGAGTAAGTAAGAAAAAGATTCTTAGAGTTATGGGTGAAATAGAGATAGCTGATAGACTTAGTTGTAGTGGTGGTAGAGTTAGAAGGTAGAATTGAGTTATTTGGCAGACTAATGAGTAGTGACGGTAGAGTAAATATTGCTGACAGAGTTTTTGGTGAGAATAGAGTTTTTAAATAATGTTATGATAGAGTTATTGCTTACTAAAATAGTATAAGATTCGTAGACTTAGTGTTTCGTGTGGTGATAGAGTTAAATATAGATTTAGGTCATCGTTTTACAAGTATTTTGTAGGTTAAATGAAGTCATCTAAATGGTGAATAGACAAAAATACCTTTAACAAAGAGTTAAGGGAATTTGTACCAAGTATAAATTGAAAAATACTGTGAACCTTGAAGTTTTTAAGTGGATTTCCCAATAGAAAAGAGATTAGAGTTTTATCTAGGATTCTTTGTAGAGATTTAATTGCAAGCAAACCAATGCAACTAATGGCTTGCAAATCGAAGTTAATCTCCATGTGCAAAACTCCTTAGAATTTGGCTCAGAAGAAAGTTAGCTCATACTTATCTTCGTGATATGTATGGTTCGTATGCACATGACAAATAGAGGATGTTCTAATTTGTATTTATCCAACGATACAAATAGAGGTATACAACAAGACTAAAAAATTCACTAGAGCTAACATAACATGTTATTGTTGTTATTTCACCCTAAGTATCCCAATCCATCTTAAGGCTTCAGTAAATCTGACACAAATGAAACAGAGAATACTTTGATTTTCTTGCTGGTACTGCAACTCGGGCATTTGTAATGTTTGATGTTCTCAGCCTTTGCTTGTGTGATCTTCACACATTTTCCATGGAACCATTTCTCACAAGCATCGCAGCATATCCAGAACTCATCTCCTCCATAGTTATCTCCACACGCACCACAAACTGCACCTTGTTCGTCATCTTCCTCCTCATCTCCACTCTCATCTTCTTCTTTTGGTGGTGGGGACATCTTTGAAGCCTTAGTGTGAGATTCAGAATGACGAGGCTGCATGAGGAAACAAAGGAGGAAATAAAGATAAGAACCCAACAGAGATAGCTGGACTGTGAGAGAAAAAGAAAGAATGAATGGAGTAAACAGAAGCTTCTACATTGGCACCGCTAGATTTGCTTCTGCTACTGTTGTGGTTAGAAGATTGATCCTTGGATTGCTTTGCATTGCCAGTCACAACCTCAAAAATGGTTGGGAGATCATTTATCATCTGGAAGAGCCTCTTCCTGAGAACAATTAACGAGCTCAGAGGCAAGAAAACTAAACGATTTGACTCTACAATGTCAGAGAATACAAGCACGGTTCTACAAATTTGAGGAACTAGAGGCTCACATAAACGTTAAATTTAATATAACTCAGCAGAATTGATGGAGTGTAACATAGAATAATTCTCTCTCTACTGAAGTAAACGATATAAAATGATAACCACAGAGATTGTAACGACGTATATGCTAGAACGTTGCAGCTACCATAACCGTTACTGTAAACTTTACCAAACATGTGTACAAGGGATATTAACATAGAACACTGAGCAGAGAAGGTAAAAATACTAATAGAGGAGACAACTAGACAAAGGATCAAGACAACGAATCTACTGCAGATGGGATCTAAATAAGGAAGAAGATATCTAAAGTAATCTAACAGAAACTAGAAAAACAAAAAAGCACATGAAGCAAAAAAGAATGCATTTTTCATCACAAATTCTTCCCAAATCCAGACCCCAAAAGAACTCCTACACTGAAAAATCTTAACTTTAGTCAAAAAAAAAAAAAAAAAAAAAAAAAAACACCTCTAGAAAACAAACTAACCAAGCAAAGAATCAATGCGTTACGAAGCTATAACAAAGACTTAAACATTGGTAACGAGAAAAACACACGAGGGTCACACTGATGGTAAAACTTCTGAACATCTGCAAAACAAAACATGAATAAAACCAGAACCGTCAAATCCCAGCAAATTAAATAAACCAAGAACATGAAAAGAGAACAAAGCCGAAACCTCAATTAAAACAAACGAGCATAAAAACTGCAAATCTACACAACTAATCAAAGACTCTCTACAACGAACCAAGAGACGACGACACTCAGAGGAGTTCTTGCCGGAATCGGAGGACACCATGATCTAACGCCGCTCGGAAGCAAACGAATCTAGATCCTCCCGGAAAGCAGCAGTTGAGAATGACCCAGAACCAAAGGAAAGTGAGAGATAAACAATGGACGGACCGTCTCACGACTCCGGTAACCACATAATCTAAGTAAATTACTGGAGTTGTTGACAAACGACGCAACCGAAATCTTCACCGGAATCGCTACCAGAAGAAAGCAACAGAATTGCCACACAAATATCCACCCAAATCGCTATCCAAAACTCTCCCAGAATCGCCACCCAAATCTTCGTCGCAATCAACACCGGAATCGAGTTCGGAATCGCTACCAGATGAGAGACCAGGGTTTTCACGATTTTGGTTTTTTTTAATATATTATTCTTTTTTCCTCAAATTTTAAATAAAAATGGCATTTCTCTAATAAAATGATAAATCAAATGGTTAAACGTCTTTTAACAACTAACTAGGGAGGTACCCGCGCCTAAAGCGCGGTATTAAGATTTTAATAATAATTGTTTTGTTACTTTATGATATGTTATATTTCTAAATTAATTTTTTTAAAGTTTATAATATTTTATTGAATTATAAATACATTTTTGTATTTGCATATATAGTAAAAGACTTATTTCACCAAAGAAAAATATTTTTCTAAATGTGAATTACTAATTGAGTCTTTTAAATAAACTTCTAAACTGTAGTAAACAGATATTGAGATTCAATAAGTAATACCAAATTTTGAAAGAGTGTAAGCAATTTCCAAAAGTTCGATATTAGAATGTATTATCTAAATTACAAAATAAAGTTTAGAGTAAGGGAAAGTTGGATTTGAGTAGCGGTTAATACAAAAACTAAAATATAGAGTCCTTCAAAAAGAAGAAAAAGAGACAACCAACATCCCATTCTTTACATTTGAGATAATCAGCTTTAACCTTGTTGGTTCATCACATATTTTATATAATAACGCCCAACAAATTCAGTCCTGCAAATATATAAATTGTTTTAAGAAATTTGACTTTAACATCATACAGAACTTGATTTCATAAAAATAATTACATCTTACATAGCCTGATGATGCTCCAGTCCTTCGTACTCTGGTTTTATGAAGATCTTCGAAGAGTTTAAGGTATTTTCAAGACATGGTGAACCTATGGACATTTAGAATTTTAGGTTATTTTATTGATTACTTTATGATAATTAAAACTTATGTTACATACCTTCATATTCTCCAACCCTCATAAATCGCATTACACAGAATACAGGTTCGGATTTGTATATAAGATGGCACCCGCTTGATTGCCATATGTTCCTGAATTCAGTAGCGTGGTTGTCTTTGAGACGACACTTCACAGTTTCACACCTACATGTTTATCAACTCAATTAAAATGTTGACAAAAACTACTTTGAATTGTAATAATCATAAAGGCAAATTAAATATCTTGTACCTGCCATTCAACAATGTGAGAACAACTTCATTAATATCAACGATACCCCCAGGCCTTCTTCTATCTTCCACATCCATTATACACGCACAAACATCTAATTTGGGAAAATAGAGAATATAGGTTTTCAAAGTGTTGCTAATCTATTATTGGTAAAGTGTTTTTATTCCTTTTTTATGTGAAGAACCAAAACACAAAGTTTCATAAATCCTAAAATTAAGAATCTACTTTTCAAACACAAAGATACCAAATTAACTATATAGACGGATTGTTTCAAACTAATAAAATCAATTTAAGAAATACTTACCGAAAGTTATGGGATGATATATTCTTCCATGTTTTATGTCATCCAAATCCTCGAACCTAAAGTAATTCTTAGGACTCAGTGATTCGAGCAGTGTCATTGTGGTTTGACCCGTAAATTTGATCTGATAGGGGTGATGAGTATTCCTATCCTCCAGGGTTGGATAGATCACTTTGAAATTTGTAATATTGTACCACTCACCATCGTATATATATTTCGGGAGGTTAGCGAGTGTATCGTTCAAATAAGGAGCTTCAATAGTGTCACCCTTCAAAGTTTAACAAAAAATTTGTAAGAAGTCTTATATACAACAACTGTTAGAACTCGAAATTTAAGTTAATATCATTCAGATAATGACTCTAACCTTTTGATCCACAAGAAGCAGAACTCGTTTTGTGAAGAACTCTCTGACTGTCCAAGAGTGTAAGACCTTGACATTGATACACCAATTAGTTCTTTCTCGAACCAGATCAGCAATATAATCGAATTTCATGATTCTCTCAAATTAGGTTTTGCTTGATTCTTCAATGTTAACGAAAACAAAAAGGGGATTTTTGATTTGTAAGAATACAAAGAGTCACGACTAAACGTTGCGTCTCAATCTTTTTAGTTTCTCGCTTTAGTCTGATTATTTTAAATTATAATATTATATAAATAAACACAGTTTTAATATAAGGTTCATCACATTGTTTATGTAGAAAATATAATTTATGTCAACGTGTTTAAGATGTTTATACGTACTCAATTTTCATAACTTAACACTTGGATTTTTATATGTTTTTACGTACTCATTTTAAAAAACTTAACACTTGTATATTGATATTTTAAAAGGTAATATCATTAAGGTGAAAAAAACTGAGAATCAGATGACAATAAGATATTAGATGCTTAGAAGAAATTCATATATTTTCAAAGACTTCTTTGAAAACTACATTAAGGGTTTTGTTCTGACATTTCCCTTCTTCATCTGTAATCAAAATCTTCAATCCTTTTCTGCTTGTAACTCTAGAAAATGCAACGTATAGTTGTCCATGTGTAAATACGGGCTTGGGTAGATATAACCCAACATGTTTCAACGTCTGTCCTTGGCTTTTGTTTATAGTGATCGCAAATGCAAGAGCAACGGGAAACTGACGACGCCTCATACGAAAGGGAAACTTTGCATCTGGTGGCGACACAAACATCCTAGGGATAAGAACTTTGTCGTTGACGTTTCTTTTACCTGTTACAATCCTTGCTTCAATAACATGATTCGCCATTTGTGTGACAATCAATCTCGTACCATTGCATAAACCTCCCTTAGGATCAATATTCCTAAGCAACATGATAGGTGCTCCCTTTTTTAGGGTCAGAACATGGATAGGTAATCCAGAAACGTGAATACTGTTTAAAAATTCCTGAGTGTAGATCATATCGTCGTATGCACTTGTATCGGAAGTCTCGATGCTGTCTGAACTCAAATACTGTCTTTCTTCCCCTGGATATGATAAAATTAAAATAAGTAACTGTTTATATTGAATTTGGTTTGCAAAAAATATATTTTTTTAAGTTGCGCTCTTAATTTACCTGGAAGTTGAGAGAGCATATATTGATTTATTTTATCGACGTCATCATTTCTTGGACTAAGAATAGCTCTTTCGCAAAAGAATTTTGCATCGGTCCTTGTTGCAAATGATGGACCGTATATCTGTTTAACAATTGCTTCTATAGGATTATCACATGCAACAATCAATAAATCCTCGGGTATTTCTATTTCTGCCTCACCATTGTTAGGCTCGTTGATCTTGCCATCCCCAATATCGAGTAGCCATTTTGAAAATATGGAGAGAGCATCTGCATCCTGACTATTTTTCGCCTTGCGAAGCCTCATGTTTTGTGTAAGCCAAAGTACTTTACAACTATCCCAAAGCAATGATGAGTTTATAGAGGCTAAAACTGTTCCAACTCTCCCAGCCTCTGGCACAACCGGTAAAATTTGTCTAAAATCACCCCCTAAAACAAAAACTTTACCTCCAAAATCCGATCACACTTCATAATATCTCGCATACTCCTATCCAAGGTTTCGAAACAATATTTGTTCATCATTGGAGCCTCATCCCATATAATGAGCTTTGCTTCTCTAATTAACTCGGCAACATGTGATTTACCATCTATCGAACATATTGTAAATTCGTCCACATGGATGGGTATACCAAATCTAGAATGAGCTGTCCTACCACCTTCCATAAGTAAAGCAGCTATACCACTCGATGCAACATTAAGAACAATATCACCCCTAGATCGAATATCAGCACCAAGAATACTCCACAAGAATGTTTTTCCGGTACCACCAAATCCATGAACAAAAACATACCTCCCTTGTTAAAATTCACAGCTTCAATAATTTCTAGGTAGACACTTCGTTGCTCATCGGTCGACATACGTAACCACTTGTCTAAATTCTCTCTTTGTTCATCACGGCTGTAGTTTCTCTCATCTAGTAGAAGCCTATTCTCATTATTATCCATCACAGATTGGTCTGGTTTAGGCATATTCACAATAGCTGACAGAGAGCTTCCGTTGGACCGCATAATTATTTCAATCTCAGCTAAGCATAAGTTTGTTATCTGTTCCTGACTTAACATTAGACCTGCATTAGGGATAATTTTTTTTAGTTGACATATTTATGATTAGAATAATAATCGCATACGTTAGTGTAGATCAGTAAATTTTAGAAATACTATACTATTTTATTTATTTTTATTTTTAAAACTAAATACTTACTGTGGTTGTTCGTACGGTTCCTTTGCAAATACAAAATATCTTCGCACAATATGTCTTTTGTAGCGAGCCAGAGATCGAGAGGCACCGAAACACTTTTCGAAAGCAATAGTATGACAAACAACTTCCTTAGATACGGCCCAAAACACCACACACTTGCCTCTTTTATAGCTAGAATATATTCTTTGTCGTCATCCAATAATCCCAATGCAAAGCATGCATCTTTAAATTCTTTATACAGTTTACCTTTTACCGTTTTTAAAAAATCAAAACTTGTGGCACCTGGAACTGTATTAAGTAAAACTCTCAAGTAGTACGCCGGGCCTATCGAAGGTGGTACATATGTAATTCTACCTATTGCAAAACTTTTTCTTCTTTCAGATCTTCGTTGCCAGATTTTTTTACTATTAATCCACACAAACATATTTGGAAATTCAGCATAAGTGAGACTTCTACCTTCCGGATGTTTTTTATTGCATTCCATCCAGGCCAACAGTTTAGATCTTCTGGCTGAACGCTTCATTACATCTGCAATAGGATCATCTTCATTGTAAACTACCAATTCCTGTCCAGGAAGATGAAACGGAAGTTTCTCAACGGGAGTAGTACGATAGCAAATCGGAAAAGCCAATATTCGCCAGGCTGCTTCACATGCGGAGACATATCTAATAAAAAATAATAGTATTAATAAATATTAAATTATTAGGGTTTACACATATTTTCAATTAAACATATGTGTTAAATAAATAGGCATACCTGCAGTTATAGTATTTCTTGATTTCATTCTGATCGTCTTCGTCTCCTATGTTAGCTCTAATATAATCTGGCCCTTTGGTAATGTACTTGAAAAGATATTTCACTGAACGGGACTGATTACACCACTCAACATTAATATGAGCACGATAACGGATAGACAATTCCCGGTTATACGGAATAACAAAGCTGTTATCACAATCAAAACCTTTTTATGCACGAATCTCCCGTTTTTCCTCCGTTTGTATATTGGATAACCAGCATCGTCGACGATAGTATTTTCTATGAATGGTTTTGGGAAAAATTTAGTGCACGTACCATTTCTCATGCAAACACTTCCTCTGTTATGAATACCACAAGGTCCATGAATCATAACATCAGAGACAACTTCATATAAGTACTTGTCCAGTTCTTTGTCAGGAATCTCAGCGCTTATGAATTTATCAATGTCTTCTGGTGTACGCATTTTATAGTCTCGATGCAAGAATAAAATAATGTGTGCATGAGGCAGTCCTCTCTTCTGGAATTCTATTGTATACATAGCTGCACACACATACCAGAAAGCCATTGTTAATAAATTTGGGGTTTAATACTAAAACGTATATAAAGTCAGTTGAATAATAATATGAAACATACCAGAGTTTATAACACCAAAAGTTTTTTCTTTAGTCACTTGTTCCATTAGTCTATCAAGCTTCATCTTAAAGACCCGGCAGCAAATATCTGGTCTATCTTCTTGCTTAAGATTATGTCTTGTTAGATATCGAACAACTTCAGGCCATCTGGGATTGCAAGTAATTGTTATGAAAATATCGGGGAAACCATAAAACTTGCAAGTAGCCATCGCGTCTAAATAATGTTGCATCATATAACGTTTTCCACCTGTAAACGATGAAGGAATGTAGATCCTTTTACCGTGTTCTGCAAGATCTTCGTTTCCTTGATTAACAGCTTCTACTATCTTATCGATTCTTTCCGTCCGTAGTTTGCTCTGGTTCATGGAAATATATTTCAGTCTGTTGGATTCTATAGTTGTGAATGCATCTACCAAAAACTGCTGATATAATTTTCCCGACATCACAATCGCTGAAGATTCTTGATATCTCTCAAATATACGGAAAGCATAAAATTCTCTCATCGAAACTGTTTTCCTTCTTCGTCCAGCCGTATCTACAAAACCAATGTCAATACCTAACCTGTAACCATCCTCTCCATATGGAAACAATAATGGATATTGAAGTGGCAAGTAAGCTGGATGGAGTTCACTAATTCTCTGGAGGCCGCCGGAACGACTTTCTATAACAATGTCGCGCTTAAATACTCCAGTACTGAAATCACCTGGTATTAATCCAGCTACCTCATTGCATGTAGGTAGATTATGAGTCCTTGCATCAGCAGTCCTTTCTGCAGGAATTCTTAACCTCAAATTTGTTACGGTATTTGTTAAATCAAATCTTTCTCGAGCCGACCTAAACGCCTGTACATGCGGATTATGATTATCAAGCATCCTTTTTAGAAGTTCTACAGTTGTTTGTCTTATTTTCTCGGTAGATCCAGATGTTCTTGCAAGGGCAAATAAAATTTCAAACATTAGCAACACACATCAATATAATCTTATATTTATAAGCTATGAAACTGACCCGAATGCGTTTATCCTGTTAGGTACTTCATTCTCTACGTCATGTATATAAAGTTGTAAGAAAGTCAATTTTTCTCCAAGTTCAGGTAAAATATCTCCGATACGGTGATAGTTTTCTCCACACATCTAGAACACGTACGGCCCTCTACCATTATTAATAGAATGGTTTATTTTCCCACCTAATGACGTGAAGGAAAACATCATATTGTATGCTCTAATATTTTCACGGAAGTTGTCACTTCTATCATCGCGATTATATAACAACGCCGATAATGTATTCGGTGGAGTTTTCAGCTTGGGAAGTTGGACTCTCCCTTTTTTACAGCACATTGAAAAAATTGGTTTCGCCTTCTTTACTCGCTTGTTTAACCGTTCTCCGAACCATAAATATGCTCCACAATTTTCACATAAATACGAAGGATCTCCTTCATCATAATAACCTGATAACATTAGTAATACAAAATTAATTTAAATGGATATATATATTAAAAATTATTTCAAAAATTAAGATTAGCTTTTAAAAATACCATTTATTTGTAACCCAGATGTTACGGGTGTGAATTTGTAACATCCGTGAACCGGAATTCCGGTTTAGGATGTGCATCGATCGATGCAGTAGGAGCATCGATCGATGCTGACTCAATTCTGTGCGTTTTGACTTAAGTCAAACGCTGCGTTTTGGGGAAGGAAAAGGGGAAAACCCTTAAGTCGTGTCTTTGGTCTCATTAGACGGTTTCAGCCGATTTTTGAGAAAAAGAAAAGAGACAGAAGAGTTCCTGAAAGTTCTTGGTGATTCCTTGAGATTTGGGGTGTTCTTTGGTGAGATCTGTAGCTGGGATTGCTGTAGGAGCTTCCTGGAAGCGTGTTCTTGCTGTTTTATTGTTTAGATTCGTCTTGGCACAGGTAAGTGCAGGACCATGGCTTATCTAAGCTAGAGAATTCAGTGATTTGCTTGTTTCTTGTTGTTAGACGTATTAGGTTGATGTTATGGACGTTAGGAAGTTTTCTTGTGGCTTGGGATTGAGTTTCTGTGGTTGTAGGAACGAGATCCGGCGAGAAACTTCGGAGAAATCACGGTGCTCGACGTTGCGTCGATCGATGCATAGCTTGCATCGGTCGATGCAAGTGCGAGGACGGCGCGATGAACTTTAGGGTTTTCGTGTGCGTCGAGCATGCGTCGATCGATGCAGATTGGGTATCGGTCGATGCAAGTTATACTTGCATCGATCGATGCAGCTTCCGTATCGATCGATGCTTCTCCTGTTGGGCATCGATCGATGCATGTGTGGCATCGGTCGATGCTATGTCCTGTTTTGGTTATTGTCTGTTGATTGTTGTGTGTTGATTACTGATACTCTAATGCTTGTGTGTATAGCCCAGTAGATGGGAGGATTGCCTTACTGAGTATTTATAAAATACTCATGCATTGCAATATGTGTTTGTGGTGCAGGTAAAGGCAAAGTGTGACCGTGGGATCCAGGCAATGAAGAGGAGGATGTTCTAGGGACTCGGTTGGTTGCTGATCTGGCATTGTTAGGTTGCTAGAGTTGAGTCTTAGAGCATTGTTTAGGTTGCTGGTTATGTGTTTTATGATGTTGGATCTTTAGTTAAGATTGGAATTGATATTGGAGTATTGTTATATTTTATTATTGGATTATATTGGATATTGCTATTGGATTTCCGCTGTTGGTTGTGTTTGTGGTTAGGTGACTAGTGGGTATGGGACCACTAGTCGTAGTTTATTTCATTATATTTTATTTATTATTTATTATTAAAAAAAAAAAAAAGGGTCGGTCGTTTCATTTTGGTATCAGAGCCCTTACGGTTCTAGGTTTGGGTTCACTAGGCTTTGTGCTGTAGATGTTTGGGATTGCATGTCTTGATTGATTATGTGAGTTAGTCAATTGTGTGTGGCATGGAGTCCTAGAACATCCTCTTCGAGCCTATTGGTGATTCCACGGTGAGTTTCTATTTTTGTGTTAAATAGTAATTGTTTGCTTAGCCTTCTGTTCATGGTAGTGCAGATGGTTAGGGGTGGTGCTGTTGCTGGTCGTGGTCGTGGACGCGGACGTGGTCGTGGTCGCGGACGTGGTCGTGGTAGGGGCAGAGTCCCAGTGGTTAGTGAGGCCGAGGACCAGAGTGTGACAGCTGAGAGTGTTGGCGAGTCGCAGGGTGTTCCGAGGGATTCCGTGAGTGTGGCAGGAGGGGGCGGTGTTGATGCTCCAGTAGCCGGTGATGCTAGGGTCCCGGTGTGGGGGTCCCAGCGGGTGGAGTCCCTGGTGTTGACATTGCGGCTTTGCTAGCACAGGTGTTGGAGCGGTTACCACCTGTGGTACCGGCTCAGGCTCGGGTAGTGCCACCAGTGGTGGCGGAGGAGCGGCAGCCAGTGGTTGCGGATGTGGGGAGCATGGGCGTTATTTGGCTATGCTCAAGGAGATGAAGGGTCTGTTCACTGAGAGGTTTGTGGGTGGTACAGATCCTACTGCTGCGGATGCTTGGAGGACGAGTGTGGAACGCAACTTCCATACTCTGAGATGTCCTGTGGAGTTTTGGGTGGACATAGGGGTCTACTTTTTGGGTGGTGATGCTGAGTTGTGGTGGAGGTCAGTGGTTGCTAGGAGGGCGCAGAGGGAGATGACTTGGGCTGACTTCGTCTCGGAGTTCAACCGCAAGTATTTTCCTAGAGAGGCATTGGACCGGCTGGAGGTGCAGTTCCTTCAGATATCTCAGGGACGCGGTCAGTGCGGGAGCTGGATTTAGAGTTCAGTCGACTCTTATGTTATGGGGTCGGGCTATGGAGTCCGAGGAGGCTCAGGTGAGGAGGTTTATGAGAGCTCTACGGGATGATTTGAGAGTTCACTGTAGAGGACGGTATTATGCTACGCGTGCAGAGCTGGTTGAGACTGCAGCAGAGATCGAGGAGGATATCCGGGCACAGTCAGTGTCGGTTACTCCAGTAGCTCAGCCTAGTAAGGCTCAGCAGCAGGGTGGTTCCAGCAGGGGCGGTAGGCATGCTCAGGGAACCAAGAGGAAGTGGGAGGCTACGCAGAAGCCGAGTGGTGCAGGTTGCTTCAGTTGTGGAAGCAAGGATCACAAGGTTGCTAGTTGTCCCAAGAGGAGTGTTCCGACGGCGGGGCCTCGGGTATGTTACCATTGCAGAGAGACGGGGCACATCAGGCCTTTTTGTCCCAAGTTGCAGCCGGCAGCAGTGGCAGCGTTGCAGCAGGTGCAGCCTGGTGGTCAGCAGGTGGCACGGATTGAGCAGGGGCCTCGGGTTTACTCGACAGCTGAGACTGGTGGAACCAGTGCCGGGGCGATCACAGGTATATTTTCTGGTACTTACTTTGTGAATTTTTTTAGTAGGTTCAGATTGTATATGTTTCCTGTGATAAGTGTAGGTTCTCAACACATGAGGTTTGTGTAGGGACCTTGTTGGTGGGCGGGTTTAAGTCCCATGTTATGTTTGATTCTGGAGCTTCGCATAGCTTCATTACTCCAGAGTGTGCAGAGTGTGCGGGATCAGCGGGATCCTGAGAGCGTGCAGGAGTTGTCGAGTTGCGGGAGGCGAGTTCCTGAGAGTGATTGGACGAGCTAGGGAATTGATATTCAGATCGCAGGAGAGTCGTGGCCAGCTGATTTGCTTATCAGTCCAGTGGAGCTGTATGATGTTATTCTCGGGATGGATTGGTTGCATCGGCATAGGGTGCATTTGGATTGCCATCGGGGTAGAGTGGAGTTTGAGCGTTCAGGAGGGAAGTTGGTTTTTCAGGGTATTAGACCGACTTCGGGAGTCTCGTGATCTCAGCCATTCAGGCTGGGAAGATGATCGAGAAGGGCCGTGAGGCTTATCTGGTTACTATATCTATGCCAGAGTCAGTGGGGAAGTCTACGGTTAGCGGTATTCCAGTAGTGGAGGAATTTGAGGATGTGTTTCAGTCTTTGCAGGGATTACCACCATCACGGTCGGATCCTTTTACCATTGAACTGGAACCGGGGACGACACCGTTATCCAAGGCTCCTTACAGAATGGCTCCAGCAGAGATGGCAGAACTGAAGAAGCAGCTAGAAGATTTGTTGAGTAAAGGATTCATCCGTCCTAGTGTATCACCGTGGGGAGCGCCGGTGTTGTTTGTGAAGAAGAAGGATGGGAGTTTCAGATTATGCATTGATTATCGGGGTTTGAACCGGGTCACTGTGAAGAACAAGTATCCTCTTCCTAGGATCGATGAGTTGTTGGATCAGTTGAGGGGTGCTACTTGGTTCTCCAAGGTAGATCTGGCGTCGGGATATCATCAGATACCGATAGATGAGGCAGATGTGAGGAAGACTGCTTTCAGGACGAGATATGGGCACTATGAGTTTGTGGTGATGCCCTTCGGATTGACTAACGCACCAGCAGCGTTTATGAGATTGATGAACAGTGTGTTTCAGAGTTTCTGGATGTATCTGTCATCATTTTCATCGACGACATCCTGGTTTATTCTAAGAGTCCTGAGGAGCATGCAGTGCATTTGAGAGCTGTCATGGAGAAGCTGCGGGAGCAGAAGCTATTTGCTAAGTTGAGCAAGTGCAGTTTTTGGCAGCGTGAGATGGGCTTTCTGGGTCACATTGTTTCTGCAGAGGGGGTTTCTGTAGATCCAGAGAAGATTCAGGCTATTAGGGATTGGCCTAGACCGCAGAATGCCACAGAGATCAGGAGTTTCCTTGGATTGGCAGGTTATTACAGGAGATTTGTGCAGGGGTTTGCAAGCAGAGCACGTCCTATGACTAAGTTGACAGGGAAGGATGTTCCTTTTGTCTGGTCAGAAGAGTGTGAGGAAGGCTTTGCAAGCCTGAAGGAGATGTTGACTACTGCGCCAGTATTGGCTTTGCCAGAGCAGGGAGAACCCTATGTGGTTTATACAGATGCATCGAGAGTTGGTTTGGGGTGTGTTCTGATGCAGCATGGGAAGGTGATTGCCTATGCATCGCGGCAGTTGCGGGCGCATGAAGGCAACTATCCTACTCATGATTTGGAGATGGGTGCTGTAGTTTTTGCCCTGAAGAATTGGAGATCTTATCTTTATGGTGCAAAAGTACAGGTGTTCACAGATCATAAGAGCCTGAAGTATATATTCACTCAGCCTGAGTTGAATTTGAGACAGAGGCGGTGGATGGAGCTTGTGGCGGATTATGATTTGGAGATAGCCTATCATCCTGGTAAGGCTAACACGGTTGCGATGCTCTGAGTCGGAAGAGAGTAGCTTCGGCTCAGGAGCAGGAGATGGAGTCTCTGGTAGGAGAGATCAGTGCGTTGAGCTTGTGTGCTGTTTCACTGGAACCGTTGGGTTTGGAAGCAGTGGACAGAGCAGATCTTCTGAGTAGGGTGCGGTTGGCACAGGAGAAGGATTTGGGGCTGGTGAATGCCTCAAAGGATGTTGATTCAGAGTATCAGGTCTCAGATAATGGTACTATCTTGGTGCATGGTCGGATTTGTGTGCCCAAGGATGAGGAGTTGAGGCAGGAGATTCTGAGAGAGGCTCATTCGAGCAAGCTATCTATTCATCCAGGAGCGACTAAGATGTACCGTGACCTCAAGAGGTACTATCATTGGGTCGGGATGAAGAAAGATGTGGCTAGTTGGGTTTCGAGGTGTGATGTGTGTCAGCTAGTGAAGGCTGAGCATCAGGTTCCTGGCGGGTTACTGAAGAGCTTACCCATTCCTCAGTGGAAGTGGGATATGATTACCATGGATTTTGTGGTAGGATTGCCAGTGTCACGGACTTTTGATGCTATTTGGGTCATTGTGGACCGGTTGACTAAGTCAGCACATTTTCTGGCCATTAAGAAGACTGATGGAGCAGCAGTCTTGGCTAAGAAGTATGTGAGAGAGATAGTCAGATTGCATGGGGTGCCAGCGAGCATTGTGTCGACAGAGATTCTAAGTTCACTTCGGTGTTCGGCAGGCATTTCAGGCAGAGATGGGCACTAAGGTGCATATGAGTACAGCTTATCATCCCCAGACAGATGGACAGTCGAGAGGACGATCCAGACGTTGGAGGATCTGCTGAGGATGTGTGTGTTGGATTGGGGTGGCCATTGGGCAGATCACCTGAACCTGGTAGAGTTTGCTTACAACAACAGCTATCAGGCGAGTATCGGTATGGCTCCTTATGAGGCTTTGTATGGGAGGCCGTGTCGTACACCGTTATGCTGGACTCAGGTGGGGAGAGGAGCATGTACGGGGCAGATTTTGTTCAGAGACCTCAGAAGATTCGGGTTCTCAAGCTGAACATGAAAGAGGCTCAGGATAGGCAGAGGAGTTATGCAGATAAGAGGAGAAGAGACCTGGAGTTTCAGGTAGGAGACAGAGTGTACCTCAAGATGGCCATGTTGCGGGGTCCGAACAGGTCATTGACAGAGACTAAGTTGAGTCCGAGGTATATGGGTCCGTTCAGAGTGATTGAGCGAGTTGGACCGGTGGCATATAGACTGGAGTTACCTGAGGTTATGCGTGCTTTCCATAAGGTATTCCATGTGTCTATGTTGCGGAAGTGTCTCCGTGAGGATGATCAGTTGTTGGCTAAGATTCCGAAGATCTTCAGCCTAACATGACTTTGGAGGCGAGACCAGTGAGGGTTCTCGAGAGGAGGATCAAGGAACTTCGGAAGAAGAAGGTTCCTTTGATGAGAGTCCTTTGGGACTGTGATGGTGTGGAGGAGCAGACTTGGGAACCTGAGGCAAGGATGAAGGCAAGGTTCAAGAAGTGGTATGAGAAGCAACCACAACCTGAGCTTGCCTAGTCTGGTTCCGTCTGAAATCCGTGGCTGGAGCGGGAATGGAGTATTCCAGCCCATCTCTCTTGTTACTCGGTCGCTTGGGGTGGTTGGTTGTGCGACTCAGTAACAAGATGAGGTGGTGCTCGGGGTACAAAGTTTCCGCGAGGCGGGTTTGGGGGAAAACTTTCCCGAAATAGAAGTTTTCTTAAGTGGGAAGTTTCTCAGGAGAGAGAATTTGTCCATTTTAGCGGTGGGAAGCCTGGGAGGGGCTTTTGTGCCTTTGTGGCGGACTTTCGAGTCAGAGTGCCTGTGTGTGGCGGTCTTGATAGACATTGTGTGGCCTTTGTGGCGGGCTTTTAGCCAATTGTGTGGCCTTTGTGGCGGGCTTTTAGCCAATTGTGTGGCCTTTGTGGCGGGCTTTTAGCCGTTTGTTGGCCTTTGTGGCGGGCTGTTTAGCCAGAGTGTCTTTGTGACGGCCTTCGGGACAGATGGTCTTTGTGACGGTCCTTCGGGACAGATGGTCTTTGTGACGGTCCTTCGGGACAGATGGTCTTTGTGACGGTCCTTCGGGACAGATGGTCTTCGTGACGGTCCTTCGGGACAGATGGTCTTCGTGACGGTCCTTCGGGACGAGTGGCCTAGGTGGCGGTCCTTTTAGGACATCTGTTTGGCCTTGGTGGCGGTCCTCGTGAGGACATTTTGTTGGCCTTTGTGGCGGCCCTTGTGGCGTGTATATGATCCTTGTGTGGTCATATGGTATTCCAGTGAGGGAATATGTGGCTGGTAGAACATTGAGATGTTTTTACGCGAGTCACGGGAAGGAAACCGGGATAGGGATAGGACTCAGACGTGTTCAGAATCGTTTGCTCGCGGCTCTTGGAGGACTTTGGTTCTCCTAGTACTGCCATATTCGGAGACTTTGTGACTTTGGAGTATGGTTGGTATATCGACTTCGGACGACGGTCCGGAGGCGCGCTGTAGGGTGACGACCCGAGAGACGAGTTTGGATTTTTCCTTATATTATGGCATGCGGGCTTAGGCCCGATGAGGAGCCAACATTGGCATGCAGACTTAGGTCTGATGAGGAGCCGATGAAACTCAAGGTTTAGGCCTATGAGAAAAAGGAAAGTCCAGAAGTCGAGAGCAAATGATGCCTGGAGCGTGAGTCTATCGCCTAGAGGTGACCTTCTGTAGATCGGTCGGAGGAGTGCGGGCCGTGGAGACGGTTGCACGGGAGTCCTTGGCTGATGGTTGTTTGGGATTCGAGGACGAATCCAGTTTGGTGGGGGAGAATTGTAACATCCGTGAACCGGAATTCCGGTTTAGGATGTGCATCGATCGATGCAGTAGGAGCATCGATCGATGCTGACTCAATTCTGTGCGTTTTGACTTAAGTCAAACGCTGTGTTTTGGGGAAGGAAAAGGGGAAAACCCTTAAGTCGTGTCTTTGGTCTCATTAGACGGTTTCAGCCGATTTTTGAGAAAAAGAAAAGAGACAGAAGAGTTCCTGAAAGTTCTTGGTGATTCCTTGAGATTTGGGGCGTTCTTTGGTGAGATCTGTAGCTGGGATTGCTGTAGGAGCTTCCTGGAAGCGTGTTCTTGCTGTTTTATTGTTTAGATTCGTCTTGGCACAGGTAAGTGCAGGACCATGGCTTATCTAAGCTAGAGAATTCAGTGATTTGCTTGTTTCTTGTTGTTAGACGTATTAGGTTGATGTTATGGACGTTAGGAAGTTTTCTTGTGGCTTGGGATTGAGTTTCTGTGGTTGTAGGAACGAGATCCGGCGAGAAACTTCGGAGAAATCACGGTGCTCGACGTTGTGTCGATCGATGCATAGCTTGCATCGGTCGATGCAAGTGCGAGGACGGCGCGATGAACTTTAGGGTTTTCGTGTGCGTCGAGCATGCGTCGATCGATGCAGATGGGTATCGGTCGATGCAAGTTATACTTGCATCGATCGATGCAGCTTCCGTATCGATCGATGCTTCTCCTGTTGGGCATCGATCGATGCATGTGTGGCATCGGTCGATGCTATGTCCTGTTTTGGTTATTGTCTGTTGATTGTTGTGTGTTGATTACTGATACTCTAATGCTTGTGTGTATAGCCCAGTAGATGGGAGGATTGCCTTACTGAGTATTTATAAAATACTCATGCATTGCAATATGTGTTTGTGGTGCAGGTAAAGGCAAAGTGTGACCGTGGGATCCAGGCAATGAAGAGGAGGATGTTCTAGGGACTCGGTTGGTTGCTGATCTGGCATTGTTAGGTTGCTAGAGTTGAGTCTTAGAGCATTGTTTAGGTTGCTGGTTATGTGTTTTATGATGTTGGATCTTTAGTTAAGATTGGAATTGATATTGGAGTATTGTTATATTTTATTATTGGATTATATTGGATATTGCTATTGGATTTCCGCTGTTGGTTGTGTTTGTGGTTAGGTGACTAGTGGGTATGGGACCACTAGTCGTAGTTTATTTCATTATATTTTATTTATTATTTATTATTAAAAAAAAAAAAAAAAGGGTCGGTCGTTTCAGAATTCATTTGTTACACTATGGGTTGTACGATACTCAGAATCAGATTCATCATTTGAGCTATCAGAATCACTATCGTTATTTGACTCAGAGTCAGAAACAATAAAACATGCAAAATCTTCATGCATCAGAGGCAACATCGTAGGAACTACATATTTGAACACAAAAATACGTTTTAATAAAAATTTTTAGTATATAATATAACATATGGGTAGAAACAACCTTCATTGCGTCATCGATCTTTTTTTGATTTAAGAATTTTTGTTCTTTTCACCCTTGCATGTTTTGAGTTCACTTCTGAATATAAGTTCATACATTTGAACATTAATTTAAAATCAAAACCTATTTTGATATACCAGAAACTGAATATTATTTACCTTGTGCATTCACGACATGAATCGGATCCTTCTTTCTCCGTATTGGCAATTTTGAAGGTCTCATCGTATGCATACAGTCGAAACGTTCTGCGTTCTTTAGAAATATATACGATTAGGTCTATAATATTCTTTATTTATATGATAATCAGAAGGTATAATCTTCTCATTACTATAATTTCTGTAAATATTTACACAAACGGATAATAGTATAACATAATATTATTTTCTCGGAAAATCACATAATATCAATATATCAAAAATGTCAAATTAGCATTTATTCAATTATCTTTACATAAATTCACATGTTCTAATAAAATGACATCATTTTTTTTCTTATTATTCCGTTCTATATTATTTTTATTTATATTATGATCAGTAGGTATAATCTTCTAATTACTATAATTTTATTAAATATTTTAACAAACGGATAACAATATCACATAATAATGTCAATACCACAAAAATGAAAGATTAGCATTTATTCAATTATCTAAACATATATTCACATAATAAAAATTTAATCTATGATAAATTATCACCAAATTTTCGATTTTATTAGATTATGTTGTATCTATACAAAATGATATTTACTGGAACATGATTAAACTTCATTATCACATTTAAATTTATTAAATGTTATCATTCAGAAGCAACATCGTCTCGTTTCTATTAGTGACTCACAAAATTTTAGAGTTTTTATAAATCTATAAATAATTAAAAAATCATACTCTTATCAACGCAAAAAAAGGCCTGTAGTTTTTTTTTTTTTTTTTAAATCCAAATCATATATTGTTTTTAAAATAATCATAATACTAAGTTTGCTTTTCAATCTTGATCCTCTTCCTAGTAGTCATGCTATGACCTTGTACGACTTCTTCATTGATTCCAGACAGCTCCCTCTTTGACGAAAGAGATGTTGATTCCTCCGACGTAAGTTCTAGAATTTGTTCATCTGATTCTAGTTCTTGATAATTATCATTAGCCTTTCTGTAAGTTTCCTACAAAATTTTTAAAGAATAAGCATATAATGGAATTACAAAAATTAATTTAATAATATTTTAGAATATTCTATAAATTTAATATGTTACCTTGACAAACTGGTTGACCATATCTTCTTTTTCCCAAAACTTCTCAACAACATAAGAAGCCTTGTCACTCTTCAAGTTATCAATTGTGACAGAAATTTTAAAGAGCATTGTCTTCCCGATTAGAGCAGAAAGACAAACGGGCATAATGTTTTGATCGTCCTGAGCATTGTTCCAAATTTGCAAGAAAAGTGCGTGTTACTATAGATTCTTTGAAATTTATATTCTGATTAAAAGTACAATTTTTATCCTGTTAGAACGTACCTCGGCAATTTGAGAAACTAATTCATCAGCCTTTTTACCTACGAATAGTTGGGCTAGACCATCAAAAAAAGCAGCTTAATCTTTGGGGAATTTCCATACGAAACGTGTAGTATGAGTTTATACCTGAAAATACATAAAAGAATTCAAATGGTCAACATATTCGCATGAAGTCAATTATAAATATATTAAGTAACACATACTTGTAATCAACTTCTTTGACATCGTCATCGCAAACACCACAACTATATAGACGTTTTCCCCTTGTCAGATTCTAGTGGATATGGTTGAACCTTCTTTCTACATTCTTTGCATGCAATGTAATACCACTTAGGCACTGTCTCAACCGAACAGATCGTTCCAATTGTCACACATGTACGAACCTAAATATACACAATCATGATTAATATTTTGTAATTATTATTATTTTGAACACTGTATTTAGATTAACAATACCTCTAATGAATATAGGATGTCGTCGATAGTCATCTTTTCATTTTTCATGAAAAACTCCTCATACAAAGTTACCTTTGGCTGTATATTCTCCTCATTGTGAACCAACTCAACAACGCTAGTGTTTTGCATCCTTTTAAAAATGAAAGATAAAAATAAGAATACGTTTAGTTATGTATAGCGTATAACTGATGATATCAAAAACTAATTACATTTGTCGGAATTTGTCGACTGCTGGAATTGACGGATTTAAGTGAATATCTGTGGTGTTGAATGCATTTGATACACTGTAATTGCCTGCGTAATAATTTTAAAATTTATTAAGAAGATGATAATTAAACAAATTGAATCACAGGACAGTAAAGGACTAAATAACATCAACAATACCTTTCCACTCTTTCAAACATGCAAATCTAATCACACACACTACAACCGAGTCTCTGTGTTCTTTTATAGAAGCTTCAAAAGTTCTAGCAAGATCACCCCATATTGTACAACTTAATCGGTCACCACTGTAAAAAATAAAGCTTAGACTCGCTATAAAATATTTGTAATATGTTTTTTTCCTTTTTTTAATAAAACACATACCTTAAATCTTGCAAGTCAAAAGTTATCTTCACATTGTCCTTTCCTTTAGTTTTTATGTTATCAAGAGAACCAACACCAGCAATTTGACCCACCACATCTAAAACATAACAATATTAGTTACAAATCAACATCCGAATATATATATATATATATATATATATATATATATATGTGTTTACCACTTACCAAACAATACTTGTTTATCTATCTTTCCAGCCAAGATAGTTGAAAATTCTTGAAAGTATTTTTCAGGAACTCGTGCTGGAAAATCATCACATGGTTTAACTGTGGTGGTTCTATAGAACACCATCTTAAATCCCAAAACACTTGTCCTATAGTCACCGTCATAATCGACCAAACTGAAAGTATCGATTATTTTTGAGTCACCAATATTGATCTGGTTATGAAATTTCTTCACCAATGCATCCTCAATAGACGCGTGAATTCTTGTTCCCTAAAATTAAAAGCAGTCGTTAATACGTTTGAATAAAAATTGAGATTAAGCTGTAGAAAAGCTTTATAAACTATTTACGTATTTGTTAACAAAGTTTTTAAGTATATCGGAAGTGAAATTATAAAACCGAAACAAACCTCATCATCAACTAAAACCATTTGCAGGGATTTGAATGCTTTCCAAAGTCTTATCACACGAACCCTGATCTTGTAGTGATCCAGAGCAGGATTGATCTCGTTAATGTTAACATAGGGAGAGATAATGGTTTGTTTGGAGGCCATAATGAATAATTTGGTTTTAAAGAATCGCTGAAGTTTAGACAATGTTTCAATGTGTATCACTATATATAGAGAACGCAATTAATGATTTTTACATTTTTAATTGATAGGATAATATTGAAATTTGAATTTATCTTCCTTTTCAGAATACTTTAATAATTATTATATTTAAATTTTGTTAATATAACACTTTTAGATTATAAGAATATAAATTTAAGGATAGTTTACTTATAGATAATGGTAATAATATTTAATTAACAATTTTGTAACTATATCATGATAATAATGAAAGAATCAGTCTCGAATCATTATGATTTTAGAAATTTAAATATAAGTGATAATCAAACTCTTCAAAATTACCTTTACAGTATCCTTTAATAATCGTGTAAATATATTGTAACTAAATTCACTCAAAGAATATTTAAAATATTTTACAAATTTAATAAATACATATTCTCTAGCTATATAATGGACTTATTGTCATTCTTGCGTTATAATTAAATTATTCGAATATATATTTAAGAATGTTATAATAACTATTTACTATAATACAAATTGTAAATATAGAACTTATATGTATAAACAAATATGTGCTCTTAAAATGTATAATAAATTGATTTGTAAATCTTATTTCAAATTGAAAACCATAAAGCTCAAATTATTGAATGATTGCATATCAAATCCAAAAAGAAAAAAACTTTAAATTATATAATTCAAGATTCCACGTCAATTAAAATCTCTTCAACTTCAAAACTATAAAAATCAAGACTCCATATCATCAAAGGCATCTCTCATCTGCGTAACCTGCGGACATGGTGGATTTATCATCACTCTTGTACAATTATGCGCCGTTGTCACCATGATTGAATCTATAAGAAGCAAAATGTAATTTTTTTAATTAAACTATTAAAACTTATTAAACTATAACTAAATATATATAGTTATAAAATGATTATAAACCTTGATTTCTCTCAATTCTTGCAAAGCGTACGACACATATGATATCACCAACACAATGTATCCAATCATTAAAGAAATCGTTCGCATAAGGTTTTGGTAATCGGCATGACAATCGATCACCCCTACATTAAAATTTTTAAAATTTAGTCAAAGTGTGAAAACATAATCTAAGTTTAATATATTAAATTTTAATAACATACTCGATATTTTCCAAAACAACGAACAACTCATTCCATTCTTTGTCGGGAGGACCTTCTTCGAAGCGATTTCCAACCCGCAATACTCTTCCGATGATATCTACAAAATGTAGTAAGTTACAAATAATTATTGTTTTTAAATTATATATATATATATAAAGTTATCGTTTCCCTTACCAACACAATAAGCGCAGTCTAAATAACCACTCTTAATATCATTAAATGATACAAAAGAGAAGAATTGATCTGAAGACAAAGCAGTAATCTTTCTAAACCATGTTATGGTTCTCCAATGTATCATAAAACGATGATCAGTTGGTCTAAAATTCCCGGTAACTTTGCATAGTGAGAAACTTGCCAACATGATCCAATCCCTTCGTTCAAATCGTTCAAAAACGTCACGAAATCTAGGACCCATCACAGCGTGTATTTTTTGGCCCTGCAAAAATTATTGATTAATTTATATATGTAAAGAACATGTTAATTTAGGAAAATATAACGTAGGAAATACCTTTTCATCAACCAAAATCAGATCAGACGAATTGTAGAGAGGATGAATACACTCAAATTTTCTTAGAATCTTTACTCTAATTTTCCACTCATGAATGAAAGGGTTCAAGTTGTTCAAATCAAAAAAATGGTCCTTTTTGCCGATTCTATTCTTTATAGCATTGGAAAGTAGATTAGCCATGATAGCATAAACTGGTTTGAGACGAAACGTATAAATTTACGTTATTAGAGTAATTATTATTTATGTATAGAGCTTAGCATGTATATTAAGGTCTATAAATATAAAAATATAGATTTTTTTTTTTTATTTGTTTTGGAAATTTTCATCACAAGATAATGTCAATAAGTTTGAAAATTTTATCATCGATAATACTTTAATGGTATTTTTTCCATTTTTTGGGGATTCGATTATTATATCTCTCCGTTTATTCCTACGATGATATTTTTATGTTATTCAATAAACATATTCCTCTATTTATTCCTTACTTTTTGGGATTTTGATATATTTTAAATATCCTTTATGTTTTTTTCTGTTAAAATTTACAATTCTATTATCACCGTATATATTTTTGAATCAAAGCTAATATTTTATATATGTGCAAATCTATCTAACAACGAAAACAGCATATTATAGTGTAATATATATGTATCAATATTAATAATATACATAAAACTATAAAATACTTTGTTTAATTAAATATTAAGTTTAAACTTAAGTTCAAATTCAAGTCATAACAAAATAAAAATACGCATGTCCAAATTAACATCAGCAAAATATAAAAAAATAAACATAGACATCAAAAAACAGTAGAAAACATCTGGATATTATCACTTCTGGTTGGTTGAAGAACATGCTTCGTCTGAATAATCCTCATCAGACGATTCATCATCAGGCCAGTGTCTGAAATAAATAATAGAATTAGGTTTTAGAACTCATATATTAATCGATTTCAATAAATTGAAGAAGTTATAAATTAAAATTATTACAGTAGATCGCCCGTTCCTATTCCAGCAATTTCATCTTCAAGTAAAACCGTTGAACATCGTATTTGAGACATCAGACATTCGATTCCTAGCAAAGAATAAATTAAGTTAATAATAAAATGATAATTTCATGATTAGGAAGATATTCTACACTACCTTCGAATACAGAGATCCTCCAAAACAAAAGTGTACACAGCACTGGTTCATTACAATAGGTTGGAGAGAAAACAATTTTCTCCCATTCCTTTATAAATTCAACCAAAGCTCCGCCAACTGCAACACATTTGATCTCTTGCCCACTTTTTTTTTTTTTAAAAAAAATTAAACAATACTGTAATTGTTAGACAACACTTTAATAAATTAAGAAAGAATACTATAAGTACTCTTGATAGTTTAACATATTAACTTACATTGTGTCAAGAACGGTAAATTTCACTACTTGATTAATGGACGTGTACCCATTTTGACGATCGATGAAATCGATATTCTGAGGCTCATTTACATGCAATACCATTCCACAAAAATCTAACATAAAAAGGATTCATTGTAAAAAATAAAATGTTACGCAATCATCTTAAATTTAGAATCTAATAATATACTGAAGACTTTTAAAAGATTACTTGCATATAAGAACTTACCAACACAAGAGTTCTTCTCTTCTTGTGAAAAATTCTGCATCATTGATGAATCAATAAGACGGTAGAAATTGTCACTGCTTCTTGGAGGTATTGGAACCATGTCTGTTTGGTTCATGAACTTGATTTGAAACGGATGGTTAGAGTTTCTAAGTGATTGTTGGCCTTTAATTACTCTAACATTTGATAGCACGTACCAGTCTCCTTCCTTAATCTTACCAAGAAACTTTTTTATATATAGAGAAACTTCTATTTTGGCATCAATCCTTGCTCCCTAAAATAAAATTTAACATTATTTCATGTCATAATTTAATTATTGTTGTATATGAAAAGAGTTAGAAAGATACCTTCTCGTCTACCAGAATTAAACATTTATAAAAACGTTGCCCATCATTTAATTCCGGTAGCCATTTCCTAAGTATTTTGACAGCAACACTCGGATTACGTACTGTAGGATTTAAATCTCTTACGTACACTACCATTATTTCTTTAGAAGAATTAGAGATACAACAGAGAAAGGAAAGGAAATGGTTAAGAAATTTTCATATTTCATACATTTATTCAAAAACAAAAGAAGCCGATAATATTATATTTTTAAATTTGTGTGGCTTGTATTAAGTCTTGTGTATTACACAGGGAAAGCTGCATGCGTTACTGATTGATAAGAATGAACAATATTTTGTTGGTTTTCAAGATTTTTGTAATTGGTGTGTTGAAAATATGATGTTTATATCGAGGCAATATGTTTGGAATCTTCTGCTTGGATGCCGACCTTTATTATTTTAATGCATTGAGTTAATGCATAAACATTTGCAATCAACATTCAAATAAAAACATGTCTTTTTAAAATAAAACAAAAACATAAAACAATAAAATAACGACTGAAACCATATAATAACAACTGTTATTTAGAAATATGTCTTAATTAAAATTAAAACTAATATCTAAGTTCATGTCTTTTGATCCCAAAAAAAAAATACTAAAAACATGTGTTCGTGCAAAAGCAATTAACATTAAATATAACAGAGTAATCATAGGGGGATTCGATGCTTGTCAAAAGAGTCCTCAACAGCAGGATGAATAAAGGATCCGAGTGTGTCACTATAGACAATAAAAAATTATTATCAGTTCTATTCAAGTTATAATCAGTTCTATTCATCAATTAGATACTTAAATTGATAAGTTATATTTCTTATTCACCTCAAGTCTATAACGAAACGAATGTCGTCATCATTCAAATCCTGAATCCTTGACTCTCCATGATCAATAAAATTGTACCTAAACGTTATTCGAAATTCAAATATAACTTTATATATGTGCACATGCTATTTTTTTTTAAAAAAATTGAAAACGATCGATAGAATTTAACTTACATGTACATGTACTCTGTAAATTCTGCACCCTTTGGATCCTCAATTATGTCCGAACATCCATCACCGTTCGTTAGGAGAACATTATCATCTAACATTACCAATTATAGTTAAACGAATATAAATCGTTAATAATTTCTCAATCACAATTAACAACTTTAAGTTTAAACGGACAATATATTCACAAATGTCATTACCTTCACATTTTATTCCTTTCCACATTTTGAACAGACAAATCCTCTTCCCATTACCCACCTTGAACCGTTTGAACATGTGATTTGCATAACATCCTGTTGCAAAGCAGTCAAGTACATATCCCCTAGGACAAAAATAAAAGTTGATTCAACACATTCTTCCAAGTACATATAAATTTTTAAAACGATCTTGCATCCAATTTCCAAAGATTCTTCTATATTAAAGTTACTCGTGCATGCAATGATATTGTTACTTACTCAATTGACATGATTCTGAACCTAATGTAGCGGTCCATCAGACTCCAACGATCAACAATGTCTTCTTGTTTAAAACTCTTGATTTCCCCCATATTAGTGATGCATCCGATCAAATTAACTGCATAATAAATCACAAAAATTCATTATAAGAAGCATAATTTTAAAGTTAACTTAAACAATATATTCTAAACTAAAACTTACAGTAAGGCCAACGTCCATGAAACTCATTATCATAAATACGTTTAAAACCAAAGTTAGTAAACGGTTTGCAAATTATAGGGTCGCTTGCTAGACGTATGATAGTCTTGTCTGTGAAAAGAATCCGATAACCAAGATTAGTTTTCTGGATCTGCTCTTTATCCTCTTCGACTTCGAACCACTCTATAACATAACTCTGATTCTCGGTCATTACAAAGCACGGAAGCCCATTGAGTGCTGCCGGAATCGTAGCATGTCCAAAAGATCCCTATTTCACAGTGTAAGTGCAATTAAACAATACCTCTTATAATCTTTGGACATGTAACTATTATAAGTTTTTTTTTAAAAATAGAAAACAATACCTCTTCGTCGACCAAGATTAGTTCTTTCGAAACATCATTGGAACAATTTTTAACTTTCCACGAACGAAATACCTTGGCACAAATCATCCACTGCATGGTCGAAGGATTCAACTTCTTAAGAAACACAAAATTCGCCATTTTTTAAAAAAATTTGAAGAGAGATGGCAAAGAGATAATTTTGTGAAAAGGGTAAAAGATGAAGAAGTTGTAAAGATAATATTTCAGTTTTATGTTATATATTTCGACTTTAAAAATTTTATGGTGTGTTTAAAGGGTGCATTGAAAGTTTTGACTCGAATCGTTGTTTCCAGTCACATCTATTAAGTAAAGCATTGAAAATACATAAAAATAGATACATCGAATGTAGAATTAAAGTTCTATTAAGAATATTAGTTAGGTGATTTCGCAAATATAAATATAAGACTAAGACATAACATAAAACCATAAACTAAACTTGAAAGATTAATAATTTAATGTAATATTAACATTAAGATAAATTACATTACTAATTTATTGTATACAAATCTCACTCTTCTTTTTCAATATCAAAATAAAATTGATGTTGGACGTAAATAAAGCTTTCAGTATATCAAATCTAAAAATCTAAATAAATATCTTTTGATCAGAAACTTAAATCTAATATAATGACACATATCCAAATCTATAGAGCACGAAAGGACACCTATGAAAGATGTTAAAGATATAAAGTAATGATGTTGGATATAATTATGAATTTATGTGTGGTAAGCATTATAGTTCCAAGAAGTGTACTCATCTCTAAAATAAATATAATATTTCAGAACCAAAATTCATAAATAAAAGAAGAAACCAAAAAAACATAATATCATAAAGTAAAACCATAAACTAATCTTCAGAACTTTCAAAGTGAGTTTGCATATTCAAAACTTCAAGACATGGATAGTTGAATAGAATTTGTGTACAGCTGCATGCGGTAGTAATCATTGTACGTCCTGAAAACATAACATAATATTAGTATTTACTATCACAAAGGTACCATAATAGTTTAATTTTCACTCACCTTCAACATTATTAATTTGACCGAATCTGACTATGCATATAATGATGCCTTCATCAATTTGACGGAGTCTATCGTAAAAATACTCCAAATACCCTCTTCTCAGATGACATCTCAAACGTATACCACTTTAATAGGAAAAAGAAATAAGTAAAAAAAATAAGAATACGAAAGAATAAATTATTGTTTGTATAAATAATTAAGAAATCTTACTCTTCGTTTTCAAGTTCAAAAAAAAGGCCGGTGTGGACGTTGTTAGCCAAAATGTATTCAGATCTTTCAACACGCACGAGACGTCCAATTAAATCTAAATGAGAATAATTACTAACTAATCACTTTGAAATATTGAATTAAAAATATGTAAGACAATTAAACAATTGTTATACGACTTACCAATACACATATTCGGATTTATAGAGCCAGAAAGGACATCTATGAAAGTTACGAATGAAAAATAATCTTTTTCATTCAAAGAGGGTATCAGCTGCGCTGAAGTCATGCCACTTGAGAGTATTTTGAATTGATGTATAGTAGGCCTAAAAGTTCCAACAACGGGTGTTATATCAAAATTAGATAAGATCAACCAATTCCCTTCGTTAAACAACGGTTTGAAGCGTTGAACCAAACTCCTTTCAAAAGATCCATGTATCTTTGAACCCTAGTGTGAAAACATATCAAATATTAACATATCAAATATTATTATAATTGCTTATCATTCGGAATAGATGTATTATTACCTGCTCATCGGATAGCACAAACTCGATAACGTTATTTAACGCAGCACTGCAAACAAATCTTCTGATAATCTTTACCTTGATCCTTCTTTGGATGAGTAAAGGATGTAAGTCGGCAATATAAACACAAGAATTAGGATCAGTGGTCATGTTTCCGCGTGTCAAAAGAAATTATAATGTACTCAAAGCATCTAATGAACACATATATATATACAAAATCAAAATATATTAAAAATATAGGGAGTTTATCATTAGAAACATTTTAAGAATTAAAATATTATCTTGTGAGATAACGATTGATTATAATGTATTTTATCCAATTTTAGTTTAAGAACATTATAGTAACATACATCAATGCAATATTAAAATAAATTATGAAGTGTGAAAATATATTTTTTTAGATTTGCTGTTTGAGAATCATATCTTTTTGTATATTTGTTTAGCATATAAATCTTTTTGTATATTTGTTTAGCATATATTTGTTTAGTTAAATCCGTTTACAAATATTCGTTTTCAATTATATTTCTAAATTTAATTTCGTGATTTTATTATTTTCCATTTCACAAAAAACTCAATATCTTTTAATATAAACACGTTTAGTAAATTATACCAGGTTCGTTAGATCTATTATAAAGATATATGGTAATTGATTTCTGATAAGGGAAATTATTTTAGTCGAATTTTAAAAATGTTTAAACTGAAATTACAAAGATTGTTAACTACTAAATGGAATACGAAGTTTATCCCAATGAATTTCAGGGACAACACAATCTTTTACATCTTTCTCAAGAATATCCCTAACCTCTTCCAGCCTCTTACACTCTTCAATCAAATCAATGCGCCCTTCTAAAATATCATTAATTAGCGTCAGTTGAGCATCTACGGTTTCAAGTTGACAGGTGAGTTTGGTCGATTCTTCTTTCTTCTTCATGTGCTCTTTCACCATATCGATAATCGCAGTGAATCGTTTCGACGTTTCCTTCTGTGAATCATCTCTAGATTTCTGAAACGCCTTCTTAACGATGTCGATTGCTTCGTCCTCCCATTGATAATCGGACATGGGTTCTTTGCGTTTTCTAGAACTTTCACCTTCCATCGCGAAATTCGAACCTATAAAATTTAAAAATAGATTTAGTTTGCAAGTTAAAATCTGAATAAACAAAAAACTTAAAAAATCTCTGATAACTTACCTGAAAGTTACGGATGATAATAGGTGGTTAAAGAAGGTTTGAGGACTTTTTTGGTTAAGAAGAGACAACGAAAGGTCTGGAACTCGCAATATAGGAGAGACGTAAGTGCTTAAATATATTTCCAAAAAGTCGCGAGGCCTGTGCATGTTGGAGTCTCATGAGATTAGGCCCATCTAAGTTTATTAACACATATTGTTTGTGCGTTTTTAATTACGTAAAGAAGAATTCAAACCTTATGAAGTCATATACATTAATATATCACTGGAATTTATTTTTTAAATACTATATAATATATCAGATAATTTTATAAATTAAAATAATATAAAATATAAAAATATGAGCATTCTTGACCATAGTAACAATAATCCAGTATTGAAATTTGAAGATTCGAAAGTAAAGGTGAATAATTTAAAACATAGAGACGTATACATAATTAAAAAAAAAAAAAAAAAACACATGTTGATGTCTTTTTTGGCATTGTTCTTGGTGCGAGATGACTTCTAGGTATTTTTACAACAATTCAATCATTTTTTTGTGCGTGCTCTCTTCCTGGTGTTCCTATAACATAAACCATAAATTAGAAATATATCTTTGGAACATTAATATAAGAAACTAACAATAAAGTGTAACATACAATCGTCTAAATATTTCAACTTCTGGAATCTCCGGGTTAAGTCTAACTTGAGTACATATAGTGTTAGATATAGACCTCCTTCCTACAACACATTTGATTTAGAATTCTGATTAGTTATGTATTATCAAATATAATTTAAAACATTCTAAACGAATGAATAGAGTATGTACCTTGGAAGACATCAATTACACCCCATCGAATAACACATATAAGGCTTTCACCTATAGAATCTTTGTAAGTCTTATAGAAATCGTCAGCCGCTATTCCGATTAACTCACACCGCAAAAGCATACCACTAAATAAAAATATTAAAAATATCAAACGTTAATGTATTTAAGGAGTGTCCATTGGATAATATGTTTAAAACCAAATACCTGGGGTCACGAAGGTCAAAGGAAATTCTATGGTACATAGAGTACTCTAGTGTTTCGTTCCCTTTTGGAGAAGAAACTTGCTTCTTATACTCTTCTTCTTCAGTCTCAGCATCTTCACTTGTTTCAGAATCATATTCGTCGTCTTCAGTATCATCTGTGTCATCCTCATATTCGCCTTCACTATCTTCTTTGTCTACATACAAAATTTCATAAAAGCCTTCATCTTCTTTACCTTCCTCTTCTTCACAATAATCCTCATCAGAAAAATTTTCGTCATCGGATACATCAGATTCGTCATCATCCGAGTCAGTGTCATCTAAATCATCCACATCGTTTGCAAAAGTATCTCGGCAGCACATCTTTAGCAACTTACGAATATGATCACTTTGTGATCTAAGCTCATACTTTTTGCCATCATTCGGACCCATCGAGTCTTTTTATCATTCCAAGTATCCATTTTACCAACATTGGTAACTTCTCCAATGACATCTTAAAATATAAGACGCAAACTCATATCAAAATAAAGTATAATATATAAAGATACCAATTATGAAAGTTTCTAAAGTAGTTAAATAAAATAACTCACCGATCAAGTAATCATCACAATAAGAACCATTTAATATTCCATTATAATTGATGAATTCAAAATATTCTTCACCTCCATCAATCGGAGTCTTACTAATCTTGGTCTTATACAAAATAATAATCTTGTATCGATGCGTGGTAGCTCTGCATGACCCATATTGATCGACAACTTTAAAATTTTCAAGCTCAATCCAATCGCCAAGATGAAATTTGGACACAAATCTGTCATACACATCACCACGAAAACTACACTGGATCTTTATACCCTATTTAAATAAAACAAATATAATTAAATTTCTATCAAAATTTGGAAAACCTGATTACCTAACAATTTAAACAATTAGCAAACCTGATTATCACTTAGGACCATCTCTAGGGTTGAACCAAGACGAAGAGTTTTTTCTTCCCATAAACACAAAATCCTAACACGAATTTTCCATTCGTATTTTGAAGGATTCAAACGTGAAACACGATCAGTCGGAGAATTCGTAGCCATAATTTTACCTGCACTAAACGTAAACAATTATTATATACAAATTATGATTTTCAAACCTAACTAACGAATTATGTATCGAAAGTTTTAAAGAACCTTGGAATATTCAAGAGTTTTGGATATTGTACTTAAGATATGTCAAACGTCTCTGTATATATATACCTTAGAATTTAGTATATTTTCCTAAATACTAAAATAAAATATTATGAGATTTGTGTATTTATAATTAATAATAGATATATGCAAATATATCACATATATATCTATTATAAATTTTTATTTACTTATTTAGACAATATTTACTTGCATCATAATCTCTATATTATGTAAAATCTAATTAATATATTTCATTTCCAAAATATTAAGATCTGTCAAACGTCTCTGATATATATATAACCTTAGAAATTAGTTTATTTTCCTAAATACTAAAATAAAATATTATGAGATTCGTGTATTTATAATTAATAATAGATATATGCAAATATATCACATATATATCTATAATAAATTTTTATTTACTTATTTAGACAATATTTACTTGCATCATAATCTCTATATTATGTAAAATCTAATTAATATATTTCATTTCCAAAATATAATTATTTTCATGGTTATCACTTTAATTTCAATAAATATTATCATCCAGATAATGATCCGTATGAAAAAAATATATATAACATATTATAAAGATATATATGTCATTCATCTGATTATATAAATGGCATGCATCTGTCATTCATGAAAGGTACTCTGTCAAAAGCATCTTTAAAAGACATTTTTGAACATAAATTAAAAATCCCATAAGAGTTATTCGCATAATATGCGAAAATATAGGTCCAATATTAAAACAACAAACAGCTTAACTTAATTCAATAATAAGTAAATGAAAGTTTTTTACGAAATTTAGGAATAGGCGAACAAATCTTAACATTAGATCGAATCATTAGAATCACTCTTATCTTCTTCTGAGCCGTTGTAATCTTCATCGTCTGATGATTCATGGAAATAAAGACTGCGAAAGATAAAGGAACGTAATAACTAAAACATCTTATACTAAAGATTCCATATTAATAATCTGTCATAGTATAGGAAATTTAAGAACTTACAGTGCAGGATCTGTAGTGAATGCTCTTGCTTCGTTGCCAAGTAAAAATTTAGAACATCTTATTTGAGACATTAGACAACGCCGACCTTTAAAAAAAAATAAGTAAGTTCCAAATCTTTAATTTGATATATTGGCTTATCTAAAACAAATGCTTATATATTGATTAATACCTCCAAAGACATAGATTCTCCAAAACGTAAGCAGACACAATACTGGTTCACTGGCATAGGAAGGACTTGCAACATGTTGTTCCCATTTTTCACGAAATTCTGAACATGTATCACCGACGGCAATACATTCAATCTGTTCGTTACTTTGCATTAAAAAAACAACAATTGACAACGTCAGTCTTAATAATTATGTACTATTTTCATTGACAAAAATAAATCAAATGAGGTAGTTCTTGTTTTTAAAAATTTTAAACTATAAACTTACTTGATGTCAATTACAGTAAAGGGAAGAACCTCTTTCAGACCATTGAATCCAACTTCATTTTCTAGGAAAACAATTTTACGACCTTGCCTTATCCTTACCACCGTTCCACAAAGATCTGGAAAATACAGAAAACTATGAATCTAAAGAATTAATGTTTTATAAAAACAGTAAGTTAAACATTATATTTAAATTAATTTACCAACACAACAATTACTCTCATCTTCTGCAGCATTTTCCACTGTTAGTGCATCTATTAGATGAAAAAAATTGTCTCCACATCTAGGAGGGATCGGAGTGATGCGAGTTTGGCGAGTGATCAATATTTCGAAAGAATTGTTACAATTCCTGTGAATATTCTGATTTTCAACAACTTGGAACTTGTAAAGAAGAAACCATCGTCCTTCTTGCAACACGTCTATGTACTCAGCAAAGTAAAGCTGACTTCTGAATTTAGCTTCAATTCTTTTTCCCTAAATTATTTTAAAAAACTAATTTCAGATCTAAACTTAAGGAGATGATGGATATAAATGGATTGTTACCTTCTCATCAACCAAGATCAAACAAATGTAGGTAGGCTGCATTATAATGATTTCGGGTATCCACAGCCTCAGTACTTTTACAGCAACACTCAACCTTTCTGTTGATGGATTCAAATCTTCTATGTATGCAACCATCTCCTTGTTTGGTACTTGGTTATTTTTTAGAAAGAAGAAAGGTGAGAGGTTAGACGTTAGAAAGAAGAAAAAAGATTAAGAAGAGTGATTGGAAGTTACGTAAAACAATTATGTCAATTTGGTAATGTCAGTTCGAAATTGTTTTAACCAATGCGAAGACTTTGAAAATAACAAAAAACTTTTTTTATTTGGACTTGCATCCATACATGCATTCGTTCATATTCTCTGTTTGAATTATGTTATTGCTTGAATTAAAGTTGTTACTAATCTCATATACCATAATTTTTTCAACGATCTCAATTTCTATTGAAATAAAAATATGAGAAATATGACGATAACAGCTTTATATTGTCTTCCATATAATAGATTTATGACGATAAGTATTTTATATGTATTGAGAAGACTGTATATTATACAAAACTCATTTAAATGAAAAATTTCAAAAACATGAAAGATAAATTGAATAAATTTAAGACTACTGTTACATTTAGAGAAATTTCAAATTAATTTAACAAAACAAATATTATAGGAATATTGTATGGCGATTGAAATTGTCTTCTCCTTGATTTTCTCTTCCATGTCATATCTCTAGGACACCAAACAAATGGTTTTGGAATTTCAGAATAAGTAATTCCTTTGGCTTGAGCGACTTGTGTATTGAATATAATCCATTCCGAGAATTTAGCTGTCGTAGCCATCGGACGATTCATACCATTAACCTCAGGACCATCTTCATTGTAGCATTCCCTAGGTGAAACCTGTTCAATATTTTAGTTAAAAGTAAATTTAGTTTTTAATTGTCCAGTCACCATGTCCGCGCTAAATCGTGTTATATAAACATGATTAAAAAAAAATGAAATACCCGTAAATCGAATCCATGGATATCTACGATCATAATAGTCCTGAAACATGGCAATCCAAGTTTAGACAAAACTATTATTTATTATAAACTATATATATTTTTAAAAAGGAAAATACAATCGTGATAAGAATTATAATTATAAGAAATTATACCTGATATTATTTAGTATCAAAGTCTCCTCCACAATACCTAAATAGAAAAATTATTATTATTATATTATTATATATGAAACAACCATAAAAAAGGTAAATATAATTACTCTGTAAATCTGTAGTGAAACTAATATATAGTAAAATATAGTAATATTTAATCTCTGGCTCGCAACCAATATAATTTTGAGATCATGACAAAAGAAACTAATATAAATCATCATTCAAAATAGCACAATGTTATACCCTTTTTTAAAAGTGAACCAACAATAACCGAGGCTTGGTGAGTTTCGAATCTTGGTTCCCAAGAAAACACTACACGAACAGGAAAACACATTAAATTAGGTGAATAATATAAAACAGTAAGATTTGAAATTTTACTTTCCAATAAACATCTACACGAATTACAGGAAAATAAAAGTGAATCACAAGAAACAGCAAAATCAGAATACAAATTAGAAATTGAGAATATGAACGAATCTATAAAACTCAACAAAAAACGATTTTATACCTTGATTAGAAGATGAACCAACAACAACCAAAGCTTTATGATTTGTGGATCTTGCTTTCCAAGAAACCACTATACGAACAGGAAAATAAAAGGGATCAGTCGATGTATAATTAAAAACAGCAAAATCGGAATACAAAAAAAAATTTGAGAACATAATAGAAAAATTATTAAAATTCAAGAGAAGAATGCTTTTTCGGGTTATGGTGAAAGCATACGAAATCATTTGTATTTATAGTTATAAAGCATCTATATTTTTAGGGTTTCTAGGTTTTTAGAGTTTACAGAAAGACGGTGTTTTCTCATCGGGCTTTTTTCATGCATAAACCCATAATTTTAATTTACGTGGATCTTTTAAAAATCTAACCTAAGCCCATTAATTACCCAATTTAAGCGTGTTATATTATGGTCATGTATCCTTTGATTAAGCGTGAAAGAGATCTTATTCATAAAATTTAGGGATTAATTTAGCAAATTCTATTTCTGCAATTAACTTTTTATGCAATTAGATTATTTTTAATCCGATTTTTGATTTATTTTTAATGCGAAAAATAGGTAATTTTACGTCCAGGGGCAAAATTTTACAACGTGAAGGACAATTTCATTAATGGTATAATGGTAAAATTTTGCTGAGATTGAATGTGGGACGTTTTCACTTCTCGTTTAATATAATTGATTAGTACTAGTTTAGTAAGTTAAAAATAAACGAACCTACTCTAGTAATAAACATCAATTTATGTACTAGTATAGTCATTCTTTCAAAAAAAAACTAATAAAATGTTACAAACGTCTTCATCACTATCATTCGAACTCAGATTAAAAGAATATAGAATATATGAAAACTCTCCAATAATATGGAAGTGAATGAAGGATATGTTACTGTTAAAAATCAGCTTGGCCGTTGTCAAAATTGTGTGGTTTACAAAGAATTTGCTCACTTTCTTGATTACTTTTTTAATTAATCAATTTATAAAATATCTTATTATATAAAGTATGGTTTCAAAAGTTACTAACTCACCAGATCGTGACACATGTCAATTTTAAAAGTTACTAATTCATACGATTATGACAAGTGTCAATTTTACATAAACTTCTAATTTTAAAAGAAAACAAATCTTAAAAAAAAAAATCAAGAAACAAAACAATTACTAATCATAAAATAAATTAGATAAATAATCTTATGATAAAATACATGTAGTTCCTAAAGAAAATCTTTCTACAATAATTATATTTATACAAAACAATCCTACGTTATATTGAATTCTTTGCCTAATCCTAAAAGAAAAATAATTTAAATATAAGGATATGTAGTCTCTCATATCTTTGTCATATATATAGAGAGAGGAAGAGGTCATTTCAATGTATCAAACTCAATTAAAATTTTCAAACATGAGCACTAGAGAAGGAAACCGAAACTGTGAAAAGAATGAAAATAAATAAAACTATTATGAATAATGATTAGATTGTTACGATGGAGAAGGCGCTTAGAGATGAACCTCATATGCGGTTTAGAGCTACACTACAGGCATGGCCAACATCGTTTTGGAACAATATACGAGTATATAATTACATGCTTGAGTTTACATCAATAGGTGAAAAAATTGATTACGATATCTGTAACATCCGTGAACCGGATTTCCGGTTTAGGATGTGCATCGATCGATGCAGTAGGAGCATCGATCGATGCTGACTCAATTCTGTGCGTTTTGACTTAAGTCAAACGCTGCGTTTTGGGGAAGGAAAAGGGGGAAAAACCCTTATTTTCGAGAGTTTTGTCTCATTCGTGTTTTGGCCGCATTTGAGAGAAACGAAAGAGAAAGAAACTGTTCTTGACTGTTCTTGAGTTTTCTGGAGATTTGGGGCGTTCTTGGGCGAGATCTGTAGCTGGGATTGCTGTAGGAGCTTCCTGGAAGCGTGTTCTTGCTGTTTTATTGTTTAGATTCGTCTTGGCACAGGTAAGTGCAGGACCATGGCTTATCTAAGCTAGAGAATTCAGTGATTTGCTTGTTTCTTGTTGTTAGACGTATTAGGTTGATGTTATGGACGTTAGGAAGTTTTCTTGTGGCTTGGGATTGAGTTTCGTGGTTGTAGGAACGAGATCCGGCGAAAACTTCGGAGAAATCACGGTGCTCGACGTTGCGTCGATCGATGCATAGCTTGCATCGGTCGATGCAAGTGCGAGGACGGCGCGATGAACTTTAGGGTTTTTCGTGTGCGTCGAGCATGCGTCGATCGATGCAGATTGGGTATCGGTCGATGCAAGTTATACTTGCATCGATCGATGCAGCTTCTGTATCGATCGATCTTCTGTTGGGCATCGATCGATGCATGTGTGGCATTGGTCGATGCTATGTCCTGTTTTGGTTATTGTCTGTTGATTGTTGTGTGTTGATTACTGATACTCTAATGCTTGTGTGTATAGCCCAGTAGATGGGAGGATTGCCTTACTGAGTATTTATAAAATACTCATGCATTGCAATATGTGTTTGTGGTGCAGGTAAAGGCAAAGTGTGACCGTGGGATCCAGGCAATGAAGAGGAGGATGTTCTAGGGACTCGGTTGGTTGCTGATCTGGCATTGTTAGGTTGCTAGAGTTGAGTCTTAGAGCATTGTTTAGGTTGATGGTTATTTGATTTATGTTGTTGGATCTTTAGTTAAGATTGGAATTGATATTGGAGTATTGTTATATTTTATTATTGGATTATATTGGTTATTGCTATTGAATTCCGCTGTTGGTTGTGTTTGTGGTTAGGTGACTAGTGGGTATGGGACCACTAGTTGTAGGTTATTTATTATATTATATTTATTATTTATTATTTTATTATTTTTTAAAAAAAAAAAGGGTCGGTCGTTTCATTTTGGTATCAGAGCCCTTACGGTTCTAGGTTTGGGTTCACTAGGCTTTGTGCTGTAGATGTTTGGGATTGCATGTCTTGATTGATTATGTGAGTTAGTCAATTGTGTGTGGCATGGAGTCCTAGAACATCCTCTTCGAGCCTATTGGTGATTCCACGGTGAGTTTCTATTTTTGTGTTAAATAGTAATTGTTTGCTTAGCCTTCTGTTCATGGTAGTGCAGATGGTTAGGGGTGGTGCTGTTGCTGGTCGTGGTCGTGGTCGTGGACGCGGACGTGGTCGTGGTCGCGGACGTGGTCGTGGTAGGGGCAGAGTCCCAGTGGTTAGTGAGGCCGAGGACCAGAGTGTGACAGCTGAGAGTGTTGGCGAGTCGCAGGGTGTTCCGAGGGATTCCGTGAGTGTGGCAGGAGGGGGCGGTGTTGATGCTCCAGTAGCCGGTGATGCTAGGGTCCCGGGTGTGGGGGTCCCAGCGGGTGGAGTCCCTGGTGTTGACATTGCGGCTTTGCTAGCACAGGTGTTGGAGCGGTTACCACGTGGTACCGGCTCAGGCTCGGGTAGTGCCACCAGTGGTGGCGGAGGAGCGGCAGCCAGTGGTTGCGGATGTGGGGGAGCATGGGCGTTATTTGGCTATGCTCAAGGAGATGAAGGGTCTGTTCACTGAGAGGTTTGTGGGTGGTACAGATCCTACTGCTGCGGATGCTTGGAGGACGAGTGTGGAACGTAACTTCCATACTCGAGATGTCCTGTGGAGTTTTGGGTGGACATAGGGGTCTACTTTTTGGGTGGTGATGCTGAGTTGTGGTGGAGATCAGTGGTTGCTAGGAGGGCGCAGAGGGAGATGACTTGGGCTGACTTCGTCTCGGAGTTCAACCGCAAGTATTTTCCTAGAGAGGCATTGGACCGGTTGGAGGTGCAGTTCCTTCAGATATCTCAGGGGACGCGGTCAGTGCGGGAGCTGGACTTAGAGTTCAGTCGACTCTTATGTTATGGGGGTCGGGCTATGGAGTCCGAGGAGGCTCAGGTGAGGAGGTTTATGAGAGCTCTACGGGATGATTTGAGAGTTCACTGTAGAGGACGGTATTATGCTACGCGTGCAGAGCTGGTTGAGACTGCTGCAGAGATCGAGGAGGACATCCGGGCACAGTCAGTGTCGGTTACTCCAGCAGTTCAGCCTAGTAAGGCTCAGCAGCAGGGTGGTTCTAGCAGGGGCGGCAGGCATGCTCAGGGAACCAAGAGGAAGTGGGAGGCTACGCAGAAGCCGAGTGGTGCAGGTTGCTTCAGTTGTGGAAGCAAGGATCACAAGGTTGCTAGTTGTCCCAAGAGGAGTGTTCCGACGGCGGGGCCTCGGGTATGTTACCATTGCAGAGAGACGGGTCGCATCAGGCCTTTTTGTCCCAAGTTGCAGCCGGCAGCAGTGGCAGCGTTGCAGCAGGTGCAGCCTGGTGGTCAGCAGGTGGCACGGATTGAGCAGGGGCCTCGGGTTTACACGACAGCTGAGACTGGTGGAACCAGTGCCGGGGCGATCACAGGTATATTTTCTGGTACTTAACTTTGTGAATTTTTAGTAGGTTCAGATTGTATGCGTTTCCTGTGATAAAGTGTTAGGTTCTCAACACATGAGGTTTGTGTAGGGACCTTGTCGGTGGGCGGGTTTAAGTCCCATGTTATGTTTGATTCTGGAGCTTCGCATAGCTTCATTACTCCAGAGTGTGCAGAGTGTGCGGGGATCAGCGGGGATCCTGGAGAGCGTGCAGGAGTTGTCGAGTTGCGGGAGGCGAGTTCCTGAGAGTGATTGGACGAGCTAGGGGAATTGATATTCAGATCGCAGGAGAGTCGTGGCCAGCTGATTTGCTTATCAGTCCAGTGGAGCTGTATGATGTTATTCTCGGGATGGATTGGTTGCATCGGCATAGGGTGCATTTGGATTGCCATCGGGGTAGAGTGGAGTTTGAGCGTTCAGGAGGGAAGTTGGTTTTTCAGGGTATTAGACCGACTTCGGGAGTCTCGTGATCTCAGCCATTCAGGCTGGGAAGATGATCGAGAAGGGCCGTGAGGCTTATCTGGTTACTATATCTATGCCAGAGTCAGTGGGGAAGTCTACGGTTAGCGGTATTCCAGTAGTGGAGGAGTTTGAGGATGTGTTTCAGTCCTTGCAGGGATTACCACCATCACGGTCGGATCCTTTTACCATCGAACTGGAACCGGGGACGACACCGTTATCCAAGGCTCCTTACAGAATGGCTCCGGCAGAGATGGCAGAGCTGAAGAAGCAGCTGGAAGATTTGTTGAGTAAGGGATTCATCCGTCCTAGTGTATCACCGTGGGGAGCGCCGGTGTTGTTTGTGAAGAAGAAGGATGGGAGTTTCAGGTTGTGTATTGATTATCGGGGTTTGAACCGGGTCACTGTGAAGAACAAGTATCCTCTTCCTAGGATCGATGAGTTGTTGGATCAGTTGAGGGGTGCTACTTGGTTCTCCAAGGTAGATCTGGCGTCGGGTTATCATCAGATACCGATAGATGAGGCAGATGTGAGGAAGACTGCTTTCAGGACGAGATATGGGCACTATGAGTTTGTGGTGATGCCCTTCGGATTGACTAACGCACCAGCAGCGTTTATGAGATTGATGAACAGTGTGTTTCAGGAGTTTCTGGATGTATCTATCATCATTTTCATCGACGACATCCTGGTTTATTCTAAGAGTCCTGAGGAGCATGCAGTGCATTTGAGAGCTGTCATGGAGAAGCTGCGGGAACAAAAGCTATTTGCTAAGTTGAGCAAGTGCAGTTTTTGGCAGCGTGAGATGGGCTTTCTGGGTCACATTGTGTCTGCAGAGGGGGTTTCGTAGATCCGAGAAGATTCAGGCTATCAGGGATTGGCCTAGACCGCAGAATGCCACCGAGATCAGGAGTTTCCTTGGATTGGCAGGTTATTACAGGAGATTTGTGCAGGGGTTTGCAAGCAGAGCACGTCCTATGACTAAGTTGACAGGGAAGGATGTTCCTTTTGTCTGGTCAGAAGAGTGTGAGGAAGGCTTTGCAAGCCTGAAGGAGATGTTGACTACTGCGCCAGTATTGGCTTTGCCAGAGCAGGGAGAACCCTATGTGGTTTATACAGATGCATCGAGAGTTGGTTTGGGGTGTGTTCTGATGCAGCATGGGAAGGTGATTGCCTATGCATCGCGGCAGTTGCGGGTGCATGAAGGCAACTATCCTACTCATGATTTGGAGATGGGTGCTGTAGTTTTTGCCCTGAAGATTTGGAGATCTTATCTTTATGGTGCAAAGGTACAGGTGTTCACAGATCATAAGAGCCTGAAGTATATATTCACTCAGCCTGAGTTGAATTTGAGACAGAGGCGGTGGATGGAGCTTGTGGCGGATTATGATTTGGAGATAGCCTATCATCCTGGTAAGGCTAACACGGTTGCAGATGCTCTGAGTCGGAAGAGGGTAGCTTCGGCTCAGGAGCAGGAGATGGAGTCTCTGGTAGGAGAGATCAGTGCGTTGAGCTTGTGTGCTGTTTCATTGGAACCGTTGGGTTTGGAAGCAGTGGACAGAGCAGATCTTCTGAGTAGGGTGCGGTTGGCACAGGAGAAGGATTTGGGGCTGGTGAATGCCTCAAAGGATGTTGATTCAGAGTATCAGGTTTCAGATAATGGTACTATCTTGGTGCATGGTCGGATTTGTGTGCCCAAGGATGAGGAGTTGAGGCAGGAGATTCTGAGAGAGGCTCATTCGAGCAAGCTATCTATTCACCCAGGAGCGACTAAGATGTACCGTGACCTCAAGAGGTACTATCATTGGGTTGGGATGAAGAAGGATGTGGCTAGTTGGGTTTCGAGGTGTGATGTGTGTCAGCTAGTGAAAGCTGAGCATCAGGTTCCTGGCGGGTTACTGAAGAGCTTACCCATTCCTGAGTGGAAGTGGGATATGATTACCATGGATTTTGTGGTTGGATTGCCAGTGTCACGGACTTTTGATGCTATATGGGTCATTGTGGACCGGTTGACTAAGTCAGCACATTTTCTGGCCATTAAGAAGACTGATGGAGCAGCGGTCTTGGCTAAGAAGTATGTGAGAGAGATAGTCAGATTGCATGGGGTGCCAGCGAGCATTGTGTCTGACAGAGATTCTAAGTTCACTTCGGTGTTCTAGCAGGCATTTCAGGCAGAGATGGGCACTAAGGTGCATATGAGTACAGCTTATCATCCCCAGACAGATGGACAGTCTGAGAGGACGATCCAGACGTTGGAGGATTTGCTGAGGATGTGTGTGTTGGATTGGGGTGGCCATTGGGCAGATCACCTGAACCTGGTAGAGTTTGCTTACAACAACAGCTATCAGGCGAGCATTGGTATGGCTCCTTATGAGGCTTTGTATGGGAGGCCGTGTCGTACACCGTTATGCTGGACTCAGGTGGGGGAGAGGAGCATGTACGGGGCAGATTTTGTTCAGGAGACCTCAGAGAAGATTCGGGTTCTCAAGCTGAACATGAAAGAGGCTCAGGATAGGCAGAGGAGTTACGCAGATAAGAGGAGAAGAGACCTGGAGTTTCAGGTAGGAGACAGAGTGTACCTCAAGATGGCCATGTTGCGGGGTCCGAACAGGTCATTGACAGAGACTAAGTTGAGTCCGAGGTATATGGGTCCGTTCAGAGTGATTGAGCGAGTTGGACCGGTGGCATATAGACTGGAGTTACCTGAGGTTATGCGTGCTTTCCATAAGGTATTCCATGTGTCTATGTTGCGGAAGTGTCTCCGTGAGGATGATCAGTTGTTGGCTAAGATTCCAGAAGATCTTCAGCCTAACATGACTTTGGAGGCGAGACCAGTGAGGGTTCTCGAGAGGAGGATCAAGGAACTTCGGAAGAAGAAGGTTCCTTTGATGAGAGTCCTTTGGGACTGTGATGGTGTGGAGGAGCAGACTTGGGAACCTGAGGCAAGGATGAAGGCAAGGTTCAAGAAGTGGTATGAGAAGCAACCACGACCTGAACTTGCCTAGTCTGGTTCCGTCTGTAATCCGTGGCTGGAGCGGGAATGGAGTATTCCAGCCCATCTCTCTTGTTACTCGGTCGCTTGGGGTGGTTGGTTGTGCGACTCAGTAACAAGATGAGGTGGTACTCGGGGTACAAAGTTTCCGTGAGGCGGGGTTGGGGGAAAAGTTTCCCGGAATAGAAGTTTCCTTAAGTGGAAAGTTTCCAGAAATGGAAAGTGCTAAATATGGAAAGTTTCTCGGAAAGGAGAATTTGTCCATTTTTGCGGTGGAAAGCCTGGGAGAGGCTTTTGTGCCTTTGTGGCGGACTTTCGGGTCAGAGTGCCTGTGTGTGGCGGTCTTGTGAGACATTGTGTGGCCTTTGTGGCGGGCTTTTAGCCAATTGTGTGGCCTTCGTGGCGGGCTGTTTAGCCAGATGGTCTTTGTGACGGTCCTTCGGGACAGATGGTCTTTGTGACGGTCCTTCGGGACAGATGGTCTTTGTGACGGTCCTTCGGGACAGATGGTCCTTGTGACGGTCCTTCGGGACAGATGGTCTTTGTGACGGTCCTTCGGGACAGATGGTCTTCGTGACGGTCCTTCGGGACAGATGGTCTTCGTGACGGTCCTTCGGGACGAGTGGCCTTGGTGGCGGTCCTTTTTAGGACACTTGTTTGGCCTTGGTGGCGGTCCTCGTGAGGACATTTTGTTGGCCTTTGTGGCGGCCCTTGTGGCGTGTATATGATCCTTGTGTGGTCATATGGTATTCCAGTGAGGGAATATGTGGCTGGTAGAACATTGAGATGTTTTTACGCGAGTCACGGGAAGGAAACCTGGTTAGGGATAGGACTCAGACGTGTTCAGAATCGTTTGCTCGCGGCTCTTGGAGGACTTTGGTTCTCCTAGTACTGCCATATTCGGAGACTTTGTGACTTTGGAGTATGGTTGGTATATCGACTTCGGACGACGGTCCGGAGGCGCGCTGTAGGGTGACGACCCGAGAGACGAGTTGGATTTTTCCTTATATATTATGGCATGCGGGCTTAGGCCCGATGAGGAGCCAACATTGGCATGCGGACTTAGGTCTGATGAGGAGCCGATGAAACTCAAGGTTTAGGCCTATGAGAAAAAGGAAAGTCCAGAAGTCGAGAGCAAATGATGCCTGGAGCGTGAGTCTATCGCCTAGAGGTGACCTTCTGTAGATCGGTCGGAGGAGTGCGGGCCGTGGAGACGGTTGCACGGGAGTCCTTGGCTGATGGTTGTTTGGGATTCGAGGACGAATCCAGTTTGGTGGGGGAGAATTGTAACATCCGTGAACCGGATTTCCGGTTTAGGATGTGCATCGATCGATGCAGTAGGAGCATCGATCGATGCTGACTCAATTCTGTGCGTTTTGACTTAAGTCAAACGTTGCGTTTTAGGGAAGGAAAAGGGGGAAAAACCCTTATTTTCGAGAGTTTTGTCTCATTCGTGTTTTGGCCGCATTTGAGAGAAACGAAAGAGAAAGAAACTGTTCTTGACTGTTCTTGAGTTTTCTGGAGATTTGGGGCGTTCTTGGGCGAGATCTGTAGCTGGGATTGCTGTAGGAGCTTCCTGGAAGCGTGTTCTTGCTGTTTTATTGTTTAGATTCGTCTTGGCACAGGTAAGTGCAGGACCATGGCTTATCTAAGCTAGAGAATTCAGTGATTTGCTTGTTTCTTGTTGTTAGACGTATTAGGTTGATGTTATGGACGTTAGGAAGTTTTCTTGTGGCTTGGGATTGAGTTTCTGTGGTTGTAGGAACGAGATCCGGCGAGAAACTTCGGAGAAATCACGGTGCTCGACGTTGCGTCGATCGATGCATAGCTTGCATCGGTCGATGCAAGTGCGAGGATGGCGCGATGAACTTTAGGGTTTTTTGTGTGCGTCGAGCATGCGTCGATCGATGCAGATTGGGTATCGGTCGATGCAAGTTATACTTGCATCGATCGATGCAGCTTCTGTATCGATCGATGCTTCTCCTGTTGGGCATCGATCGATGCATGTGTGGCATCGGTCGATGCTATGTCCTGTTTTGGTTATTGTCTGTTGATTGTTGTGTGTTGATTACTGATACTCTAATGCTTGTGTGTATAGCCCAGTAGACGGGAGGATTGCCTTACTGAGTATTTATAAAATACTCATGCATTGCAATATGTGTTTGTGGTGCAGGTAAAGGCAAAGTGTGACCGTGGGATCCAGGCAATGAAGAGGAGGATGTTCTAGGGACTCGGTTGGTTGCTGATCTGGCATTGTTAGGTTGCTAGAGTTGAGTCTTAGAGCATTGTTTAGGTTGATGGTTATTTGATTTATGTTGTTGGATCTTTAGTTAAGATTGGAATTGATATTGGAGTATTGTTATATTTTATTATTGGATTATATTGGTTATTGCTATTGAATTCCGCTGTTGGTTGTGTTTGTGGTTAGGTGACTAGTGGGTATGGGACCACTAGTTGTAGGTTATTTATTATATTATATTTATTATTTATTATTTTATTATTTTTTTTAAAAAAAAAAGGGTCGGTCGTTTCAATATCAATTCAGGAAATGGTCGTTTCACTTTTCGTATGCATGGTCAGAATTACCACAAAATTGGATCCCTACTACCAGTCGAAGGAGATCTACCACGTTTTGCGCAGCTATACGTATTGATACCGCTCATGAACTATAAATCATCTTAATGCATTTGTCAAAAGAAAAAATAATGAGTTGAATAAAAACATTCTCAGAGGATTAATTGAAATGCTTGAAGAATACAACGAGTTAGCTAAAGTGTTCAGAATTGCTAGAGATAGATAAAAATCCAGAACAATTGAAGAATACTTAACAGATTAATCAAAAATAAAGAACATGGTATACTACGGAGAGGTTATATGTTACAATGCGAGAGTATTATGCATACCAAATACATTCAAGATTGACATCTCCATGCATGAACAATAATTCGTTCAGGCTGTCTTTTCCATCAATATGTGGTTGATGCATATCACTGCTATTGAGCAAGAACATATGAACTTTTCCACTTAGAACAGATCTTTACAATAATGTATGTGATGTAGTTGAACAAGGGGATGCAGATTCAAAAAAAACTAGGCCAAGAAATAATATTATCATCTTCATGGTACATGGCAATACGTAGACTGTATGGAAATTCAGACCTTTTAATTATTAGAATAACAAATCAAAATGGGAAGGAGTGAAAAAACATATAAAAAAGTCGGGAAATGAGAATGCAAATGAAAGACCTGATATTGAATGTCGTGTATTTAAAATGAATTTGGAAAAACTCCTTAAAGACCTACAAGATGGAGTCTTTTTCGGCCCTATTACAGCAAGTACAAATATAATTTATAAGCAGATATTATCTTTTGTTATATTTGACAAAGATGAAGAAAAACTCACCGGAACAACTGCAGAAATCGTAAAAGCTACAGATTATAGAAAATTTTTTATTGTATGAATTAATATATTTAGACTTGAAATTCAATTAACTGTTATTATGTTGTTCATATAGATAAAAAGGTAATTTGAGCGAAAAAAGAATTAGAAGATGTTCCCACATGTGTGCATTCAATTGTTAGAAATACTTATTTGTTTGAGATTCAATTTAAAAAGGTTGATTTTGATGCACTATATCAAACTTTTAAATTTTCGGAGATTATAGACCAAATACATCATATATATTATAATGTGTTATGTTTGCTAAATACATAATATTATTTCACTTAACATATTAATGGTATGTCTTTATGTGTTTAGACAAGTTCAGACGATGAAAATTACGGAACCAAACGGGAAATCCTTAGAACGTCAAGAACAAATTGATGATAAATAGAAGAAACAAAGAATTGAGGAATGAATTTGATTTTTTTTTTATAAGTCTATGCATAAAGTTAGGTTTTATACAGTTATTTTAATTTGGTTTTAACTCATCCTTAGGATATGTTTTATTTTAATTATACGTATACCAAATAAGATAATCAAATACAAGCTTACAACAAATATAGATAGATAGACTGGAAAAATATAAATCGTTGTTGATAGATCCATAGGAGCTCGGTGATAGAGGCTACATCACGATGTATTAAAGAAACTTCCACGAATACATTGGGGATTTTAACATTAGTTACTATCAAAAGATTTTGTGATGTTGGAAAAGGGTTTTTAGTTTCACTGGTTGTTAGGGCAAGCCACTTTGAGATAGCTAAAAGACGTGAACATATTCTCTCCACACAGGAGGAGAGCAGAGCCGAGGTTCTCTCTATGGTGGAAGATGTTGGATGCAAGGTTATCTCCCCAAGGGAGGAAGGTGGGAGAGGTTGGACGCAAGGTTATCTCCCCAAGGGAGGAAGGTGGGGGAGGTTGGACGCAAGATTATCTCCTCAAGGGAGAAAGGCAGAGTCAAGGTTCTTTCCATAGTGGACGAGGTTGGACGCAAGGTTCTCTCCATAAGGGAGGAGGACAGAACCGAAGTTCTCTGCATGGTTGGGCATACACTATTGTGTTGTAATTTATTTTTTATTCGAAATGTTTTTTGAAGCAACAATTTTAGTGATTAAATAAACTATGCAAAAGTGAAAGTAAAGAGAAATATAATAGTTGGCTTAATTTGTTCATATAGACATTTTCTATGTGGTGATAAATAATATATTTGTAACATACAATATACCTAGGTGTAAAAAATACATATTTAATGGTAACATACATAAAAGATTTGTGATATAAATCAGTGTATTATAGCAAAAATTAAATTTATAAATAATGTACAATATATTTTAATATAATTTTTAAAAAAAATATTTTATTCACAAAACTTTAAACCAGCACATCGGGCGGGTCCTTATCTAGTACATTATAAAATTAGCAATATCTAAATTACTAATGAAAATTACATAAATGTAAAATTATTCATATTCAAATTAAGATAATTATTTATTGATCTGAAGTACTGTTACTAACTAAATTAAAGTTTTCTAAGTAAAATCTTCTTTTTCTGACTAATAAAATATATTATACTATTAAATAAAATCTATCAACAGAAGTTATCAGCGAAAGCTATAAATTATTTAACATCAATACAATAAAAGAAGGATGCGTTGCTCTTCTCATCTGACACATCAGCTTCAATATTGAAGCATGTCAAGACACATCATTTAAAATCAGTAACCAATTAAAACATTTCAGTTAATACACCTAAGATTTATTTCTTCCACGTCATTAACTTTAACCCGCGGGGATAGCCCAATAAGTAGTATAACGGGTTGGGTATAGGCCTTGCTTTTGAAAACTTTTGCGGTCTCGCGGACTCTATCCGTTTGGTCTGCGGGTTACGCGGTCATTCCCATCGCGAACTGCGGGTTTGCGGGCGACCCGAAGAGGCGATGGAAGGTTCTTCATCTTCGGCTTTGTTAGTCTCCAAATCAAACAGTAAAGTGGACGATTGTAACGCCCGCGAACCAAATTGTGTATTTTTGGTGTGGGTGTCGATCGACACCCTTGGAGGAGCATCGATCGACACCATGATTTTCCGGTTTGGTCGGGTTTGATTAATTGCCGAATTGGTTCGGTTTGGTTTGATTAAAATCCCTAAATCGCATTTAGGGTGTTAAGGGACGAATTAAGGGTTTTGGGAGTCTCATTGTTGTCGCCGTTTTGTGTTTTTGGAGAGAAAGAAAGAGAGAAAAGAGAGAAAACGTTTTTGTGACTTTCTGGGCTTGTTCTTGGAGATTTTGGAGAGATCAGAAGCTGTAGGAGGGTTAGCTGTTGCTGGAAACGAAGGAGGAGCCTTTGGAGGTGTTGTTTTCCACGTTTCTCAATCCTTTCTTCCTGTTCTTGAGGTGAGTGCTTGACCATGGTTGATCTAAGCATGAGATCTCTCTTGTTTTGTGTGATTGCTTGTTGTTTGTGTTGTTCTGTTGTTTGGGTTCGTTGTTTGTGTGATTTCTAGTGAATCCCGAGATGATTAGACATGATTGGAGTCGATTTTGGGTTGATTTGGGTCGGAGTTCGTCGTGGAGTTTTCGCGCAGGTCGTGTCTGCAGAGGAGGCATCGATCGATACCACTTTCGAGGAGCATCGGTCGGCACCATTGTTGAGTAGCATCGATGGGTGCCGTTTGAGGAGCATCGGTCGGCACTTGATCTTGAAGCATCGATCGACACCGTTGGGCATCGGTCGATACCAGTCTTATCCGAGACTTGTTTTCCTGGTTTGATGTATTGTTGTGTGTTGTTTGTTTTGTTTAAACATGAGAGTCTCATTTGCTTGTGTGTATAACCTAGTAGATGGGAGGATGGCCTCACTAAGTATTTGTGATAATACTTACGCATCTCAATTGTTGTTTGTGGTGTGCAGGTAAAGGAAAAGTGTGATCGTGGAATCAAAGGCGATGAGGAGGAGGATGTTCTAGAGGCTTGATTGATTGCGGTCTAGCTATTGTTAGGTTGCTAGATTAAGTCAATGGAACATTGTAGGATGTTAGTTGTTGGTTATTTCTTTATTTGATTGATGTTATTGGTTATTGGTTTATTGTTGTTGAGATTCCTTTGGTTTAATGGAGTTTATTTCTATCCGGTTATCTGCGGTTACTGATTGTTGTTAGGATGTTAGTGGGTATGGGACCACTAGTAAGTTAAGATGTTAAAAAAAAAAACGGGAAGGGTCGTTTCATTTTGGTATCAGAGCCCTTACGGTTCTAGGTCTAGGGTTCGTTGTGCTTTTGCTGTTAATGTTTAGGATTCCATGCTATAGTTGATTGTGTGAATGGCAATTGTGTGTGGCATGAAGTCCTAGAACATCCTCTTCGAGCCTGTTTTGTGATTCCACGGTAAGTTGTGTTTTTGTGTATGAGTTCTATTGTTTGCTTAGCCTTCTGTTCTTGGATGAAACAGATGGTTAGAGGTGAGGTTGCTGCTGGTCGTGGGCGTGGGCGTGGTCGTGGTCGTGGTCGGGGTCGTGGTCGTGGTCGTGGTCGGGGACGAGGTCAGGTTCCTGTGGCCAGTGAGAGTGTGACCCAGAGCATGGCCAGTGAGGAGGTAGCGGAGTCACAGGCTGATCCTATTGTGTCTGGAGACCAGGCTGGTTTGGGTGACGGTGTTGGTCACGGTGTTGCCCCGGGTGTGGGGGTTGCAGCGGGAGGTGCTCCGGGCAGGGAGGATGTCTTGATAGACTTGCTAGCTCAGGTAGCTCAGGCTTTGCAGCGACTACCAGCAGTTGTGCCGCCAGTGGTTGGTGGGCAGGGTCCAGTGGTTGGTGGGCAGGATCCAGTAGTGCCGCCAGTGGGTGGTGGACAGGTTCCAGTGGTGCAGCCGGGGACCGAGGCAGTGGATGCACAGTATGTGCGGATGATGGAGCAGCTGCGGCATGTGGGAGCAGGGTATTTCTCAGGGAGTACCGATCCGAGTGTAGCGGATGAGTGGAGAGAGCGAATGGAGGATATTTTCCTTTCGCTTAGGTGTCCCGACCGGTACAGAGTGGATCTGGCAGTGTTTTACTTGTCAGGAGATGCACGTGTGTGGTGGAGGTCGGTGACAGCACGGAGGGTGCAGCAGGGTATGTCTTGGGGAGATTTTGTGAGGGAGTTTAACTCCAAGTATTTTCCTCAGGAGGCTCTTGATCGTATGGAGGCACGGTTCTTGGGGTTGACTCAGGGAGACCGTACAGTGAGGGAGCTGGATGCAGAGTTCAGTCGGCTTGTGGGGTATGCAGGCAGGGCATGGGAGCCAGAGTCGGCTCAGGTGCGGAGGTTTTGTTGGCTGCGGGATGATTTGAGGACTCGGTGCAGAGTGAGGAGTTATGCTACGAGAGCAGAGTTGGTTGAGGTTGCAGCTGGGATAGAGGATGACTTGAGGTCACAGGTGGTTGTGGTCAGTTCTTCAGTGCAGCCACAGCAGTCTCAGCCGTCTTCTGTTCCTAGCAAGGGCGGCAAGCCTGCGCAAGGGCAGAAGCGGAAGTTTGATGTCATGCAGAGGTCGAGGCACGGGGGTGCGAGATGCTTTGGGTGTGGTAGCAGGGACCACAAGGTGACTAGCTGTCCACAGAGAGGTGAGCAGCGGGCAGTGACCGAGCAGCGGGCGGTGACGGAGCCGCGGGCAGATACTCAAGTGTGTTACTACTGCAGAGAGACGGGGCATATCAAGCCTCGTTGTCCCAAGTTGCAGCAGAGGGCAGTAGCAGTGTTGCAGGCTGGAGCTCAGCCAGGGACGCAGCAGGTTGTGCAGCACGGTGTGCAGCCGGTGGGTTGGATCGAGCCGGCGTCTCAGGTGTATTCGACCCAGGAGCCTGGTGGCACTAGTGCAGGAGCGATCACAGGGACCTTGTTGGTGGGCGGGTTTAAGTCCCACGTTATGTTTGATTCTGGAGCTTCTCATAGCTTCATTACTCCGGAGTGTGCCGAGAGTGCGGGGATCAGAGGGGATTCTGGAGAGCGTTCAGAGTTGTCAGAGTTGCGGGAGGCAAGTTCCTGAGGGTTATTGGACGAGCTGGAGGAGTTGATATTCAGATCGCGGGAGAGTCGTGGCCAGCGGATTTGCTTATCAGTCCAGTGGAGTTATATGATGTCATTCTTGGTATGGATTGGTTGCATCGGTACAAGGTGCATTTGGATTGCTACCGGGGTAGAGTGGAGTTTGAGCGTCCAGGAGGGAAGTTGGTTTTTCAGGGTATTAGACCGACTTCAGGGAGTCTCGAGAAGGGCCGTGAGGCTTATCTGGTTACTATATCTATGCCAGAGTCAGTGGGGAAGTCTACGGTTAGCGGTATTCCGGTTGTGGAGGACTTTGAGGATGTGTTCCAGTCATTGCAGGGATTACCACCATCTCGGTCGGATCCTTTTACTATTGAGCTGGAACCGGGGACGATGCCGTTATCCAAGGCTCCTTACAGGATGGCTCCAGCAGAGATGGCAGAGCTGAAGAAGCAGCTGGAGGATTTGTTGGGCAAGGGTTTTATCCGTCCTAGTTGTTCACCGTGGGGAGCTCCGGTGTTGTTTGTTAAGAAGAAGGATGGGAGTTTTCGGTTGTGTATTGACTATCGGGGTCTGAACCGAGTTACTGTGAAGAACAAGTACCCTCTCCCGAGGATTGATGAGTTATTGGACCAGTTGAGGGGTGCTACTTGGTTCTCCAAGATCGATTTGGCATCAGGATATCATCAGATTCCTGTTCATGAGGCAGATGTGAGGAAGACAGCCTTCAGGACGAGGTATGGGCACTATGAGTTTGTAGTGATGCCGTTCGGATTGACAAATGCGCCAGCTGCGTTTATGAGATTGATGAACAGCGTGTTCCAGGAGTTTCTGGACATGTCAGTCATCATTTTCATCGACGACATCCTGGTATATTCTAAGAGTCCTGAGGAGCATGCAGTACATCTGAGAGCAGTGTTGGAGAAGCTAAGGGAGCAGAAGTTGTTTGCTAAGCTGAGCAAGTGCAGTTTCTGGCAGCGTGAGATGGGGTTCTTAGGACACATTGTTTCTGCAGAGGGAGTTTCAGTGGATCCAGAAAAGATTCAGTCCATCAGGGAGTGGCCGAGGCCGCAGAGTGCCACTGAGATTCGGAGTTTCCTGGGGTTAGCAGGTTACTACAGGAGGTTTGTTCGGGGTTTTGCGAGTATGGCACAGCCGATGACTAAGCTTATAGGGAAGGATGTTCCATTTGTATGGTCACCGGAGTGTGAGGCGAGTTTTGCAAGTCTCAAGCAGATGTTGACTACCACGCCGGTGTTAGCACTGCCTGAGCAGGACGAGCCTTATGTTGTGTATACAGATGCTTCTAGAGTGGGGTTGGGTTGTGTACTTATGCAGCAGGGGAAGGTTATAGCCTATGCTTCGCGGCAGTTGCGGAAGCATGAAGCTAATTATCCTACTCATGATTTGGAGATGGCAGCAGTGATCTTTGCTCTTAAGATTTGGAGATCCTATCTGTATGGTGGGAAGGTTCAGGTATTTTCAGATCACAAGAGTCTGAAGTACATTTTTACTCAGCCTGAGCTGAATTTGAGGCAGAGGCGTTGGATGGAGTTAGTAGCAGATTATGATCTGGATATAGCTTACCATCCTGGTAAAGCTAATTTGGTTGCAGATGCCTTGAGTCGGAAGAGGGTGGCTTCGGCCCAGGAGCAGGATATGGAGGCATTGGTAGGTGAGATCAGTGCATTGAGTTTGTGTGCTATCTCACAGGAACCTTTGGGTTTGGAGGCAGCTGATAGAGCGGATTTGTTGAGCAGAGTGAGGTTAGCTCAGGGGAGCGATGAGGGGCTGTTGAACGCCTCTAAGGCTGCGGGTGCAGAGTATCAGGTTTCTGCTAATGGTACTATCCTTGTGCATGGTCGGATCTGTGTGCCCAAGGGTGAGGATTTGAGGCAGGAGAGAGAGGCTCATTCGAGCAAGTTCTCTATTCATCCGGGGGCGACCAAGATGTACCGTGACCTCAAGCGGTATTATCACTGGGTCGGGATGAAGAAGGACGTGGCCGACTGGGTGGCGAAGTGTGATACTTGTCAGCTGGTGAAGGCAGAGCATCAGGTTCCTGGTGGTTTATTGCAGAGTTTGCCTATTCCTGAGTGGAAGTGGGATTTGATCACGATGGACTTCGTGGTAGGTTTGCCTGTGTCGAGGACGTTTGATGCTATTTGGGTCATTGTGGACCGTTTGACTAAGTCTGCACATTTTCTGGCCATCAAGAAAACTGATGGAGCAGCGGTTTTGGCCAAGAAGTATGTGAGGGAGATAGTCAGATTGCATGGTGTGCCTGCTAGTATTGTGTCTGATAGAGATTCCAAGTTCACTTCGGTGTTCTGGAGGGCGTTTCAGGCAGAGATGGGCACGAATGTGCATATGAGTACAGCCTATCATCCTTAGACAGACGGTCAGTCAGAGAGGACGATCCAGATTTTGGAGGATTTGTTGAGGATGTGTGTGCTGGATTGGGGTGGTCATTGGGCAGATCACTTGAGCTTGGTGGAGTTTGCTTATAACAACAGCTACCAGGCTAGTATTGGGATGGCTCCTTATGAGGCTTTGTATGGGAGGCCGTGTCGTACACCGTTATGTTGGACTCAGGTGGGGGAGAGGAGCATCTTTGGTGCAGATTTTGTTCAGGAGACCTCGGAGAAGATTCGGTTTTGAGACTGAACATGAAGGAGGCTCAGGATCGGCAGAAGAGTTATGCTGATAGGAGGAGAAAGGATCTTGAGTTTCAGGTTGGTGATAGAGTGTACCTCAAGATGGCCATGTTGCGGGGTCCGAACAGGTCATTGTCAGAGACTAAGTTGAGTCCGAGGTACATGGGTCCGTTCAGAGTGGTTGAGCGGGTGGGACCAGTGGCATATAGGCTGGAGTTGCCTGAGGTTATGCGTGCGTTCCACAAGGTATTTCATGTGTCGATGCTGAGGAAGTGTCTTCACGAGGGTGATCAGTTGTTGGCTAAGATTCCTGAGGATCTTCAGCCTAACATGACTTTGGAGGCGAGACCATTGAGGGTGCTCGAGAGGAGAGTCAAGGAACTTCGGAAGAAGAAGATTCCTTTGATGAGAGTCCTGTGGGACTGTGACGGAGTAGAGGAGCAGACTTGGGAGCCCGAGGCGAGGATGAAGGCAAGGTTTAAGAAGTGGTTTGAGAAGCAGACCGCTTGAGCTTGTCTAGCCGGGTCCGAGTTGTAGTCCGTGGCTGGAGCGGGTACGGAGTATTCCAGCCCATCTCTCTTGATTTTTGGTCGCTTAGGGGTGGTTGGTTGTGCGACTAAGTATCAAGATGAGGTGGTGCTCGGGATGCGGGTTGATGGCTCCGGTTATTGTATTTTTGGTTTTCTGTTGTATTCTTGTTGAGATTGTAAGATTATGACATTTTTGAGATTAATAAGATGAGTATTTTTCTTTATGTTGACTGTGGTTGTCATGGGAAAAGAGAAATAGCTCGGGTTTCTATTTTTGGAAAGTTTCCACAAATAGGAAGTTTCCACAAAAGGAAAGTTTCCAGAATTAGAAAGTTTTCTATGAAGGAAAGTTTTGTGGAAATATTGAGGTAGATCTAGCCGGGAGATACTCGTTAGCATCAGTATTTGTTTTGCTCTAGGCCGTGTGGGCCCAACTCACGTGATACCGATAGCTCGATGGACTTTGTGGCCAGAGGGTGGGAGTGGTATGTTGCTTCGGATGACGATCCGAGAGCGCGCTTGAGGGTGACGACCCGAGAGCGGGATATGTGAGGCTCCCTGGATACCGTAGCTGTGAGCCGAGGCTCGGCAGTGAGCCGGTATGTCTCGAGGGTTGCGACCCGAGAGCGGGGGGAGTGGGTGTGAGTGACTTCCTGGATGCCGTAGCTTAGGGCGGTTGGCCTGATAGCGAGCCGGCATGATTCGTTGGTTGCGACCACGGACGGGGGAAGCACTGAGTTGTGAGCAAATATTGTTATGATGCGAGTGTATTGGCTAGAGGGAGACCTCGAGGGTCAGTCGGAGGTGTGCGGGCTGTTGCGACAGTGGCACGGGAAACCTTGACTGATGGTATTTGGTCCGGTCTAGGGACGTGCGGGCCGTGTTGACGGTGGCACGGAGGTCCTTGGCAGATGGACGGTATTGCGGGATTCGGGGACGAATCCATATTGGTGGGGGAGAATTGTAACGCCCGCGAACCAAATTGTGTATTTTTGGTGTGGGTGTCGATCGACACCCTTGGAGGAGCATCGATCGACACCATGATTTTCCGGTTTGGTCGGGTTTGATTAATTGCCGAATTGGTTCGGTTTGGTTTGATTAAAATCCCTAAATCGCATTTAGGGTGTTAAGGGACGAATTAAGGGTTTTGGGAGTCTCATTGTTGTCGCCGTTTTGTGTTTTTGGAGAGAAAGAAAGAGAGAAAAGAGAGAAAACGTTTTTGTGACTTTCTGGGCTTGTTCTTGGAGATTTTGGAGAGATCTGAAGCTGTAGGAGGGTTAGCTGTTGCTGGAAACGAAGGAGGAGCCTTTGGAGGTGTTGTTTTCCACGTTTCTCAATCCTTTCTTCCTGTTCTTGAGGTGAGTGCTTGACCATGGTTGATCTAAGCATGAGATCTCTCTTGTTTTGTGTGATTGCTTGTTGTTTGTGTTGTTCTGTTGTTTGGGTTCGTTGTTTGTGTGATTTCTAGTGAATCCGAGATGATTAGACATGATTGGAGTCGATTTTGGGTTGATTTGGGTCGGAGTTCGTCGTGGAGTTTTCGCGCAGATCGTGTCTGCAGAGGAGGCATCGATCGATACCACTTTCGAGGAGCATCGGTCGGCACCATTGTTGAGTAGCATCGATGGGTGCCGTTTGAGGAGCATCGGTCGGCACTTGATCTTGAAGCATCGATCGACACCGTTGGGCATCGGTCGATACCAGTCTTATCCGAGACTTGTTTTCCTGGTTTGATGTATTGTTGTGTGTTGTTTGTTTTGTTTAAACATGAGGGTCTCATTTGCTTGTGTGTATAACCTAGTAGATGGGAGGATGGCCTCACTAAGTATTTGTGATAATACTTACGCATCTCAATTGTTGTTTGTGGTGTGCAGGTAAAGGAAAAGTGTGATCGTGGAATCAAAGGCGATGAGGAGGAGGATGTTCTAGAGGCTTGATTGATTGCGGTCTAGCTATTGTTAGGTTGCTAGATTAAGTCAATGGAACATTGTAGGATGTTAGTTGTTGGTTATTTCTTTATTTGATTGATGTTATTGGTTATTGGTTTATTGTTGTTGAGATTCCTTTGGTTTAATGGAGTTTATTTCTATCCGGTTATCCGCGGTTACTGATTGTTGTTAGGATGTTAGTGGGTATGGGACCACTAGTAAGTTAAGATGTTAAAAAAAAAAACGGGAAGGGTTGTTTCAACGATGCTCGATCTGCTAACGACTCTCACTTTGAAACGACTCCTAGCTTGAATCATTAGTATCAAACCCCGTTCCTCTTATTATGTCTTCTCAATCTCGGAGTTGTTCGTGAAAGCTAACAACTACTGACTACTGCTAACAAGCCAAGTTAGAAATTTACAACTGAACTTAGTGTTTGATGATTTCAAATTGTGCTAGCAAGAGCTATATATATGGTGAACTTGAGTCTACGTGGGTGTTGATTTCATCTGTCAGGTTCTTGAGATACATACAACCATTGACGCGGAAGGCTTGGTGTCCCGGAGGTTCTCGTTGCTTGAGTTGTTATGCTCTTTGGTAAGATTAAAATCAGATACAGGAAGACCACCAAGAGGATTCTTCTGTTATGTTTTTCCTTATGTGTATCAGTGGTGTTCTCAGACTGTTGAATAGGTGGAGAAGAAGGAATGACCTGAGCTTGTGGTGACATCAAATTGAGAAACGTTGGTGCACATCCCTGAACTCAACATTGCCCTATCAATGGATACATTAGGAAAAAGGTGTTATATATGCAAATGCAAACGATTCAGTCTATTATTCTAGCTAAAAGACTGTTCTTTATGTCTCAAGGGGAGAATTGGTAACATTAACAACTTGTGAATACGTGCAACACCTTCAAGAAACCATTGCAACATTGTTCCTTTGGCTGTTGTTGGTTTTAGTTGGTCTTTTGAAGCATCATCAGAGTCAGAAGATGGGTTTGCAGGTTTTAGATTTTCTATTGTTATCTTGAAGCTTGAATGTCTTTGGCTATTTGATCATTTCTCTGCCTCTAGAATAAAGAGCTTTCAGCTCTGTAGGAATAAGAATAGTGTAATACAATTATCGTGAATTGGTTTAATGTTATTAACATACAACATGAGAGGTTCTGATTTGTAATGAAGTGGTTATATATATTTTGCTCAGGTACCTTTCTACATGCTTCCTTTTCTTTTGCGGTTTTTATCTTCCTCATTTGTGTTCAAGAATGGCCTATTAGGTAATTTCTGTTTTCAGTTTAGTACTTCTTGGATTTGAATATCAGTTTTGAGTTTTAACTTTAGTTCAAGTTTTAAGTTTCTATTTCAGGTTTGGGTGAGAGTTTAAGTTTGTGTTTCAGAACCAGTTTCAGGATTCAACAGTATATATATTTTTTTTCATTAAGAAAGATTATAAAGCTTTTCATAATACTTGGAAGCATAAGGTTTATGTTCTTGAAACTTTGATGTTCGAACTTTGTCTTGTACTCTCGTATCGATGATTTGACAAAGTAGATACAAAGTAGTTTTCATAAAATATATTGTAGAAACAAATACAAAGTCTATGTTTAATACAGTTTAGACGAAATTAATGTATAAATATAAAATTATACATTAAGTTAAATGGAATTGATCCGGTTGGGTATAAAAAGAGATATAAATAATTCTATAATTGCGATGCATTAATTTTATTTTGATAGCTGATTATAATAATCGAAATTTTATATATTCGATGTTTACATAATGAAATGTTTAATTTGGTAAGACACATTTAATGGTTTTGAAAATGATGATAATAAACAAAAATATGCAGGCACAAATTTAAAAAAAAAAAAAAAAAAAAACTGAAAACAACAATATTAGCAACGATCATTGTCATAAACTATACTCCTTCTGTCCCACAAAGATTGATGTTTTGGGATATTTTTTTGTTCCACAAAGATTGATGTTTTGTAAACTTTAAGAAGTAATCATTGAAAATATTTAAAATTTGAATTGTTATTGGTTTAAAATTAAATAATATCTCTGTAGTCAAAGAAAAAAATATATTTAAACTCTGTAATCATTGTTTTCTTAAAATGTGTAAATGCTTATAAACATCAATTTTTTGGGGACAAAAGGAGTATTAATAATGATTTTTTATTACAAATAACATACAAAAATTAGTTTTTCAGAAAACACAAAAAAAAAAATATTTTTTTAAATAAATAAAAAAATAAAATGAGAAACAATCTCGCGGCGCAGCGCGGGTACCGACCTAGTTACTCTTCAAGAAAGAATGTCGGATAATGGGCATTGTAATTTATCACTATTTTTGTGAATATCCATTTAGGCATTAATATTCTATTTTTTTAAACAACTGCAAAAAGTTATCGACGGTTATCATCACTAATCCTTTATTATATAAATCACAAGTCACCTGTCCAATAATTTTCTGCCACATCAAATTTTATTTTCCATTTATTATTCAAAAAATCAAATGAAAACAAATACAACAGATCGTGGGGAAAAAAGAAAAAAACTGAACCAATATCCAGATTTTTAGAAACTAAAAAAAAACGAGCTAGGGGCATCTCCACTGGTCAATACTAATCACCATTGTTACTCACATAAATTAATATAAGGGAGATTTGCACTGAGACACACTTTCACTAAAAGTATATTCATTTGACACACTTTATGACCAAGAGACACTTTTTGGCCAACATTTGTGATTTTTAGACTATTTTAGCCCTGATCATGTAAACATATGTTTAACTAGAGAGAAAAAAACAGTTGTATTAAGGTCCATCCGATTCTAACTAAGAATTTGATCCGACGGCTAGAGATGAGTGTGTAATTGGTGGCATCCTAGACCATTGGATTTCAATTACTAATTTGGATCTAATGGCTTAGAATGGTTGAAAAAAAAAACAAAAAAAAAAATTTGCATCTCTCTCTTCTTCTTATTCTTTCTTCTTCCTTCTTCCTTCTTCACTTTTTTTTTCTTTTTTTATTTGTAATCATTTTATCTAATTATTATGACATATATTATTGATTTTGTTTTTATGATTCATTATAATTTTATTTTTTCTACATTTTAAGATCCATTTTACTATATTTAAAGTGAATAATTATAATACATATACTACAATTATGTGGATGCAAAAACTGTCTTATTAGGTGGATACTTATTTGTGGATACTAATAGTTTTAATGGAATGGTTTTTATTATTTGTGACAAATCTATAAAATATTTTATGTCCATAAAATCAAGTTCACATGGAAGATGAGTTATACTTGTGTTTTGGTAAAATAATCATTGTTAACTATCAAACAATATATATTATCCAATTATAATGGAATATTTGTTAATTGTTATGTGGATGCTAAAAATGTCTAATTATGTGGATACTTATTTGTGGATACTATACTTATTTTAAAATCAAGTCCACATGGACGATGAGTTATACACGTCCACCAAAAACTATTTATGTGGATACTTGTGGATACTTGTTTTATGTCCATAAACTAAATTTATATACGTCCACTAAAAATGTCTAATTATGTGGATACTATACTTATTCTAAAATCAAGTCCACATGGACGATGAGTTATACACGTCCACCAAAACCTATTTATGTGGATACTTATTTGTTATTTATGTGGATACTTATTTTATGTCCATAAACTAAAGTTATACACGTCCACTAAAAATGTCTAGTTATGTGGATACTATACTTACTCTAAAATCAAGTCTACATGGACGATGAGTTATACACGTCCCTAAACCCTAAACCCTAAACCCTAAAGCCTAAATCCTAAACTATAATCCTTAACATTAGATCATAATAATAATCATAAATTTAATTTCATAGCAATTTTAACCTATACTAAACATCAAACCCTAAACCCTAAACCTCAAACCTTAAACCCTAAACCTCTAAACCCTAAACCCTGAACCCTAAACCCTAAACCCTAAATCTTAAATCATAAACCCTAGAGTCTAAACCCTAAAGCCTAAATCCTAAACTTTAGACCTTAACCTTAGATCATAAACCATGATCACAAATTTAATTTTATAGCAATTTTAACAAATGTAACCAAATCTGAAGATCTTTTACTAGAAAACATGAAATTGACTTACCCCCAAACTTATATAACCAAGTGTTAACTAAAATTATCCATCTAAGCATGTCCACATGTTCATTATTTGTATGACATAATACACCATTTTGTTTATTTCATTTAGAAAAAAATTCTGCTTTTCTCTAACAAAAATTATATATTTTTGTGCCTACACTTTCCAACTAACAAAAATTATATATTTATTTACACAATGAAAGAGAGAGAAAATAATGAAAAAGAAACATGTGAATTGGAAAACTAGAGAGAGATGTATAATTTGATGGCATTGTTGTAAATAGAGTTATAGTGAAAGGATATGATAGTTAATAGACATAGAGAAAGTGTCCAAATAGTAGAAAATGTGTCACATGGCAAATACTTTTGAAAAAAGTGTGTTAGAGTGCAAATATTCCTTAATATAATAATGAGAGAAAGGAGAAAAAGAAGATAATGGATTCTCCAATTCCTTAGGCAAGCAACGTTGCTCACAAGATATAGACAGCTGTCATACTTTAATGGTTGTTATTAATAAAACATAATAAATATATATATATATATAATTAAAATAATAATTTTTTCTTTTTTAACGAAACGTTTACTGGGTTACTGCAGTGGTGATGGTCTTAATGGCAGTTATAGACCCATAATCCTAGAGCTCTAGCTTTTTGTTTGTTCCTCTCTTCATCGTTCTTTGAATTTTTTTTGCTTAACAAGAACTGTAAAAAATTTTATCCTGAGTTTAGTCTCACTAACACCTCCACAATCAAGGTGATTTACAACCATTTCATCTCCTATTTAAATTCAAAATTCAGTTTCTTCTCTCTTAATCCTTTTCTGTATTTTCCTCTTCTCTCCATCATTTTGGATTTAAATGTTTAAACTTTTGTACTCTTTTATTCAAATTCATTTTCTTTCTTTAACACAGATTTATTTTCTCTGGTTTTAATTGACTCATGTTAAAAATGCAGTTATTCATAATCATCTAAAGCTATAAATACCAACATGGTTATCTACCGATAATATGGTTGATTCTTTGAATTCTGGTACTAGAGTCTATAAGTATGGTATTACACACTTGTGTAATTTAGAAGTACATTTTTTTCAGTTTGGAAAGTGGAAAAAAACTAAATATTGTTTAATTGACTGTTACAGGGTAAACTACCATGATGTATACATAAATGAAAGGAAACGTAAGGAGAGTTGGTGATGAACGTGATTAGAGTACTACTTCCAGCCTCAATCTTTTTGTGTTTACTACTTAATAGGTTCGTAACTCAATGCATTTTTAAAGTATATATAATATTTTATGTTGATTTTTCATACCCTGATCTTCAAATTATTTTGTTCTCGTTATCTATATATTAACATCACCACAGATCGTTGTCTCATTGTCACTTTAAAAGTTTTGGGAAAATGGCACGTACGAAGCAAACTGCAAGGACATCCACCGGGGGTAAAGATCCAAGGATACAACTCGACACCAAAGCCGCAAGGAATTATAGCATACCATCCAACGGTGGTGTTAAGAGGGCTCACCGTTACCGTTCCGGACCGGCTGCGCTTCAAATAAATGCAAACGGCTGTGCTTCGAGTAAATGCAACAATTATGACTTTTTCGTTGTACATTTTTCTAAAAACTTTGTTTTTATATGTTTTTTTTAAAAAAATATATACGGTTATATATGTTCATTGTAGAGTTGTACCTTTTTACCATATTTTATTATTATAATTTTTCGTTCTAATAGCTGTGTTTAATTAAATAGTCATGTCTTTTGAACTTTTTATATATTATCGTCTCGTCATCAATAACTAACAAATCGTTGTTCGTTAAAACAAATTTTTCATTTTATGTTGAATCTAAATAATTTGAATATTAATATCTATTATTCAAAGTTATTCTATAATCTAACTAAATTTTTCAAAATAATTAGAGCTATATAAAAACTTAATATAATTTACAACTGCGTCTATTTATCGTAACTTTTCGCTAAAAAGAAAAACTATTTAATTTTTAAAATTTATTTTATTTTATTTTATTTTATTTTATTTTTAGAAGTTGTGTATTTTAACTTTAATTTTTCGTTGATACATTTTCACTCATTATTAAATATATTTTATAATTATAATTATTTTGTAAAATTTCAATTTACTTTCAATATTCTCAGTTAGGATCACTTTATCATAATAATTTTTTAATTGTAGCTCTTTACCATAATTCTTCATAAAATATTTTATATTTCTAATACCTTAACAATGTTTTTTTAAAACAGTTGCATCTCTTTACTAATTATTTTATTATTATAATTTTTAATTTTGATGGGTGTGTTTTTATTAACAGTTATATTTAATATTCATGTATTCAAACTATTTTATTACTTTCAAATTATTTCACAATATAAAATTTTAAATTTTAAATTTAATTTATTTTTCTAAAATATTTCCTCCGCAACATCGTCGGGAGGGGGGGGGGGTGGTGTGAGTCCTAGTATATATCTTGTTATATAAAGTTGGGTTTTGAAAGTTAGTTATTAACAAGATTTTGACATGTGTCAAGTTATCAATCTCAGATTTTGACATGTGTAAAAGTTAATATTTAATAAGAGAAATTTGAAAAATAAAATATTTTGTTTCAAAAAATATTAATAATGTAAAAAGATAATTATCAAAAATTACAGAATTTATTAAAAATACAAAGTTTTTAAAATAATTATAAGGAGATTATATAATATATATATATACATATATTTCATAAAATTCGAAATTATAATATTATTTACTCATTTTTAATTTTAAGTTATTAATTATACAAAAAAATAGAAAAGGGATTAAGTAAAATATACAGTTAATTATTAATTCTAAATTTTGTAAATACTCACTTCTATATAAATATTGATTTTCTCATATTTAAATAATTTATTCAAAAATACTGCTTTCAACTTTGTTTAATTGGGAATTTTTTTTTTAATAGGAAGGTAAATTTTCTTATTTTTTAAAACCAAATTTTTCTCCTACTTTCTCCTTTTTCAGTTGGGAATAGGTAAGTAAGATTAATATATTGACCCAAAAAAATTAATATATGCGTCTTTTTTTCCTAATACTATATTTTAAAATTTATTGTAGTATTTTTAGATTGTTTTATTTAATTTATTTTTTCATCTTTGAATTATTTGGGATTCAGATATTACAATGCTTGTAATTATGTCAAATTAATTTTGTTCTAATTTCTCAACTTGATTGGTTGGTCATAACGAGTAGAAGCTCATCAACCTAATGGATAGATAAAATAGGCTAATCAAATACAAGCTTACAACAAACATAGATTGATAGATTAGAAAAACATAAATCGTTGTTGATAGATCCATAGGAGCTCAAAGATTGTGACACCCTGGTTTGCGGAAAGGTTTAAAACAATTGATTTGGTCACAAATATCACCAAAATACCCTTATTTTTTTGTCAAGAGTCCTAAGAGAATTTCATGATGTGTGACCTTTCTGTAAGTGATTGTCGGAACTGTGCGAGTGAGGACAAAACACATGAAAAGATCATTTGTTGATTTGTAGGGTCTAGAAACAAGTTTTTAAAGCCTCTCATACGTAACAAACCGATTATCGAATATGGGTGGGTCCACGGGCTGAAAATAGATGTAGGGCTCAGTTAGGAAGGCAGGCCCATGGACTAAGCAAGGTGGCGGTTGAGGCATTACAGAGACAGAGGCTACATCATGGTGTGTCAAAGACACTTCCATGAATATATTGGAAAATTTAACATTAGTTACTATCATAAGATTTTGTGACGTTAGAAAAAGGTTTAAACTTTCATAGGTTGTCGGAGCAAGCCATTTTAAGATAGCAAAAAGACGTGAACATGTTCTCTCTACACAGGAGGAGGGCAGATATGAGGTTATCTCTCCAAAGGAAGAATGTAGAGGAGGTTGGACGCAAGATTATCTCCCCAAGGGAGGAAGGCGGAGCCAAGGTTCTCTCAGGTTCTTTTCATAAGGGATGAGAACGGAGCCGAGGTTTCTCCATGGTGGTCATACATTATTGTAATGATACATCATTGATTAGTATATTATGTAATGTTTTTTATTCAAAATGTTTTTTGAGCCAATAATTTTAGTAATTAAAAAACTATGCAGAAGTGAAAGTAAAATAGTTGGCTTAATGTGTTCATATAGACATTTTCTAGATGGTGATAAAGAATATATTTATAATATAAAGTATATTTCGATGTAAAAAAATACACTTTTAACAGTAACATACATAAAAGATTTGTAAATGGATATAAATCAGTGTAAATCAGTGTATTATAACAAAAATAAAATTTATAAATACGTACAACAAATTTTAATATATTTTTGTTAAATTTAATTTAATTTATAAAATTTTAAACCCGTACATCGGGCGGATCCTCATCTAGTTATTATATAAAGTTGGGTTTTGAAAGTTAGCCAATAACAGGATTTTGACAAATGTCAAATTATTAATTTGAGATTTTGACATGTGTAAAAATTAATATTTAACAGGAAGAATTTGAGATTATGACAAAAAACAAAAAAATATTTAAACAATATTAATAATGTAAAAAAGATAATTATAAAAAGTTACAAAAATTAAACAGTTTAAAAAAAATTATAAGGAGATTATATATTTCATAAAATTCGAACTTATAAGATTAATATTTAATAGGAAGGATATGAGATTATGACAAAAACAAAACAAAATATTTAAACAATATTAATAATGTAAAAAGATAATTATAAAAAGTTACAAAAATTAAACAGTTTTTAAAAAATAATTATAAGAAGATTATATATTTCATAAAATTTGAACTTATAACATTATTTGCTTATTATTAATTTTAAGTTATTAATTCAACAAAAAAAATAGAAAAGAGCTTAAGAAAAATGTACAGTTAATTATTAATTCTAAAAAATGTAAATAATCACTTCTATATAAACAAGATCATCTCATCTTTTTCATCTAAAACAATAATTTATTCAAAAATATTACTTTAAACTTTGTTATATTGGTAAAAAAGTTTTAAAAGGAAGGTAAAATTTCTTTATTTTTTTAAACCAAAACTTTCTCCTTTTTCAGTTTGTAATATGTAAGATTAATATGTTGATCCAAAAAAAATGTAAGATTAATATATGCGTCTTCTTTTTGTAATATTGTATTTAAGATTTTATTGTAGTAATTTTAGATTGTTTTATTTAATTTATATTTTCATATTTGATTTGAGATTCATATATTACTGTGCTTATAATTTTCTATTATATCTTTAATTATGTCAAATTATTTTTTTTTAATTTCTCAACCTTGATTGTGCCGACATAATTGTTACCATTCATTCAATCCCAAAAGGAGATAAAGAGTAGAAGTTTATCAACCTAAGGGCATCTTTATAGGGGGAACTATTTTAGGTGTTCTTAGAGTAAAAATATTATGAAAATAATGTAAGATCAGTAGTTAAGATCTTTTGTTAAAAAGTTAGTTATTGGGAGAACATGTTTAAGATCATAAGATTTAATAATATAATATTCTTAAACATATTACAATTATAAAAACTTATAAAATAACATTTAAATTGCAAACTTATAAAACTTTTACTAAAATTCAAAATACAGTACCAAATTTTTATGAAACAACAAAAACATTAAAGATAAAAAAAAACATATTATTTAATTAAAGCACAAAAATATTTTATTTAATTAATATATAGTTTAATGGCCAAATTTATTCCATATATTCTTAATCAGATCCTCTTTTAATTTGTGAAAAATTGTTTGCAAATAATTGTATCCATTCACAGCTTGCCACGTCAGCTTAGAACTGAGTCAAGATCAGTTCTACATCAAGAACTAAAAAAAGTGTTCTAAGCCACTATTCATTATTTTTCTATTTTTTTTTTTTGGCTAAGAACACCATCATAGTTATGCCTATAAAGATGGCCTAATGGTTAGATAAAATAGGTTAATCGAATACAAGCTTACAACAAACATAGATAGATAGATTGGAAAAACATAAACCGTTTATGATAGATCCATAGGAGCTCGGAGACAGAGGCTACATCATGATGGATCAAAGATACTTCCACGAATACATTGGGAAATTTAAAATTAGTTACTATCAAAAGATTTTGTGACGTTGGAAAAGGGTTTTTAGTTTCATTGGTTCCTCGAAAATGCTATTTTGAAATAGCTAAAAGATGTGAACATGTCCTCTCTCCACACATGAGGAGGACAGAGGCAATGTTCTCTCCATGGTGGAGGAGGTTGGATGCAAGGTTCTCTTCATGGTGAAGGAGGTTGGATGCAAGGTTCTCTCCGTAAAGGAAGAGAGCGGAGCCAAGGTTCTTTCTATGGTTGGTCATACACTATTGTGATGATACATCATTGATTCCTATACTATATAATATATTTTATATTCAAGAAATTTCTTGAACCAACAATTTTAGTAATTAAAGAAACTATGCAAAAGTGAAAATAAATAGACATATAATAGTTGGCTTAATATGTTTACATAGGTATTTTCCTAGATGGTGGTAAAGAATATTTTTGTAACATACAATATACTTGGTGTAAGAAAATACACTTTATTGGTAACATACATAAATTTGTAAATACAGTAACTGAGAAAGAGCGTTTGTGATCGGCATTTAAAACCAAAATTAAACCAGAAGTCTTTTGGATTACTAGATCAACCAGTCCGATTGGTTGAATTACGGGTTCAATTAACGCCAGTGGAGAGATATTAGATTAGTTTTGAGGCTTCAGTGACACCTACTAACCTCTCTTTTTTTCAGTGACACCTAACCTAATGAGTGGTATGTATGATAGAAAAAGATACCGAGAATTCCAATTTAATTCTTCTTTTTGGATCAAACAAAAAAAACGGAGACCAGTTCATTATTGATCTGTTTGAGGAAATTATATCCGCGAGAAAAGTGTAAATTGCGTCAACCATAAATCAATTGACAAACCGGGACGAGTTTTGATATTATATATAGAGAGATTTAGTGAGCTAATGCTTTAACCGCTTTCTCAGCCGCATCATCCAAATCATCAGCCGTTATGAGTTTCATTCCACTTTCCTTGAGGATTCTCTTTCCCTGCTCCACATTCGTTCCTTCTAGACGAACCACCACTGGCACCTTTAATGATACCTGTCGTCACACAAATCAATCGATTTTTATCTTCAATCCTGAATGAAACATTCTGCTAATTAGAAGGTTGTTTTTTTTCTCTCACTCACCTCTTTTGCAGCGTTCACGATTCCACTAGCAATCACGTCACATTTCATTATCCCACCAAATATGTTCACCAGGATTGCTTTCACTTTGTCGTCAGATGTCAGTATCTTAAACGCTTCCACCACCTTTTTTTTTTTTTTTTTGGAGTCACAAACCCTCTATTAAAATTTGTCACAAAGAATTTTGATTCCACAAAGTAAAGGTTTCTTTTACCTGGTGCTCAGAAGCATTTCCACCAACGTCAAGGAAATTGGCGGGAGTTCCACCATGTAATTTAATGATGTCCATTGTTGCCATGGCCAATCCAGCACCATTCACCATGCAACCAATCTCTCCATCTAAACCGATGTAGTTCAGGTCAACTTTCGCTGCAGCCACCTACGAGAGAAGCAACACACACACTTTTCCTTTTAATCTCTTCTTATCGACTTAACAACATAACATAGATTTCTTGAAGATAACAAGGGAGATAGACAGATACCTCTCGTGGATCCTCCTGTGTTGGATCACGCATGGCAAAAACCTCTTTTTGTCGGAACGCAGCATTATCATCGAAGTTCAATTTGGCATCAGCAGCTACCAATTGGTTAGTGGATGTCTCTGCAAGAGGGTTGATCTACAAGAGAAATTTGGGGGTTCAACAAAAGAAGATATTGTTAACTGAGAAAATGAGTGTAGAAACAAGACAGTGTGAGAAAACTCACTTCCAACATTGTGCAGTCACTCTTGCGGAAGAGTTCGTACAGCTTCTTCACTTGTTCGATCGAATCTTTTCTGTCAGCAGCTTTGGGAGCCAGACCATCCACAACCTTGGCAGCATCTTCATCAGTGATTCCTGCAAATACATCAATTGGTACCTACGCAAAACCATGAATGGAGGGGTCAAAAATCCGCATGAAAAAAGTATCTCAGAAGGATATTTCTACAAGAGATTAAAGATCCAAGTACGTATTAAACAGTCACAACCTTGATAATCATGTCAGGGAACTTCTCAGCGAGATCTTCAATGCTGGTACCACCTTTTTTACAGGCAATGATCAACTGCAATAAGAAAGCAAAGCGGTTTAGATGTTGCAAGCAGGGGGTTAGAACAGCATGCCTAGAAGTAGAGAAATGAATTAGTAGTTCATCATTTGCGTAGTAGCATACCGGTCCAGCAGATTTACGGTCCAGAATAATGGAGAAGTACATCTCATTGACGAGTGACAATTTCTCACACAAGTAAACCTGCTCAAATTTAAGATACAATGAATAAACAAAAAGTGCACAATACCAATTGAAGAATAAAACACCAATTATGAGCCTTCATGGATAACTGATAACAAACCTTGCTAACAACTTTGCCTTGAGGACCAGTTTGTTTGGTGACGAGTACTTGTCCAAGCATCTTTCCTACAAACGATATAAGAAATTGAATAGGATCAATAAACTCTCTCAGACAAAACAAAAGGAGAGACATCCAACACTTGAAGAAAGAAGATAAAAAAAGACAAACAGGGCACAATACCAGCAATATCTTCAGCCTGATCACGTTTAACAATGTGAACACCACCCTTAAGACCACTCTTGAATGTTCCAAGACCTCTTCCACCAGCCAAGATCTGGCTCTTAACAACCAACTGTACCACAGGCAAAGAGCAATATATCTTTCAATTAGGCGCAACTAACTAATAGAGAGAGAGAGAGATAAGAATCTAAGTCAATGGCAAATGAAGTGCTTATGAAAATAGTATACCTCGCTTTCATTAGGGAAAACTTCTTGGACAGCCTTTTTAACTTGTTCCAGAGAACCAACAGCTACTCCTTTTGGCACATTCACACCGTATTTCCCCATCAGCTCAGCTCCCTGATTGTATCAGAAAAACACACGAATACAAATTACATTTTCATAAACCCAGAGACGATTCCATGTCCACCTAGTGCTTACTTTCAAACACACATAAAACTCCTAGAAAGACACCGCAGAATTCTATCTCTAACACAAATCAATCAATCAGTGGATCAACCCCAAAAAAAACAAGAGACAAAGACACAGATCGTACTCGAATCCGCACTTGAAAAGCAAATCTACGCAACTATATAACACTAAAGAAAGGTCAAAACCCGAAAATAAAGAGAAGGAAGAACCTGATACTCGTGGATGTTGAGACGGCGAAGCTGTTGCTGCTGCCATTTCCCGGAGACGGAGAGAGATCTGGACACGAGTTTGCTCACCAATCCCCTCATCGTTCGATTTTTGTCTTGTAAAAAAAACCAGCGAAAGCGAATGAGAGAATGAGAAAAAAATATATAAAGAGTCAGAGAGAGAAGAGAATAGTCGCAGCGTGTGAGAATGATCTGAGAGTCTAACCCTAATTTTTCCAACTTTATGAGATTTATTCCTCTCGGCCGGCTCACTATTTCCAAATTTAATTTCGTATCTGTTTATTAGAAAAAGAAAAACTATTATTAGGTATGAAAAATACACACAAGTCAAGTACTACCATTTTCATTTTCACTAAAAAAAAACTATGCAATAACAATTATTAATAGTAATACATTTTTGTATATGAATAATAATGTAGAGAAATTAATTTTTGATTTGGCTTATAATTCTATGACACATTACCATTTGTGTCCAAACGTTTTCATAATCAAAATTGAAAGTGCGGTCACTTGCTCTGGCAGCTACCACCACACCGCTATTGGTGACAAACGCTGTGGCGAGAGCAATTTGAAAGTGGTACACAAATCTATAACTTAATTCCAAAATCAGAAGAAACACATTTAAACTTATCAAAAAACTTATTTGATCGAGTAGAGAGAGATACAATCTCACAACGGATTAAAAAAAAAAAATAACAAAATTAATTTAACAGCAACCAATGTTCTTATCCCCCAAGCACCATGTCTTCATTCATTCTCCCGCCAAACCGCGTGAACCTCTCATCTGTACGAAAGCGCTGCGTAAAGGTGGACTCTTGAATCGGCGTTTCAACACCGTTAACAAATGCTAGCAGACCCGCGTAAGCGATCATCGCTCCATTATCTATGCAGTATCGGTCATCAGTTGCAAACAGAGCTTACCGTCACGTTCAGAGCACATGGTCCTCATCATCTCCTGCAAACGCTCATTGCAACCGACGCCACCGACTATCAAAACGTCTTTCTTGTCACAATGCGCCATCGCTCTTTCCGTTATCTCAACCAACATCGCAAACACCGTCTCCTGCCAGATCATCAACAATCATATCATATATATCCCTCTTTTAAAATGTCCAAAACGTTACATTCTATGTAGCGAATGAACAACTGTGATAGCCTTACATGAAGAGAATAGCACAAGTCTGCTGGTGTGCACTCGTTATATATGAGCTTCTCCTCTGCGGTAGTTTCGATATAGCTCAAGATTCCGCTGAACGATACATCCATACCTTTCACAGCATACGGAAGATCGATGAATTTTTCTCCTTTCTTAGCGCGCTTCTGTTAAGAAAACAAACAAAAAAACATTCGATAAAAATGTGCACTAACACCACATGTATACTAGATCATATTATTAAAAGTAATGATAGATTCAGAAATACCTGCTCGATGTACGTTATAGCCAGGACTTGGATCATTGGAGAGCTTCAAGACTCTAGCAAACCGGTCCAAGCAATTACCACCAGCAATATCAATGGTCTCACCAAATATCCGGTATCTACCTTCACTATTAAGCAATCACCTGAGTGTTCCCACCCGCTCACATACAGAACAACTGGATCATCAGCTCCAGTAACTACTCTCCCCATCTCAATGTGAGCCAAGCTGCGATAATACTCTAACGATAATGGCTGAGACCTGCAACGGTGCTCCCATACCAGGACCTTTTGTGTAACAGATGCAATCGATTTCTTCTGGAGTTACTTAGGACGTTTTTAGTCTTCTAGAGCTGACTTGAGTAAAGGAAGAACATGGTCGAGATGGTGATGAGCAGTCTCTTTAGGAAGGAATCCATAACCAGGAGGGGTTATGTATGTATGCCGAGGATTCGCTAAGATTGTACCGTCTAGAGTCAACCCCAATCTTGTTAGCTGATCCTTCGAACCCAATGGCTTATCTTTCACTTCATTGCTTTGACTTAAAACACTAAAGTAAGCTCTCTGCAGATAGAACAGAACAACAAACCAGAGCAGCCAAACATAAAAAAAATTTAGATACAAGTATTAGTTCAAGGTATATTGGTATATTGGTACTGAGAGAGAGAGAGAGAGATACAACAAGAGGTTTTGTATAACCTAACAAGATCCTTAAACACTAGAAATTTGAATCTAAATTCCAAATTCAGAAATCAACTCTAGTCCATATAGGCTCTGTTACTTCGAATTACAGATTGAACGCAACAGCATCATCAGTTCAAGGTATTCCCCAAAAATACCTAAAGAAAACTGAAGAAGCAAACACATTTACCTAACCAAAATATCAAAACCTACACCAAACCCTAATTAAATGTAAACCCCAAACCTATTCAAATCATAATTAGAGATGAACAAATTACAAAAAATCGAAAATTTTCACCTACGATTTTAAGTAAAAACCCAGGAGAAGTGTGATAGGAAGTAACGTCTCTATTTCAAAATAAGAATATTCGGGCGAATATCCGGTTTAAGTATTGTCCTAGGAACCGACATGTGGTCCAGGCAATCTCTATGTAAGACAAACTGTGTCATTTGCAGAAGATAACAAGAATTCAGTATCATCTTTATCCTCTTTGTCTCTTCTCTCTGTCATCATCAATTCGCTCCTCCATTATTGAATCTAGTTCTCTAAGGTGATCTTTCTTACTCTTGATCATCCTTTTAGCTCTATGATTTGTCTAATCTTCGAACTTGCGGTGAGTTTCTAGATTGGAAAACACTAATATCGAATATCTGTCTCATTTGGTATCAGAGCAACTCTTTCCTTGGACCAAAACAACCATGGCTGACGCTACTCGCTTCCAGACTATGAGCAAACAAATCGATGACCAGAAGCAAGCCACTGACGAGATCAAAAGCCAAATCGCAGACTTGGTAAAATCTCAAACAGAGCTGGTCAAATCTCACTCTGCTCTGGAGTCAATGCTAAAGAAACTGGTGACGACCAACACTGAGCAGTCAAGCGGAGCCACCGACTCCCCAGGAACAACCTCCGGAGAGTTAACTGCGGCTTCCCAACAGCCACGCCCACCAGAACCGCCGGACTTAGCGAACGAGTACCTCGCATCTTCGGGTAAGCGACCAATGGGAGGAGATCGCACCCCACCACACCAATCAACTCCGAACAGTCTCTCCACGCGCCTAACTAAGGTCGGTTTCCCCATCTTCAATGGAACCTCCTTGCGAGATTGGATCTACCGCTGTGAACAATTTTTCCAGCTCGACCACACACCTCTAGATGGAAAAGTCCAACTTGCAACCATCTATATGGAAGGCAAAGCTATGCAATGGCTCCATAACTTCATGAGCAACCGGTTCGGGATCTATCCTACTTGGTCAGATTTCATCATGGCCTTGGCCAAGCGTTTTGGTGACTCATGCAGCGACCCATTATCTGTGTTGGTGAGCCTAAAACAAGCCGGTGACTCTGTCGAAGACTATTTAGAGAGGTTTGAGGAAGCTCTTACTCGACTAACCTTACCGGAACAGCACTCTCTGAGTATTTTTCTGACAAATCTGAATCCTCAGTTAGCTCTACACGTTCGCCAGTTTGAGGTAACCAATATATCTGATGCTGCTCGTTTAGCCACGCTCCATGAAGCATACCTATCCCACGCTCAACCAAAACAACCCCGAGTTCCCTTCAATCCATACCCCAAGCCAAACACCTCACCTCACTACAAACAGCCAAACACATCCCCCTTGTTACCATTACCAGAAAACACAATCCCTAAACACTTACCTTACAAACCAAACACTTTCACCAAACCACCCGAGAAAACCCCAAGGAAATATTCCTACCAGGAAATGCAAGAAAGGAGGACTAAAGGGCTATGTATGTTCTGTGATGAGCCGTTTTCACCAGGACACCACCTAAAACATAAAAAGTCGCAGATTTTTGTGGTGGAGGTTGACGAAGGAGAATACCTAGAGGAGGAGGAGATTATTACAAACCACTGTGCTGAGCAAGCTGAAGAGAACACAGAACCATCGCCAGTCATTTCTATGAATGCGTTGAAAGGTATCTCACACTTTACTTGCATGATTATGACGGGGCAATATGGAAAGCGAAAGTTGCATATTCTGATTGATCCTGGTAGCACGCATAGCTTCCTTAGACAAGAGGTAGCCAATGAGATAGGCTGTCTACTGGAACCCACTAGGCCTATTACCGTGTTAGCAGCTTTTGGAGGCTCCATGGTTTCTAAATACAAGTGTTCCACCTTCTCGTTGCGGTTACAGGGTTACACCTTCACTACAGAGGTCAGACCATTACCGATGGGTTGCTATGATCTAGTCTTGGGTGTGCAATGGTTGGTAACGCTTGGTCCAATCCTATGGGATTTCCTAAATCTGCGTATGGAGTTCACTGTGGGAGGTATTAAACATGTCCTACGGGGTACCAAACCCAGCTGCAAAGAAGTCAAGGGAGGAAACATGAACAAAATCTTGCAACAATCTCCACAAATCGCCCTTTTGCAAGATTCGAAGATAACAAGAATTCAGTATCATCTTTATCCTCTTTGTCTCTTCTCTCTGTCATCATCAATTCGCTCCTCCATTATTGAATCTAGTTCTCTAAGGTGATCTTTCTTACTCTTGATCATCCTTTTAGCTCTATGATTTGTCTAATCTTCGAACTTGCGGTGAGTTTCTAGATTGGAAAACACTAATATCGAATATCTGTCTCAAGAAGAAAGACTCTGATAAGCGAAGAGCAATTGAACTTAAGAGTGCTATGTTAAGACCAGTATTACTTAAAAAAAAAATGTTGTCATTGGAACATAAGCCCCGTTCAGTTAATCCAATGAGGACCAAGTGAATAACTGTCGTGAAACGAACGGCCATGATATCATCGGCGGAAAGAAAGCTCCACACACGCGTCTCAGCTATAATCTCTCCACCGCATGACTCTCTCGTTACCGAGGCCGCATCTCTGCGGATAGTGGCCCGGGGACTTTCCTGGGTCTGTACCTAGACAGGTCCATGTAACCCATTCACTTCGTCCAATGACTGTTGTACCATGTCTTAGTTTTCGACTAATTATATACACAGGTCATATGTTCTAAATACCCGATGTGGGACAAACATCTTGATAACAAACCATAATCCTTTTTTCTCTTATTATTATTCCTGTCAACTTGTAAATTCTGTTTTTTAAAATATAATTTAAATACACATTTTTGGAGGAATAAAATAATGAAATATTTAACTGAATTGTTGGTGGGTTGAGCCAGGCCAATACAGTAGTGCAACGCATCAGCGACTACGGACTCTCACCCTAAAAAAAAAAGTTAATATCGTGCGGACCGATGGCCTGCATATTAGATATCCCTATATTAGTAAAAAATAAGTACAACTTTACTTTTAGACGAAAATACCCCCTGCGAAATTTAACATAAGATAAGTCATTAAAGTTAAATGAGACTTTTAATGATATTGATTCGGGTTATTTCAACAAAATGATCCGGAAATTTGCAATCGGGTATTTGAGTTCTATAAAAGGAATAATTATGTTCGTTCATACCTCAATAGGTTATGTTTTAAAATGTTAAATGTTAATGGGTTTCACAAATATTAAAATTAACTTAATGAGCTTCGTTGAACAAGACTAATTTATTTCTTTTGGAAAAAAGGAATAATATTGAGTACTCAAAAAAAATTTATATTTATAAGCTTCCTAAAATAAAGCACAATCAAATCAACAGATTCTATTTTTATTTTAAAATTAATATGCTTCCTATAAATAGGGTAAGGTGATTACGTTTTCCAGTTTTAATTGGACGATTAGAATATGTAAAGATTTTCTAAATTTAATTAAGCATATTACAAAGCATATTCTCAGTATAATTTCCAAAAAAAAAATCATCCAAAATTATCTACATGATATTTTAAACTTGCTCTACAAGATTTTTGTGATTACTGAAATATACTTTACCTTAAACACTATACATACTCTTCTTTCACATCACCAAACTCGACCAAACATTCTCTAAGCAAAAGCAAATAAACTTAACATGCTCTAATGAAGTAGCCATTACCTTTTTCTCTACAGAGAAAACATGGCACAAAACATCTTCTAAGCCCGTGACTTAAGACATATCCAAGGGCGTTCTGATAATGTGATTCCCAACGGCAACAGCGAAGAGTCAGAAGACGGCAGCGGGTTTTGTTGATAACGCCAATCCCGATATCCCGATATCCATATTTCAATATGGATATCAACCTCTTATTCACACAGATCTGAGAGCTAATTTATTATCTTACCTTTGCATGTGAAAATCAGATTGTGATGTTGTTTGTCATGCGGTGTATTCGGCTGTATTTGTGTATCGAGCCTATTTGTTGGTCTCTTCCATCCCATGTTAAAATTGTTGATCGGATCTCTCTGTTTGGCTTGGATATGATGTTTTCGAACATGTTCTTCGCAAATTTTCAATAGTTATGTATAATCACACAAGTTATTTTACATAAGAGGAAGATAATTAAAAGGGATCGAAACTGACATTGAAGATGATGTTTTTTTTCTTGACACCGACAATGAAGAATTGAAGATGATGTTATATTTTGGTTTTTCGTGTTTTTTTCCATAATTTATTTGGCGGGCTTTCGGTTGGGCCTCACTTTTTCTGTAATCTCTGAAGAGGCTTTTACTTATTCGAATGACCCATTTGTATTCTCTTTCTTTACAATATATAGTAATATTTTGACAATTATATATAGTAAGAGAATAATATTAATCATTGTTACTTTGTTAATGTATATAATCACTTCAGCAAATATATAGTAACTAAAGTCTCATATTTTCAGTTTAAATAATTAAGTATATAAGCCTTGAACATTATTTTCATACCAACTGATGCAAAATTTGACCTACAATTTAATTGTTATAACTGCAAAATTAAATTAAATACCTAAAATTCTAACATTATTTTAAATTAAATTAGATAATTGTTCTGTGGATCGATTTAGACGGTTTTAAATCGCAAAAAGCACATTACATTACCAATTACTAATTTACTACCTTCGGATTCTCACTAATATTTTGTACCGAATCATAACACTACTAATTTTTCTTTCCAACACAATCGTGTTGGAAAAACACAATACGATTAGTTGAAATCAAAATATAATACTGTGTAATATGTTTAACATAACAATTAACCGAAATATTCCCCCGCGCTGTAGCGTAGGTCCGGTCCTAGTTAAACTAATAAGAACAATACTACACTTGATCTTAGCCAAAAGGCCGAGAAAGGTATGAATTGCAAGAGAGGCCCGGCTTCTCTTTTATATCAGTTTGTTTGTGACCAATGCTTACTAACTTTTCGATGTGGGATAAACTGAAGAACAAAGACAAACCTGTATCACACAAGCGTCTGGTTTAATATTTTACAGGAGTTTATGTAAATCATAGAAAACGTAGTTTACAGGAGGTAAGTCTCGACCAAATTACGAAGAAAAAGGAAGAATCGACCAAACTCTTTGCTCTGTATTTTCCTTACACATTTGCTTTTGATATTTCATGAAGTTTTAGTCTACATGAATTTTATTTAAAACAGGACAATAAAGATGTTCTCATATTCAAGTTACTAACAGTAAGTTAAGGTAAAGCCAAACTATGAACTGAGTAATATATTTTAGAAACCAAAAATATGGTACAACTTTGTCACAGTAGATCAAGAAGATGGCTTCAAGTTCCTGATTGCAGCGGCCATAATCTGAGATAAATCCAACATGTGAAATGAAATCAGACGAACAAAGTCAACTACTGTTTGTAATTATCGCTTAATCATGTAAAAGAAGTATACGTACCCGGGCAGATCCAGGATCAAACCTTCTTTCACCAATACTTGTATTCCTGTCCTCTCGCTTTGTGACTACACTTCTTTGACTAGATTCCACATTGTACTTCTCTGTCAAATTTGTATCATCTTCCACTTTTCTGCTGCTGTTGTTTTCACTACATATTGCTTCACCCATCTGTGTGCCTTTGCTCTTGCTTCTTGTTGTATAAGTACAACCAGACGCTCCACCAGAACCAACAACCGGGTTATCTAGGGACTCTGCTGCATCATCTTCACTAACTTTGCCCTTGCTTCTTGTCGTGTAATCAGTTATATTATTTGTTTGGAGACTTTGTCCCTTCTTCGAGAACTGAGTAGCCGCTGCTTTTGCCCCGGCAATTGCAGCTGTGAGAGTGTTAACTTGCCCTGAATCAAGTGCTTTCTTCTCTTGTGTTGTACAGGGAACAGAACCAGGTTTTAATGAAAACGGGTCTTTTGGGTCTGGAAGAGGGAACTTAACCACAGAAGTGTTTTGAGAAGGCATAAGACCTCTAGCTGCAGCTGCATAAATCTGTGTCATTTGAGAATACAGTAAGTAACTCGTACTATCTTATACAACTCTCCCAGTTCTTAGGCTTTAGAGAAGAGCAAGATTACCTTGTTTTCTAAATTATAGACGCCCTGGTACCCGCGCATCTCAAATGGAATAATCAGTTTCTGGAAGAGTTCATAGAATCAAATGTTAAATGGTCACAAATCCAAACAAAACAGTAGAAACCGAGAGCTGAAGTGAATTTTACCTGTGGCTTCTCGCATAGCCAACAAAAGTTGGTTTGTCCTTCAAGCCTCACCTATGATATACCAAACACAGTTAGGGGTTTTGCTTGTTATACAATAGGAATCATCGATAATGAACTATTTTCGATGTCAAAGAATAGAAATACAGCAATAACCTCAACACATTTCTGAAGTTCCTCTTCAGGTACTTCAGAAATGTGTTGAAGTTCCTCTTCAGGTAAATTGGTGTACCCCTTCAGGTAAAGCATCCCAGTTCTGAAGTTCCTCGCAGGTGACACAGCCAACAACCTCAACACATCCTATACCACCCAAATGACCGTATCAACATATTACAAAAATACATATTGATGTGACAAAGATGAGCATACAAAAAAAGACTAGTAGTAACAATAATACCAATTAGTCTTGAGACAGGGTAATGTTGGGGGAATTGAATATCAGTGATACCATCAACAGCATAAATCTCTTGGTAAAACTCTTCCATTGCTTTAATAGTAGATTCATCAGGTACTTTACTAGCAGCATGAATCCATAAACGGCCTATGTTACATGTTTAATAAAACAAACCACATCATCATCATCTTCAAATTTCCAATTTGAATTTATCTCAGCTGCAACTTATATAAAACATCAGATAAAGCTAATCTCGGAAGACATACCTCGAATTGGGGCAGGCCAGGATCTTCCTTCGATGCGTTTGATACCATGGACGAGAAGTGAAGCCCATGGCTGATGCATGGTCAAGCACGGGTTCTTGTAATTCCCACGACTCATCCCCTCTCCAAATATCAAAACCCTACAACACTAAACTTAAATCGAATCTAGTTATGAACTAACCTCTAAAAATCGAAACTTAAGTCCACCAATCACCAAAGCTATCTCCAATTACGCTCAAACCTAGTTATGAATGTTGGATATGGGCTTTGCCCCCAACATCTATAGAAGCCCAAGCAGAAGATTTCAAGAAGATTTGGGCCAGATGTCTTGGATCAAGCCCAACAGGCCGCAAGGGCAAAATCGTCATTCTGCCAGGAGATAGAGGAAACCCTAGGTCAAGGTCCCACTATAAATACCTGACATCACTGTCAGAAATGGGGATCCGAAATTCTAGGCGATTAGAGAGAGAATAAGCTTTAATTTTCGTATTAAGCATTTCAGCTCTCAAATTGTCATTTTCTGTAAAACCCTTGACTTTGATTCTTAAGTTAAATAAAAGGACCAGATCCAGTTCTCCCATTTCACTCTTGTTACTTGTATTGTCGATTCTTACATCAACAATTTGGCGCCCACCGTGGGGCAGAACGAGATCCTTTCATTTTGACGAGAAGAATTTGAAGAACAAGGCGTTTTCGGAAAACCAGAAGCATGTCTCAGACCAATCACTCAAGCAACGAAGGCGTGAATCCCTCCCCAGCCCGCGACGTGTCTCCTCCGCGCACCGTATGGGGGCGCACCCGCGCGAGGACCAACCAACTTCAAGGCGTCAACAGACCCAAAGCAGTAACGGGCGAGGACGCAACACTCACTGACCGCGCAGCCGTAGGCGATACGCGCGTCCCTCAAACTAATGGCGTAGCCGTAGGCGCTACATCCCCTGCTCAAGAAACCACTGGAGTCAATCCAACCAATCGAGAAGCCGAAGGCGTTACGCGCGTCGCTCCGACAAACGGATTAACCAATGGCGCAGTCCTTCTTGGTCGTGTAACTTCTGGCGACATTCCGGATACCCGTGAAGCTGTGGACGCTACGCGCGACATCCACCCCCGTCGATCATCCAGGCACGTGAAAATCAGTCAGGCTGCGCTTGACGAAGCTGTACGAAGAACCTTGGATAAGATAAGCGGTCAAGCGGCGCAGATAGAATCACAAGGGCGAGCTGACCATGCAAGGCATCACTGGCGACAAGAGGATGACGCACTGGCACCACGCACTCCGCGAGCTGACCTCAACGCTCCGCAAGCTGACGACCTCAACGCTCCGCGAGCTGACCTCAACGCTCCGCGAGCTGACGACCTCAACGCTCCGCGAGCTGACCTTAACGCTCCGCGAGCTGAACACTATGCTCCGCAAGCCAATCGTCATGCCGCTAACATACCACGAGCTGAGTACAACGCTAATGGGAGGCCCCGTCTCTCGTCAATCATTGTCGGACCCAATGGTGAGCATCCAAGAGTACATTTCCAGACCAACCAAGCGTTCGCAGATCAACATGCTGGTCTGGGTCACTCCGGGAATGCGGAGAATCACGCACTACGACAAGAACTTCAACAGATGCAAGCTCAGCTGAAAACGATCGCGACTCAGATGCACAGAGCAACGAGCGGAGCGCCAGAGCTAGAGACAGTGTTAGCAGAAGCGCGACGTTCGCCCTTCACCACAAGAGTATCAGGCGTCAGAGTAAGACGCAATCCCGATACCAACAAAAACAAGCCAATACCGTACGACGGCAAAGGAGATCCCACTATCTTCTTGAAGTCGATGTCCATCCATATTGGAAGCTCGTACTTTTCTCCCGAGGAGGAGGATGCGGGAAGTTGTCAGCTGTTTGTCGAAAGCTTAACCGGGGAAGCATTGAACTGGTTTTCGAAGCTCAAGGCCAATTCGATCGACGGCTATGAAGCGCTCACAACTGCCTTCCTTCAACATCACCAATGTTTCATGCACGTCCCTGCGTCAAATGCCGACCTATGGAGAATGCGTCAGAAGCCCAACGAGTCGCTCCGAACTTTCATGGCAAGATTCAGAGGAGTTGTAACCCAGCTCGCCATCAGTGACGAATCTGCTATCGGAGCTCTAAGGGACGCACTCGCCCGCGGAACCAGATTCAAGGAAGATCTAACAATCCTACCCGTCCAATCCCTGCGCGAAGTCTTTGCGCGTGCAAACCGATACATGCTGGTAGAAGAAGACCAAGGAAAAGAGAGCCACGATCAAACCAATGTAACAGAAAAAGCAACCGAGAAAGCTCCGAGCTCGAAGAGCAAAGCCGTAGGCGAGTATCACGAACCATGCCAACACTACGACAGGGACTACGCCCGAGGCGAGAAAGGAAGAAAAGCGACGATGTTCGCTATTGAAGGAAAGGAGCAGCAGAATAAGTCTTGGAACAAGTGGAGCCGCGAATCCGACAATCCCGGCTTCAAAGGCAAGCGTCCGTATTGCGAGTTCCATAGGTTCAACGGACATTCAACCGAGGAGTGTAAAACACTTCAAATGCTGCTTCTGGAGAAGTACAAGAAAGGTGACGTCGATGTGGAGCGTGAGCGGAGAAAAGTTGTCACACATAAAGACAACCAGTATTGCCTAAGAGATGAGCAGCAACATGACCGACAGCGTGAAGAGGAAGCCGCAGCTCAAGATAACCGAACATGGGCGCAAAATGACCGAGCACGAGAAATCGCTCGCCTACCTCCTCCACCCAAACGGAATCATGACGCGGAAGAGCACGATGAACCACCAGCTCCTCGCCGAAGGATCAAGATGATCATGGGTGGCCTGTCAACATGTCGCGATTCTGTTCGATCTATCCAAGCCTACTGTCGCGAAACTGAAACGAAGCGCAACACGCCTTCTCACAGCAACATGTTCAAGACATCCACCGCACCAATTACGTTTACTGAAGAAGACGCACGCAACGCGAGTCCGAACAACGACCCTCTTGTCGTCGAAATGGTAATCGGGGAGAGCTCGGTAACAAGGATTCTTATTGACACCGGGAGTTCTGTCAACGTGATATTCAAGGATGTGCTGATCCAGATGGAGATAGATCTGCGCAACACGGTACATGACACACAGCCTTTGATGGGATTCGATGGAGATACTATCATGACTGTTGGAACCATCACACTTCCGATCTATGTTGGCGGTACAATGCAGTGCTTCAACTTCGCAATTGTGGACAAACCCATCGTCTACAATGTTATCCTGGGAACACCATGGCTTCACAAGATGCGCGCTGTCGCTTCTACGTACCACCAATGTGTCAAGTTCCCGAACGCATACGGAATCTACACGCTGCGCGGAGACCCTTTGATGGCTCGAACCTGCTTCATTATCGAGAAAAAGTTACAAAATGCAAGGGCTTTTGTAATCGCCCAATCAGCACCACCACGAGATCCACGTACACCACCTCCGAAGGAGTCTGTGATTCAAGTCAACATCGACTTGTCTGATCCTAAGCGTTGCGTCGGAATAGGAGCCGAGCTGCCAGATGCACTAAGAGACAAGCTCGTCCATTTTTTGCGTAAGAATGCAACCACATTTGCATGGACTATAGATCACATGACCGGAATCGATCCGAGTATTACTAGCCATGAGCTCAACGTTGACCCGACTTATAAGCCCGTCAAACAAAAGCGACGAAAGCTCGGAGCGGAACGCACTACCGCGGTCAATGATGAGGTAAAGAAACTACTTGATGCTGGCTCAATCACTGAGGTGCGCTACCCAGATTGGATGAGTAATCCCGTGGTCGTCAAGAAGAAGAATGGTACGTGGAGAGTCTGCGTCGACTTCACGGACCACAACAAAGCTTGCCCGAAAGACAGTTTTCCTCTTCCACGCATTGACCAGCTCGTCGAAGCCACCGCTGGAAACGAATTGCTGTCTTTCATGGATGCATTCTCAGGTTACAATCAGATAATGATGCACAAAGACGACCGTGAGAAGACTGCTTTCATCACCGAGCAAGGCACTTTCTGTTACAGAGTCATGCCGTTTGGATTAAAGAATGCAGGAGCAACATTTCAGCGACTGGTAAACCGCATGTTTGCAAGTCAGCTTGGAAGAACGATGGAAGTCTACATTGATGATATGCTCGTCAAATCAGCTCAAGCCGCAGACCACGTTGCACATCTAAAACAGTGTTTCGAGATCCTCAACAAGTACAGCATGAAGCTGAATCCGGCAAAATGCACGTTTGGGGTTACTTCCGGAGAATTCTTGGGATACCTCGTTACGAAACGCGGCATAGAAGCAAATCCGAAGCAGATCTCGGCAATCATCAACCTCCCGTCTCCTCGGAATACACGCGAAGTACAGAGACTTACCGGGCGAATTGCCGCACTAAACCGTTTCATCTCCCGCTCCACAGACAAGTGTTTGCCGTTTTATCAGCTTCTTCGCGGCAACAAGCGTTTTGAATGGGATGAGAAATGCGAGCTGGCATTCACACAGTTGAAGGACTACTTATCATCTCCTCCGGTCCTGGCCAAACCCGAACAAGGAGAAACCTTGTATCTCTACATCGCCATCTCCTGTTCAGCTGTAAGTGGTGTGCTCGTCAGAGAGGATCGCGGAGAGCAACATCCAATCTTCTATGTGAGCAAAACTCTCGATGGCGCGGAACTTCGGTACCCGACTCTTGAGAAACTCGCATACGCAGTCGTCACTTCAGCCCGCAAGCTCCGCCCGTACTTCCAATCACACACTATTGAAGTCCTGACAAATCAGCCGCTGCGCACGATCCTTCACAGCCCAAGTCAATCAGGTCGTCTAGCAAAGTGGGCAGTTGAATTGAGTGAGTACGACATTGAGTACAAGAACTGCACATGCGCTAAGTCACAGGTTCTCGCGGATTTTCTCGTAGAGCTATCTCCTGAACTCGAAGCTGACTCACCTCTACCCGAGATATGGTCACTTCACGTTGATGGTGCTTCTTCGAAGATGGGCTCGGGAGCGGGCGTACGCCTAACCTCGCCTACAGGAGAAATCTTGGAGCAGTCATTTCGTCTTGCTTTCTCCGCTACAAACAACGATGCCGAATACGAAGCACTAATCGCTGGATTGCGCCTCGCGCACAGAATTGGAGTCAAAAAGATACAAGCCTACTGCGATTCGCAGCTGGTCACGCACCAATTCAGTGGAGACTATGCAACAAGACACGCACGCATGGATGCTTATCTGAAAGTCGTCCGCGACCTCTCACAACAGTTCGAGTTCTTTGAGCTCGTCAAGATTCCGCGCAGCAACAATGCTCCGGCAGATGCACTTGCAACGCTTGCCTCCACATCGGACCCCGAACTCCGCCGAGTAATTCCTGTGGAAAGCATTGATCGACCAAGTATTGACGTCGAACTCTTCGAAGCCGCCCTTTCAACAGAAGCGCCAGCGAACCCGATCGCGACCTCAGCAATTGTCTTAGCAGTCACGCGATCTGCCTCAACGACCGCAAACACAAATACTTCCACCGCCACGGACACTCCAGCCGCGCCCATTCCGACCCCAGCACCCCCAGCTACCGCCGTTCCCACACCACCCGCCTCCAAAAGACAAGACGATTGGCAAACTGAGATTATAGCATTCATCGCGGATGGAATCATGCCAAAAGACAAGTGGGAAGCAAGACGTCTTCGCGTCAAGAGCGCACATTACACACTGCTGGATGGTAGCTTGTTCCGTTGGGAGGCCAATGGCGCTCTTCTCATCTGTGTTAATACAAAGGACGTCAACGACATCATGCGAGAGGTCCACGAAGGAGCTGGAGGAAACCACTCGGGGGGGGCGAGCATTGGCACTTCGAATTCGCCGCAATGGCCATTTCTGGCCAACCATGGTCGCCGATTGTTCCGCCTTCGCAGCCAAGTGTGAGAAATGTCAGCGTCACGCACCATTCATTCATGCACCGACCGAACTCCTGCGCACAACGTCACCACCCTATCCATTCATGCGATGGGCGATGGATATTGTCGGTCCGCTAACACCATCTCGCCAAAAAAAATACCTCCTAATCATGACAGACTATTTCACTAAGTGGGTTGAAGCAGAGTCATACGCCTCTCTCGAAACCAACGAAGTTCAGAACTTCGTCTGGAAAAACATTATATGTAGGCATGGACTCCCATACGAAATTGTATGCGACAACGGGCCACAATTCATCTCACTCCAGTTTGAGGGATTCTGCGCTGGCTGGCGGATACGCCTTAGCAAGTCAACTCCACGATATCCGCAGGGCAACGGACAAGCAGAGGCTACCAACAAAACAATTCTCGCTGGAATCAAAAAACGCCTCGACGAAAAGAAGGGACTCTGGGCAGATGAGCTCGACGGCGTTCTATGGTCTCACCGAACCTCTCCGCGGACATCCACAGGACGAACACCATTTTCGCTCGCATACGGCATGGAGGCTCTCGCACCAGCAGAAGTCGGAATCCCGACACTTCGACGATCTATGCTAGTCCACGATCCGGAACTGAACAACAAGATGCTGTGCGATAGACTACTTTTCCTTGAAGAAGAACGCGACCAGGCCCTATTGCGCATCCAGAACTACCAGCAAGCAGCGGCCAAATTTTACAACAAAAAAGTCAAGTCTCGTTACTTCGCCGAGGGAGATCTCGTCCTCCGCAAAGTTTACGAAAACACCGCCGAGAAAAACGCTGGAAAGCTTGGCGCACATTGGGAAGGTCCGTACTTGGTCTCGAAGATCGTCAAGCCAGGAGTCCATCAGCTACTTGAAATGAACGGCACGCCAGTTCCACGATCATGGAACTCCGCCAACCTTAAGCGTTATTACCATTAGTTCAACCAAGACATCCGCAAAAAAAAAAAAAAAAAAAAAAAAAAAAAAAAAAATTTGATCCCTCTCGAGGGTACATAGGCAGCCTTTCACGAGGTCCAACTATAACTTTAATAAAAAAAAAGAATTTCGAACAAATCCTTCGTCTTTACGCTGACGCCCTGGCCAGGTGCACAGTTCTACGTTCCGCATGAATGTAATGGTGAAAGGAAAAAAGATGGCTAGCTACATGAAGTATAGGAGAATGCATGGTCACACATGCCAAGAATAATATTGTATCCTCAACTACACGAAGTATATGTATTGTATGGCCACATGCATGAACTATATGACGTTATGTGGTCAACACCATAGACATAAAATCCAGTACACCGGTCGAATGATTTCGGCGAAGACCGACGTTGACTCTAACGTTGACCAACATTGACAAAAAAATGTATTTTTTTCTATTAAAAAAATAATAATAAATTATTATATTAAATTATTTATGGTTTTTCATGATTAAAAAATATAATCTATTCAATATCTAATTATTTATATATCTCTAATCTATTCATTCTTATAATTAGTTATTTTTTATTTTAAAGCTAAACTAATAGTTAAATAAAATCATTAATCAATATTTTCAAGAAATATATATATATATAATATGTAATTATTAATGATTTTATATATATAAATCTATGATCATCAAATTATTTAAAATTTTTAATACTACAAGAATCAATAAAATCAAATTCAACTACTTTCATTAAAAAATAATATGCAAAAGATTTGAGTATATGACACTTTACTTTAAAATTTTCATGGTAAAGAGTATACAAAATTTTAGATACTCTTTGGTATAAAAAAAATTACTTACTCCTAATAACATGTAAACAATAACAAAAAAATTAACACTATTTACTTTTAACAGATAAAATTAAAGATACATAATTATTTTCAATATATAATATAAGGGCATTTGAAATAATCCTGTTATTCTATATCCTTTTGCAAACATATCCTAAAATCAAGATAAAATCTATATATATTTTGAAAATAATTATTAATTATTTTTATTTAACTATTATTTTAGCTTTAAAAATAAAAAGTAACTAATTATAAGCAAAAATACATTAGAGTTATATAAATAATTAGATATTGAATAGAATATGTTTTCTAATCATGAAAAGCTATAAATAATTTAATATAATAATTTATTATTTTGTTTAATATAAAAAATTAAAATACAATTTTTTTGGTCAATGTTGGTCAACGCCGGAGTTAACCTCAGTCTTTGCCGGAATCATTCGACCGGTGTACCAGATTGTATATCTATGGTGTTGACCACATAACGTCAGATAGTTCATGCATGTGGTCATGCAATACATATACTTCGTGTAGTTGAGCATACAATATTATATTTGGCATGTGTGACCATGCATTCTCCTATACTTCATGTAGCTGACCATGCATTCTCCTATACTTCGGTAAAGAACGAAAGCCGAGTCCATACTCGCAAGCGCTCCACATGGGTGCCGTGGTGAAATAATCCACGTTCTTACTTTGGTAAGGACTTATAAGCCGAGCCCAGACTCGCAAAGCTAGCAGGGCGCAGAGTGAATAAGCCGAAGACCCCGACTCGCACACTCTCGCGATTCCTGCAGCACTCACAGGGTAAGCCGCTCACGACTGAACGCACCTAACTGGTACGACAAGTCCATCTTGTCTACTCTCGCAGTTACGGGGAGTGACATATCCAGAATAAGCCAGGAGACGTCCTGCACCGCAAAATATTCCCCGCAACGATAAAAGATAAAACGAAAGCAACTTCATCACAATGAAGTAAACAAAAGATAAGCAATAATCGATGTTTGCGCAATAAGAAGCGAGTAGCCAAACTCAAAGATCAAATCAACTAAGTTCGAAAATATCCAGAACAAGAGGGGTACAAGCAATAACGAAAGGAAAAGTCAAAAGCAAGAACAACAAGCAATAATACGAGGACAAATCACTCGTTTGCGACATCATCAGCACCTCCACCAGCAACTTCCGGGAACGGCTCGAGATCGTCATCATGAAGCGGCGGCACCACAACCCCGTTCGATTTCGCCATATACTCCTTCTCGCCAGCAGCAAGACGCGCCATCCTGTCTTCGGGAATAGCAATACCCCTACTGATCAACTTCGCCAAACATTGCCTAGTTCCGGTCACCTGGCTAAGAGTGAGTAAATGTGGCTGTTTCTCGCGAGTTGCAATCACGTGCGTCCTCAAACGATCGATGCGTTCCTCGCGCGCCCTAATCACGACAGCGGCCTTGGCGCGCTCCTCCTCTCCGCGCTCATCCCTCGCTTTCCTGAGCCGCTCCGTCTCGGAGGTGAACTTGCGCTGAGATTGCTTGAGTGAAGCCGTGAGCTCCTTGACCATCGCTGCGTTTTCTTTGCTTGACCTCTCAGCCCGAACGCACGCATCCTGAGCAAGCAAGGCCTCCTTCCTAGCGGCGCGCACCTTATCTTCACAGTCGCCCGCCAGATGGTTGATCCAGCTCATCGCCTAAAGTACCGAACAAAATAATCTGATTATGGCTAAGTAAAGTCCATATCGGGCGAACTGAGAGGTAAAATACAAACCTGAAATTGACGACGAATGGCCTGCTCGTACGAGTCCTGACAAGCCAAATCACGAGAGGTAAGAAGCGGAACAGAGTCACCGTCAATCCTGCTGGCGAGGTCCGCACAAGCTCGCGGGTTCCCAACGAACGGCTGGTCCTTCACGTCGTAGCGAAATGAGAAGGAGTGATCACCTTCACGACCATCTTCCGTCTGCGGGTCGAATTCCCCGCGCCCATCTTCCGCGTGATGAGGACGCCTAGAACTACCTCCAGCATCACTCCGAGGACTCGAACGTAATGATCTCTTCCGGGAGCGATCGCCACCAGCGGTTGGAGCACTCCTACGAGGCCCTGAGGAAGGCTTCTTCGCGGCACGAGCAGCAGCAACCTCGACAGAACGGGATCTGCGACCAGTCTCACCCTCGGGAGCAGGCACCTCGCAATCCTCGAGCTCCACAGCAACGGTCTCCACGCCAGTCTCGGTGTTTGGCGCAACAACCTCAGTAGCAACAGCTGGTACCTCCTCAGCATCGAACAGATCAGCGTAGCATGGCATCGGACAGTCCCCCATTTGCAATCCAGTCCGCGAACCTATAGGATAAATGTCCGTCTCAGTCATGAGAGCACGAGAATCTCGAAAATAAAGATAGACCAACGAAACTCACAAGTCTTGAGATGAGAAAGAACTCTCGGCCACCGCAAAGCCTTACACCAAAGAAAAGGAACACCTCTGTCAACAATGCTCGAATCGCACGCAGCAGAAGATGTCGGTTTTCCTGCAAAAATAAAGCGTATGGTCAGAAAACAAAGTTAGGAACACCAAAACAATAGGAACCCAACCCAGCAACGGCTACCGGGGGTGAAGTTCCAAGAAGACGGACAGGTCATGCCGGGATCCTCGACTGATGTGTCGTTTATTTCCACGAAGAAAAACCGCCTCCGCCAGTCGTGGATATGACTCTTCTGCCCATTCATGATCGTGAGACCGGCTGCACAACAGGCAACGCACAACCCCGATTTGTCACGTTGAAATCGAGTCAGCAACTCGAAGAGGTCCGCACTCATTTTGACTCTCATGTCATTACCAATTATCGCAAGCCCCACTGCATTACGGACGCTGGAAATCGACAACTGCGAGAGCGCAATCTCTCGACGCGCACAAAAGCTCGTCAGAAATTCCGGGATAGGAAACCACAGGCCGCCATCGGTAAAATAATCTTCGTAAACACAGAGGTGACCTTCAGGGCAGTCCCACGGGCGCTCGCCTGCACTCGGTAGCACAAACTTCGGACCGTGTGGCACTCGGAAGAGATCAAGAATGCGTGCCAGGGAACTCTCATCGCATAAGGTACTCCCAGCGTCACGAGAAACGCGCTCCTTATGTCCCGTACGATCTCTGCGGGGTCTCGGGACTCTATCACCAACGGCAAGACCAGCGACTAGTGACCTAGGAGAAGGTGCCGCAATAGTTCGTTCTTCGTACGGGAGAACCTTCCCACGACGCCGACCTGGAGGGAGAGGAATCAGACTGAGCGCTTGGTTATCCGTCAGGAACATCACTTCGAGCTCCCGAACATCGTCTACCGAAAGATCAGCCAAATCCGTCATAACACCGTTTCCTTCCGATGGCTCCCACCAAGGAAATTCCCTTCCCGCCTCGTCAAGGTCCCCATCCGACGCGTCACACTGGTCATCTTCTAGCTCATCTGGAATATCACCAAAGAAGTCATCTCCCGAAGCCATCGCGTGCGACCTTGCAAAACCAACCAAGCAACCGGTCAGTATCGGAACCACATCAAGAACGCCATAATAGGCAATACGAAACGGTCACACCCGAGCTACAGCGTCCAGCGATGCGCATACTACGCACCATCTTGCGCAAGATCCAGCCCAAATCACACAATTAAGCTCACCGAGGTCCCATACGCGGCAATCTTGACCTCCCCGGTGGTTCCATACGAAGAAATGTTACTCGCCAAGTCAAGCTCGTCACCCATCTCGCAGAAACATAGAAGCTCGCCACCATATCGGCACGACGTCCCGCGAGCACGTCCCGAGAGCACGCCCCAGCTCGCCAACTCTCACGGCTGACACCATCTTGCGAGCACACACCGAGCTCGCTCACTCCCCACCTCGCCAACCTGTCATCGAAACCGCGAGCTCACGAATCCGCCGCGCCAATCTCGATCCTTAATCTCTCATGCGAGCTCGCCAACTTGAGCTCGTCCACCGTCTCGCAACATCGAGCTCGCCGCTCGTCTTCGTCCCATCATGGATTTCGACCTCACCCCACAACCTCGATCTCGCTGGTCACAACTTCCCCGCTGCTCAGCAATCGAGCCCGCCATAGATCGCACGCTCCACCGTCTCGCGAGCTCACGTCCAAGCTCGTCCGGTCACGACCTCGCAACAATCTCGACGCCGCCAAATCTCGAGCTCACCAAATATAACGCCCCGGCTCCGCACTTCACCTCACACGCCTCGAGCTCGCCCCCCTCCATCTCGCAAAATCGAGCTCACCAGTCGCAGACCTCTTGATCTCGAACTGCATACGAACCATCACCAAGCCAAAGTTTCCGTATCAAGACCAGAGAGCAAGTTCCAGCGCCACACGAACCGCTCACTGTTTAAGTCTCCAGCTCGCCAACGAACCCAGTCCGCCCACGAACCCAGCTCGCCCGTAAACCCAGCTCGCAACGAATCATCTCGCCTCGTACCAAGACCAGCTCGCCGCAACAACATCCCCGCCACGATCTCGTCCACATCTCGCAAGCCTCACCTCGTCATGTTCACTCGATCTCGCTCATTTGGTCTCGATCAAACGAGCTCACAACAGCACCAAGCCTCGAGCTCCTCCGGCGTCGGACACAACTGACCACCACACCATCCACCTCAACGACGGGCACGATTCAGGAACCGTCGCACGTCCAGCATGCTCCGGTAGCAACACCGCGCCCTCGAATCTCTCACGTCTCACCAAGCGACCATCCAACCGGCGCTGATGCATCCCATCCCGCGTGGCTGGACCGAGGCGCCCAACGGACTCGGCAGGGTATGGGTGACGGCAGTTTGGTCCATCGGGCGGGCAACGGCGTCTGGACCGAGACGCCTCACGGTCTCGGCCAGATCTGGCAAGAATGAAACCACGGCATGACTAGAGAAGCTTGGGGGTCTGTGAGCGGCTGGCGGTGACGGGAAAGCTGGTCCTCTCTGGTGAAGAAGCTATGGCGGCGGCAAGAATTTTGTGGAGGCAGCACGGCCAAAACGCCTCACGGTTTTGGCCGGCTCTGTGGCGGCGGCAAGCGAACGGGTGGCAACGGCGAACTCATGGACGGGCAAAAACAATAGTAGGCTCGCGGATCTGGCAAGATTGGCGGCGGACTCACGGACAGAACGGCGAGTAGAAAGAGGAGACGGCTGGCGAGAGGAAGCTGGTTCCGACGGGAAAAGGTCGATCTGGTAGTTCTAGCGGCGGCGAGACAGCCACGGCGGTGAAAAGCATGGACCACACAAACAAAAAATCTAAGAAAGAGATAAGGAGAGGAGCAAAGAATTTACCTTTTGGAGAGGAGAAGAATAATGAGTAAAAACTAGGTCAAAGACATATATATATGTATGGGGAAACCAGCACGTTGACCAAGAAAACCCTAGTTTTCAAGCTGTTTCTATTTCCCGTGTCTCGGGAAACGTGCAAATTACACAAAATTCCCGTAAAAAGCCCAACGGGCCTCGAAAAACGTGCCCGATGCACTGTTCATCCCGGAATCTCCCGGATACCTTGAAAAACGTGCCCGACGCACTGTTCATCCCGGAATCTCCCGGATACCTTGAAAAACGTGCCCGACGCACTATTCACCCCAGAACCCTCCGGAAGGCGACGAAACTCTTGAAATCTTCTGTCTTTCCCGCAAGACGAACCTGAAGACACATAGTCGGATCCGACGGGCTCAAGCAGGCCATCGCACATCGGACTAGGGGGGGACCATTGTTGGATATGGGCTTTGCCCCCAACATCTATAGAAGCCCAAGCAGAAGATTTCAAGAAGATTTGGGCCAGATGTCTTGGATCAGGCCCAACAGGCCGCAAGGGCAAAATCGTCATTCTGCCAGGAGACAGAGGAAACCCTAGGTCAAGGTCCCACTATAAATACCTGACATCACTGTCAGAAATGGGGATCCGAAATTCTAGGCGATTAGAGAGAGAATAAGCTTTAATTTTCGTATTAAGCATTTCAGCTCTCAAATTGTCATTTTCTGTAAAACCCTTGACTTTGATTCTTAAGTTAAATAAAAGGACCAGATCCAGTTCTCCCATTTCACTCTTGTTACTTGTATTGTCGATTCTTACATCAACAATGAACTAACCTCTAAAAATCAAAATCGAAGAAATCTCCCAAATACTGAGGAAAAGAATTTGAATCGAGAAGAAGAGCGTTCGACGGACTCTTCCACCGGTACGGTCGAGTAAACGGGGATCCTTGAACCGGTTTATCCCTATTCACTGGAAGGTTCCTTCGGTTCTTTCCGTTTCGCGTTTTGTCTTCTGTAGGTAAAATAATTTAGTTAACTAACTACAATTTTTAAGTTAGGTTTGAACTCCCAAGTTAATTTAATTAATAAATAATGTTCACAAAAAATAACACATAAATAGAAAATTAAACTAAATTGTTGGTGGGTTGAGCCAGGCCCGTGCAGTAGTGCAAGGCATGGGCGACTCGCGAAAGCCCAGATAGCAAGCTATCTTAACGGGCTTTCTCCCTTAAAAAATAGAGTTAATATCATGTGAGCCGATGGCCCACATATCAGATATTAAACTGATAAGAACAGATACTACACTTGATCTTAGCCAAAAGGCCGAGAAAGGTATGAATGGGAAGAGTGGCCCGGCTTCCCTTTTTATAGAGATTGTTTTTGACCGACGCTTCACTAGACTACCGATGTGGGACAAATAAAACTTCAACCTTTTGGCTTTTGCAAAACTTTTGTTCTACGAGAGATCTTCGCTACGTTTATGTAATCAGCTTTGACAGAAATTGATCATTGTATATACATGCATTTGTTATTAAAAAGTAGGCTCGAAATAAAATTTAAGTTTTGAATTCACCTAAATTAAACACTAAGATCAAAAATCTGCATTCAGAATTACATCAGAAAGATGGAATTGCTCTTTTTTATTCTTGTTTCTTCCTAGAGAACTGAAAACCAGAAAATTAGCCTTAAGAAAGAAAGAAAAAGAGAGAGAAAGCCTGAAGAAGACAGAAAGCTCTTACTCTAATAAGTCAAACTCTACAACTCCAACAAAACCAACCACAGTTTTATGATCTACCATCACGAGAGAGGTTCACTTCATTCTTCGTTTCTCCGACGCTTTGCCCGAGGGGAATCTGATGACTCCTCTGAACCATTCTCAGGTGTTTCCGCACTTGTTTTGTCTTCTTGTTCCAGTTTGCCAAAACCTATATTTTGCTTCTCAAACATCATCAGCAGCGCCTTTCCCTGCTCTTCTATTCGAATTTGCATTTTTCTTTGAATCTGAAAGCAAACCCATTTTCATCCCTACTGTTTACAAACTTCAAGTGATACAAATAGATAACACTATGAAGCTCAAACTTATCATATGTTCATCGTTGTACCTCGAGCTGCTCATGCAGTTGTTTCTGAACTTCCATCTGAAGTCGCAAAGCCTCAGTGACATCTATCCCACTGCAAAAATCAGTAATGACAATGAATTAGACAGATTCAATGGTGTATCAGTTGTAAAATTGTGATGTTACCAAACCCCACCGTTTCGTATCAACAGATGTAACTTGCTCAAGCGGTGTCAACTTTGTCTCTGGCGAACCTGCTAATCATCAGAGAAAACCATTTAAAAGTAAAAAAATCAATGGAAAGTTCAACAAAAATCATCAACATAAAACATCTGCTCAGGTTGTAACTTAGAATACTAAATGAGTCCCGGAAAAAGGTTTTAGTCTAGAAACATTAGATGATATTAGCATGCCAACAATGTTGAGAGCTTCTTTTTAAATAATAAATATCAAGAAAAGAGTTAGAGTAAGATAGATCAACAAAAAACTTTCATTGTCTTAAGAAAAATAAATGCATATGAAGAAGATTCATCATGAAAGAGAGGAGCCAGTGTTTACCTTCTGATGGTTCAGGTATATATTTAGCTGTCCTATACTTCTGCAACACAAATAATAAATAAAAATTGTAGACATTTTACCAACAGATTATTATGAGGATTAGCATGAAACAATTTCTTGGAAAAAACAAGAAAAATTAAACCTGCAAATGACTTTTGACATGATATATAGTCAAACCTTCGACATTCATAAGCTTCAGCACACCCTTAGGAGTTGCTTCTGCATTAAAAATAAGAGACTGAATCAGAACAAATAGAACTTCATGATCTATTCAAAATCAAGGATCTTAAAACCAAGAAGCAGAGAGAGAGAGAGAGAGATACTTACTTTCACCGCCACCGAGCTGGTTAACAGCGTCAACAAAAACCTCATGAAGTTCAGGCGTCCAACGCATACGTCTCTTAGCTGCTGCATTATTATTACTGTTGCTACTACTGTTATTGTTGTTGCTGTTTGAGGATACTGTCCTAACAAGTGGACGCAAATCCAGACAAGGAGAAGGCTGCTGCAGACCAACTTGGGGTTGTTGAATTTGCGATGGCGTACTTGGTTGCTGCACCTGAAACAACAACAACTCCTCCTCATAAAACATGAGTCTTTTGATATGCGGAGACAAGAGACCCTACAAATATGTATCGCAAAGGGAGTAAAAGAGTAGCAAACTTAATAGAACAAGATTAACAACCTCTGAAGCTGAGTTGAAATTCGTGTCAAAGAGAAGCTCTTCCAAGACAGTAGACATCAGCGCATCTCCTCCATCAGTGATCAACTGGTCATCCCAGACTGGCCAGTCACACTGTTCTTGAATCTCATCAGATGCTACGATAACACCATCCTCCATCTGACTGTTTTGAATAGGAGAAGCGGAAGGAAAGTCAAAAGTATCAGGGAGTGGAGAAGGAATCCAAACTGATGACTCCGGGACGAATGAGTTTTGGAAATCACTTGAATATATATGATCAACAACTCCATCATTAGTAGAGAGATCACTACTTGAGTAAATATGACCAACAGCTCCATCATTGGCAGAGAGCAAATGATAAGGCGCTGCCATGAGTTGATTGTGTTGTGGATAGAAGGACATGTCAGCTGAAGGGTTTTGTAAAGACGGTATCAACGAAGAAGTGTCTGAAATGTCACTCGGAACTGGCCTCAACGGACATCTTTCCATTATTGTTCTAGAAAAACAAAATCAAAAGACATATAGTATGTGTAAAGAATTAAGATTATATGCACATATATAAATTAAGATACACCAATATCATCATTTATGACTAATCAAAAGTTTCTGAATTACACTCAAAACCTATCAAAATCAAAATTCATCTATGTAAAATTCTGAATCAAACAAAATGCAAGAGCAGATGATTTTACAGTCACATGGCAAAAAAATCAGAATCAATCGGCAAAGCAAACAACACAAAAATATCAAAACCTACGCGAAAAACAATCGAAGCTGAATCAACCAATCACAAAGCATAATCGCCAAAAGTATACTCTAACCTAGAGAGAAAGATGATCAAATTCCAAACAATCTCAACTAAGAAGAATTATATGAAAAAAAAACCCCAAAACCCACGAGAAGGAGAGAAAGAAGCAGAGTAAATCTTCGAACCGGTAAGGGCGATTAAACCGGGATCTTTCTACGGAACTTGCTCTCTCTCTCTCTCTCACTATGTTGTTCCTTGTTTTCCTCGTCAGCGTCGAGAGATGCTGAATTGAAACTGGGCTGTGTTTAAAAGAGACGACGATCAGTCATCACTTTTTTCATACGTGGAATGTTCTGATTGGCCAATAAATTTTATATTGGTCTATTTTTTTATTTTATTTTTAAGAATAACAGAAAAGATATAAAAAAAGGGTAATAACTAAATACAAACGTTTATTTATTTTTATAATTTTCCTAAATAACTAAATACAAACTTGCAAACGATGATTTTGCTCACAATAGATCAAATATTTTAGTTTATCCGGAAGATACATAATTGGTTACAAATCTGATTTTAAGATTCATAATTAAAGTTTTGTTTTTTTTTTTTTACTTTACATCAATATTTTATTTATTAAATTCAGATTATGAAAATAAAAGAAATAATTTCTTCCCTCTTCTCGAAATTTATCATTTGTGAACATTTTTATTTTAATATTTTTCGGTTGTTTTTTTGTTTTTAATTTTCTTAAATAACTAAAGAATCTGTTGTAAAAAGATTAAATACAAACTTGCAAAATGATAATTTTGCTCACAATTGAAATGATCAAATATTTGAGTTTATCCCGAAGATACATATAATTAGTTACAAATCTGATCTTAAGATCATAATCAAAAGTGACGAAAAAAAAAAAAAAAAAAAATCATAATCAAAAGTATTGTTTTTGTATTTATTTCACCAAAAAAAACAAAAACTAAAGTAAAATAAAAAATGTTGACTGCAAAACCCAAAACCCTACAGATCTTCGTCCCCTGCGGTCGCTGCTCCGGGTCGAATCACCGATTCGGGTCGAAATTTCACCTGAGCAAAAATGTTCGCGAGGCGGCTCACTTCTTCTTTCTTCAAAGGATCTTCAACCTCCTCAAGGTACCCAAACATCTTCTCTGATTTTGCCATCTTGCGATTAGAAATCTGATCGATTTAGTCGTGCATCTTAATCCCTTTCGTCTATATCCGCGATTTCAAAACCTCCCATGCCCATTTTTGGTGAAATCACTTATTAGTCCTATTGAGTTGAGTTTCTATCGAAGATAGACGATTCGATTTGAAATTTGGATGATCCATTTCGTCTCTATGAGCTGAAGAAATGTTTTTTTTTTTTTTTTTTTTTTTTTTTTTTTTTATGAAACAGCTCGGACAAAACAGGAAAGGCTGGGACGTTGGGGTCTTTTGGTCGGAAGGCAGTGTCTTTTGTCTTAATTACAGTCACCGGTGGTGTTGCTTTGAGTGCCCTCGATGATCTTTCTATCTACCGTGGATGTAGCAGGTAATCTCTTCATTCCATTGATTGAAGTTTAGCTACTGCAAATGTACATTCTTTGTATAACATCCCTAGCGTAGTTGAATTGTGAATCGGCTTTGTTTATTTCATTGTTTTTCTCCTGATTCGGATTGATTTAAGAGAAATGTTTTATAAGCAAGTGACTCTGTTGAAATCAAGTGAATATTTTTAGTTTAGGAGATGATTAAACAACCATTGCTGAAATGAAAGCTGAGACCATTGGAATCTGTAGATTCTTATCACTGCAGATACCAATTTGACCATGATTTGCTAACTTTTATTGATATAAGGATTAACTTTGAAAGACAATTAAAAGGATCTCAAACTCTTGGTGCTAGTAATACATGTAGTTTTTAATCAATGTTGTGTCCCTATTTCCATTTTTGCTTGAGTCTAATAGTCTGCTCTAGCGAAACTCGTTAAGCAAAAGAAGAGAAAACCTTGTTCTTGATGAGAACACGTTTGATGCGCCCATTCAGTAAGAGATAGTCTGGTTACTCATGTGTGTGTATAACTGTCTATTTTGTGCTTGTGCCGCCACTTTACGAGTAATGATACGTCTTCCTGTCCTCGCTAGGAATCAAGTAAGAAGTCAGCTATAATATCCAGAACAAGCATCCTTTTGGAGTTCTATATGCACCATTTTGTTATTTTGTTGCACATTATATCAACGCCCCTCATGAATATCTCTCTAGGCTCTTCTCCTTGTATCGTCAAAATCAAATAACATGACCTGATTTCAAGAATGTGAAATTTGCATTGGACGATTTCTCAAAAAAAAAAAGTATGTGTATGCTTTGTTTTCAGCAAGGCGATGGAGAAGGTGGTAAGTAGTAAGGCGATGATTGAAGCTATTGGAGAGCCAATTGAGAAAGGGCCATGGTACAGTGCTTCACTAGCCGTTTCTCACCAAAGGCACTCAGTGTCTTGTTCATTCCCTGTCATTGGACCACAAGGCACTGGAATCTTGCATCTCAAAGCTGTTCGCAATGGAGGTAAAAAAGTCTCTCTCAAGAAAAATATGTGTTAGGTAATATCTGCATTAGCGAAATTATTGTACTCATTGGATTCCCCTTTTTTTTTGCTTTGTTTCTTGGCACAGAAGATAGCTTGTTGAGGTTTCTGAAGCAAAGGGACTGGGACATTCTGATAATGGACGCACTTGTCCATGTCCCTTCAAACGATGGACCCCAACAAACCTTAAGAATCAACATTTCCAACATGGTTGATCCTTCGCCTGGTATCGACAACAGTAAACCTCCGGAACCACAAGAAGAGCCAAAGAAGAGCTAGAACGAGAGAGAACGCTGTGTGATGATGTACGCACGCTTCGTCATGGAGCTCCTGGCTAGGGTTTTATTCCATTCTTGTGGAGCAACAGAGAATTGAGTATTTTGATTTACTAATAAATACTAATGAACACCCTACTTGAGTATACAAAAGTTGAATACATGATTGGTAATAATAATAGTCTAGTGAATACAACAGCAGCTGCTATGTGTTGTTTTTTGGTCTTTTATTATGTATACACAATTTGGTTTGGTTTTACGTGTTTGTCTAATCTAAACCTTTTTCAAGTCTTAAATAATTGCATCAATCTTTAATTTCGAAATCATTATAAATTAATTTAAGATCATTTCTATAAGGTGCCCCTTCACATTCAATCGTTGTGAAGTGAGAGAGAGTGGTCTCAAATCCCTAAAAGTTGATCAACGGCGATTTGATCTCTCGCGTCAATGTCGTCTCCAGAGAAGAAGAAGAAGAAGAGGAAGGAACGGTCTCTTACGCCGTCACCAGAACCAACCCCAAATTCTCTATCTTTGCTTAAGCTTTCCTGATGAAGCTAACCCTCGCTGGTTCACTCTCTACCGGAAGAAACCTAATCAAACCCTAACCAGTCACACCACTAGGAAGAAGAAGATGAAGAAGAAGAAAGATGATTCAGGTATTATTAATCTTTTTGCTCCAACCCCAATTCTCAACTCTGCTCCTGTATAATGGTCTTTTCTCGTGGCTGTTGGCTCTAATCTTTACGCCATTACCGCTGCCATGGAAGATTCTCAGTGCTCGTTTCTTGACTGTCGAACTCACACTTGGCTTGAATCTCCAAGAATGCGACTGGCTCACACCAATAGTAACTTTGATGGGACTATGTATTTAGCTGGAAGCTCTGAGAGTGCAGATTCTTTGAACTGTGTTGAAGTGTACAACACAAATACTCAAATTTGGAATCCCGTGCCGCCCAGAAAACGGAATATTCAAATTCGAAGATATGGAAGGAAAGATTTACTTGAACCTTGCTGTAAACTCTACCGAGGAGGCTGTGGCTTTAAAGTTTCGAAGCTTTAGGATTGGAAACGGATTTAGAACGTGGCTCTATTTGTATGATAGATAACATATTCTATCATTATGATCCTAATGTAAGGTTTATTATATCTAAAAAAACTGAAGGAGCAGATTGGTTAAAGGTAGGGGGTTTAGAAGAGCTACCTAAGTTTGCTAGATATAGTACTGTTAAATTGGCCGATTAAGCTGGTTGTTTTGTGGGACAAGTATGTGCCTGCTAGCGGGTATGACGAGAAGATGATTTGGTCTGCAGAGATTTCCCTTGAAACCCGCAACAAGGAAGAGATTTTGGGGAAGGTCGAGTGGTTTGATGCAGTTCTTACAGTCCCCAAGTCTTACAAATTCGTGTCTGCTAAATCTGCTACTGTTTGATAGGTTTGAATGTAATGAATCTGGTTGTACCGCTTTCTTTTTCCGGGACTTGTCTGCCTTTATGATAAACCTGTAACTCGTTCTGCTACTGTTTGATGAATGATGCAAGAGACTAGCGGGTAATGTCCCTTTTTTTTCTGAAATATGTGTTGCAAAATGTCTATATTTGTGACGAATGCTTGTCTTGTGCTTTTAGCGGGCATTTGTTTTCACCCTAAACATATGCACTAACTTTATCACTCTTATTCAATCATTTAAGCCACACAACACAGTATTACACCTACAATTATAAGGTACTTAGGGTGACCTTAACGCATTCTTCAAAAAACTACATCGGTTCTTGAAGCCTAAAGAGTACCATAACACAATTAAACAAGCGCTGACTCCAGTTATAAACTTGAAAAGGGTCACTTCTTATTATTAATTTCTGTGGGTAACTGATACAACAAAAATCTCAAACAAACTTATCTCTATGAAACTGAAGAAACTACATTTGATACCATTACAACAAAAATAAATCATTTTTTTTGTCCGTATAAATAGTAACCGAAAACTATATCTCAAACCTTAACAAAATGTGGTTTCTGTCTCTTTTCATTGTGTTTTATCTCTCTGCTCACTCTTCCATGAATTCTTAGCTGCATCTGCTGAAATAGCCGTGGCTCCATTGCCATCGCTGCTGCCATCTTCTCCAGGCTTTGGTTTGGAGAAGAACGGGTCCCACACATGGCCCCCCGCTTCCCGTTGGCCTTCCTCCAGCAATGCATACTTCCAGCTGTTCTCCTCCACGAAGTAGTCATACTCGGTGCGGCCCTCGATCATGTTCTTCCTTAACCGAGTCACCTTGTCTATCACAGCCTGTACAGAGACATCAAATGCATCTTTTTGCGTCTCCAGTTCTGATCTCGGGTCTGCGTAGATCAGCCTTGGGATGAGGTTGATGACATTCTCTCTCATTACCTTGACCTGCTCAGCTGGAATCTGGAGAAGTCTCTCCTCGATGCTAATGTTTCTCTTCCGAACATCATCCTCGGGGATGAATACCGAGTAGGTTGTGTAGTTCTTGGGTAGATGCCACGTGTATTGAGTGTAGGCTGAGCCCGGATGGAAGAAGACCGGTATACAACCGGCAAGCATCGAGTCAAACGCCGATCTTCGGGTGTAAGAGTCTCCCTGTGGCTGCAGACAGAAGAGAGAGCTTTGAAACATTTGCATAATGCTGCTTGGTGCATGACATTTGCTCTCCCCAAAGTCGCATTCTAGTAATTTGCCAACATTTGAGTTTCGGCATTGATCAATGATCTGCCCTCTGATGGATTTCGGATTGTCAGGTCGTGGGGCTCCTGCAAATGAGAAAAGCCACTTCCTTTCCAGGTTTCTCATCCGGTCTTGCCATTCAAAAACCTCCGAGTCCTTCGCTGGGTGGAAGTAGGTTGGGTATGGGATACCAAAATCATTTGCATTCCATGGGCTCGACTCAACCACAAGCATAGACATGTTCTTGGCAGCTGGTAAGAAGAGAAGCTTGTTGCCCCAATCAGTTTCTTCTTCAGACAACCTCCTGAAATCCCACGTTATCCTCCCAGCCACAAGGAAATGATCTTTTCCTCTCATTATTTCCCACTCAGGCCGCTTCATGAGCCAATCGACCAACTCAAGCGAAGCAGCATCCCTTCTTGAGATATTGTACCCCCACAGGTACCTAGCAATGTCGAATCCAGCATAGAACGGCACAAAGATGGCAGCAGCAAGAGAAGAATCATTCGTCAAGCACTTATACTGCTTCATCCGGTTGCTGAAAATCACATCAACAGCAAACTGGTTAGTCGCGTACCAGCCTTCATCCGAGAAGACACCTTCAACATTCTCAAGCGGCGGGCCAAGGCCAGCATTGGTAGTGAACTTGCACATGTTAGTCCAGAGACTAAGCTTTTTACAGTCTCTAAGCATATCCTCATTGAACTTGGAGGGTAGATCATGAACATAAATATACTTCCCTCCACAGGGGTCACTCTTGTTGTCTACTGTCTTCAACGCTCTTATAAACGAAAACTCCTGTTTCTGCACGCTCTCAACAACTCTAGGAGGCTTGATAAAGGTGGACGTAGAGTTGGCTACTGGAGCAGGAGGGAGTACTGGCTTATCGATGGTAACTAAAGGCTCTTTGGGAGGTTTCGACGGAGCTGCATGAGGCTCGATAGGGAACTTATCAACCCGAAGAGAGACAGATGAAGGTTGCAACTGGATCTGTTTATCAATGCTACTGCTTCCTAAGACAACAAAATGGAAGTACAACAACAATGCCCAGAAAAAGAGCGATAAAGCAACCAACACACAGATTCGATTAGTCTGATTCTTCCCATTTCCCTTCTCCATCGGCTCTGTAGGAGCAACTTCTGCAGAGCGACGCCTCATAGCAACCCTCGGAATCATAAAGAGTGTACGAGATCACAACATCGGTAATAGATACAATAGATCAAACTCAACAAGCCGTAAGTTCCCAAATCCTAAAGAGCAAAACTAAGTCCTATCAAAGCTAAAAGAAGCTAACTTTGCACGAGATCGAAGTAGTTGAAGCTAAATCGTAGCTCAGGAGCTAAGAAAATTCCAGAAAAGAATCAGATTTGAGAAAATGCAGAAGTTTACAGACAAGGATCCGCGAGAGACGGAGCTACGAGGAAGAAAGAATCTTTTTTGATTGATCATTCAAGGAAAGATCTAGAGATGTGTGAAAGTGAAGATTTTTTTAGGCCAAGATCGATGAATTTAAGACCTGGCTTTGAGCGGGTCTCATCACCGTCAATGGGGAGAAAGAGAGAGAAGTAGTAGTTGCTGTATTTGTAATTGGAAGCGCACGTTAGCCGAACGGCTAAATCTGCGCCGGCAGTTTTTTCCTTCTTCTTCTAGTTGTCGGTGACCAGTGGGACCTTGCCACGTATGTTGACATGTCGGCTTCAAGTGTCGGTGACGTCAGCTGATAAACCCTCTATGGACTCTTTTGACTTCAACCTTGGCTGGCTCCTACTCGTAACGTGATTCCGACGAGCGTGTGGGTATGGCTCCACGTGTGATCATGTGAGTCGTTCGTAGCGTAATGTACGTTGGAAAGAGCTCAAATCGCAGAATTTGATGATGGTAAGCATAATTATAAGTTTATAACCAAAACACGTTGTAACATGATTACTTCAAGTTCAAAAGCTCGTTGTGTAACGTCTACTATTAATTAATATTTCAATGCATGTTGAATAATTAAATTCGAAATAAGTTTTGGAACTAAAGCATTTTGTTGAGACCAAATATATCTCTCATGATGATGTACAACTACTGATTACAGGTATATGAATAGCTTTTTTGCAAATCTAAACATCACATAAATAATTAAGTATGTACTATCATAAGACCAAAATTCTCGAAGCTGACTTGTTTGTAGAGATGTAAGGCAGACATAATAAGAGAAAGTGACATTCGAGTGCAAAAACCTTTTTTCATTACTTTATTGTTTTGATGAGTATATAAAAAGTATTATGAGGCAAATGAAATCTTATGTTTTGTGAGATATTAAAGGAATCTTTAAGTATTAGCGTCTATTTTTATCAGCCCCGGTTCTAAGGATGTGCGGGAGGTGCAAAAGCACCGCGTCCAACCAATTTTTATTTTGTAAGGTCCAAATTTACATAAATACAAATTTTAGAAAAGAAGAAAAAAAAGGTAGATAAGAAATGGTGGAATATTTGTCTGAAATTAGGTTAAAAGTTATATAAAAAAAATTGGGTTAAACTTGAAATATAAAGAGAGCCATTTTATTTCTAGCACATGTCAAGTTAAACATTGAGTCGGGCCTGATTTCAGTGGTCGTGAATATTTATATGGTTTCGGTTAGGTGGTATGTACGCAGTACGCTCGTAGAGAAGACATAAGTGTATATTAATGTCAAACCGAATAGGAGATTTACATTCGAACTTCAAAAAATGTTTGACGTCTATGTCATGTTGTAATAAGTTTATATCTCATGTTGCAAAAATATAAACTTAGAAACTTTAGGAGACAAACGTGGCTTGTGGGAGTGGGGAAGTTTGTGCTCCCCAATGTTACAACTCACATGGATACCACAAAGGCTTTGCAAGAAAATTTGATCTACTATCTTTAAATAATTGAAGAGAGTAATGGACTAGCATTAACTCTTTTCCAACAATAAAATAAAATCCAACTTTTGATTCTTTAATTATTTGTTACATTTGCTGAACATGTAAGGGTGATTCGCAAAAAGTGAGGATTCAATATTGTCCAAATTCCTAATTAAGAAATATATATGTCCTCGGAAGATTCTTCGAACGAGATCGTGGTCTTCTAATCATCTAGTGGGTGAATGGAAAATGCATATTTAGAAAATAAAAGATTCTAGCTGATTGTTATCGGAAAAATATCTACTAGATTTTTATTCGTCAAATCGGTACTTAAATAGTTATAATCCCGTAGGCCGTAGCTGAAATTCTAATTGGTACGTAGAACTTTATAGCTGTAAACTTGTAATCCTAGCCTCGTAACTTTCGTCACGTTTGCCCCACTATAGTCCTACTCTATGTACATGATTGGGCTTTAGCATTGATCTTACTCTCAATCTTGAATAATGTGAATTATTACAACATGAGATGTAATCTAAAATTTAGACCACAGATAAGTAATTGAGGAAACAACTATGGACGGGAGGATCGTTCTTACTACACTTGACATGATCATCGGTTGATGGGGAGATTATACGGAATCAGTTTTCTTCAGGAACCAAGAGGAGAAGAAGTGAATGAGTACTAGAAATATGTTAAAGAGACAGACCAAACATAGCCCAACCTTAATCAACGTCATCTCCTTCTGTTTAGATCCGTCATCATCGCGGGTCATTTTAACATCTTCGATATGGAGATGTACACCGGGATCTCTTAGCTTAACCTTGCTGCCTAGCAAAGCTGACCCACACGTTGCTTGAACGTTGCTGTTCACGTAGATGTTGATCCTGCAACCACTTTGACTCGCTATGTCTACATCCCTAGGCGCTACCATCACCGCCCCAACATTTCTCCCGTTCAAGTTGATTCCACCATCGGATTCAGGACCAGGATAGTCTCCTTCATCTTCCATTTTGGGACAAGTACTGCAAAATGATTCTGTTCTACCCCTCAAGTGTCATGATATTGGCTCTATATGCTTTGCTTGGTATTTGAGGTTTCCTTAAGTTCTTTACTTGTCTTTTACAGCTAGAAGCAAAGTTATATATTCTACGATTTGGATAACTAGATTCCTTACCCGGTCCAAAAAATCATGGGTGCCAACGGCTCCATATCCATAACTAGATTCTAAGATAGGTAAATGGGTATCAATGTTTCAATATCTGTACATAACCAAGTTGAATACCTTCTTGACTATGTAAAGAAAACTTCAAATCACTCAGTGTTTAACCTCTATTGCATACAGATACAAGTTGAAACGTTTTTGCGCCAGTAAAACATACAAGACCAAAGTATATGGAATGCAAAGACGAAAGCATATGGCTTTAGTTATACTCAAGAGCAAAGTAGGACATGGAGTTCGAAACGAACCAGATACTGCATAATTTCCTAAGGGACCAAATCGCCCCATCAAGAAAGATAGTGTCCCCTCTCTAACTTATAATGATGTTGATGTGTTATAATTTTTTCCAGAACACAACAAAGAGGAGGACCCGTTTATTATTGACAAAAGTAAATGAAAGGCATCAACATATCAAATCAGGTTTCCGGGAATTCATTGCGACACATGCATGGAAAAATTAGTCCAGGAAATGACCTTTGAGCAGAAGCAGCATCAAGGATAGAAGTCTGTTGGTATCTTTTCACTGACAGTAGAACCGAAGTTAGGACCGCCCTTGCGATATTGGATAAGAAACTCGACCGGATATCCTTTCAATTTATGGGGGACAAGGTCCAAATCCTGAAACTTCAAGGCTGAAACAGCCATTGTTGTATAATAAAGAGTGAGAATCAGTCAATTCAAGGAAAATAACTCATTTTACTTCTATGAATAATGACTAACCATTGTCGGATACAAGTGTATCGGTTGTAAGTGTATTGATTTGATCCAGATTGAAGATCTGAGGAGAGGGTAAGGGGAAAGGGACTTTGTTCACCATGAAGTCCCTAGGAGCCGCCATTGCCTGGAACAGATTGTGACACATGGAAATTAGTATTACTTCAAGAAGAAAAGAAAAATCTTTGGAGTTTCTACTATAAAAAGTGCACGGTTATGATCTTTTACCTTGGCTATTGGAAATGGAAGATTCACATACCGAGGCCATTCACGAATCATATCATACATGATCTCTGCCTGCAATAAACACATGGAAATCAAAACCACTAAGCTGCCACTGTGACAGAGAACATGAAGGATTATAAGAGTTTACCAACTCATGAGTGGTAAAGACATCTGGACCACCCAATTCATATGTTCTCCCCATGCTGGAGCCATCATCCTTTAGAGCTGCAACGATTGCAGCAGCAACATCAACCACATAAACAGGCTGGAATCTGCAATGGAGTTATTGTCAGGGAAGGAACCAGGTCTACATTGTAAGCTACTATGAACCGGTGAATAGAATTGCACAAAGGATGTAAGACGTACTTGGTGGTCCCACCACCTATGAGCGGAAGGAAACCATATTTTTTAACAAACATTGACCAGGGGTTCAAGATTCTGTCTTCTGTACCAATCATGGTTGCAGGTCTCATGATGGTGGCCTAGGAAACACACATACATCAGGAACTGACTAGAAGCATACTAATGATGATAAAACCTTTATATAAACCATCCCAGGTACATTTTTTACTTTCAAAACTTTATGAGATTTTAGAATTTTCTAATAATATCATCTACGGGTTTTCCAGTTCTGCACAAGATCTCTAAAAAAGAAGTAGGGACGTGCATATAATAAATAACATATTATGATGATAATTACAAAAGAGAGAGTCATGTGTGCCAAAAGGCGGTATAAGTTTACCTCAGGCAGCGCACTCAAGACAGCTTCCTCAGCAGCAGCCTTTGCTCTCTGCATTCTTGAAGGAGATGACATTGAAGCTCCTAGGCAAGAAACTTGAATATACCTCATTATCCCACCGTGTTCCTTGGCCACCTGAAACAACATATCCACAAAGCCCCAAGTTAATTAGACATAACCAAAAGAGCAGGCTAATAGCAGAGCATATCCTCCTCAAAGTTAAACATATGTTACTTATTTCAAAAGTAAGCAACAATCAGAGAAGCAACAAAAATGGAAACCTGTTTACCACTTTTACTGGAGATAACTCAACAGGATTCAAACACATACCAATGCAAGTTTCTCAGCAATATGATGGTTCACATCCTCAAAACTGAAATTTCTGGTCTCGTACTCTCTTCCTGAGGATTAGATTAAATATCATCCAAAAAGTAAAGGAACAGTACTGATTTTTATAAAGATTTAACAATACTTGCTAGAAAAAAATAAGATCGAACAAAAAAACTACCAATTAGATTGATAACGACATTAGCCTTGGCCATGACAGCCTTAATCGAGTCTTCATCTCTTGGATCAAATTTCATTGGTACCACCTGAAATATACAGAAAACAAACGCACATCAAATATGCCGAGCCAAAAGCATAGTTTTCTAAAAAAATGCTTTTTGTGGCATTTCATTGAAAGCAAGGTTAAATAAAAGAATACATTACCTGTCCTAAATCTCCCATCAGCTTGAGATGTCGAGGAGAGTCCTCTGAGCCTCGGAAAGGAACGAGCACTTGTGATCCCATTTTAGCTGGAAGAAAACATTCACTTGATTTTAGCAAGTAACCAAAAAAAATCTGCAAATGTAAAGGAAAAAAAAATTGATACCAGACTGGTAATAACAACTGTTTAACCCAACTCACCTAGCTGCTGCACAAGATAACGACCCAGAAATCCTGTGGCTCCAAAAACTGTAGCTACAATGCCACTGGCAAAGCAAAGAAGAAATTAATATTTTCATAGACCAACATATATAATCTTTTTCTCTTAACAAAAAGCTCTAGAGAAAAATTCGCTATACTGAACTCCTAAGAGATGCTACATTCCTCTACAAAGGCAAGTAATGCACAAAAGCTACCCTCTAAGCTCAACACTAACAAAGATATACAGACTAAGCTTCCTTTACCCTAGCACATAAAATATCATTTCTTATTCCCATGAGAATTTTCCAGCATTCTATAGAAATAAAACCCAAGACTAACGGAACAGAAAGCTTTCGAGACAAATTCAGAATACTGCAGCTACGACAAACCCCTTAGAGATAATACATTACCCCGTAAATGAAATTGCAACTCATCCACAAAAGCTACCCTCTAAAGCTCAAAACTTTTAACAAAGATACACAGAATAAGCTAAAAATCCTAACACAGTAGTAATAACATGTCTCCTTCCTATGAGAAAATTCTCCAGCATTTCTTTAGGAACTAAACCCTAAAAGAAAAAGAGCAATGAGATACCTAACGGAAGACCTCCCACCAGTACCCTTGCGAGCGAGGTGCCCCACGCCCCCCTTATTAGCCAGGGAAGACGCATAGCGACGATTATCAGTTCCATTCACTGAAGGGTCACCATTAAAAAAAAAATCACGAATCTCTAATTAGCGCGAGACAAAATAGGCAAGCAACCTAGATACCCAAATCGAAGAAAATATCAATGGCGGAAACTTAACGGTGATTTGAGACTCCATAGAGCGATCTGAGAGAAGAAGATGAACAGATCGAAGCTCCTCCGGCTAGAGGCCGTTGAACTAATCTCCTGGAAACTGCTTGCATCCTTGTTCTCAGTTACACGATCGATCGAGAGACAACAAATACAGATGAGCGAGAGAGAAAGAGAGAGAGAGAGACCGAAGAAGAAGAAGAGAGAAATGGGAATAGAAGATTTTGATGCATTGCGGATACAAGTGAATGGGCCTGGGCCTTAACAAAATCAAAATTAGCCTCTTAAAGCAAAACCACGTCGTTTTGAATCTAATTAAGTGTATGCGTGTGTTACGGACGTTGTTCAACTAAATGAGAAACCGAATGTAACCGAGTCCGGCTAGTGTAAAGTGTAAGACGGGTTAAAAAATAGGCAGAACGCTCTTTGTTTGATGATGATTATTATCCTACAAAACTGAAATAATTTTGGCTCAGTGTATCTATGTCCTTTGCTTTTCACGACAACAATGACGCAGTTTCTACAGAACTGATCCAGCTTTACAACATAAACCTAAACTAAAACACGCTTAACTGAGAAAAAAATTGTGTGCGGCCTGAATCTTTGAATCTCTCTTTTGGCACCGAAAACTCTGGTTGTCTTCAGTGTTCTCGATTCACCTGCACTTTATTTGTTGTACTGACAGGATCTCGAGTCCTGTGTCTTGGTTCAGACTTGAGACAGATTTTCTGATTTGTCTGAGAATCGCAGCGAGAACAACCTTGTCCTGGTGGCTCGGCGAAGAAGTTTGCGTTCACTTATTGTACACCGATCAGAAGTCAGGTATGCCGCTGGATCTTGAGGAGTATTCAGTCACTAATCTAAGGAACATCGATGATTTATCCTCTAGAAGTCGTGTTGGTGTGTCGAATTCCGCTACAAGACCTGCAAAAATCGTCATCCAAGTTTTTTTATAGGGTGAAGTAAAAGGAGAACATTTCATATGAGAAAAAAAAAAAAAAAGGGATATCCATTTTGTGTGTATATACCATCGCTTAGAACCAAAACCATGTCACTATCGATCACAGTCGGGATCCGATGTGCGATAGTGCAGACAGTGCAGTCTCCGAACTCTGTTCTTAGAATCTTCTGGATGAGATTATCAGTGGCTGAGTCAACCGAAGCAGTTGCTTCATCAAGTACAAGAATTCTCGCTTGTTTAAGAAGCGCACGCCCCAGAGCTACAAGCTGCCTCTGCCCGACGCTCCAATTATCTCCATTTTCTAACACTGTATCAACAGTTCAAATCAACGAATCAAATCAGGTTCTTCAAACATTTTCCTACAAAATCTATCGCGGATGTATCACCGCGTTTTAGTTTTATACCTGGACTATCGAGTTTATGGTCTTTCGCACGAACTATGTCCCCTAGTTGTGACTTATCTAGAGCCTGACAAAAGAAAAAACAAGATCTCTAACACATTCAGAATCTAATGGTTTTCATATATGACTGAAATCAGAAGATTATTAACAATGTATTCTACCTGCCAAACTTCTTGATCAGTGTGTTCTTCGAGAGGGTCAAGGTTTCCCCGGATAGTGCCTTCAAACAAGGTGGGATCTTGCGGAATGATGCTGAGACGGCCTCGAAGATCGTGAAGGCCAATGGAAGAAATATCTATGCCATCAATGATTATTTGCCCTGCATATGGCTCTATCAGCCGGAATAGTGCTTGGATCAGGGTTGATTTACCGCTTCCTGTGCGGCCCACAATCCCAATCTTCTTGCCACCAGGGAACACACAGCTGATTCCATGAAGGACAGTTGGTAGATTCTCTCCATAGCGAACCTTTAAACAGAGAAGAAGGGGATGAATAATGTATGAAGCTATGCAATTGGTCTGAAACAGGTCTAGAGAAGATTAAAATTTTGATTTACCTTCAAATTGTTGATCTCAATGGTTCCGTTCTCTGGCCATGTGGCCGGAGGGTGAGCATTCTCGATAAACGTAGGGGCTTCACTAGGAATTTGACTGTACTGATAGATTCTTTCAATGGAGATGATTTTGTTCTCTAGCTTACAAAAGCTAAGTATCCACCGAGAAAGGCGAGCGTTTAAATTAAGGCCATAGGTTACTGCAAGGCCAGCCATGCCTATGAAAAGGTAAATGTAAACTTGGTAAAAACAACAGATCCTTTACTAACGAGTTTCTGGCGGGAAATGCAGACCATGGTCTAAAGTTGGAAAAGGAAGAATGAGAAAACTTACTTGGATCAATTGTTCCATGTGGAAAACTAACAAGCAGGAGCATACAGAAGGCAAAGACGAAAGTTGAGAGTAATTCCATGCGTAAACAGAGCCACTCTATTGCAGCGATGCTACAGAAGAAAGGGCGGGCAAAGCAGTCCAGTAAATAGAGGTTTCTCTTCATGAAACGCTTTTCTTGGCCAAACCCTCTGATTGTTGCTGCACCTGCAATTGACTCACCAAAAAGATGGATAATTGGAGATTTTTGTATGCTCACAATCCGAACAAGCTCTCTAGATGAAGCCATGTAGTATTTCTGCGTTTTTAAGTGAAAAAAACTTGCCGTTAAAACGTGATGCAAAGAGAAAGAAGTCAGAAATCTGCGCTTATGAACCCCTGAAGTTATGAAAACACCCTAGAAAGAATCTTCAAAAATTAACTCAAATCACCTGCATCCACAAGCAAGCAATGCCGGTTGGAATTACAAGAAGGAACACTTGCCATGTAACGTTTGTCATTACACCAACAATGCCGATGAGCTGTATTGTTGTGGAAGCAAATCCTCCGAGCCTAAAAGGAATATCGAGATCTACGACGCTTTGATCAATAGACACCTGAAAGGTACATAAATAGCAATGAGAAATACTATGCATGAAGGAAGATGTCATAGTCATAGTTTGATAAATTTTAAAAAGAACCAACCCGATTTAAGATCCTTCCAGCAGGAGTCGAGTCGAAAAATGACATTGGAGCGCGGAAAACACTTCTGAGCATGTTCAGAAACAGCTTTTGGGCGGCTGCAAGGCCGAATGTAGCGACCAGAATAGCTCGGACAAAGATAAACACTGAGCTACCAAATGCTAGGGAAATAAACACGAGGAGAAGGACCGTGGAGCTCACTTTAGCTTGGTCTCCCTCGGTTTGCGGATTTGCCCAGGCCATCCACCAGTTACTTGCAATCTGAAGGAACTGAAACAGTGATTGTGCAATGATTATGAGTGGAATCAACAATCCTTTATAGGCTGCAGCCATATATGACCAGTACACCTTCATACTGACTCGTCCCCTCACACGTTCCTCTTCCTGAACCAGTTGTTTCTTTCTAAGCCGTTTTGCTTTCTTTTTCTCTTTGATGGCTTTCTGGTTAGACCCGGATGGCCCTTCTTGGACCTCTTTGGCTAGAATCTCAATGTTGCTCGAGGAAGCATTGGATTTCGGATTGTGTGGCAATGACTGGTCTAGAACCTGATTGCAGTCAGAATCTTCTGATGAATGACTGGGAATGTCCATTGCCTCAATAGCTTCATGATGAGCAGACACAAGAGATAAGAAATCGGTTCCTGCTTGTAGCAGTTCTTCATACTTCCCTGACTGTATAATTTGTCCATCTCTAAGTACCTGCAGATAAACAAGAAAGTTCTTGAAGCGCTTTCTTGGTGTTGTATACTTTTCTGGGTATCTTAACATATAAAAAAACTCTTGGTCTAAGATTTTTGCAGAAGGACCATGTCGAGGAAGTCCTTACCAATATAAGATCCGTGGTAGGAAGAAACTCGACCTGATGAGTTACGAATATCACAGTCTTATCTGCCAGAGCTGTCAATATATATTCCTGTAGTACGCAAATGCAAGCTTTTAGTAAAGCATGTGATCCAAGGAGATATACATACAACAAAGTGTTTGAAAAATATAATTTTTCGGTTAATCGGAGAAAACAAAAAGTGTACCTTGAAGAGCTCGGAGCCAGTATGAGCATCAACAGCACTAAAAGGATCGTCAAGCAGATATATATCAGCATCCTGGTAAAGAGCTCTTGCGAGCTGAACTCTTTGCTTCTGACCACCGCTAAGGTTTATGCCTCTGTCACCGATAATGGTCTGATCGCCATGTGAGAAGAGTTCCAAGTCCCGTTTCAATGAACAAGCGTGTATAACATTCTTGTACTTGGCCTTATCCATTGGACTGCCAAAGAGAATATTTTCTTCTATATTCCCAGACTGAATCCAGGCGGACTGTGAAACATAGGCAGCACTACCGCATATTCTGACCTGTGTATTTCAGTGTACATTTCGTGAAATTTGCTAGAGGGAAGAAATTTTTATCCTTGAAAAAAATGAAGACAGATGCATGTTTTTTTGAAGGTTCTTGAAGTATTTCACTTACTTCACCCGAGATTTTAGGGATTTCTCCGAGTATACAAGAAAGAAAACTTGATTTCCCGGAACCAACGACTCCACAGACAGCTACTCGCATTCCTCTCTGAACTTTCAAGTCAATCCCAAACAAAGTTGGCCTCACCCATGAAGGATCCCACGAGAAGCAACCGTCGTTGATCTCCACAGATGTGTCTGACGTACCTTGAGAAAGGATTATCGTAGCATCTTCCTGCAGCTCATCCTCTAGCAGAAGTCCTGATATCCGATCAAGAGATACTTTAGTCTGAGCCATCATAGACACCAGATCAGGAAAATTTCTAAGTGGCTCCTGAAGAATCCTGAATGTTGCAAGCGCAGAGAGAACACCTCCTGCAGTGAGCTGAGTTCCTAAGCCTATAGCCGTAGCAAACGTGATAGCAGCTACAAATATAGGTGAACTCCAGAATATAAATGTAATAAACGCTTGGGAGTACAAAGCCTTTCGAAGCCATTTAAACTCTGTATTCCTCATTTCCTCAAGTACAACCCGGTACCTATCCTCCCAAGCCTGCAATTTCAGAATCCTCATGTTCCTCAAACACTCGGAAGTCTTCCTCATTCGCTCATCCTTAGCAGTCATCAATTTGTCCTGATAGTCCTCTTGAATTTTCGCCAGTGGGATAGTGGCAATAATAGAGAAAACTGTGGCCACCAAAGTGGCTAAAGCCGCCAGTCCCACACTCCTGTACAAAATCCCGAGAGCAAGCACAATCTGTAGAGGAAGCATCCACATATCATGGAGGTACCACGAGAAATCACCTACTCTCTGAACATCAACAGCCATGTAGTTCACAATTTCACCACTCGTGTGGTTCTGTTTGGTTAAACTCGAGAGTTTTAGCCCTTTTCGGTACACCATAGCCGTAAGAGCTGATCTCACATGCATCCCCATGATATCAACCCCAAGATACCACTGCCGAGTTGTTAGCGTCTCTGCGAGCTTCGCCACAAAGAAGATACCAGCGAGGATGTAACCCTCGTTAGGGTAAGTCTCTTTCCCACCGAGATAATTAACAAAGTCATTCACCAAATAAGGACCCACATAGGAAACAAGAGTATTCAAACCGGCAAAGACTGCATTACAAGCCGCTTCTTTCCAAAACGACTTCAAGATGGCCCAAGCAAGTGAAGGAGACTTCGAAGGATTCTCAGCTTTTAACTTCTCCCATTTCAAGTTCAAGACTTTGTAATTCGTCTTTGCTCGGTCTTTAGGAGCGAGCAGAGGAATATCTTTGAGATCCAAAGGCCTCTTGGCGCCAAGTGAGAGAAGAGGGTTCAGCCACGAAAGCGTAGCAAGGCTGAACAATCCGGCGTTGCTATAAGAAGTAACATTGAGACACCCTGCTTCTTCTTCTTCAACAAGCAAAGGCTCATGAAGATAGGAACTTGTAATAATAAATCGAAGACCTGACACACCTCTGAAACCAAGGAAGCAGAGAAAAGCCAGAGCCGGAGCCGCAACAAAGTTCCCAACAGCGTGTGAAGACAAATGGTTTGAGCCGTTGGCAACAAGCTCTCTAGAGTCAATAAACAAAGCCCATAAAGAGATAAAGAATCCCACAACCCACCATAGCCTTAACAAGAAAGGGAACTTTTCCGCAAAAGTGTATTTACATCGAACAACTGATGTGCATAACACTAACCAAGCTAGAATCTGTGTAATCGGCGACAAAACCACATAAATTTCTTCGCTTCTTTCCTTAACCACTCCAACAACATCGAACACTAACACCGAAACTTGCACGATCAGAACATAGAAACAACAAATCACCGAGAATTTATAGCTTCTGGTGATCTCAACGTCGTGGGTTTCTCCGCCAACACCAACATTGACGACGGAACTCGGGTTCCCAACAGAATCATGTTTGAAGAACCGAGCTCGACGGAGACAGTAAAGCAAGCGTCTTGCGGAGATAACGAGAAGAGATAGTGATAAGAGGCTCAAATTGATACAGATCGAAGACGATTCCACTACTGGCAAATCCAGAAGAGCTCTCAGAGTAAAACCCATTTGTCGATTAGATTGTTATCAAAGATTGAGCTTCTGAGCTAAACAGCATTGACGAGACGAGACGAAGGGAACTATTGAACATCTAGAGGTTGCAGAGGAAGAATAGAGCAAGCGTGAGTATGAAATAAGAAGGACAAGAGCAGAGAGTCACGATGGTGGTAGAGAGAAACGCAGAATCTGATAGACACATCGCACATGGAAACAAAATGAGTTCACGTCAGAGTCCAACACGTCGAACAAGAACACAATTCCTTTTCTTTTTTTTTTATAAAATAAAAATAAAAATTGAGACTTTTTTTTTATTTTGTTGTTGTTGTTGTTGTTGTGTTCCCATCGATGTTATCTAGACAAGACAGAAGCAGACAAAAGCTAAACACAACCTTTTAATAAGAAAAAAACATTAACCTGTGTGTCTGAGAGAGGTATCAATTCAAAGACAATGTCGCTTCTGCTTCTGCTTCTCTTTCTCTCTCTCCTCGCCCCCGAGAAGAGAGAGAGAGGAGATTCGTTGTGGGATCGCCGCCGCAAAGTAACGGAGAGGAATTTGATTTTGCTTTGCCCTCTTCTTCTTCTTCTTCGTTTCCCTCACGGTTCAATCTGAAGCTCGCTGTCCTTTTTACACATTCATCGATTGAATGTAATGTATGTATAGAGAAGATACAGTTGATATGTAGATGGATGTATATAGTAGTAGTCGTGTGGCTTTTGATCTTCTTCATATCTTTAAATAGTAATTGGTAATTGTATTCTTTTTTTTTTTAATCGTAATTGTATTCTTTAAGTATTTCTTTATTAATTATTTTTTAATAAATGTAGAAAATTTCCTTCTTTTTGTCTGATTTGTTTCTTTTATTTTGTTTGAATTTTTTTTTTTTTTTTTTTAATAATAAATAGAGGCCCTGATTGGTGAAGATTTTTAAGACTTTAAAACAATTTAAAAGTTTTAAAAGCATTTTATTTACCAATCAAGTTTTAATGACTTTTTTATTTTTTAAAGTTTCTACAGCCACTTTAATTTTTTTCTTCTTTGTTTCCCTTCTTTTTTTAAAACCAACAATTTAAAAAAAACTTTTTTTTATTCCTCCATCATAATTAAAAACTCTATATAAATTTTTATATATATTTTACACAAAACTTTTTTTATAGATTAATTATCAGTGGTTTTTTCTCTTTCTTTTGACATCCACTTTTCTTCACAAATTTATTATTTTTATCACTACTTTTGTATTTTCTTACAATTTTGTTATTAATAATATTACAGTCACAGCTTTTAAAGTTTTTTTTTCTAACAATCAGATTTTAACAGTTAAAGTATTTACAGCCAAAATCTCTGCAGCCAAATTCTATACAGCCAAAATTTTACAGTCAAAGTCTCTACAGCCACAAATAACAGTCGTCACCAATCGGGGCCAGAATCAGCTCAGACGAGCCAATTTGAAGGAAAAGAGTTCACAAACAAAAATTTTTGCGGAGATAGTTGCGTTTGGCGTGCCAAGGAATCCGCGGTTACATTCGCAGTATGGGGAACTAGAGATAGAGAGAAGGAAGAAAACTCCGCTTGATCTATCTTGATGTTGTCGAGATAGGGAGTGAAAGCCGGCCAGTCGTGAGGAGAAAACACCATCTTCACCAAGTCAGAACAGTCCGTATAGAAAGCCACGTCATGGTAGTCGTGTCCGATCATGCACCGCATAGCTCAGATAAAAGCTTCTACTTCAGCATGTAGTGGAGACAAACTTCGTCGGAAATTGGTTGCTCCCATATCTGACCCCGAGTGAGGGGAAGAACAAACCCAACCTGCACCTGCAAAAACGTCAGTCGCTTTCCAAGAGCCATCAACTAAACACCGATATCCTGTAAAAGAGGTAGGGAGCAAACGTGTGGGCCCCCTTTGTCTAGGATTAGGGACAAGAGAAGTATGGGAATGATCCTCATCCTCAACCTCCACTTGGGCCTGCAACCAGACATTCGCCTCACCCTCCACCAACCGAACTACATCCAGTGGATTATCCATCACATTCTCAACGACACGAGCATTTCGCGCTTTCCAAATATACCACATAAGCCACGGGAAGGCTACTATCTGGGAACCTGGGTTAGAAGAACCTAAGAAGTGATCCACATTAGCGTACACAGACTCCGTTGGAAAAGAACCAAGACCTAGAGGAACCTGAGCTAAAGCCCACACCTGTCTAGCCGGTGGGCACCGGAAAACAGCTTGATTAATTGTTTCCTCCTCAGCCCCACATCGAACACACAGTAAGTCACATGCAATACCGCGACGCCGCATATTTGCCGAAACCAAAATACATCCTGTCAAGACCTGCCACATAAAGTGTTTAATTTTCGGTGGACAGGAAACACCCCAGACACCAGCCGAAAGAGGAGTTATCTCCGGACCTGCTCGAGAGACCATATTAAGCTGTGATGCAGCAAACCGTTCCGTATCATACCCAGACTTAACTGAATACTTTCCTGATTTTGTATAATGCCAACCCATGGAATCATCTAGCCGACTACTTCCTAAGGGAATAGCCCCTATCAAATCAACATCTTTCGGGGCAAAGTGCTCCTTGAGTATATCCATACACCAAGAATTTGTGTGACAATCAATTAAATGAGAGATTTTAAGAGAAGGATCCTTAAGAGGACCCTTGCTGAAAGCTGGGCTTGGGGATTTTGTTTGAAAAGATTGACAAAATAGATCTCTCACAACATTGTATACAATATATATGTAAATTTACATGATTAATTATTAATGATATTATTGGGACCATATTTTACATGGAGATTTCAAAAAATTTATTATCTTATTATTTTATCGAATTTTGTAATTTTTTAAACTAGCTCTGGGACTAGCAACATTTATTAATTTATAATGTTTATTAATTTATAAAAGTTTTATTGTAGATCAGGGAAGTCCGGTTGGGTGAGACCTGGTTTATCTAAACCAGAAATAACCAACTATAGTAATTTGTCAATTTGTTATATGCTTATTTCATTAAGAAAATAATAAATCATTATTCAGAAAAAAATCCTTTTTTTTCCATTACTCACAAAGATACACTCCCTATATTTTCGATCTATGATCCTATGACATTCATGGTAAAAATAAATAGAAATATTGGGAATTTTTTTATCATGAATGTCAAAATAGGATGGTCAACATGTATCATGTAGGGATGTGACGGATGTCAAAATGGGTGAAGTCTATTAAGCATACAATGATGTAACTTTTTAAAATAAACAATAGTAAATGTATACTAACTTGTTAATTACATTTTAAATTTTACAGTTGAACTAACATACTAAATTCGGCCATAGAACTTCATAAACACTTAATTTTTATTTTTTTCTAATTTCGTTCAATAACTTTTTTTCTTTCACAAACATACTTAGTTATTAATCGATTTATCAACTTAAAAAATTATATCAAATAATAGCTAATAAGGAATGTAAGTTTAAGAGGGGTTATTGGTTTTACGATTTTAATGGATTTGGAAATCCAAACTAAAATAATGTGTTATTAAATTATTGATTTTAAAATACTTATCAAAATTATGTGCTATTAGTTCTATAATTTACAAATAATTGTTAAAATCTCATGTTATTCATTTAATGATTTGTTTTTGAATTTCAAAATTCACATTATATTTTAAATGAATTTGAATGGATTTGAAAGTGTAAAAATAGAAAGATTCAAATCCAAAATAAATAAAACATATTATTTCAAAATCTATATGTTTTGATTTTTAGAATTTACAATTCCATATGGTAAATTTAGGAAAAATAACAAGTTTAACATACACTATCTTTTGACTAATGAAATTAGGTTGAACTTCATAAGAAAACGAGAAAAGTTTCTAAAATGCTCAGTTTTGGAGTAAATTAAATGCCGCCAGCCATTCGTCATAATCAGATACCACTTTGGTCAAATATCCATCGAATATATCACCAAATACAGTAAGTAACTAATCATCGCCCATATCAAACTATGAAGTTCAAGATAAAGAGGAAATACTTCAATGACTTTGTTGTAATTAAAGCCAATAAAATTCGTCATCCCATTTTGTAGTAGTTGTAGAACGTCCCACACCGACGCCACTAGTTTGGTCTTCCGTCTTCCACGGGATATCGACATAGGCCATAGCAAGAGAAGATAGAGCTACTTTAAGTTAAGAGAACGTGTATGTGCTCGGTTTGCTTGAAACCATGCGCCGTCATGTGGTCACATTCTTTGTTGACTAGATATAGAATTTCAATTAAGTAAATTCTCAAGACCTCTAAACAACTTATCTTTTTTAATTTGTTGTCTTTTTGTTTGACAAAAAAACAAATGTTGTTGTCATTTATTCCATGGCATACTATTAACACGTCTAACTATTATAGATTGACTTTAATTATCATCGGGTATATATAATCAACCACAATAAAACCAAAACTCACTTTCTGACCCGACCCAAATCCCTAGGTTTTCTCGTCCGCCTGCGTCCACCAGAGAGATACGATGACGACACTTCATATTTTTTTCATTTTTTTTTGTTTTTTATTTATTATATATTTTATATATTTTAACCGGAAAAAATACCATAACTTCGAGTTTAGACAAAATTCGGTTTGAATCTCCGAGTCCTGAAATTGATAATTGTTAATTCAAAAAGGTTACAAATGGTTACAGAAAGGTTATAAATTAATCTATATAATAATATTAATGGTTACACCTAAATATTACGTACATTCCAAATTGATAATTTTTTTTTTCTTTTTGTCGACATTCCAAATTGATAATTGATATATTAAAACAAATAAAATCATGGATATTCCAAACTATATTTTTGGAAGATTTTAGTCCTATATCACGTTGTTTCCAAAGATATTTAAACGCAATATTACAAATTTATTTTCTACAGACTTTATCGATAGATCACAACGTTAACCAAAGATAGATTACGAAATTGATAGATTGGTTGGTTACAAGTTAAATAGTGGGTTACAAGATAGATTACGAAATAAAATTTAACCAGTGTTATAACACAGATACTTATCTAGAATCATTAACAATATAAAACTTACAAAATAGGTGTTTGTTTTTCAAGTCTTCATATTTAGCATATGAGTTTATTGCATAATGTTTTATCCAAAAAAAAACTTTTTAAAACAATAACATAAATTATATTTTATATAAAAAAATATAATATAAATAAACTGAATTTCAACCCGTGCTAGAGTACGAGTTTAATATAGTTCTCATACGATTAAAAAAGTGTTGTTATATAGCTTTGGTCAGAACATCACGAGCCTACTCGTATTAATACTACAAAATGCGACACTCCAAGAATGAACACCAAAACTATATGTAGTAGGCCTCAGAATATACTAGTATATTTGAGTCAAAGTTGGATGTACTATATATCATTCATTGGGTTAATTTCCCAGACGATGTAGGCAAAATTCGAATGGTCCTTTTACTTAAGAAGCAAGATCATACTAGTTAGCGAGATCGATCATAACGCAATTAAAGACATCTTCCATGATAGCCCGCCACTTTACTACTAGTTATTCAGTAAATATGAGACACCATGCATGCGAGTCGCGACCAGAGCCGTGCCGAGGTCAATGGTGGCCAGAGGCGGAAAAATTAGACTTGTTCCAATGCGCAAAACAAAAATGCATTCTTACAATAATAACATAAAAATGTTTACCAAGTTAAATATTTTCACATGGTAAAAGTAAATAAAATATAAAAAAAACAGTTCTGAAAGGTCATTTTTCTCTCTTTCCCATAATTATTAACCAAAATTTTTAAACCAATTTCTATTACTAATTTCCTTATGATAGATAATATCTATATATAATAGCAAACCCACTTTTTTGTGTCAACTTTTAATCCAACGGATGAGATTACTTCAAGTTTTAATCCAACGGTTAAAAATTATTAATCATGTCTTTTCGTCGCACCCCCATATTTCAAAAACCACACCTGTTAGTCTTTGCATCTCTTCGTTGTACATCTTGGTTTCAAAAATCACATTCATTGATTTTTATACTTTTTAAATCACACCTCTTAGTCTTTGCATCTCTTTGTTGTACCTCTTGGTTTCAAAAATCACATCCATTAATTTTTACATCTTTTAATTTCACACCTCTTTGTTGCACCTCCATGTTTCACATCTATTAATTTTTACACCTTTACATTTCACACCTCTATATCTTACACCTCTTTGTTTATTATATATAAACTTTTCTAGACAACATAAACAAGTTTCAAAAAAAAAATTTCTGAGTATTTTCAAAACTTACAAGTTATTAAATAAATCTAAAGAATTGTTTTATTGAAGTGTTTGTGAACTAATAAACATCAATCTCTAATTCAAGGTAATTATATATTTTTGTTGTGTTGTTATAAATATAGAAAGATTTTTGAAACTCACCGAGTGACAAAAGCTTACGAATGACCTGTTAGTTTTTCTTCACCGAACCTGTTAATTTCTTTTTCGGTTAGATTATTAAACCTTACGAATGACCTGTTAGTGTTACTTCACCGAACCTGTTAATTTTTTTCTGGTTAGCTATAATTACTGTTAGGACCAAATATGAGTTTACGTGGCTTTCTTCTTTTTTGTTCAGTTACAACTTTTTCTTTTTTTAATTAAGTTGGGAAAGAGTATAACATTCAAGCATACAAAGTTTATTGCAGGCCAGTACCCTCCAGAAAGTAAAAGATATCAATAACGTCATCTTCCTCGCCTCTTTCAAAACGAACAGTCGAGATTATGAAAGTAAAAGTAGCCTCTTTTGTTAAAACAAAACGAACGGTCTTACCCGAAACAGTGCTTCTCTACAATCTAAAAGACACAACCCTGCTGAGTTGCTTCTTTTCAGAATTTATATATATTTATCAATGAACTCTTTTAGTTTTTGTCCATTCTACGGTTTCGCATGTTTAAATATTTGCACGACTGATACTAAAATTCTAAACGGTACAAAGGTGATCTAATTAATTTTCACATTTTCCAGTGAGTGTGTGCAACATTGCCTAATTTCGCCGCCAGTACAGAATCTTACCATCGCTACTATTTCGATCGCTTCTAGGGTGATCCCTGTTCTGTATTATATTCTCTGCTTATCTTCTTGTGAAGTCTTGCTTTGTCTCTTCTTCTTATACCAAGTGAGTTCAGTTTCAAAAAACATCGTTTAATTGACTGTAAAATATAGCCACTGTTTAATAGATTCGTTGGTCCTTGAGTTATACAATTCGTGTGTGACTTTGTATGATTAGTTTCTGTTCTGTTTGAAAATCCCTGATTTGGTACTCCATTCACTCACTCATCACTGCTGATTTGGGTTCCATCTCTGATTCTCCTTTTCATGTATACGTGGTGTAATTATGACTTTATTTCTTTGATTGAGTAAACACACGATGCTTATTTTATACGTATTTTCAGCAGCATGCCGTTAATTGAAAAGAGGTGAAATTTCATAACGTTTATTTAAAAGCTGTAGCCTTTAGGGTTGGGTTCATTCCCGGTGGTCGTGGAGGAAGGTTTGAACGTGTCTCTGCACAAGGGCTTTTCCATCTTCAATGTTTGTGATTCTTCCTTTATGTGAGTCTTCGTTGATATATATTTAAAGGCCCGTTGACGTGTGAGTCTTCCTTTATGTTTGTGATTCAACCTTATCGTTGGATGGTCATTTGTTCTCGTCTCTTAATTTTTTTCTTTTCCATGTTAGTACATGTCAAATGCAATTCTGTTAATTTTCTTAACGTATATTTCTAAAAATTGCAACAGTGGCGATGGCGAGAGGAACGTACGTTGTTCTCTTTTATGTAACTCTTACCTCTTCTGTCTCTCTTAATTATTTTCCAATGTAACAATTAAACTCACCAGTAGTCCTTTGACTTGTACGTTCTGAAACAAATGTAGTTCTTAAAATTATATGGAAATCTGCAGATGGAAGTCACTTTCATTCTGACAGATGGAGAACTATATTGGTTAGTCCTTGAATGGGGATCAATACCCTCTGAGACTCTGAGTTAGTCGCTTAGTCCACTAATTGTCGTAAAGGCATGTTAATATATAAAGCCATATGTTGATTTTCTGTGGAACTGATATTATTAACCATCATTATAATGTACTGTTTAGGTTGACTTTGATGAATTAGTTCATTTGCTGATTACAACCTCATTTTTGTTTCAATTTGATACGGACTGAGTTTTTTTAGTTAGATCATCAGTGTTTCTGATTTTCATCATTTTCGTATGTACTATTATCGAAATTTAATCGCTCATGTCATAGACGGTAGACCTGTTGTTGTTATCAATCCGTTTGATATGATATAGCAGCTTAGCTTCGAAAAGTTTTTATTCTAATCAATGACTTTTTTTTCTTTATCTTTCTTAAGTTAATAAACAATGATTCTTCGCTTTCAAAACAAAAACGGATTCGTACAAGGGGTTATGAATCTGTTTGATGAAGGCAAGAGATTTCTCTTTTTCCAGACATAAAGAGTGTTAAGTTTTTTGTTGGAAGAAAGACATATTGGAAAGATTTTAATTTGGTGGTGGTAACGTTTGGGGGAAGTCAACACGCACCCGCATCACCAAAGCTATCCACCTCCATATACTACAGTTTGTCGCTAACGTTGCACTAGGCCTGAGATTATTATCAGTTATCCGCGGATATCCGTATTTGTATCTGAATCCGCTCCGAAAAAATGGATATCCAGACAAACGGATACGAAGACGAATAGTGAAATAGTGGATAAAACGGATACGGATACGAATACGGATAGTGCTAAATTTTAAAACGAATAACAGATATCCGTTTTTTCGGATATCATGTATTATATTTGGATACGAATACGGATAATACTAAATTTTAAAACGAATATTCGTTTTTTCACGGATATCCGGTATTTATATACGGATATCCGGTATTTTTTGTCCAAAATACTTGGTATTTTATACAAATATGCTGTATTTTAGTCTAAAATACATATTTTTAAAAAAAATTACGGATATCCGCAGATATTCGCGAATAATCGAATATTTAACGGATATCCGGATAACGGATATCCAAAATTTTTGGATATAAATTCGAATAACAAATTACGGATAAAACGGATACGGATACAGATACGGATATCCCAAAAAAACCGGATATCCGCTCCGTTTACAGGCCTACTGCTTGAGTCATGATTTCGATTTCTTATTATCATATTGTATTCCTATATGGTTGGAACAGCTCTACAGGATCAAATCTAAGGTATAATAAAAAATTAAAATATATTGGCCAGTTATTACAAAAATAAAATAAAATATAGGAAATAATTAACAGATGTTTAGCCATCTTATCTATTTGTGTTGTAACTATCCCCTTTTTAATAAAAGGGAAGTACACAACATAGTTTTTGTAGACTTTATATTTTTAATAAATGGTTACAAATATGCTATAGATAGGTTATAAATTAATTCATATATTAATATTAATGGTTATACCTAAATATTAGGGATATTCCAAATTGATAATTGATATATTAATGATAACAAATAAATTCATGGATATTCCAAACTGTATTTTTGGAAGGTTTAGTCCTATATCACGTTGTTTCCAAAGATTTTTAAACACAATATTACAAATTTATTTCCCACAGATTTTATCGATAGACCACAACGTTAACCAAAAATAGATTACGAAATTGATAAATTGATTGGTTACAAGTTAAATAGTGGGTTACAAGATAGATTACGAAATAAATTTTAATCAGTGTTATAGTACGGGTACTTATCTAGAATCCTTAACAATATAAAACTTACAAAATAGTTATTTTTTTCAAGCTTTCATATTTAGCATATGATTTGATTGCATAATGTTTTATCAAAAAAAAACTTTTAAAAACAATAACATAAATTATATTTTACATAAAAAATACAATATAAATAAAATGAATTTCAACCCGTGATCTAGCACGGGTCTTAATATAGTAAAAAGCTATTATGATAGCCATAATATCCCCATAAATATTCATATGAAAAGTACACCCATAAATATTATGGGTGTTATAAAACAACACTATTACAATACATGCCTCTCTGACTACACCCATAATATTCATGAGGTCTTTCTTTTTAAAAATAAATTTTTGTAAAAACTCACATATGTTTCTTTTTCATAAATATAATAATGCTCGATGTGGGAGACTTTACTAAAAGTAGAACAATGTTACAATTTCTACTTAACATGCTGCAACAATTAAAATTTATATTTCATCCAAGCGTTATTATACCAATTGAACGAATTTAGTTGGAAACGCGTATGGGTATATTTAATTTTTGGAATATTCTTTGGATGTTTGATTAGAGGGGAAAGTATTTTGCATAATCCGAAATGGTTTATCTGTTATGGATTATGATGAGCATAAGTCGAATATATTGCCTTTGACATTGTTTATGTTCTTTAAGGTTTATAGTTTAAAAATTGTAACAGTGTTGTTTTGGAATCGTTGTTGTATACTTTTATGTATTTGGTAGCTAAAATCCATGTCACTGGTAACTTAATAAGTAATGTTGCTTTCTGTGCGCTGTTGTTTGGTTACCACCCTAATTGCGTCTACTAAGTTGCTACATAATTTTTTTTGCAGCATATGCATCTTCAAATTATAAGTAAATAGTGGAGAATATATAGGGAAATTTAGGCGAAAGTGTCAATTTCATCATTTTAAAATTTGTAACTACGAAATATAAAGGTGACCAAGAAATAAGTTTGCATGAAGTACCATAGAGTACCAATGTTCCTTTTGACTCTTAAATAAAAAATAAATAACTGGTAAGCATCTTAAAATTTAAGTGAACATATGATATATATATATTCCTCTTAATTGATGTAATACATATGTATTTAAATTTTATTTTTGCTTTACTGAAAAAAAAAAGATATTTGTAACAAGTACATAAGTATAATGTTAATTTGGATTTTAATTTTGACGTATAAGAGTTTAATTAGTTGGACAACATGCATAATTGTCATGACGTTATTGGCAATATGCTCGAATTGAGTATATATACGCTTATATAGTATATATATTATAACATCAATTGTAACTTAAAATGGGCAGTAGATGTATATATATATATATATAAATGTTTATGTTTCTATTTTTTCTCACATATGATTTGTGTTTTGTTCACATTGGACACTTTTTATGGATCTGGATTTAAAATTGAAAAATGAGCTCATCACTTTGTAACATTTCTATGTTTGCTGATAAATGTCCCTATATATGTTGGGGTAAAACATAAATAATAATAGAGTTTGTAGTTTTTTTGGGTGAAGGATATATTTTTATTGATATTAAGATGTGGTTATAACAACACAAATTAAAGCAAAGCTGACAACTCCATTGTCGAGGAAGCTAGGAAAAACTGTTAGGAACTCCCAATTTATCTATATACAATTATACACCTTAGCACTTTTCTCTTTCGTGCAAAAGAGCCAATGATGAATACATCTAAATAAAAAGTGATTAAGATTATAAAAGAATGTTTTAACAAAACCTTATAAATCAGAAAAGTGAATAGCCGTAAAACCACCTTAGAAATTCCATAATCGAAATACTCTCAATAAGAAAATTATTATCAAATTTTATTTCTAAAACATGACTAATGTTAATCTCTTCAAACAATTTCATTTTTCCGTGCGGCAACGCAAGGGCCGCTTTCCTAGTATTAAATAAAGTAAGAGATTGTTTTAGGTGAATTTATATTGCTTTTTTTTTTGTAGACATCTTATAATGCTTGTTTTGTTTGCTTTCTTGTTCTTTTAACATTTTTCTATGTTAGTTGCTTATTAGGCTAAGGATATCTGTAAATATATTTTACCTAGATTTAATCTTGAATCTTAGGAAACTAGTTTTATACACACAAGACTTTACAGTTTCTTTATTCTTATTGTTATTTATAATGAGATAAACGTAAAGGATATGCAGTGAAGTTATTATATACTGAGCCTAGATTTAATGAAAGGTATCTTGTAGAAAATTTGTAGAAAATATGCCTCTAAGTGTTTCTCAAAAATCTGATGCCGTAGGCAAAGGTTTCTACATTATAGCTTGAGGCATGGCTCTGGTCGCGACGAAACACACAAGTGAGAGATTTGCATATAAAGCCACGAAGCTCAAAAATCAATGACTGAAACTCGAGAGAACACGCGCACACACACACACACACACGAACAAGAAGAGAAGAGGCCGATCGAGGAGAGGAATAAGAAGACAAGTAGTGTATGTACACGCGATGTTTACGAGTTTAATTAGATCAAATCATTTGATTTATCAAACGTCTCTTCCATTAATCTTAATCATCGAGATGATGAGTTCCACAAATCTCACTCTACCACAGCCTGAAGACGGCTTTTATGGCAACAGCTGTTAACAAACTAAACCTAAACCAACTCCTTCCTGTTCATCAATCTGAACCATATGTTTCTTGGATTTGGACAGGGGCTTAAGTTAATGGGCCGAGGCCTGAGAATAAAGCCCAGAGTTAACAAGAGATCCAACAGCAATGAAAACCCTAGAGTCACCTTAGTTGGACATGGGAGGAGACGCTGTAGGCGGCTACGGTGAGACGGTTTAGATATCGGAGTTGAGGCACCCAACGCCGGAGAAGACCCGCACCACTTCCCCCAGTCGCTTGCGAAGATTATAAACAATAGATCTGCTCTTGCGGTTTGTGTTGATCTTGGATTTGGGGCTTGCTTTATAGGTGTTGTGGCCAGAAGGAAAAGAGGAAGAGCCGCCCAACACTTCCTCCCTCTGCTACCACTAAACGTTATCCGTCCAAAGCAGGTTGTGGGTTTGGTGGAGGGTTGAAGAGATAGAGCAGTTCCCGATGATTGAGCAAGATGCCAAAACGAGGTTACAAACAGAGAGTAATAGCGAGCAAGTTCAGAGAGAAAAGAGAGAATAGAGAATTCACGACGCCGGCGAGTCATAGCTTCGCCGGCGTCGGAGAGGGTGAAAAATTGAGACTCCTCGATATTTGGGCCTGGGAGCGTTTTATTTCACATTGATTTTGAATCCTATAAGGATCATAGTTTTAAATATGTCTTCTTTTAACAGTCCAACCCAATATTTTCACAGGGAACTGAATCCTCTACAAATTGTGTCACATTCGCCCAATTTTATAGCCGTCATTTCTCATCATGGTTAAGAGAAATAGCCAATACAAGTCAAATGAGGAGATTTCTACTAAGTTTGTGTATAACATTAGTGAAAAAAAGTGGAAGAAAAAAAGTGTAAAGGATGAAATCCCAATTGCAAACCTCTGTTCGGTAAGTTTTCTTTTTACGCTATATTCTAACTAACAAAATCTATTTTACATTTGCACAGATCCCAAAAGGTGTACTACATGAACCAATTGGTCAGACTCATAACATCAAGAAACTGTTTCAATATTTAAGGTGTGAATGGTAACTGCGATCAGGACGGCCAAATCCGTCTGTGGTCTGGACCGCTCTATTTTTGGGGCGGACTACAGACCGCTGCGGACCAACTCTATTTGTATGCCAAAGCGGTCCGCAGTTGGTCTACAGCGGTCTTGTCTCTACTTTATTTGGACCGCACCACTGCGGATTATATTTGCTGAATGGTAAATTAAAAGCGGTCCAGTCCGCTGATGGATTTGTCCGTCCCAACCGCTTCAACCATTCACACCCTTAGTCAAAGGAGACAGATTCACAAGGACAAGAAAGAGAATCAAAAGAAGTCATGAAAACGTCGAAAGTAATACAGATTTAGAGTAAAATATTTCAGATGTATTAAAAAATCAAAATAAGCAGAAGATTGTGATTCTAATAAATCCATTAATATGTATAATTTAATCGAATAATTTCTATTTCATTTCATATAACTTGAATGTGTGATCAAGCACAACTATTAACATGATCTAGATATTACTCTAAATTTGTTTATGTAACTACGAAATCGATATTAATTTGTTTAACAATACAAATTTTTTGTCACATTTATCATATATTTACGTATATACGAAATCTATGATATTCCTGAATATTAGGTAAGAATTGTGTTATTATTCTGTTATAACAAAGTACAAACAATTATATCTATTGGGTTATTATTCCTTCTCAAAAATAATTTAAGTGATATATAGCCCTGGGCAAAATATCCGAACCCGAACCTCAAACCCGATCCGAAATCCGTATCCGGAGTTCTGAAATACCCGAATGGGTCTAGGATTAATTAAGATCGGATACCCGAACCCGATCGGGTACCCGAACTAATCGAAACATACATAAATACCACTGCAAAATAGTAAGTAGTGGGATTTGAACCCAACACCTACAACATCTAGAGGGTGTATTGTAACCATTTTGCCACTTTAATATATTTGGTTAATACTAAAACTTCAAGTATTTATACATTACTAGGTGCAACATTTTTTTTCTTTTAAGGATTTTAGTTATGAGATATTTTACTTATTGTATAGAGACTTAATTGTATATTTTTTTTTATTACACTCATAAACTCTAGATACCAAAATATTATTTTTAGATATTAAAAAATATAGAAAAGGAAAAATGCAAAACAAATAGAATCAAGACATTGCAATTGAATCAAGAGTTCTTACCAATGCTCAAATTATGGCAGAAGTAGAATATGAAGATCGACTTGAAAAAGGTTTGTATATCACTTGATATTGTTATTTTTTGTTATTGCCTCTCTTATAGTTTATGTTAGCTCATCCAATTCTTTTGTTTTCAGAGTTCTGCATTGAAGAGTAAGGTCTCGACTACTTGAAGCTACAAGGTGTTTTATTGTTTTGATTTTACAATTGGTGACAGTTCTACAAGGTGTTTTGTTGTTTTAATTTTGGTTTACTTTGTTGTCTCTTTCGTTTAGTACTTGGTTTATTAAGACATGGATTTGTTTGTTTAACATTCTTGTTATGTGGTTGTTTGAACGAGATTATGGTTTGAATTTTGAATATTGGTCTCTTTCTATTTATGGTTATTGATCAGTTTATTGAATTTAATTGAGTTTCGTTTAATTAATTTCGGATTGAGTTTGAATACCCAATCCAATCCGAACCCGATGGGTGTTTATCCGAAATCCGATCCGAATATTAGAAATACCCGAATGGGTCTAGGACCCCTTAATCCGAAATACCCGAAAATCCGAAATATCCGACCCGAACTCGATCGGATCATCCGAATGCCCAGGGCTAGTGATATATATATAGAAATTGCTCTAAAAAATTATAAATTAAAAACAAAATCATGGTTCACATAACGAAGTCTCGTTTACTCCATCTATCTTGAATGCCCTTTAATTAAGGCGCAAATACGCCAAAACAATAAGTAAAATCGGTTAATTTTTAATAATATAAGGGATTTAGATAATTAGAAGATATGCTGAAACGAATATGATACAAGTTCCCTATTTTGTAATAACAACTATATATTTAAGGTATCATTATAATTTATCTTACAAATTCTGCCAAAAAAAAAATAAATTAATGTTTTTGGTTAATATGTTTCCTTGATTTTAGATGCAAATCAACCCGCATATCATGTTTAAAAATTAGCACTTACAATTTTAACTTGGCATATCCTTGACTAACAAAAATATGACATAAAACATAAATAAAAAAATCTACTCCAAACAGGAAAATCAGTTATATATAGCAAACTTAATCTTTGATTTGCATAAAAAAGTGAGTAATATAATAACATAAACTTTGATTTTGCTAAATCACATTTCGCCAAAAATCAGACGAGCAAAACCTAATCTAAGATTGAAAATAGTACCCCTATATAAACGTTCATCCATTCGCATAAGATCACCAACCAAACTTAATAATAATATGAGTATACATCAAATAAATTAAATAAAATATGATTTATATAAACATGATACCGCGCGAGGCGCAGATCCTCTACCTAGTAACACTTTAATGGTGTGAGTGAGACATATAAATAAAACAAATTTGTGTTGAGATTATTGAATAAACCAATTTGAGTTTTGTGTTTAAAAGTTTTATTGATGATGTATGATTATGAAGCCATGAACAATACTAGTATGTAGAATATGTTAGTTTGCTAATTGATAACAAAAAGTTCTAGAATAAATTTTTTTCAGCAAAGTTTAACAAAACATCAATTTCATAGAGTAACAATAAAAGCATCATGGTTCATCCATCTTTCTTAATATGATTATAAAGTCATGAACAATAATACTAGTAGAATATGCTAGTTTGCTAATTGATAACAAAAGGTTCAAGAACAATTCTTTTAGCAAAAAATAACAAAACATTCATTTTAGAGAGCAACATTAAAAGCTCAAAGCATCTAACGAGATACTTCATCCATTTTTCTTAAGAGTTGATGAAAGAAACTTGGTCTTCTTCAAGTGAAAGCTTAATTCCCTAGACTGCAAAGTTTTCAACTTCTCCTCAAATATCTTCTTATCCTCTGAAGAAAGCCTACATACACCTTCTTCAACACCAAGTTCATCCATACCAAAACCCACTAAAGCTCCAACAAAAGAAGAACACTCAACATTCTTTGACTTAACAGAAGATTCACGAGCTCCCCAAACACGCTTAGACAAGTCAAGGCCTTGTGATCAAAGGCTTTGAAAAATGTCGGATCATCAACATTCTTGAATTTATCAACATTGTTCTCATACTTACGCTTTAAATGTCTAATCTTTTACATAAACTGGACCTTAGTACATTCAAAGCTAATTTTTTCCTTTAGCAGAGGATAAACCTTATCAGTATCGTTTTCGAGATCAACCATACCTTGTAAAAGGGCAATCTCATCATTTTCAGTCCAAAGTCTTTGGAAATAAGGTTTCCTCTCCTTATTGATCCTCTTCGCTCCTTCGTCTGACTCTAACTAACTGGAGCGCTTTCTCACAAAACTTTCCACCTTGTCTTTGGATCCTCCGTCTGACTCTAATTCACGGGAGCGCTTTCTCACAGAACTTTCCACCTTGTCTTTAGATCCTTTGTTTGACTCTAACTCACTAGGAGCGCTTTCTCATAGAACTTTCCATCTTGTCTTTGGATTCTTCGTCTGACTCTAACTCACGAGAGCGCTTTCTCACAGAACTTTCCACCTTGTCTTTTGGATTCGTTTACAGGGTGCTTGGTTGTCAACCTCCATGGCTTTAGACTCTGATTCACCTTCTTCGAATCCAGATTGAGAGCCAGATTTGGACTCTAACTCCTGGATACACTCAATTAGTTCAAATGTAGAGTTAGAGTCCAAATCTGGCTCTCAATCTGGATCCGAAGAAGGTGAATCAGAATCTAAAGTCATGGAGGTTGTGACAACCAAGCACCCTGTAAACGAATCCAAAGACAAGGTGGAAAGTTCTGTGAGAAAGCGCTCTCGTGAGTTAGAGTCAGACGAAGGATCCAAAGACAAGGTGGAAAGTTCTGTGAGAAAGCGCTCCCAATGAGTTAGAGTCAAACAAAAGATCTAAAGACAAGGTGAGAAGTTCTGTGAGAAAGCGCTCCCGTGAATTATAGTCAGACAAAGGATCCAAAGACAAGGTGGAAAGTTCTGTGAGAAAGCGCTCCAGTGAGTTAGAGTCAGACGAAGGAGCGAAGAGGATCAATAAAGAGAGGAAACCTTATTTCCAAAGACTTTGGACTGAAAATGATGAGATTGCCCTTTTACAAGGTATGGTTGATCTCGAAAACGATACTGATAAGGTTTATCCTCTTCTAAAGGAAAAGATTAGCTTAGAATATACTAAGGTCCAGTTTATGTAAAAGATTAGACATTTAAAGCGTAAGTATGAGAACAATGTTGATAAATTCAAGAATGTTGATGATCCGACATTCTTCAAAGCCTTTGATCACAAGGCCTTGACTTGTCTAAGCGTGTTTGGGGAGCTCGTGAATCTTCTGTTAAGTCAAAGAATGTTGAGTGTTCTTCTTTTGTTGGAGCTTTAGTGGGTTTTGGTATGGATGAACTTGGTGTTGAAGAAGGTGTATGTAGGCTTTCTTCAGAGGATAAGAAGATATTTGAGGAGAAGTTGAAAACTTTGCAGTCTAGGGAATTAAGCTTTCACTTGAAGAAGACCAAGTTTCTTTCATCAACTCTTAAGAAAAATGGATGAAGTATCTCGTTAGATGCTTTGAGCTTTTAATGTTGCTCTCTAAAATGAATGTTTTGTTATTTTTTGCTAAAAGAATTGTTCTTGAACCTTTTGTTATCAATTAGCAAACTAGCATATTCTACTAGTATTATTGTTCATGACTTTATAATCATATTAAGAAAGATGGATGAACCATGATGCTTTTATTATGAGTTTAAGCTTTTATTGTTACTCTATGAAATTGATGTTTTGTTAAACTTTGCTGAAAAAAATTTATTCTAGAACTTTTTGTTATCAATTAGCAAACTAACATATTCTACATACTAGTATTGTTCATGGCTTCATAATCATACATCATCAATAAAACTTTTAAACACAAAACTCAAATTGGTTTATTCAATAATCTCAACACAAATTTGTTTTATTTATATGTCTCACTCACACCATTAAAGTGTTACTAGGTAGAGGATCTGCGCCTCGCGCGGTATCATGTTTATATAAATCATATTTTATTTTTTATTTAATTTATTTGATGTATACTCATATTATTATTAAGTTTGAATAAGTTTAGTTGATGATATGGTGGAAATGATGGGAATGGATGAACAGTTATATAGGCGTACTATTTTCAATCTTAGATTGGGTTTTGCTCGTCTGATTTTTGGCGAAATGTGATTTAGCAAATCAAGGATTTTGGTTTATGTTATTATATTATTCACTTTTTTATGCAAATCAAAAATTAAATTTGCTATATATAGCTGATTTTCCTATTTGGAGTAGATTTCTTTTATTTATATTTTATGTCATATATTTATTTGGCAAGTTAGTCAAGGATATGCCAAGTTAAAATTGTAATTGCTAATTTTTAAACAATGAGGATTGAGTAAGAATTGAAACTGTTACCTTCAAGTACAATTTTATCTTCATCAAGCTGTGTGATCTCTGAGCCATCGTTGGGACTCCAGAAGAAAGCTTGAGAGATGGCTTCCATTTGTCTTTGAAGTTCTTCGTCAATTGATTGTCCCCGTCCATCCACACAAGTCCGTCACGTCTTCGATGAGTCTCCCTCAATACAGGCAACAGGGAAGGCTTAATGCCTTCTCTTTGTCTCTACAAAACAAACAAAACATAATAGTGTTGAAACAAGGATAACTTGAAAGACTTATACTGATGGTAAAGTGAATCACATGAGAAACAGAGTAAACTTACGATTAGGTCTCTGACTTAGCACCTGCTGTATAAGCATGTGGCTCATATCCATCACTAGCTAACATTCTATTATCTGAAGCTATCTTGCTTCTCTTCTTAGCCTCATCTAAGTCCCAATAGTCCAACATAATCTTCCGGATTCCTCCACTTATCCATTCTGGCTTGTTACCATAAATCTTTGCTTTAGAGATCATGTCTCTAAGACGAGCAGCCACAACATGATACCAAAGTCAGTAAACCTCTGCACCATCAATAGGAGTCAGTTAGTAGTCAGTTAAGTTTATGATTTCAAATGAGAGGACTAAATCTGTTAGTAGTCAGTTAAGTTTATGATTTCAAGCATCCCATAGAAGGTGTGAAACGGATCAGAACTTACAATAAAATCTCCTCACCACTGGATGAGAGCATCACCGGGAACAGAACTTATGTTGTACCAAGGACCATCAAAGTGTCTTCAGATTGAAGCAACAATTGCTCGGCGTGGAAGGTTATCATAACCAAACCTGAGAACACAAAAACGTTGAAGAACACAAGTTTCTTAATAATACGTTTCTTCATATCCTCTTCGTTCTCTAGCGATGTCTCTATATAACACCATGAAAATAAATTATTAGCTAAATCTACCACTAAGAAATGTACGTGGATAGGTGAGTGATACAATCCCACTAATATAGTAGAAATAAATAACAAAGCAATAACGAAACAGAGTATCTAATTTATATCTTTAACCTACTTGACATCGGTTCACTTCGGTTATGCGCTTATAAAGAGAAAGAATGTGAATTCAAAAACTCAAATAGTTGCTGAAGTCACTTCATGCTCAAACACAAACTCATGTTCAAACAAAAACTCAAACCGAAACAGAACACAAACTCAAACAGGAACATAGAAATAATGAAACATGAAAGAAATTTTTATTACCGTATTCAGGAAGCTAATGAGCATCAGGAATTATCTGTATCTCAACCATAGCACTGGTAGCATTGAGATGCCCCAACCATAATTTTATCTTTGCCATTGTGTCCCATCAAAACGGAGAAAAAAATGAAAAAAAAAGATGTGATCATCAGCAAACTCAACCACAACCACGAAAACCATTAGAAACCAGCTAAAAAAAAAGTAATACATCTATCCCCATCGCTAGTTAAAAACGAAATTGAATCAAGCAACAGTGGAGCTCTAAAATCGTTTCGGTGACCAAAAACAAGAAGAAATCGATCTAAAACACTATAAACATATCTTAATCCAAATTGAAACAGAGACAATTTAGCCCAAGCATCATATACAGCATCAGCTAGACATAACATAACGAGAAAGATTCACTTGGATTCAATATTGGAAGAGAGAGATGCTTACTGGTTCAAATTTGGTGATAGAGTAAACCCATCCAAGTCCGACCTCTTCAAACAGTCTCCTAAATGCCTGAACGTGCTACCAAAAAGAGACATTTGTCGGATCCATAAGAAAAGAAAAACAGGCGGAAGATTTAAGAAGAACATACCTTATTCGTTCTAATTGGAGCATCGTTTCATCGAAGGCTCGATTTGGTTCACGAAACTCTTCATCTCCCAGATCCGTCCACCAACAAAACTCAAATTGATTATTGATTCCCAGCCACGGTGTAGATGCTGACTACGGCGGAGTAGAGCCGAGTTTCTTTTGAAAGCAAAGTAGAAATATTGAAGTGTTGTTTTATTTCAACTCCTTAAGGTTTTACAAAGATGGGTTTGTCATATTTATACATCGGATATAAACCCTAGTTGCAGATGTCATCATCTCTTTACACAAGATGAATCAAGGGCCACAAATGTGTTTGATATCTTAATGTCTTCTTTGTCGCTTAGCTTGTTGACAGCTTTAGCTTTAGCCGTACAGTCTTCAATAGCGATATTCTTCTGATCTCTTTGCGATTTAACCGTTGGAAAATTACACTTTTGGACTTTGTTGGGTTGGACCTTGGTGGGCTTCGCTCGTTCTATCACACGGCCCAACTTACCAACGACACTGTCTGGACTGGAAAGCAAATGTTCTGCTTTTGTACTAACATCTTTCTCAATTCTTCTCGATTCTCCTCCCAAATCGACCCGTCAATTTTTTTTATTTCTTTTTGTGCTTTTTTTGCCTAAGGATCAGGTAAGATACTTAGCCCATTAAAAAAAAAACAATACATTGAAATCAACAGGATAATTAGATAACGAGATCAATGCTATATACTAATATATAAAAATTTGGTCACTTATGAAAACGATGTTAAATTATACTCCCTCTTTATTAGAATACTAGACTAAGACCCGTGCTAGAGCACGAGTTGAAATTCATTTTATTTATATCCCCCCTCAAACTCGGTGTCGGAGGAAGTCCTACGCCGAGTTTGCTCCTGAGAAAGTTGAAGACGTGGAACGGGAGTGACTTGGTGAGAATGTCTGCGATCTGTTGAGTTCCAAGGATGTGCGTAACGACCAGTGTCTTCAAGACAACTCTTTCCCTAACATAATGATAATCAATATCAAAATGTTTTGTTCTCTTGTGAAAACCTGGGTTTGCAGTGAGGTAGACTGCAGAGAGGTTATCACAATACATCTCCGGTGTATTTGGAAGAGCTATACCCAGTTCACGCATGACAGAGCTTACCCATTTTACTTCAGCAGCTGCTTCTGATAGAGAGTGATACTTTGCTTCAATTGAGCTTCTTGACACTGTTGGCTGCTTTTTAGATGACCAAGAGATAAGATTCCGACCAAGATAAGTACAATAAGCACCAACTGATCTCCTACCTTCCTTGCAATTTGCCCAGTCACTATCACTGTAGGCCTTTAAAGCGAACGACATTTTGCTGCTGTAAGTCATTCCCATTGTAATTGTACCTTTGATGTACCGAAGGATCCTTTTGAGAAGATGAAAGTCTGAAACTGAAGGCTTGTGCATCTTTTGACAGACGAGATTAACAGCAAACTGAATATCTGGTCTCGTTAATGTCAAATATTGTAGCTTCCCTGCTAAACTCCAAAAATAGGTGGGGTCAGAAAAATCTTCCGCCTGATGCTTGACCTTGTCCAGTTCAAGAGGAAGGGGGGGTTGGCATTGGTGCACAATGTTCCATTGAAGCAGCAATGAGCAAGTCTTCAGCATATCGCTGTTGTGACATGAATAATCCATCAGAGAATGTTTGAATTTGGATACCAAGAAAGTATCGAGCCTGACCCAAGTCTTTCATCCGGAACTGCTTGTTGAGTTCTTCTAGCAGATGAGTGAGTGTGGTTGAATCATTGCCTGTTATAACCATGTCGTCCACATAGAGAAGCAGAAGAATTGTGTTACCATTGTGCTCGTATGTGAACAAGGAAGGATCATGGTGACTACAGACAAAACCAAATTCAAGTAAGAATTCACTGAACTTGTCAAACCAGGCTCTTGGAGACTGTATCAAGCCATATAATGATTTATGAAGGAGACAAACATGGTCTGGTTTTTCTGGATCAACAAATCTAGCAGGTTGTCTCATGTAGACTGTTTCCTTTAGATCCCCATGTAAAAAAGCGTTTTTGACATCCATTTGTTTTAACTCCCATCGCTTAACTGTAGATGTGTGAAGCACCATCCTCACTGTTGGAGTTCTAACCACAGAGCTATATGTTTCTAGATAGTCTATACCTTCCTCTTGGTCGAATCCTTTAGCTACTAAGCGTGCCCGTAGCTTGTCCAAGGTTCCATCAGCATTGTATTTGGTTTGAAAAACCCATTTATTTCCCAGAATATGCATATTTGGTTCAGGGGGAACTAAGGACTAAGTATTGGCTTCTTTGCAATTTCCTATTTCCTCTCCCATGGCATTAGTCCAGCCAGGATGCTTTAAAGCAGCTGTGACTGTTTTAGGTTCTGGTTGAGAGACTTTGTGAGTAAGCAACGCATATCTCGGATTGGGTTTTCTAATACCACTCTTTCCTCTGGTCACCATAGGATGTTGATTAGTGACAGGGACGAGTTCATCTGAGGTTTGAAGAGCGAGTGCTGTGGATAGTTGAGCCAGTGTATTTGATGACACATCCTGTGATGCATTATTTGATTGAGAAGGCTCTTGTAATGTAGGAGCGCTGTCGCCAATAGAAACAGGGTCTAAGCCCGTCGTACGCTCAGTACACTCCTCCATTACAGAGACAATGTTGTCTGAAGCTACTTGCAAAGGCTGTGTAACTTGTTCTGAAATCGTTACAGGCTGGGGAACTTGTACTGAATCAGACGTGCAGGTTGAGGCAGCAAAACCTTTGAACCAAGCAGATGATAAAGGTGTGCTGTCTCTTTGATGAAAGTGGCTATAGATAGTCGAGAAAGGGAATGCAGCCTCATCAAAAACTACATGTCGACTGATGTATACTCGACCTGTAGGAGGATAGAGGCAACGATATCCTTTGTATTTTTCATTATATCCAAGAAACGCACATTGTAAAGATTTGGGATCCAACTTGTTGTGAGCATAATCACGTAATGTTGGGAAGCAGGCACAACCAAAGGATCGCAAAGCAGAGTAGTTAGGGTTTTGACCAAAGGCTTTTGAAAAAGGAGTCTCTCCATCCTTGAGTTGAGCTGCAGGAAGCAAGTTGATGAGAAAATTTGCTGTAAAGAATGCCTCTACCCAGTACTTAGTTGGAACTTTACTCTGAAACATCATAGCAAGACATAGTTCGGTGATGTGCCTATGCTTCCTCTCTGCTAAACCGTTTTGCTGAGGTGTATGAGGGCATGAGAGAAGTTGTTGTATATCGCTGTCTTGCAGGTGTTGCAGAAACTGTTTACTTATGAATTCACCTCCACCATCACACTGAAAGCACTTAATCTTGCAATTAAACTGATTCTCAACCAGCTTTTTAAACATAACGAAGATTTGAAAGAAGTCTGATTTCATTTTAATCGGATATAACCAACTGAACCGAGAATAACTGTCAACAAAGACTACATAATAACGAAATCCTTGGACAGAGTTAATTGGAGAGGGTCCCCACAGATCACAGTGGACTCTCTCAAGAACTCTAGAAGCAGAAAAAGAAGATGAGATAAAAGGAAGTCTTGAACTTTTTCCTAGTTGAGAAGCTTTAGACACTGTCTTAGTGGTTTTATTGAAAGAAATGCACTTATTCTTGGCTAACTGTTGGAGGACTTGACTGTTAGGATGACCAAGTCTTCTATGCCACACTTCATCACTTGCAAGATGTTGTTGTGCAGAGTAGAAGGCTTGCATTTTCAGTTCCCCCAAGCTGTAGTGATCCTTATGCAGATTTCCCATTACCAGCAGCTTCCGTGTTGCCTTATCATTTATACGAACACCCTCATCATCAAATTCAAAGGAGCATGGATAGTCTCTAGTAAGCTTAGACACAGACAACAATGATTTAGCAATGTCAGGGCATACAAGAACATCTTTAAAGGCAAATTACCTGAAGAGGATGCAATACATGCGGAGCCTCTGTGAGTAATGGGGAGAAACGTTCCATCACCAACCATCACAGAGTCTGAACCAGTGTAGGGTTGTGAGTGATTGAGGACTTGTGTACTGTTTATGACGTGAGCCGAAGAACCCGAGTCTAGGAGCCACTCATGACCATGTTGATCAGTAACGTCAGTAATCCGCATTGCAGCCAATGCAACAGGAATATCTTCACATTGGTAGCTGTTATTGAACCTATGCCAGCAACGAAGCGCAGGGTGACCATTCTTGCCGCAGATCTGACACGTCACATTCTGAGAGTTTGATGGATGTGAGACTTGCTGATGAAAGCCTCGTCCCTTTGTTGAGTATGTGTTACGTCCACCACGTTTGTTGTTTCCCCTGCCTCTGCCATTGTACTGTTGCTGAGAGTGATAGGATTCATTGGACTGAGACACTACAAAGGCAACATGTGGTGACACTGTATTCTCAACCAAATAAGCCTGAAGCCTGTCATCATAGCCAGTAAGCTTCGGGATTACATCATTTAGAGTAGGACAAGGAGCAGAGTCAAGAGCATTCTCAATAGTGGTTTTAATCGGCTCATACTCTCGTCCTAATCCATTCATAGCTGCAAATATTTTCATTTTCTCTGGAACCGGACTACTAACAGCAGCTAACTGGTCACAAACACTCTTAAGTTCCCTAAGATAAACCGTCATAGTCTTATCTTTCTTTTGAAAAGTCTGCAACTTTCTCTGAATTTCGAATAGCCTAGAGGAGGAAACCCTATTAAAGTGATTTGCCAGAGTAATCCATACCTCATAGGACGTTGAGCAGTTCTGAACAACACTGAGTATGTCCTCAGCAAAGGAACCAAGAAGCCACGACTTGACAACGACATCTGTTCTTAGCCAGTTCTGCTGCTCTTGCTGAAACTCTGGATTCGGTCTCTCTGTTATAGTACCGTTGATTCCAGGAACGCTGACAGTAGGTGAGGGCACAGGAACAAAACCGTTGATGAAGCCTATTAGACCTTGGCCTGCCAAAAACGTCTCGAACAGATTTTTCCAGAGAGAGTAGTTTTGTCCATTGAGAGTGATGGTTACACAGTTGGAGATGTTAAGAGAAGGAACTGTGTAAGAAGCCATAGATCTGTTTACCACGGTCTCAGACAAACTGAGCTTTGATACCATGAAAGCAAAGTAGAAATATTGAAGTGTTGTTTTATTTCAACTCCTTAAGGTTTTACAAAGATGGGTTTCTCATACTTATACATCGGACATAAACCCTAGTTGATGCAGACAGATGTCATCATCTCTTTACACAAGATGAATCAAGGGCCGCAAATCTGTTTGATGTCTTAATGTCTTCTTTGTCGCTTAGCTTGTTGACAGCTTTAGCTTTTGTTGGGATTTATGAGACAAAGCTCACAAGAGAGGGTAGACAAACACTTGGTGAATGAATCCCCCTTTACCCACTACAAACTAACTCGATCTCAAGGGGAAGAAAAGGACATCAACTTGTGATGAACTCCCCATAATCTATGCTTAGTAAAGAGTAAATAAGAAGAGTTTAGGTGGGATTTGATAAGAGAATAGGCTGCCTTAAGGGCAGCCCCTAACCGTTAATCCTAAACTCTCTACATTGGAAATAAGAACAAGAACACAAGGTGTAGAGAGGGAATCGGTTTCTCTTATTCAATAATAATGTTGTTGTATGTTACATAGAAGAGATTACAATGCTTAATATATAGACACAAGAGCATATGACCGTTTAGACATAAGAGAGAGGTGAAAGGGACACATAGCCGTTGGGCTCAAGTGGGAGCTTAGTGAAAGGGACAGCTCCTTCCTTGGTTGTCTTGCTATGCTTCACCAACCAAGGTCTCACATGCTTCCTTCCTTCCCTTCTTTTCCCTTTGTGAGACATTTAACTTCTTCTTGGGCCTCTTCTTCTTATAAGGCCTTTGCTTCACAATTCTTCTCACTTTGCTCTTATGGCATTGCTGACCACTCTCATTGTGTTCACGGCCCACATGGCCTTACTGGCCACTCTCATTGTGCTCACGGCCTTACTGGCCGTTCTCACACCACTTATGGCCTCACCGGCCACACTTCTTGTGCTCTCGGCCACTCGCGGCCTTACCTGCCGCTCCTCTTCTTCTTCCACAGCTCGGCCTCAACCGGCCTCACTCCCTCTTCTCCTTCTCATATACTAATAGCTTTAGCCGTACAGTCTTCAATGGCGATCTTCTTCTGATCTCTTTGCGATTTAACCGTTGGAAAATTACACTGTTGGACTTTGTTGGGTTGGACCTTGGTGGGCTTCGCTCATTCTATCACACGGCCCAACTTACCAACGACACTGTTTGGACTGGAAAGCAAATGTTCTGCTTTTGTACTAACATCTTTCTCAATTCTTCTCGATTCTCCTCCCAAATCGACCCGTCAATTTTTATTTTTATTTTTTTTTGTGCTTCTTTTGCCTAAGGATCAGGTAAGATACTTAGCCCATTAAAAAGAAAACAATAGACATTGAAATCAACAAGATAATTAGATAACGAGATCAATGCTATATACTAATATATAAAAATTTGGTCACTTGAAACGATGTTAAATTATACTCCCTCTTTATTATTAGAATACTTGACTAAGACCCGTGCTATAGCATGGGTTGAAATTCATTTTATTTATATTGTATTTTTTATATAAAATATAATTATGTTATTGTTTTTAAAAGTTTTTTTTGATAAAACATTATGCAATAAAATCATATGCTAAATATAAAAGCTTGAAAAAAACACCTATTTTGTAAATTTTATATTGTTAATGATTCTAGATAAGTACCCGTACTATAACACTGATTAAAATTTATTTCGTAATCTATCTTGTAACCCACTATTTAACTTGTAACCAATCAATTTATCAATTTCGTAATCTATCTTTGGTTAACGTTGTGGTATATCGATCAAATATGTGGAAAATAATTTTCTAATATTGTGTTTAAAGATCTTTGGGGACAACGTGATATAAGACTAAAACCTTCCAAAAATACAGTTTGGAATATCCATGATTTTATTTGTTATCATTAAATGCATAATTATAAAATTAAAAATTTAAACCCCTCTTTAATAAACCCAAACCGACATATAATTTCGTTCTACTTATAAAATCTAAACTCTAACTATCTCATTTGTGAATCCAAACCGATATATAATTTTGTTATAATTGTAAAATCTAAACCCTAACCATCTCATTTGTGAACCCAAACCGACATATAATTTCGTTCTAATTGTAAAATCTAAACCCTAAGATCTCATTTGTGAACCCAAACCGACATATAATTTCGTTCTACTTGTAAAATCTAAACCCTAACCATCTCATTTGTGAACCCAAACCGACATATAATTTTGTTCTAATTGTAAAATATAAATTCTAACCACCTCATTTGTATACCCAAACCGACATAGAATTTTGTTTTAATTGTAAAATCTAAACCCTAACCACTTCATTTGTAAACCCAAACCGACATATAATTTTATTCTAATTTTAAAAATCTAAACTAAGCCAATATTTAACTTTCCTTAATTAGAAAGTATACAGAATTTGTTTTGCTTTTAATTTAATTTTAATTTATTTTCTAATGAAATATTAGATGGAAGATTCTAATTGGCTGAAATAAGAGGGGGTGAATGGAGATGTTCAACCCTTAAAGGGTGAACCTAAGTATTTTACGTGGAATTATTGGTAAACTGAACAAATTAGAAGTATGTTTGTAGTTATATATGTTGGTATAATAAAAAAAATTATAACAAAAAACGTGTTTGTAGTAAAAAGTGTCACTACGAAAACATTAATAAAAGGTACTATACCGATTATAGTTGGTTAGATATAAAAAGTCTTCGGACCTAAGAAATGTTGTACCCAGATCCCGACTCAAATAATTATTGACCATGTGCTATATTGAACCTTTTGAAAGTTGGACCCTATTTTACAGTTGTCTTAACTTTTAGTTCCTTAAAATGCAAAGAAAAAAAAAAGTTAAATTAACGGGATCTGGTGCATTAGCACATCCAACACACCCCTAGAGCAAACCAAGGCCGGACTGAATATATTTGCTGCCTAAAGCAAAATTACCCATTAACAAACCGAAATAATATTAAAATTGGCAAACAGCCTGTTTGAGGATTCGAACCTGACACCTACTGTAACGCCCGCGATCCAGAATAAGATCGTAGGCCGTGGCTTGGTCCGAGAAAGAAGGGAGATCTCGGACAAGTCGGGAAAGAGCTACTCGTTAGGTCGGACATTGAGGAAAAACGCGCCAAGTATCAGAAAAAGATCGGTCAGCTGTTGACAGCTCTCGGTCAGCTGCCGACAGCTACATAAAGTTCTCGTCTAGCTACGGTCAGCTCGATCAGTTGTCAGTCAGCTACGGTCAGTTCGACCAGCTGCCAGTCAGCTACCACTAGCTCGACCAGCTGCCGAGGAGCTCGACCAAGCTCGGCCAGCTGTTCGGCAATGGACGTTGTGCGAGCCAGCTGGGAAGCTCGCAGACGAATATGGGACCGAACCTGATGTGATCGCAGGACGGGAGCACGACCAAGACGACCAAGAGACGCCGATCGTGACCGAGGCACAAGACCGAGACGCATTGGAAGCAGCCGAGACGCAAGCAACCAATGCGGCCAAGGCACCAGCGATCCTCCCGGGAGCCACGACACGATCAAGGAGCTCAGCAAAGGCGGCCAAGCAGCGGATCAACCTCTTCGTTCGATCATTCGTCCAACATCAACCGATCCATGAAGACCTCGAAGGTTCAGTTCGTTTGGTCTTCACTCTTACCCAAGAGTGAAGACAACCAAATTCAGTTAAGCAAGGATGTGTACTCTTTTTCCTTACTCCGGGTTTTTCCCATTGGGTTTACCGGAGAAGGTTTTAACGAGGTATTGAGCTTGGTGCAAAACGTCCTAAGGCTAACGTGTTTCCCGCGTCAAGGCCAAAGACGGATCTTTCTTCCTTTTGTCTTTTGGTTTAAATTGAACTTGGAATATTCATTTTAGAACATTGAGAGTGTTAAGTTGAAAGTCTCAAGAGGCGACGTGTTCCATTTACAAGGAGAACACGTCTAAGGACAAATGTGCGGATCAATATGAATCCGCGTGTCCCTAAGCCCTCTCTTGACCTAAGTATTTAAACCCTCTCTTAGCTCTTTGTAGTCTTCAGACTTGAATGAAAATAAAACTTTTCTCAAAGAGAGATTCTTTGATCTTGTCTCCTTCCTTTCATTAGTTCAATCCGGGATTGTCTAAGGGAAAGAACCCTAGCTAACTTCGAACCGGGTTCGTTGTTAGCTAGAGACCATATCAAGAGGAGAGCCAAACCTCTTGTGTCGTGATGCAATCCACCTCCTCTTCCATCATTTCATTTCAACTCGCAACCTCCATCGCATCCGATCCATCCGTACCGCATCCGTACCGCATTCGTGGCCTCACGACCGTTCTCTCGAACGGCTCGTTTGAATCTCATCATATTCCGTTTCCCTCGTTTGTTTTGTCTCTAGTTTCGATTCCTCAAGCCTTGTCCGAGGAAAGTTTCTGCTAACTCGCTTTGTCCGAAGACGTTTCATCCGACCGGTCCGCATCCGCGACTCTCGGTCACATCAGCTTGGTATCAGAGCTTCAAAAGCTCCTACGAAGTTGTTTCTTTCTAAAACTCGTTTCTTTGTTTAAAAGCTTGAGTCTTTAGCGTTTGTTTTGGTCTAGATAGCTTAATCTTGTTTCGCATGCGTAGTTAAGTCTTTTGGTTTAATTTGGTGCATGAGTTGTGTTGTCAATCGATTTCTTAGGGTGTTTAGCGTTCGTATTGTTCATCGTGCTCATCTCTGTGTTATCTTTGTTCTTGCATAAACACTTTTAGATCGATAAAGCTAGAGTCTCGTTTTGTTTCGGTGTTTTTGTTCTTGGTCATAAAGCATTTCTTGTCGTGTAGTACTTTTGCTTTTGCTTTTTGTTTAGTCTTAGGTTTTTGCGAGCTGTCAGCAACTTCTTGTGTGACGAGATAAATATCTTTGTGTGGTCCTTGAACGTTTGATACTCACACGTTTGAGTTTTTGCTTTTGTCTTTCGAGGTTCAAATTCAAACACAAAGCCGCGTCTCAACGCTACACGTCACGATAGCCGATCCGTACGATGGATGACGAACTACCTCCAGCACCACCCGAGATAGGAGTCACCCTCGCCGCGTTACGTACCGGACTAGAGCAACTCGCAGAGCGATTAACACGTATCAAACTGTCAAACCCTCCTCGTGAAGATCCTTTGCCCGCAAGGCGACCACGACGAGAACCGGCGAGCGACCAGTCCGATGAAGACTTTGAACCGAGGCCTAGACGGCGTCATCGATATGAAAAACCATACGACAAAGCCCCAAGGCACCACGAACCAGCTCATAAGATGATAGCACCGACGTTTGCTGGTAAATCTGACCCGGAAGCTTATCTCGAATGGGAAAGCCGCATGGATTATCTATACTCGTGCCACGCCTACCCGGAGCTGCGCAAGGTTCAATACGCCGTGGCTCAGTTCACCGATCACGCCCTCACCTGGTGGGATCGCCTTGAAGCTGAGCAACTGATAGACTATGTTTTCACTAAGGGTATCAATTCCCTATGCAGTTGTAGTACAAAGGGTTATCAATCCAAATGGTTGTTATGCTAGCAGATAGGATGCAATCAGAATCAAGCAAGTCAAGCCAAGCAATAAGGGGGTTTGGTTCTAACAGTCCTAATATAAACAAAGTAAAAGAAATATAAACAAGTAAACCACACGACCTAAGCACTCGATGCAAGCAATAGAGTACAGGATCGAGTGGGGTGATCGAGTATGCAAGTGAACTATGAACAGCTCGAGGTATTACTCGATGCAGGTTATCGTGTACCTGATCGGTTAAGTGGTCGAGTAAGTAAGGAAAATGCAAGAAATGAAATACGAAAGTTCCTAAGGATGGGGGTAATCGAATCCTAAGTGTTCTACACCGATACGGATGTCTTACATGCCTCAAGCAATTATTTCCTAGAAAATGAACCTCTAAAACCTTGTCACCACACTGTCGCACTAGTAACAATCAACCTTGAACATACTACCACACTGTCGCACTAGCAATATGAACAAGCAGGCATTAAGAACAATTCATTTTTGTCAATATACTTAGACTTATCTGATTTTGTCACTCAAAGTTAAGTATACCTCTAGCATTGACCTAATCAAGCATTTTATCTACTCCTTTCGGCATGTAGCATTATAAACGCCCTAGATCTAGTCTCAACCTGTCGGTCTGTTGACCGCATTAAGATCATCAACCTAGAAGGAAATTTATCTATCATAACAATCAACTAAAACATCCTAACCGATCAAGAACACCTAATCATCTATCCCATCCCTAGAAACTTTGCTACACTACTCGGACATAGAAACGAATGACAAAGCCATAGAAATAAATGAAAATGATATTATTAAAAAGATAGAGTAGAGTAGAAAAGAGCAAGGATCAGAGATCTATGAAAAAACTACAAAATAAAAGTGCAAAAACAAGAAAATATGTTGAGTTGCTCAGTTCACTCATAGAAGCTCTCGCTCTCTGGTTTGAGGGTCTGCGGCGTGCTCGTTTGCGAGCTAGAGAAAGAGGGGGTTTATATATGGAAACCCATTTGACCTAGCTTCCTAGACCTGCCCAATGGTCTACTCGATGGTGTACACGAGGCTTGAGTCGGGTAACTCCTCGGGTGGATCTTCGGGTTGCTCTTCGTGCTCTTGAATCCTCTTCGATCGTGTTGGGGTTCAGACTTGTTCTTGTAGCTCGATGGCTCCTTCGGGTACATGCTCGAGTTGTCCTTGTTTTTCCCCATTTTTGGCTCTTTAGCACCTGTTTTCATCCAATATATGCAAATGCAGAAATGCAACACCCTAAATGCTCTAAAACTTGATTCCTACAGTAAATGGTCTAAAAATGCTAAGTTAGAGGTATGAACAATGCAAAATATGGACACAAAAAGATGCTAAAAACATGTAAATTAGAAAGTTATCAGACCCCCAAACTTAAATCTTGCTAGTCCTCTAGCAAGTAAGTAAGAAGGTACGGTTTGAAAGTGGGGACTCATAACCTTAAGATGCTAACCGAAGGATGCAAGCTATAGTCCTTAAAGATAGTTTAATGGTGCTAAGATCAATCAACATACTTACAAATATTTTTCTATGCTTATTGCCATGCATCGATCTAGCTCAACCTCCAACTAAAGATAAGGAACATCTCTTTCACATTCAATTAAGTGTTTGGTGAATTCTTGCAAATGGAAGGTGAATCAAGCTCAATCGGTTTCAAGGGTAAGGCTTTTTGATAAGGTGGTTTCAAGCAAATTCTTTAGGTGGTTTTTTCTCAAAAAGTGGAATGCTAGACAGTCGTGAAAACTATCTAAGACTGAGAACAATTTGGGCATACAAAGCTTAACTCTTGATGATCTACCCTTTTCTCATACATTCATCATATCTATTTTTTTTTTATTTAAACCTCCTAGAATTTAACTACCCACATCCTTGATTTTAACTCTTTTTTTTACTCCCTAAGGTTTAGACTTTTAGACTTTAAAATTCTAGCTCTTAATCTCCTTTTTTTTTATATATTTTTTTCTTTCCTTGCTAAACTCCTAATATACATATATTCTTTTCTTTCTTTCTAGGAGACTATAGCAAGAACTTTTTTTTTTTTTTTTTTACTTAGAGACTTAGAGCTAATTAATTCTAACCTTAGGGACTTTCTTTTCTTTTCTTCTCTTTTTTTTTTTTTCCACAACCCAACCCCCAAATAAACATTATAACCACCTATCTTTCAAAACCGAATCTATTAGCTAGTTCAAATCTAACTTAGCTAAATCAAGAGGCAGTTCTTTGTCGTTCTCAATACTCTCAAGGTTTCACAACCTATAGCACAATGAAAAAGGCCTCACTCAACAATTCACAACAAGTTTGAAAGAAAGGTTTGGGTTCATGGGTAGGACAAATGAATCGGGTTAAACGAAAAGATTGGTAAAAATGTGGAGTGCTAACCCGAGTTTAGAGTTACCAAGAGCAAGTATTCAAGTTCCATAAGCAAGACAATTAAAGTTCAAATTAATCCCAATAATATAGAGATGTTCTAATGTTCAAGCAAGTGGATGAAGCATTCAATCGACACAAAGGATCTAAGCAAAAATTTTTCATTTTTTTCCAAAGATTGATCTAGCAACAATGAACTGTGACTAAGGGCTATAGCTTCAATCCTAAGGTTTGATTTTTAAACAAGGTGGTTTTAATCATTGTCCCCTAAGATGCATATGCAACAATCCTATATGAAACAAACTAGACTCGATCCTAATATGCAAATGCAACTACATGAACACTCTTTTTTTTTTTTTTTTTTTAAAAATTTTCAAATTTTTTTTGGGTTTTTTAATGCACATAAATGCAGACTCAAATGAATAAAACTAGCATGCAAAAATTTGAAATAATTAAAATAAGAAAATAAAACACAATGTTAAATTCATTCTAGGACCCTCCCCCAAACTTAAATTACACAGTCCCTGTATAGATAAAAGTTGGAAAAGAATCCAAGAATCACACAAAATGAATTAAACTAAATGCAATTTTATTTACAAAGTTTGGATGAATTTGGTACCTCATGGGTTCGTGAAGAAGGAGGTTGCAGCAGCCTCCATACTTGTCAACGTATATCCAGGGTCGTCTCCGGCTTCAGCATGTGCCGGTGTTTGCTCGTCAGAGAGCTCAGTAATGTGCACGGATGACTTACTCGGACCAGCATCCGAGGTGTTGATCGAGGGTGGGATCGCGTAGCTCATCGGGTAGTAGGACGAAAATGGCGGAAGAGGCCCAAAATGATCACCGGTGTATCCACTTGCAGGGTGCATCGTGTACGGCATCGTGAATGGCATCTGGTACGGTAGAGAAAAAAGTCCAGCATAATCACCCGATTGGATGCTCGGGTGCATCGGATAGTGCATCGTGTACCCCATTGGATTGGGTGTCAGGTAAGCGTCAGAGTGGCTTTTCCTTGATGCTTCTGGTCGGGTGAGGTCTTCCTCAGCTCGGGGCTCGTACGATGATGCTCTTTGAGGTTCCGGAGGTGGCAGTCCTCGAGTTCCTCCAAGTGGTCCGCTTCTCCCCATCCATGTAGGTGTTTGTGTCGAGGTAGGAGCTGAGGCACAACTTGCCTTGTCTTGCAACTCCTTGATCTGACCTCCCATTACCTTCACCGAACCGGCAAGATCCTTCACCTTCTTCACCAAGAACTTGTTCATCTTCTTCAACCATCCGATCCTTTTGTGAGCTTCTCTCACTCCAACCGGTTGCTTTTGAGAGCATGTATACTCCTCAAAATCAAACTCCTCCGAGCTATCTCCTTGTCTCTGCCCGGTTTCTTCTCTCTTCTCAGCCTCAGACTCCTCCTCCGGGTTGTACAGCTCTTCCAACGGCGGTGCGAAGTCAATGTTGTGTCCTAACCGAACCTTGGTGTATACGACATTGGGTAAAACCATTTGAGCAGCTCCGGCGGTTGGATGGACAAACTTGAACAATGTCATGTCATTAGGCCTTTCATAGGCCAAGAATCTCGCCAGCACGAGATAGTCCGTATCCAGCCACCTTGGTTCGTGGACAATTTCCCTTAAGGGCACATCGCATGCCACTAAGATTAGTGTAACTAGTCCCCCAATAGAGATCTCTGTGCCTCCTTCTCTTCTTTTCACAGCCCACGATTTCAAGTACAGGAATTGATCGAGTAGCACGAACAACATACTAGTATTAGCTATGTCTCTTACTAGCGGTGTTCCATCCCTAGCACTAAAACTCCACACAATGCAACATCCAATAACTGAAGCTCATGGTTGTTCACATTCCCAGTCTCTTTTTAGCAAAAAGAGTGCATGCGAGGGACTTGTGAAAATACCTCAAAACAGGGCTCCTTATTTGAGCAGATTTGGAGCTCGTGGACTTGTAGGGGTGCTTGTCTCCTATTGTCAGCCATAGGGACCTCATCTCTTCCTTGCTGACCTCCATACCTTCCCTACTACCAGCCTTGAAGCCATACAACGTCTCCATCTCTTTGAAAGTCAGCCGGTATTCCTTGTTCCGAACAGAGAAGGTGATGAACCCGATCCCCCATCGGGTAGTAGGGTCGGGTGGTCCTCAAAATAGTACAGCTTCAGGGTTGAAAGGAAGTGGACCGTCTCCTCTTCATAAGCTTCTAGATGGGATCGCATCATATTGCCCAGGTGGCACATATCGAACAAAAATTCAACATCTCTAGCGATGCCCAATTGCTTCATTGTCTCACGGTGAGGGTATCGGGTACCGACGAAGCTCATCTTCCGGAAGACTTTGAACAATCTCGCCGGAGTGTCGACTTCCTTTTTCTTTAGCCTCCACGAGGCTTGGCAGGTCCTCTCTCTATGCTCCTCTACTCTCTCTATCCTCCTCCTCAGCGTGTTGATCTTCTTCAACCACTGCTCTCTGAACCACCTTCTCTGCCTTCTCCGAAGCTGGTCTCTTCCCCCTTGCAATTGCGGCTCTACTCCTTGATCGAGAGGTTTGGATCTCACCTTGTTCTTCTCCTCCAGCATCAGAATCGACCTCCATAGGGTCGGTAAGCATCCTTTCGGACGTAGACAGGTCCCTACGTCGAGGAGAACGGCGGACAGCACTCGCCATTGGACTCGGTGAGCGAACTCGGGGGCTTACTCGATCGGTTACTCGAGCATCAGGTCGGGTGGTGGATCGAGTTGTGCATCAGGTTGGGGAGGCTAAACGTCCACCTAACGGTCGGGAATGTGGAACATTTCCTCTTCCTTGGGGTTGTTGAACTTCGGCAGCGTCTCCTCCGGTTGTAGCAGCCGCGGAGGTGGATCTTCTTCCCTTCCTTTGGTAGGTTCTAGCGGTTGGCTCCATGTCGATTCCTTGAGAAGAAAAAAAAAGCTAGTTCTTGGGATTAATAGGGTTAGTCTCCAAAGAAAATCAAATGAGCTTGGAATCGAGAAAGAAGAATAAAAACTTATGGAAATTGAATAGCTTAAGAGAATGAGGGAGACTTATCGGTGATGAAAAGGGGAGAAGGGTTCGACCTCCTTAAATAGGCTAGGGTTTCGGTTGGTGGGCTTCAGCAAGAGTGGGCTTCCTTGCAGAATTCGGACTCCACTCGCTACCCGAGCTGAGACACGATCAGGCGCGTCAAGTACGGTGTCGGGTTGACCCTCGAATTTACCAATTCCCTCTTCCCAATTTTCCATATTATTATTATTATTATTATTATTATTATTATTATTATTATTATTATTATTATTATTATTATTATTATTATTATTATTATTATTATTATTATTATTATTATTATTATTATTATTATTATTATTATTATTATTATTATTATTATTATTATTATTATTATTATTATTATTATTATTATTATTATTATTATTATTATTATTATTATTATTATTATTATTATTATTATTTTTCATAAAATTGCATAAAAAAGATAGAAAAATTAAATAAAAGTAAAAAAGCAAATAGACTAAAATTAAAAGCCTTTGGGACTTCCTCCCAAGTAAGCTTGTTTAGAGTCACTAAGCTTGACTCTTCATGCTCCTTAAGCATGGGATCCATGTGGGAGAGGTTCTGGAATTCTCTCCACTGTAGTAGGCTGGTCCAGAAGATGTGCCAGATTTTGTCCAGGTTCCATGGCAAATGTAGTGTTGAGCTCTTCGAGATGCAGCATTTTTCTTTGTTTGGTCCTGGTGGAGAAAGATTGACCCTCTATGGTTGGTCTCTTAACCCCTTTCTTCACATCAAACTCCATCTTGAAGTCCTCACCATGTTCTATCCTGATCTTGCCTCGTTTCACTTCGATCATAGCACCAACTGTTGCTAAGAATGCTCTTCCCAGAATCAGTGGATCATCTGGTTCCTTGTCCATATCCAAGATCATGAAGTCGGTAGGCACTTCCAGTCTCCCAATCCTTAGAGGCAGATCTCCAGGATACCAATCGGATGCCGCACTGTTCTATCGGCTAGAACCAAATACAATTTACTTGGTTTGAAATCAGTGAATCACAGCTTGTTATCAACTGAAAGCGGCATAATGCTAACCGAAGCTCCAAGATCACACAAACAGCTCTTAAAGATCCGAAGTCCTATCGAACACGGCAGTGTGAAAGAGCCAGAATCTTCAAGTTTTTCCTCAATTCTCACCTCGGGATCCAAGCAAACTCCACTTCTCAGAATTTCAAGTCCGATCTCCTTGACAGCCTCCTTAACCTCATCCTCCAATCTAGCTGCTTCCTTTGCGGCTTCCTGCTGAAGCTCATGTGGGAGCAAAAGCTTAGGTGGTGGAGCTTTGCGATTAGCCATTCGCTCTGCAAGTGCCTCCAACTGGATGTCAAGTGCAGCATTGAACCTTTCCTCCAACTCCCCTCCTACCAGTGCAGGTGGTTGAGGCTGATCTCTCTTCTCAACATCTACTCGATGCATCATCCGATCAACACCATCGTGTAGGTCATCGGGTTCCACTTCGGGTTGTTCTTCAGTTTGTGATTCTCGAACTAGTGCTCGATCATCAGCTCGATCAGTCTCTTCGGGTGAAGGCTCGGGTTCATACTCGGATATATAGTATTTAGTCTCATTCTTCATTGAGTCATCCACATCCTCCCCATCTTGATCACCACTGTCCCCAGTGAGGTAGTCCTCATAATCATCATCCAGGAAAATGGCTTGAGTAGTAGCATAATCCTTGGGGTTTTGAACAGCTTTACCCGGCAGTTGATTGATCTTTGGTGTAGGTTGGTTGTTGTGGTGGCCTTCCAGGTATCGAACCTTTGTGTTGAGTGATTCGTACTTGGCATTGAGGTCATTGTATCCTGAGTCGATTTTGTTGCTCATTTCCGTGAATCGTTTCGCGATGTCCATAGAAGCTGTAGCATGTTGCTGAATCATTTGCTGAATAAGACCTCGTAACTCGGCTTCTTGTGACTGGTTCGGTGGACCTTGGTGTTGTTGGAATCCTGGTGGTTGGTTGTAGGTCCCTTGGTATGGTTGCTTAGGCGCATAGCCTTGGTTGTACTGGACAAAAGGCTTCTGTTGGATTTGGTTCCCTTGAACCGCAGATGGGTAGGTTTGGTCTTGAGGGTTTGCAACATTCGGGTTCCGATAAGATAGATTTGGATTCGGCTTGAAGTTGTTGTACCCTCCTTGGTTGTTGATGTAGTTAACATCCTCTAGCTGCATAGTCTCCCCATCTTGTTGTTGAAAGTGCTCTTTCTCTGATATAGCATGGACATGCTTCTGCTGGTTGAGGAGCTGATCGAGCTTGTCATTGAGGGCTTTCATGTCCCTCTTGTACTTGGCATCTTCATCTCCTAAAGATCGCACAGAGCGATCATATTCCTCATTGTAGTTACCATCAGATTGAGCCAAGTTCTCAACTAGATCCCAACCTTCATCAACATCCTTGTTGAGGAAGTTACCATTGGTTGCGGTGTCCAGCAACATCCGTATCTTGGGTACCACTCCTCGGTATAGTGTGCTCAGCAATGAAGCATTACTGAATCCGTGATGTGGACATCGAGTTGTGTACCCCTTGAAACGTTCCCAAGCTTCATTGAACGTTTCGTTGTTCTTCTGTACAAAGCTGGAAATTTCATTTCGCAGCCTTGCAGTTCTGGAGTTGGAGAAGAATTTGGCCAGAAATGCCTTCTTGCACGCTTCCCAAGTGGTGATGGACTCCTTAGGAAGCGATTTCTCCCAGATGTGTGTTTTATCTCCCAAAGAGAATGGGAAAACCTGAGCCTGAACCCATCTTCTCTGACTCCATTTATCTTAGTTAGGCTACAGAGCCTATCAAATTCATCCAGATGATCCAATGGGTCCTCCATTGGCAGTCCATGAAACTTGTTGCTCTGTATCATCTGGATGAGACTACTCTTGATCTCAAAATTGTTGTTCTGCACAGCTGGTGGCACAATGCCATTCCTCTGAGTATGAGTAGTTGGAGCATCTCCTGCTCCTATGTTGGTCCTTGCTTGAGGAGCTGGTGGACCATTCTGATTATTCATCGTCTCCTCAATGGTTGCTAGTTCCGGTTGAACTTGTTGTTGTCTGAGTAGCTGAGGTCTGTCAATGTTGTCGATGAAAGGACTCAGGTTTTGGCTACCTCTGGATCGTGTTTGCATGCACAGGCAAGTATCCGAGTGTATACACGAGGATCAACTCAATCCAGGTGATCGAGTGACGGGTCAGGTGGGTACTCGGGTTGTTCCTGAGATTTAAAACAAACAAAGACGAAAGCAAACAAGTCAGTAATCGAAACAAACAAAAACAAACGAACTTGATCTAGCAAGTCCTGAAATCCTAAACGTAGCAAAAAGAAACAACCAAATGGCAACGACGCCAAATTGATAGACTATGTTTTCACTAAGGGTATCAATTCCCTATGCAGTTGTAGTACAAAGGGTTATCAATCCAAATGGTTGTTATGCTAGCAGATATGATGCAATCAGAATCAAGCAAGTCAAGCCAAGCTATAAGGGGGTTTGGTTCTAACAGTCCTAATATAAACAAAGTAAAAGAGTATAAACAAGTAAACCACACGACCTAAGCACTCGATGCAAGCAATCGAGTACAAGATCGAGTGGGGTGATCGAGTATGCAAGTGAACTATGAACAGCTCGAGGTATTACTCGATGCAGGTTATCGTGTACCTGATCGGGTAAGTGGTCGAGTAAGTAAGGAAAATGCAAGAAATGAAATACGAAAGTTCCTACGGATGGGGGTAATCTAATCCTAAGTGTTCTTGACAGATACGGATGCCTTACATGCCTCAAACAATTATTTCCTAGACAATGAACCTCTAAAACCTTGTCACGACACTGTCGCACTAGTAACAATCAACCTTGAACATACTACCACACTGTCGCACTAGCAATATGAACAAGCAGGCATTAAGAACAATTCATTTTTGTCAATATACTTAGACTTATCTGATTTTGTCACTCAAAGTTAAGTATACTTCTAGCATTGACCTAATCAAGCATTTTATCTACTCCTTTCGGCCTGTAGCATTATAAACGCCCTAGATCTAGTCTCAACCTGTCGGTCTGTTGACCGCATTAAGAACATAAACCAAGAAGGAAATTTATCTATCATAACAATCAACTAAAATATCCTAACCGATCAAGAACACCTAATCATCTATCCCATCCCTAGAAACTTTGCTACACTACTGGGACATAGAAACGAATGAAAAAGCCATAGAAATAAATGAAAATGACATTATTAAAAAGATAGAGTAGAGTAGAAAAGAGTAAGGATCATAGATCTATGAAAAAGCTACAAAATAAAAGTGCAAAAACAAGAAAATATGTTGAGTAGCTCAGTTCTCTCATAGAAGCTCTCGCTCTATGGTTTGATGGTCTGCGGCGTGCTCGTTTGCGAGCTAGGGAAAGACGGATTTTTATATGGAAACCCATTTGACCTAGCTTCCCAGACCTGCCCGATGGTCTACTCGATGGTGTACACGAGGCTTGAGTCGGGTAACTCCTCGGGTGGATCTTTGGGTTGCTCTTCCCGCTCTTGAATCCTCTTCGATCGTGTTGGGGTTCGGACTTGTTCTTGTAGCTCGATGGCTCCTTCGGGTACATGCTCGAGTTGTCCTTGTTTTTCCCCATTTTTGGCTCTTTAGCACCTGTTTTCATCCAATATATGCAAATGCAGAAATGCAACACCCTAAATGATCTAAAACTTGACTCCTAAAGTAAATGGTCTAAAAATGCTAAGTTAGAGGTATGAACAATGCAAAATATGAACAAAAAAAGATCATAAAAACATGTAAGTTAGAGTGTTATCAGCAACGCCGCAACCGAGAACGACCTATCAACGTTTGGGAGGTTCTAAAGGTCGAGATGCGACAACGCTACGTGCCACCGTTCTACCACCGTGAGCTATAGAAGAAGTTTCGGCGACTCACGCAAGGCACACGATCGGTGGAGGAATATTATGAAGAGTTTTAGCACCTGCACAACCGTCTACAAGTCGACGACTCCGAAGAGTCACTCATGGCGCAGTTCTTAGACGGGTTACAAGAACGTATCGCGCGCAAGGTCGAGCGCCAGCCCTATCAAACCTTTGAGAAGCTGTTGCATCTCTCGGTGCAAATTGAGAGTCAGATCAAGAAGAAGAACACCTCCAAGAGAAGCCAAAGGCGACCAATGCTGACACAAGGTTCAAGCCAAGAGAGCCGGCCACCAATTAGCGCCAAGACCCGGGATGCAATTCTATCGACGTCCGGAGCCGCGACATTGTTTGTTTCAAGTGTCAAGGGAGAGGCCACTACGCTCGTGAGTGCCCGAATGCGCACACCATGATCCTTACCGAGTCAGGCGAGGTCGAGTCCGACGACGAGGCGACCGAGGAGAACGTTCGAGTATAGGCAGAGCTGGAAGAAGCCGTAGCTGAGCCCGACGTAGGAGAGCTCTTGATGATCCACCGCATCCTAATCACCAATGTAGCAGCCATCGATGACGCCAACCAGCGCGACAACATCTTCCACACTAGGTGCACTGTAAGTGGTAAAGATTGTGGCTTGATTATAGACGGTGGATCTTGCACCAATGTTGCAAGTTCTAGTCTTGTCAAGAAATTATCACTTGAGACCACAAACCACCCTCGTCCCTATCGTTTAAAATGGTTAAATGACAAGACTGTGATCCATGTCAAAGAACAGGTCATGGTCTCGTTTAGTGTCGGTCAGTATAAGGACCAAGTCCTATGCGACATGGTGCCTATGCAAGCTTGCCACCTCTTATTGGGGCGACCATGGCAGTTTGATAAGGGAACCACGCATTGCGGACACACAAAACAATATTTCTTCGTCCATGACAACAAACGTATTTGCTTGAAACCCTTGAGCCCCATGCAAGTTCATGAAATGAAAAGTAGGTTGTCTAAAGACTCGGACGATAGAAAGAACTTTTTGATTCAGTATGGTGATGTTAGGAAGTCCATTAGGGACTCTAGCCAAGTGTTACTGATGGTTTTCCGAGAATCATTGCTTTCAGGTCTCGAGGGGTCAATAGACGCCTTACCGGAGGTGATACACGACGTCCTTAGGCGCTTCGCCGACGTGTTCCCCGAAGCGCTTCCTGAAGGTCTACCACCGATCAGAGGCATTGAGCACCAAATTGATCTTGTTCCGGAAGCACAGCTACCTAACCGGCCAGCCTACCGAGTCAACCCCGAGGAGGCGAAGGAGCTCGAGCACCAAGTAGCAGAGCTTATGTCACAAGGATATGTTCAGGAGAGTTTGAGCCCGTGCGCAATACCAGTCTTGCTCGTGCCTAAGAAGGACGGATATCCCATACCACGCCTTGACAATATTCTCGACGAATGAAGTGGCGCCAACGTTTTCTCAAAGATCGACTTGAAGAGTGGCTACCATCAAGTTCACATGAAGGAAGGCGATGAATGGAAGACAGCCTTCAAAACGAAACAGGTTTTGTACGAATGGTTGGTAATGCCATTCGGTCTTTCTAACGCTCCTTCTACATTTATGCGTCTTATGAACCACGTTTTAAGATCGTTTAATAATAAGTTTGTAGTAGTTTACTTTGATGATATACTTGTCTATAGTTCAAGCTTTCTGATCATGTTAACCATTTAGAATCAGTCTTGTTTACTCTCCGCGAAGATCAACTGTACGCCAACTTGAAAAAGTGCGTCTTTGCTACTGATGAATTAGTATTCCTAGGCTTTGTTGTGAGGTCGCAGGGCCTTAAGGTTGATGGAAAGAAGATACATGCGATAGAGGAGTGGCCCACGCCAACAAGCATCGCACAAGTCAAATCGTTCCACGGTCTGGCAAGTTTTTACCGGAGGTTCGTGAAGGACTTCAGTACGATCGCCGTGCCCCTCACCGCTGTGATCAAGAAGAATCAGGAGTTTAGGTGGGGAGAAGAACAAGACCGAGCGTTCACTGAGCTCAAGCGCCGCCTCACGCGAGCCCCATTGTTGACCTTACCCGACTTCGACAAGACCTTTGAAGTTGAATGCGACGCTTCGGTAGTTGGGATCTGTGCCGTTCTTACTCAAGGAGGCAAGCCCGTGGCGTACTTCAGTGAGAAACTTAGTGGCACAGAGCTCAACTACTCGACCTACGACAAAGAACTATACACCCTTGTCCGTGCAATGGAGGTCTGGCAACACTACTTGTTAGCGCGAGAGTTCGTGATTCATACTAATCAAGAGACGTTGAAGCATCTTCGCGGCCTAACCAACTTGAAGAGAAGACACACGAAGTGGTTGGAGTTCATAGAGTCATTCCCATACGTCATCAAGTATAAGAAGGGGAAAGAGAACATAGTCGCCGATGCTTTGTCAAGAAGACATGCGATGATCACTACGATGGGCGCGCGAGTGTTAGGTTTCGAAAGCATCAAGGATGCAAAAGCCAAACACGCTGAGTTCGGCGATTGTTCTAAGAACCATGGGAAGGGAATTTACACCGAATTCTATCTTCATGAGGGGTTCCTGTTCAGAGGGCGACAGCTATGTATCCCGAACGGTTCTATTCGAGAGTTTCTTGTTCAAGAAGCCCACAGAGGAGGCTTATCAGGTCACTTCGGCATCACTAAGACATTGGCCGTGCTTCAAGAGCACTTCTACTGGCCAAAAATGCGTAGTATGGTCGAGAAACATTGCGGTCGTTGCATATGTGTGTCGCGCCTCAAAGTCGACAACGCATCCTCATGGCCTCTACATGCCTTTGCCGGTGTCAACCGCGCCATGGATCAATCTGTCAGTGTATTTCATCCTCGGCCTACCTCTCTTAGCGCATAAGGATAGCATCATGGTTGTTGTGGACAGGTTCTCGAATATGGCGCACTTCATACCGTGCGACAAGAACAATGACGCCGTGCAACTAGCGAATCTGTTCTTTAGTCAAGTGATCAGGCTACACAGCGTTCCCCGCACTATCATATCCGACCGAGATCCCAAGTTTCTTGGTCACTTTTGGCGCAACATCTGGAGGAAACTCGGAACAAATCTAATCTACTCCACCGCCGCTCATCCGCAGACTGACGGCCAAACGGAGGTTGTCAACCGATTAATAGGCGCATTGCTCAAAACGGTGATTGCAAGTAACAAGGGTTCCTGGCTTGAATGCATTCCCATCATAGATTTCGCCTACAATCAAGCCGTGCACTCGTCTACAAAGAAGTCTCCTTTTGAAGTCGCCTATGGGTTCAAGCCACTTACACCATTGGATCTCCTTCCTCTACCACTGGACGAGACCAAGAACCAAGACGGAGCCGCGAGAGCAGAGATAGTCAAGATGCTGCACAAGGAGGTTCGAGCGAACATCGAGCAAAGGAACGAGCAGTATGCGCGCTTCCTCAACCGCGGACGTAAACCAATGTTGTTCAAGCCTAGCGATTGGGTCTGGTTGCACTTAAGACCGTAGAGCTTCCAGCAGAAGGGAAAGGATAAGCTCAGCCTGCGTGGAGACGGTCCCTTCCGAGTCATTGAAAAGATCAATGACAATGCCTACCGAATCGAACTCCCAGGTGAGTATAGTACATCTACCTCCTTTAATGTTACTGATCTCGTCCCATTTGATGTAGGTGACGAGGAGATGTTTTGGGGACAAAACACTTTGAAGAGGGAGGGAATGATGTGATCGCAGGACGGGAGCCCGACCAAGATGACCAAGAGACGTCGATCATGACTGAGGCACAAGACTGAGACGCATCGGAGGCAGCCGAGACGCAAGCAACCAACACGGCCAAGGCACCAGCGATCCTCCCGGCAGCCACGACACGATCAAGGAGCTTAGCAAAGGCGGCTAAGCAGTGGATCAACCTCTTCGTTCGATCATTCGTCCATCATCAACCGATCCATGAAGACCTTGTTTTACCGAAGAGTGAAGACAACCAAAGTCACTTAAGCAAGGATGTGTACTCTTTTTCCTTACTCCGGATTTTTCCCATTGGGTTTACCGGAGAAGGTTTTAATGAGGCATTGAGCTTGGTGCAAAACGTCCAAAGGCTAAGGCGTTTCCCGCGTCAAGGCCAAAGACGGATCTTTCTTCCTTTTATCTTTTGGTTTAAATTGAACTTGGAATATTTAGAACGTTGAGAGTGTTAAGTTGAAAGTCTTAAGAGGCGACATGTTCCATTTACAAAGAGAACACGTCTAAGGACAAATGTGCGGATCAATATGAATCCGCGTGTCCCTAAGCCCTCTCTTGAACTAAGTATTTAAACCCTCTCTTAGCTCTTTGTAGTCTTCAGACATGAATGAAAATAAAACTTTTCTCAAAGAGAGATTCTTTGATCTTGTCTCCTTCCTTTCATTAGTTCAATCCGGGATTGTCTAAGGAAAAGAACCCTAGCTAACTTCGAACCAGGTTCGTTGCTAGCTAGCGACCATATCAAGAGGAGAGCCAAACCTCTTGTGTCGTCACGCAATCCACCTCCTCTTCCATCGTTTCATTTCAACTCGCAACCTCCATTGCATCTTACCGCATCCACACTTAGTCGCTTCCACATCTGATCCATCCGTACCACATCCATTTCGATCCGTTCGTGGCCTCACGACCGTTCTCTCGAACGGCTCGTTTGAATCTCATCATATTTCGTTTCCATCGTTTGTTTCGTCTCTAGTTTTGATTCCTCAAGCCTTGTCCGAGGAAATTTTCTCCTAACTCGCTTTGTCCAAAGATGTTTCATCCGACCGATCCGCATCCGCGACTCTCGGTCACATTAGAACCAGTGCGATGAACGTGTACGATCGAACGAGTGTGATCAAAAGGTCTTGACGATAGGCACCTTTTCGGGCTTAGACTTTGGCCAGACCCTATATATAGAGGGCGAGACGCTCATTTTCAACACACACAAAAACCATGAAAAGTACACAAAACTCTCGGTAGAAGTCAAGAGAGAGATCGGGAGAAAGGTTTCTAAGGCCGAGAGTCGGCGAGTAAGATTTGTTCGACGGAGGTACGGTGAAATACCGTCCTTATGGGTTCTGAAGGATTGGGTAGTTGCATTATCGAGCATAAGCATATATATACTATGCTTCGGTTGGTCCAGTTGGAAGTGGATCCGGAACCGCTAGGTTCACCGTGATACAACTGAACTGATGCGCATGCTACCTCCCACCGATCAGCGTACCATTCGGAGTGTCCGAGTGCGGACGGTACAGACGGAGAAAAGTAAACGCGGCTCGTTGGTTGAACGGGGATCTATACAGATTTCTCGGTACACCGTCCAAACTGATGCGCGTGATAACTCTCTACCGGCCAACCTCTGTACTGGACGGATGTATAGAACTTAGCGTGCATTGCATGACATTGTACGGCCTAAGGGAAAAGTTATTGATGGCTACTTGGATTTCAGGAAAGGAGGGTGATCGTGGGAAAGGAAAGGCTTAAGCGCGAGATTCATGGCCGGGAAGATGAGTGGTGGTGATAAGGGTAGCTAGGATTGATTATACAACTTTTACTAGCTTATTATGCAAACTCATAAGTTGTATCGAATCCTTTGATTATTAATACAATATCGAATGTTTGCGTTACTCTAAGTTTATATCATATAGACTCTAAAGATCAAATCAAAGAATGTGAAAATGAACCTTGTTTAAAGAATGGGCCCTAAAATATGACAAAGTAGAGAAATGGACGAGAGAACCTCTCCGGCCATAGATGGCCGGGGTCGGGGTCTTTCAAGTTGGTATCAAAGCATGGTTGGTTCTAGGACCGATAGTGCGGGTTTTGGGTATCACCACTCATCGGTTTAATGAGATCTTGCGGTAATTGTTTTACTGTTTGCGGTTTACTTAACTTAACCGTGACTAAATAAGTTTTGCAGATGGATAAGAGCAACAAGGAAAAGAGGAAGAAGGATAAACAGGTGGCCGATGAGACCATTGATGCCATGGAGATAACAGTCGACGTGGAGGCAAGGAACACGGACACCATAATCCAGCCGGACCTGTGGTTGGAGAGAAACAATTGGATAATGATAAGCCGGAGAGTAGCGGTGCTACAGACGTGAATGGGCTACAAAATGCCGTACCATCGTACCAGGAACAGTGGGAAACGATGAAGGCAATGATGGCACAGTTGGACGTACTCACAAAGGCGTTGGTACCGGATCCTGTGGTACCAGCGGTAAGTAGCAAAATTCTTACGGAGACCATCAAAGTAGATCTTGAAGATTCTTCGAGAGAGAGAAGGGACTACTTGGATGCGTTGGATCATATCTCGAGACTGAAAACCAAACATTTTCTGGGGAGTTCGGATCCGATAGTTGCTGACGCGTGGAGGAGCCGACTTGTAAGGAATTTCCACTCCACTTGCTGCCCGGAAGAGTATCAAAAGGATATTGCCGTCCACTTCCTCAAAGAGGAAGCCCATGCCTGGTGGGTGTCAGTTGAAAAACGGAGAGGTGGTCAAGTCCTAACCTATGCGGACTTTGAGGAAGAATTCAACAAGAAATACTTTCCCCCAGAGGCTTGGGACAAATTGGAAACTGCGTACCTAAATCTGGTACAAGGTGATATGACGGTACGTGCATACGATGCAGAATTCAGTCGTCTCAGGCGCTTTGTTGGAAAGGAAATCGAGGATGAGAAAGCACAAGTCCGTCGATTTATCCGCGGACTAAAGGTCGATATCCGCAACCATTGCATGAACGGTGTCTTTAATTCGGTCGTTGAAGTAGTGGAAAGGGCGGCCATGATTGAAGACGGGCTGGAGGAAGAGAAATAGCTTAGACGCGAGAAGGCTTCTTCGCGTTCGACTCACTCAGCCAAAACCACCAACCAAAAAAGGAAATGGGACAAGGTGGATAACGTAAAGTTCGACTCCAAGTATGCGGAGTGTAAGACTTGCGGAAAGCACCACAGTAGAACTTACTGGAAGGTCGTGGGTGCATGTGGACGCTGCGGAAGCAAGGATCATGCTATCCGGAACTGTCTGAGAATGGAAAGTGGCGATGGACCAAGGTCTTGTTTCCTGTGCGGAAAAGAAGGACATTTTAAGAGGGAGTGTTCGAAGCTTGATGAGGGAAGACAGACCCACCAACATGGGAACCGTGGCGAGGATGCTTTACCTCCACCACCAAAGAGACAGGCTGTCGCACCGCGTGTGTATGAGCTGTCCGAGGAAACTGCCGCTGGGGATTTCAGGGTGATTACTGATAAGTTACGAAAACTTTTCTAAGTTCAATTCGTGCATTACATAGCATCATAATGCATGTGAAAGGGGGATAAGGGTACTTAGCATTCTAGAGGAATGTGTAGGGACCTAATATATAGGTGGTGTAGAAATGCACACCTTGTTTGATACAGGGGCCACATATTGTTTTGTGAGCCCAGAAATGATAGGGAAAAGTGGGTTCCATAAGGAACCTAACACCGGATATTAAACGGTCCGAGCAGCCGGCGGGCAGGCGATGTACCCGTCCGGTATGGTCCAGCGAATTTTGGCGATGGTCAATGGTGTCGATATGCCTACTGATCTGATCATTTTCCCACTCATGAAACACGATGTTATCTTTGGAATGGACTGGTTGGGGAAGTACAAAGATCATATTTGTTGTCATCGGGGGCGAGTAAACTTCGAAGGAAAGGAAGGAATGTTGAGATTCGAAGGAATAAGGTCAACTTCGGGAAGTTTGATAATCTCGGCAATCCAAGAGGAGAAGATGCTGGAGAGAGGATGTGAGGCGTACTTAGCCACAACCACAACAAAGGAAGTTAGGGGAAATGCGGAGTTAGGTGATATTCCCATAGCGAATGAGTCTGCCAATGTGTTTGAAGTGGTACGGGGAGTGCCGCCGGACAGAACGGATCCGTATACCATCGAGCAAGAACCAGGGATGACCCCTATATCTAAAGCGCCTTACCGGATGGCACCGACGGAAATGGCGGAGTTAAAGAAACAATTGGAAGAATTGTTGGAGAAAGGATTTATCAGACCGAGTAGCTCACCGTGGGGTACACCGGTCTTGTTTGTCAAGAAAAAGGATGGTAGCTTCAGACTATGCATCGATTACCGGGGACTGAATAGGGTTACAGTGAAAAATAAGTACCCATTTGCCCGGATAGACGATTTGTTAAATAATGTCCGAGGTGCAAAGTGGTTCTCGAAGATAGACTTGGCAAAAGAGTGTCGGATTCCTTTGACACATTGTCTCGGACAAAGGAGTGTCCATGGATACGGAAAATATCAAATTGATCAAGGACTGGCCGAGTCCGAAGAATGCTATCGAGATAAGGAGCTTTCTCGGCTTGGCCGGTTATTACCGAAGATTCATCAAGGGCTTTGCGAGTATGTCACAGCCAGTGACGCGTTTGACGGGAAAAGATACCAAGTTCCAATGGTCGGAAGAATGCGAGAAAAGTTTCTCGGAGTTAAAGGCGATGCTCACAAGTGCTCCGGTACTGGTGCTGCCAGAGGCGGACGAGCCATATATGGTGTACACTGATGCCTCTATAACCGGGCTAGGTTGTGTGCTAATTCAAAAGGGAAGCGTGATCGCATATGCGTCCAGGCAATTGCGTAAGCACGAGGGGAATTACCCAACGCACGACTTAGAGATGGCCGCGGTGGTGTTCGCGTTGAAGATTTGGTGTTCATATCTTTATGGAGCCAAAGTTCAAATCTTCACCGACAACAAGAGTCTAAAATACATATTCACCCCGCCGGAGTTAAATCTAAGGCAAAGAAGGTGGATGGAGTTTGTCGAGGGCTACGATCTAGATATTGCCTATCATCCGGGAAAGGCAAATCAAGTCGCGGATGCCTTGAGTAGGAGACGCTTCGATGTAGAAGCGGAGAAGAACCAAGAAGCGTTGGTTTTCATGATGGGGACTTTGCATTTGAATGCATTGTCAAGAGAATTTGAGCCGTTGGGCTTAGGAGCAGCCGATCAAGCGGATCTACTTAGTAGAATTCGATTGGTTCAGGAAAAGGATGAGGAACTTAAAGATTGGGCGGAGAATAATAAGACCGAGTTCCAAACATCGAACAACGGTACCATTGTGGTGAATGGACGACTGTGTGTGCCGCAAAGTAAGGAGATAAGGGTGGAACTTCTAAAGGAGGCGCACTAGTCTACGTTCTCGATCCACCCTGGTTCGTCCAAGATGTATCGCGATTTGAAAAGATACTATCATTGGAAGGGAATGAAATGATATGTGGCTGCGTGGGTTGCCAAGTGTAAAACCTGTCAACTCGTCAAGGCCGAGCATCAGGTGCCGAGCGGACTAGTCCAAAGTCTACCCATGCCGGAATGGAAATGGAATCATGTGACGATGGACTTTGTGACCGGCTTGCCTGTGAGTAACCAGAAGCATGATGCGGTTTGGGTTGTGGTGCATAGACTGACCAAATCCGCACACTTCATAGAAATCACGGAAACAGATGGAGCCAAAGTAATCGCGGTCAGATACATCGAGGAGATTTTTCGGTTGCATGGAGTGCCGTTAAGCATTGTCTCGGACCGTGATACGCGATTCACCGCGCATTTCTGGAAAGCGTTTCAAAAGCGCTGGAAACGAGGGTGAACCTAAGTACGGCGTACCACCCTCAAACTGATGGGCAGTCCGAGAGGAAAATTCAAACACTTGAGACATATTGCGAGCTTGTGTATTGGATTGGGGCGGAGGCTGGGAAAAGTACTTAAACTTGGTGGAATTCGCGTACAACAATAGCTACCAAACTAGTATCGGAATGTCGCCTTATGAAGCACTATACGGTCGGGCATGTCGGACGCCATTGTGCTGGACGCCGGTTGGGGAACAGATGCTGTTCGGACCCAAGATATTGTGGACGAGACGGCCAAGAAGTTGAAATTCTTGAAAATCAAGATGAAGGAAGCCCAAAACCGACAGAAAAGTTATGGGGACAAACGACAGAAGGAATTGGAGTTTGAAGTGGGCAACCTAGTATATCTTAAGGCAACGACCTATAAGGGAAAAGGGTGGTTTACGAAGAGGAAAAAGTTGAGCCCAAGGTACGTTGGTTTGTACAAGGTGATCGAAAGAGTAGGTACGGTGGCGTACAAACTGGAGTTACCACCGAAATTAGACGCCTTTCATAAGGTTTTCCATGTATCACGACTACGGAAATGCCTAAGTGAAGCGGACGAGGTAGTCGAAGATGTCCCACCCGAGTTGCAGGAAAACTTGACGGTGGAAGCAACACCTATTCGGATTATTGATCGGATGGTAAAAGGGATGCGCAGGAAAAAGATTAACATGGTAAAGATCTTGTGGAACTGCGGTGGACGCGAAGAAGCTACTTGGGAGACCGAGAACAAGATGAAGGCGGATTATCCTAAGTGGTTTAAGGAGATGGGTGAAGATCAACTTGATCCGGATTTGGGGACGAATCCCTTTCAAGGGGGGGAGACTTGTAACGCCCGCGATCCTGAATAGGATCGTAGGCCGTGGCTTGGTCCGAGAAGGAAAGGAGATCTTGGACAAGTCGCGAAAGAGCTACTCGTTAGCTTGGACATTGAGGAAAAACGTGCCAAGTATCGGAGAAAGATCGGTCAGCTGTTGACAGCTCTCGGTCAGCTGCTAATAACTACAGATAGTTCTCGTCTAGCTACGGTTAGCTCGATCAGTTGTCGGCCAGCTACGGTCAGGTCGACCAGCTGCCAGTCAGCTACCACTAGCTCGACCAGCTGCCGAGGAGCTTGACCAAGCTGGGAAGCTTGCAGACGGTTTTGGGACCCGTTCGTATAAGTTTGTGCGAGCCAGCTGGGAAGCTTGCAGACGGTTATGGGACCTGGTGACCGAACCGGTGCGATAGAACGTGTACGATTGAACGGGTGTGACCAAAAGGTCTCGACGATAGGCACCTTTTCGGGCTTAGACTTCGGCCAGACCCTAGATATAGAGGGCAAGACGCTCATTTTCAACACACACGGAAACCAGGAAAAATACACAAAACTCTCGGTAGAAATCGAGAGAGAGATCGGGAGAAAGGTTTGTAAGGCCAAGAGTCGGCGAGTAAGGTTTGTTCGACGGAGGTACGGTGGAATACTGTCCTTATGGGTTCTGAGGGATTGGGTAGTTGCATCATCGAGCATAAGCATATACTATGCTTCCGTTGGTCCAGTTGGTCGGAGGAAAGGAGGTGCGGCTCGGAAGTAGATCGAAAACTGCTAGGTTCACCGTGTTACGACCGAACTGATGTGCACGCTACCTCCCACCGATCAGCGTATCATCCGGAGTGTCCGAGTACAGACGGTACGGACGGAGAAAAGTAAACGCTGCTTGGCGGTTGAACGGGAATCTATACAGATTTCTTGGTACACCGTCCAAACTTATGTGCGGGATAACTCTCTACCGGCTAACCGTTGTACTGGACGGATGTATAGAACTTAACGTGCATTGCATGACATTTCATGGCCTAAGGGAAAAGTTATTGATGGCTACTTGGATTTTAGGAAAGGAGGGTGATCGCGAGAAAGGAAAGGCTTAGGCGTAAGATTCATGGCCGGGAAGATGAGTGGTGGTGATAAGGGTAGCTAGGATCGATTATACAACTTGTACTAGCTTATTATGCAAACTCATAAGTTGTATCGAATCCTTTGATTATTAATACAATATCGAATGTTTGCTTTACTCTAAGTTTATATAATATAGACTCTAAAGATCGAATCACAGAATGTGCAAATGAACCTTATTTAAAGAATGGGCCCTAAAATATGACTAAGTAGAGAAATGGACGAGAGAACCTCTCCGGCCATAGATGGCTGGGGTCGGGGTCTTTCACCTATGCTGCCCTTAACATAGACTTAGCCACTGTACTAAAGGATTTTTTTTGTGAACTGATTCCCTTAATTTGTTCATATATTTGTGATGCCTAAAGCATATGCTTATTGGGCTTTAGCCCCGGACCAGCTCTGGAACCAACACTGGTTGTACCAGATCTGATCCGACCTGATTTTTTTCAAATTTTAGTTCAAACCGGTTTGAGATTTGGTTCAATTCAGAGAGATTGAGATTTATGTACGGTTACCTAACCTAACTCGATCTGACCCGATTAATCGATCGATTATCCGATTAACTCGATTAAACAAATATTATACCTAAAGTATAGCAAAAAACCAAAATTAAAGCAGTCTTAACTGATTTAACCGGTTTCAACCAATTTTAATAGGAGAAACCCAACACATTGGTTCAATTCGAAAGAAATGAAATAACCAAAGAAACCTAAAACCGATCATACCCAACCTGAATATCAGAGCTCTTAAGTCTCTGATACACAATGGAAATCACTCGGTAAATTTCTCAACAATATTAAAAAAAGGGAGAGAGAGAAGAAATAGGTTCTTATTTATGAACCCATGAAGATTTCTTTAGAGACTTCTTCCACACATATCATGATCTGATTGGTTTTGTTTTTTCCTATAATTTGAATTAAATAATAGTTAGACTATATTAAAAGTATTAAAATAATATATTTGAGAGGCTCAGAGAGTTTCTACCAATGATGATGTTTTAAAGAAGTACAATCTTACCGGAAACCAAAAGACACAAAGTTTATCACACTAACATTTCAAAAGTCTATTGAAGGTTGACCAGCTATCCTGCTAAGCTTAAACTTGAAAATAATTTTATTTTTCCAATATTTGTCAACCATATATAACCCATCATACACATAATCCTTTCCTCTATTAACCAGCCTCTTTTTGCCTAGGGTCACTCGCACCGGAGTCTTTTCCTTAATTTAATTAGCTAAAGCCAAATTTCCTCCAACAAGCTTCTGATCTTTGATTTCTCTCTGATCCCTTCTCTTCAAATTATCTCCTTGACCACAATAGATCATTACACCATTAACGAATCTATCACCGTAATCATTATCTTCAGATGAAACAATGCTAGTAGCTAGTTACATGGTTCCTTTCTTCATGTAATCAATCCCGCCTGTGATATTGAAGTGAAGACCGATGACATTGAGTTATGCTTTGAATTGAAATTTGTCTCCAACCTCGAATCCAGGGATTGATCCAATCATCTTTTGACAGTTCACTTGCACATTTCACTAAGAATAGTACGAGTTTGGTAATGTATCCTACTTTGGTAGTCTTGGATTCACCTCTTCGTATTGCATTGTCACAATCTAGCTCATCAAACAAAAGTTTGAAATGACGTAATACCTTGTGAAATTTCTCGTGTGGGCTAAGATCTTTGAATATCTGGTTTTGTTGTATAATCAGAATGACTCCAAGTTCATCCAATTGTCTTTCGTCTTTGTGTTGAGTTGATTTATAAACATCAACTATTAGTCTTACCGCAACTGCATTACTCAACTTCTTCGCTGGTGAGTATCCATGTTTCTGCACATCATTAGTTCTTGGTCTTAATGCAGTTGCATTACACAAATTCTTCTTCGCCTGGAAATATATATATTTTGGTATAATTCTGGCTACCAAAGATCCTTGTGAAAGTTACTAAAATGAAGTCTTCTTTTGCTTTGAGAAGCCATTAGCTTAGTACTTTTCGCAGCTCTTAAATGTTTCACTTTACTTTCAGAAAATAAAGAAATTTTCCTCTTATTAGAGAAAAATTTCCATTCCCAACATTGCCAGTAGTTGTTATATTGAAGCCAGCTTTCTTCATAATCAAAATAAATGATTCGGCTTCATTAGGGCTATTATAATTGTGATGACTAACACCAACACGATTGCTATCGTCATGACCATCTAAATTCTCTTTTGTCTCAATTATAAGAGACACTCCATCACTACCAATCTCAATTCTCTGATTTTTAACAATAAATTGTGAAAAATCTCTAATCGAAGAGACCTTTCGTCGCTTATAAGAAGAGGAGATCCTTTGAATCATCATCATCCTACAATGTGCACAAAATCAATTGTTTGGTAAACAAAGATGAATCACTTATAACAAATCTCTATTATCCCGCACATAAATAATAAGAAATCAAGAAAATATGAAGTAATTTAACTCATGTTTAAACATATATAATTCCAAAAAAAATGACATGTGTAACAAGAATCATATAAATATTGAAATCTAACAATAATTTCAAGAAAGTGGCATGTGTAACTACGCAAGCACAATAAATATTGAACTCTAACAATAACACAAGAGAACAACTGTAACACTCTACCCTGCTACTCCAGCGGATGAGCATGACTTGTTAAACATATTTTTAACATGAACCCCAAGATCTCAAACATCTATATTAGTCACATAATAGAATCATAAAGAGGGTTAAAGTAATACCTCCACTCATTGTAGAAATGATGCTTCCTTGAATGGTTTCTTCTTCTTCAATGGTTTGAAGGCTTGAAAAGAAACTCTTAGATGATCTTTAGGTGGAAGATAAGGTTTCTCTCCCCTTTCTTATAAACTCTTTTCTTTATGTGTTGTTTGTTCTTGTTTCTTGTGATGGAGCAAACCATCTATTTATAGGAGAGAAGAGGACCTTACTCCTCATAAGGGTTTTGTCTTCTAATTTAATCTCAACCATCCATCATAGTAGAGATGAAGAAAGTGGTGACAAGTGTGAGAACAAGTGTCTAGCATTGCTTCAAACACAACATGCAACTTCACACTTGTTCTCTTATAAGCTTTAGCATGACATGTAGCTTAATACTTGTCCTTATAAGCATAAGCTTCACATTTATCTTAACACCTATCCTTTTAGTTCTCAAATGATTAAAAACAAAATATAACAAATCCAATTAAATAACCTACTAACTATAAGACCACATACATGGGTAAGAAATTATTATTTTCTTACATTCTCCCACTTGGTCGTTAGTATAATGGTTTTACTCGGGAATCATAAGGCCGGCGTAATATGTTATATTTTTCATTTGGTCTTTCATAAGTGTCTTAGCTGATCTTGTAACCAATGAGAGTCATGGTGGTCACACATCATTTTGCAACATGATTCCTTCCATGTACTACTACATTGACTACTTTTCATAGCTAGACCATAAACATTATTCCATAAGTAGGAGTTATCTTTAATGGTCTCTTTGATGTCTTTTAAGACGTATTCTGTTATCAATAATTCCAACAAACAATAATGTGTGCGCACTTTGGAAACAGAATAGAAGATGTAAAAGTCATAAGAGAGCTCTTATAAATGTCAAACATAGGCTAAAACATTAACAGACAACATAATTAAGTGCTATCCTCCAGACCCATTCTTTCTGCATGCCTCATAAATGTCTTTGGAGGTAATGCTTTCGTAAATATGTCTGCGACCATTAGCTCAGTGCCTATGTGTTCAATGACAAACTTTTCTCTTTTAACATCTTGCTTTAATGATAGATATTTGAGTTCCATATGCTTGGCTCCTTTAGATAACATCACAACGTTTTCTTTGAAACCGAATTTCGTGATGGTTTCATCAAACTTTAGATACCATTGTCTCGAAGCTTGTTTCAGTCCATATATTGATTTCTTCAATTTGCAAACCATATCTTCCTGACCTTCGATTATGAAGCCTTCAGGTTGGCGCATATAGACTTCTTCTTGCAAGTCTCCATTAAGAAAGACAGTTTTCACATCCATTTGATGTAACTCGAGATCATACTGAGCTACTAATGCCATGATAATTCTGAGAGAGTCTTTTCTAGACACAGGTGAAAAAGTCTCACTATAATTGATGCCTTCCTTTTGACCAAACCCTTTTGCTACCAGTCTGGCTTTATATCGTTCTACATTGCCATTACAGTCGAGTTTGGTCTTAAAGATCCACTTACACCCGACTGCTTTGTGTCCATCAGGCAATGGAACGATGTCCCAAACTTCATTCTTAACCATCGAGTCTATTTCATCTGTACTGGCATCAATCCATTTATCAGAATTAACATCCTTCATGGCTTGTGAATAAGAAACCGGATCTTTAATGTTTTCTTCTCCAGATTCTATTTGATAAATCACAAAGTCATCGGAAATAGCAGATCTCCTCGTACGAGTTGATCTTCTTAATGCTGGTTCCTCTTGTGCTTCATGATCATTATTGGCAAGATTTTCATCATGGAGTGTGTGTGATCATTCAATGGGGTTTCCTCATTGTTTAACGGTTCAACAACGCTAGGAACCCCAACATTCGAAACTAAGGGTAAAGGAATATCAACCCTAGTTTCTTGAATAGTTATATCACGAACTTTATCACTCCCACTAATCTCACCATTCTCAAAAATCTGGCATTATTGGTTTCTACTATTCTCGTACTATGGGATGGACAATAAAATCTATATCCTTTAGACTTCTCAGGGTAACCTATAAAGAAACCACTGATCGTTCGGAAGTCTAATTTCTTTTCATGTGGATTGTATATTCTTACTTCAGCTGGACACCCCCAAACTTGGAGGTGTGTCAGACTAGGTTTCCAGCCTTTCCACAGTTCAAAAGGGGTCTTTGAAACTGCTTTGCTAGGTACCCTATTCAAAATATAGACCGCAGTACGTAATGCGTCCATCCACAAGGATATAGGTAGGTTAGCATGACTCATCATAGATCTAACCATTTCCATATAAGTATGATTACGCCTTTCAGCTACACCATTCTGCCATGGAGAACCAGGCATTGTGTACTGCGCAACAATTCCTAATTTTTGAAGGAGTATGGCAAATGGTCCAGGATGTTGTCCTGTTTCATTATATCTGCCATAAAATTCACCACCTCTATCTGACCTTATGATTTTCACCTTTCTATCTAATTGCCTCTCAACTTCATTAATGAATGCTTGTACATCATCCACGGATTGAGCTTTTTCATGCAATAAATAGAGATAACAATAACGTGAATAATCATCAATCAAAGTGATGAAGTACTTTTCACCTCCAAAAGTTGGAACGTCAAATGGTCCACAAATATTTGTATGTATGATTTCAAGAAGCTGTGTACTTCTTGTGGCTCCTTTCTTAGTGTGTTTAGTTTGCTTACCTTTAATGCAATCTATACACATTTTCTTATTGGTAAAATCAAGATTCGGAATGACTCCATCTTTTACCAATCTTTTAATTCTTTCACAAGAAATATGTCCTAATCTTTTATTCCACAAGAAATATGAGTCATCTGTACATGTTTTATTTTTAAGTCTACTTTCAGAATACAAGGTTGATCAGCCAGTTTTAACATATAAAGACCATCAACTAATATTCCAGAACCAATTCGTTTACAGTTCAGAAATATATTAAAACAACCATCTCCTTGAGTAGATTTAAAACCAGCCAAATCAAGTTTGCTTACAAAAACTAAATTATGGGAAATAGATGGAACATAAAGAGTCTGATATAAATCTAGACAAAATCCACCATCTAAAATGAGACGATAGGTGCCAACAGCTTCAACTGGTGCCTTGTCTCGATTTCCCTTCAGTAAGTAGTTTTCACTTGAATTTATGGTCTGGATCGTAAGGAATCCCTGTACGGAATTCGTTACATGTACATTAGCACCACTATCAATCCACCAAGTTTTGGAAGAAACATAAGTAAGATTAGATTCGAAAAAGCTTACGGAACCCATAGGATTACCTTTCTTTTCGAACCATTCTTTTCGTTTAGGGCAATCTTTCTGAAAGTGTCCAACCTTTTTACAAAAGTTGCACCTGTAATCTTTCTTTGCCTTTTTCTTCGGATTAACTTGATCAGAATCATTCATTGTGGGTTGTGCTCTTTGATGGCTCTTTTTATGCCTAAACCCAACTTTAGGTCCAGCTCCTTGAACATGATGGGAAACTTTAATTCCTTCACGACCAAGTCTAGCCTCCTCTTGGACTAGTTTATTAGCCAATTCATTAGATGTCCACCTTTCATCAATTGCATTATAATTGATCTGAAAGGGTCCATACTGAGGAGGTAGTGAATTTAGGATAAATTGGACAAGAAATGAATCGTCCACACTCATTCCTAAATTCTTTAGTTTAGCCGCAAGATTGGTCATTTCAATGCAATGTTCATGCATAGACCTTGTCCCATCATACTTAATGGTTGTAAGATCTGCCATAAGTTTCCCTGCAAGGGATTTGTCTGCAGTCTTAAACCATTCTTCTATATCTGCTAGATAATCTATAGCTTTATCTGCATCTGGAAGGGAAGTTTTGATATTGCTAGCTATGGTCATTTTTAAAAAACATCATGCTTAATCTGTTCGCTTTCTCCCAAGCTTTATGGAGAGCCTTTTCTTCCTCAGTACTATTTATAGTTAAGGGATCTGGCTCTTCTTCACGAAGTGCCAAATCCATATCTAGTACTCCTAATGTAAACTCAACTTTCTCTTTCCATTCTGAGAAGTTGGTTCCAGTGAGGATCGGAACAGTAGAGACCATAGATGGCAAATTAGCAGGAAATGATGCTGCGATTTAGAGATATAACAAGCTTTAATTGAGGTTCAAAATTTAAACAACACATTAACAAAAAATTATTGAATGCATATGACTTCAAATTATAATGCTCCTGTGGGTAGTCATTATAATATATCCTAATGTCATAGCTTTCAGAAATTTTTTCTTGAATGATGTATCAGATTAATTAAGCTAAATGTGGATATACTTAATTAACTCATATACAAACATTCTAATACATTATTGATCATGTTTTATGTCAATAGCCTACCTGTGGGTAGCTAATTAATACATAAACATATCAAAATTTAAATATTTTGGTTTTCTATGTGCAAATCATTATAAGATAAAACCATTATGGTTATATCAATTTCTTAATTATGCACATTAAGAGAAACCAATCTTTTATCACTTATTTTGTATATATATTTAAATTTAAACACAGATTGAAACTTGAAACTTAAATCAAACAAAATTCAAGTGTACAAACATCATAACTTAATGCTTTAATTTTCAGTTCTTTAAACCATAAATCTATTATTCTTAATGGATTAATTAGATGTTCATAACCATAAGCTCTGATACCACATGTTAAACATATTTTTAACATGAACCCCAAAATCTTAAACATCTATATTAATCACATAATAGAATCATAAAGAGGGTTAAAGTAATACCTCCACTCATTGTAGAAATGATGCTTCCTTGAATGGTTTCTTCTTCTTCAATGGTTTGAAGGCTTAAAAAGAAACTCTTAGATGATCTTTAGGTGGAAGATAAGGTTTCTCTCCCCTTTCCTATAAACTCTTTTCTTTATGTGTTGTTTTGTTCTTGTTTCTTGTGATGATTTGTGATGGAGCAAACCATCTATTTATAGGAGGGAAGAGGACCTTACTCCTCATAAGGGTTTTGTCTTCTAATTTAATCTCAACCATCCATCATAGTAGAGATGAAGACAGTGGTGACAAGTGTGAGAACAAGTGTCTAGCATTGCTTCAAACACAACATGCAACTTCACACTTGTTCTCTTATAAGGTTTAGCATGACATGTAGCTTAATACTTGTCCTTATAAACATAAGCTTCACATGTAGCTTAACACCTGTCCTTTTAGTTCCCAAATGATTAAAAACAAAATATAACAAACCCAATTAAATAACCTACTAACTATAAGACCACATACATGGGTAAGAAATAATTATTTCTTACATGACTTGCCTCCGATATTTTTAAATGCTTACCACAATGAAACTTGTCTAGACTTTTGAGATGCATGAGTAAACATGTTTATTCAATAAGGATGATCATAGCTACTCACATGAACTTAAACATTCGTCTAGTCCCAATCTCCCAATGAGAATAACTCGCAATGAAAGATCGATAAACCACTTACCAGGTAGCTTTTCTTGGGTTGCTTCTAATGGCTTCACTTATGCCCCATACAAATTTTCTTCCTGCATATAAACACAAAATCTAGCATGCAAAGTTCCTTGCAATCATTGTCAAACACGTATTAAGTAGCACCAATCAATCTAGCTATTTAACCCAAACTTAGTGTTACTATAACAGCATAATAAGAAGCATATGCAAGGGTCTACAATATTACCTCGACATTGGTGTTGATGTCCGAATCGGTCACAATTAATACGTTTAGTTCGGTCAAAGGAGAGTCGAAATTCTCTTTTAATATATTGATGCCGAGGCATGAAAGACGGGTTACAACACGACCTAGATGAGTTACAAAGACGGACGAAGATAAAAGATGAGCTGATATCTCGTCGATTCTACGAGCTATAAGCTTGAAACCGTTGACTTCTGCTTGGATGAGCTGGATCCTTGTACTTGCTGTACCAATTCTCCTGCTTTTTTCCGATCCTTTTTTTAGAGGCCGTACGCCCATATTTATAGGAAAACGTGTCGGTTCGTCCAGGAAAAATACCATAATACCCTTTTCTCTTGGAATGGATATCTGTGGGCTTTTTCCTGGGCCCGGCCTCTTTGTTGGGGTTGGATCCACCCCTAACATTAGTCCCCCCCTTTCGCCTTTAGTCCGTAGTCTTTAGGCGGAGGAACTGTGTGGGACAATGCAGGGTTGCTGTTTTGACTGGGCAAACGAAGAGTCGCGCGTGAAGGTGCGGTTTCCAATGTTGATGGTCGAATCGTCGCGTTCGGTACTTGAAGCGCGTGAAGTCCGGAAGTCTTATCGCCATTGAGCGCGTGTTGTAATGATGACGCTTCTGGATTCTTCTTTCCTCCCCTATAAATATCACTTCTCTTCTGATCTCATTTATCTTCTTCTCGTGTCTTCGGTGCTGTCGTCGTTCAGGTATTCTCCCTTCTTCCTATCTCGTCGTTATATTGCTTTCTGTGTGTTGTACTTTTTTACTATGGACTCTCCACGATCTGCGTCGTCTAATCCCTCTGCCGGGAGCCACCTTCGACGAGCGACGACTTCCGAATCTGGCGGTTCTACTAGATCTGTTCGTCGTCGGACTCGTTCTTCGAACTCTTCCGACTCGTCTTTGGCGGATTTAGACGCGGCTTGCTTTGAAGAGATGAAGCTTCGTCTTAATCCTGGATCGGCAGTTCCTAGTTCGTCGGGACTTTCTATCAAAATTCCCTCTTTGATAGACGAGCCCCTAAACGACGAACCATCTTCTCCTAATTTGGACGATGTTCCTTTGCCGATCGTCAATCTTTTCAACCACATGCCGCCGACATCAATAAAAATTGACGCGGCGGTTGACGCAGTTCGTGTCGGGAAGTTAAAAATTGACGTGACAACTGATGCGGTTGGTGCCAAGATACTAAGTACTAGACCGAAGATTTTGATTCCGGCCTCTGCACCTTCCGGCTTTATTTGCCTTTCCGAGAAATACTTAACTGAGTGCGGGCTCACCTTCCCCCTTCCTTCCTTTTTGATGACGTATTTCGCTCGTCGAAAGGCAGCTATTTCTCAATTTGCCCCGGCGACCTTTCGAAATGCTGTTGGTCTTTCAATCATGGCCGAGGCTGCGGGAGTCAAGCTTACTTGTGATCATTTTGAAGAGTTGACGTGTCTAAATCCGTCGAGTCGAGAGAAATCTCCCGGGCTTTATTATGTAGCGTCGGGGAAGAAGACGACGCTCGTCGAGGGTGCCAAGGGCAAAACATATAATTGGAAAGGCTCGTATTTTTTTCTGGAAGTTGCCGCGGGGGTTTTGGAGGATCCGTCGATCCCTTGGTTTTCTGGGTGGAACCCTTCACCCGGTAGCCGACCCTTCTTGCTTACTTATCTCCGCTCGCATCATCTGGTTCTACTTAACATTTCTTTCTTTCATTTTCAGTTGTTGTTCCGAGGTGTTTGCTTCCGTTCCCTCCTCCTTTGCAAGCCGAGATAGACGCGATTAAGCTTCATTGCCCTTACGTGTGGCCGGGTACTGAAGGTAAAAAAGATCGTCCACGGAAGTTAGCATCTAGTCGAAGACCAAGAGGTATTATCCCCCTCCCCCTTTTTTTTAATCCGTACATGTGTTGTGAGCTCTGTCTTATATCGTCCCCATCTTCCCTTTTTTGTTTTATTTTAGCCGGGACAATGGGAAAGATGAACATGAGCGTTCCTAACGCATCTGCTCGTTACCGTCGAGTTCCGGAACCGTCGTCTCGATCGGCTCCCCGTCAGGAAGCGCGTCGAGGTTCTGATCCCCCTGCTGCTGATTCGTCAAAAAGGACTCTTCCTTCTTCTCGTCAAGCTGTGGACGATCCTTCTAGGACGCATCAAAGATCTCCTCCTCCTAACCGTCGTACTGGTTCCGAGGAGACGCTTTCGAGGAGAAAAACGGACGGGACTTCTGGTCGCACTGCCGATCCTCCCAAAAGTTTGCAGAAAAGGAAGGATGGCCCCGAACAAGAGCTGCCTCCCCCAGTGAAGAAATCAAAGCCGGTTGACTTCAGCTGGGACTTTACTCATTCATCTGGGGCCCGTCCTTTCCCGGATGACTCGCAGTCTTGTGCCGAGTTGTTCCGGAAGATCCACTTCGGCGAAGGTCGTCTTTCTTCTGTTGAGAGAATGAAAGAGGCCGATGCTGTCACCGAAGTCGCTCAAGCATCTTTTGAGGTCCGTTATCTAGACCAACAACACTTTGAATCTTCCTTTTACGTAGTTACTTACTCCCTCTTATTTGATAGTTTATCGCGCGTATAAACCGCATGGCCTCCCGCTATGAACGCCGTGTTCGGGACCTGGAACGTTCGGGGGCGTCGAATGAGAGGATTGAGCGTCTCGAGGCTCAATTGGGGGAGGCGGTTCGGTCAAACCAGAGACTAAGCGACCTTGTGGCGAAACTCGAACATCACCGGAGTGGGCTGATCAAAGATCGGGATTCTCTTACGACGAAGCTTGAGGAGTCCGAAGCTATCTGTAACGGTCTGAAGCTCACTCTTAGCTCGGAAACAAGGAGGCTCAGGGATCGACGTGACGAGTATGGGTACCACGAGCGAATCAATGCTTTTCACGAAGTGGCTGGTCGCATGCGGAAGTTATTGTCGAAGCACAAAAGCTACGCCGAAGCGGTTGAAGCGTCGCGGGAGAAGTTCCTCGAGTACAACCAAGCTGTTGGTAACGTTCAAATGCTTGAAGCGCTCGCCGCCGAGGGTCGAATTTCTTTACTTGATGAGGAGATTAAGGACCAGGTTGAGGCCGCAATGAATCAGCTGAAGGGCGAGGTTGAAGAACTTGATCTGCCAGATATCACCGAGGCTGACTTTGACCTGTCTCAGGTTTTTGCCGGGCCTCTTCCCCCAATCCCGACTTGGAGTGCCTCCCCAATCAGCAGGAATACCGAGGTTTTTAATGAGGGAAACAACGGGTCGGAGAGTGGGGAAATCGGCGGTGAAGAGCAGGACGAGCAAGAACAGGATGAACAAGAACAGGACGAGCAAGAGCAGGTCGACGATCGTCCTTCTAACGAAGCTGAGGCGCAAGTTGCTGACCATCCTGCTGAAGGAACGGAGGAGGAAGTTTCGGGCTGTCCTATCGAAGAAGTACCTCGTCCCTCGGCTCCTGGGCGCGAATCTCCGGTTGCTGGCCTAGTTTCGTGATTATGTTGCTATCGCCGTGTTGAGGGGTCGGCTCCCTCGTACTATCTTTTTTGCCGTGTTTTGGGGTTGGCTCCCACGTATTTTAATGCGCCGTGTATAGGGGTCGGCTCCCTTAAAACTTTATTCGTGCCCTCGGGGCATTAATTGCGGGTTCCATTTAATACCTTGTTTTTCGAAACGTTGCTTTATTGGTGTTATTAAATGCATTCTCTTTTTGAAACCTACGCCAGTTGGGACTTGTGCCCTTTGCTCTATAAGTAGCCTTTGTATTTTCCTTAGATCAGTCCACTCTTTGTTGTTTGTTGTTCTTCTCTTTTTTTTTTTTGCAGGGAGTAGGAAGTTATTCCGATGCCGGTGACGACGAGATCAGCATGGTTGGGCCGGGCACGGGCAGAGCTCGGCGTTAGATCCGACGAGGTGATTCAGTCGGAACTCGACTATTATAATGCGCGCATCCAGCGGCTGAGGGCCTACATCATTGCCACCCGTCGTTCGTTCGAACGTTACTACGACTTCTGTCGTGTTGATGGGGTCGTGGAATGTCTTGAACCGTTGATCGACGAAGGTCTTTTCTTCCCAAAATGGCGATGGGATCGTTTGGTGGGAGAGCGCACCCGGCTCGAAGATTTATGTGCGGAAGTGGTAGTTCCCACACTTGAGCAGGGCGACCTTGATACCCTTGGTCGGAGGCCATTTGAGGAACGGGAGGAATCGAAGCCTGCCGTGATCGTATCGACGTGCTTCGCCGTTACGTTGCGCATTTGGAGAGCACGAGTCACTACTTCAGCGAAAGTAGTCGCGTCGAAGGAATCTGCGCATATCTCGAGGACATGGTTAGACGAGGCATGTCGGTTCCGATGGAGCTGCTGAAGGATGTGAAAGAATCGTGCCGCTATTGGCAGACAACAATCGACGGTTTGGATTTTAACGAACCCTCCAACGCCGATCTAGGAATTGAATGATTTGTTTCCCTTTGTCGTAGCTCTTCCTCTTCCCTTTTTTTTTTTTTTTTTGGTGCCGTAATGGGGTCGGCACCCACATCAGACTGGTGCACCCTTATAAAAAATAAGGCAGGTCTTATGCCACTTTTGAGAGTTATACTTTCCCTTTATTACTATTATTTTTTTTTAGAGGTGCGACTCATGATGGTCGGCTTATTTCCCTTGTGCGAGTTAGACTCGGCTTAATATGACCGGGGGCGACCGTTAATAGTCGGCTTACCCTTAGTGCGAGTTGCGACTCGGCTTAAAATAACCAGGGGCGACCGTTAGTAGTCGGCTTACCCTTTTGTGCGAGTTGCGACTCGGCTTAAAATTACGTCGGAACGTCGGATCGTTACCGGGCCAGGGTAACGACTGAAATATCTTACAAACAATGGTTCATTCTCGTGGAAAAGAAATTTTATTTTATTAGCGGCTGTGTCCCGTAAAACGGGACTGCCTACGTACCCCCCGATCAGGAGGGATCAAGCCGATCGTAGTTCACATACATACTTATTCAAATTATAAAAGAGGACGAGCTGGATGTAACCAAGCTCGCTTGTTGTTTTTTTTTAGTAGTAGTAACGCTTGAGGTGCATCGAATTCCAAGACCTTGGCACTTGATCGCCACCCATTGTTAGGAGCTCGTACACGCAGGGGTGAACGACCTTGGATACTAGATATGGACCTTCCCAATTGGCCCCCATTTTTCCGGCGTCTGGTTCGGCGGTATTTTCGAAGACTTTACGGAGGACAAGATCCCCTTCGTCGAAATGGCGATTGTGGACTTTCTTGTTATAGTACTTAGCCGCGGCGAGTTGATAGTTCTGGATTCGTAGGAGTGCTTTGTCTCGTTCTTCTTCTAACTCGTCGAGTCTATCTAAGAGCATCTGACTGTTGAGCGCGGTATTGTGAACGAGCATTGTTCGTCTGAGGCTCGAACTGCCGACCTCAGCTGGTGCCATTGCTTCCATCCCATAAGCTAAAGAGAATGGGGTTTGGTTAGTAGATGTCCTTGGGGTCGTTCGGTAAGACCAAAGTACTCCGTCAAGCTCGTCGGCCCAAGCACCCTTCTTGGCGTCTAGTCTTTTCTTGAGGCTATCAAGTATGGTTTTGTTTGTAGCTTCGGCTTGGCCGTTGCCTTGAGGATACCTCGGCGTCGACTTGCTTAATCTGATTCGCCATCTTGCGCAGAAATTCTCGAATTGCAGTGAAATAAATTGCGAGCCGTTGTCAGTTACTATCTCGTAAGGGAGAGCGTGGCGGCAGATTACGTATTTCCAGACGAAGAGTTGGACATCCCTGGCTCTGATGTTTGCGTAAGATTCGGCTTCAACCCACTTGGTGAAATAGTCGGTGAGGACGAGTATATAGCGCTTTTGTCTGGAGGTCGGTAGCGGGCCAATGATATCCATCGCCCAGTGCATGAAAGGGTAAGGAGCTGCTCCGGCTCGCAGGAGTTCAGTCGGCTGGTGAATAACTGGGGCGTGTCGCAGGCATTTCTCACACTTGGCGACAAACTTCTCGCAATCAGAGATCATTGTCGGCCAATAGTGACCGTGCTTCTTGATTCGTAGTGCCAAGGCGCGGCCACCTGAATGGTTTCCCCCAGCTCCTTCGTGTGTCTCCATCATGACCCGTTCAGTATCGTCGCCGTGTATGCAAAGCAAAAGGGCTCCTGATGCCGTCCATCGAAGCAGATGGTCCTTCATCAAGGTGTAGTGGGCTGCTCTGGCTTTTAGTCTTCGTCTAGCCCATTTGTCTGTTGGTACATCGCCGTCAGCTAAGTATGCTCGGATTTCGACTCGCCAATCTGTCGGGTCGGTGCCAGATGCAGGTTCACATCCTCGGTTTGACCTCATCGTTCGATAAGTGGTCCTGATTTCGTTGGGCTGATGGAGTGCGAGACAAGTCTCGGCATGCGTTTCACCAATGCTCGGCGTATCGATGCTTTCTACTGGGATGATTCGTCGAAGATCGGGATCCGATGTCGAAGCGAGTGCTGCCAACGCATCGGCCGGAGCATTGTCTCCTCTGGGGATTTTGATGAGCTCGAATTCGTCAAAACGTTTTGACAAAATCTTAACGACGTCAAGGTAGGCGGCCATGGGTTCACTTTTGGTGTCGTACTCGCCGCTGAACTGGTTGGCGACGAGCTGAGAATCACAAAAAGCTCGTATCCGCTTGATCTGCATTCCATTAGCGAGCTTAAGCCCGGCGATAAGTGCCTCGTATTCGGCGACGTTATTGGTTGCTTGGAATCGTAGATGGAAGGATTGCTCCAGAATTTCTCCGGTTGGCGAAGTTAGTCGAATCCCTATTCCTGACCCGAGATGAGAGGATGCTCCGTCCACGTGCAGGGTCCACCGATCATCTGATGGGTCAATGGGTGTTGGTTCGGCTTCTCCAAGCGGTAGCTCAATCAGAAAGTCAGCGAGTACTTGGGACTTTGCGGCTGGACGAGTTCGATATTCAATGTCGTACTCACTAAGCTCGATTGCCCATTTCATTAGTCGGCCCGACTTGTTTGGGCTGTGCAGTATAGATCGTAAAGGTTGGTTGGACAAGACGGCGATAGTGTGCGACTGGAAATATGGTCGGAGCTTTCTTGCGGACGTGACGACCGCTAGGGCAACCTTCTCGATTGTTGGGTAATGAGTTTCCGCGTCGTCGAGTGACTTGCTTACATAAAAGATGGTTCGTTGCTCCCCTCGCTCGTTTTTTACGAGTACACCGCTGACAGCCGATTCTGAGACCGCAATATAAAGAAATAAAATTTCGCCGAATTCCGGCTTTGCTAAGATTGGTGGGGTCGATAAGTACTTCTTTAGCTCGTTGAACGCATTGCGACATGCTTCGGTCCATTCGAACTTGCCCTTCGTTTTGAGAAGCTGATAAAACGGTAGACATTTGTCGGTTGATCGGGATATAAAACGGTTTAGAGCAGCGATCCGTCCAGTTAATCGTTGTACTTCTCTGGCGTTCTTTGGTTGTGGTAGATCAATGATCGCCTTAATTTGCTTCGGGTTCGCCTTGATGCCCCGTATGGTTACCAAGTACCCAAGGAATTCGCCGGACTTGACTGCAAATGTGCATTTGGCCGGGTTAAGCTTCATCCCATATTTGTTGACGGTGTCGAAGCATTGTCGTAGATGGGTAATATGATCTTTTGCGCGCTGTGATTTGACGAGCATATCGTCGATATAGACCTCCATAGTCCGGCCGAGTTGCTCGGCAAACATCTTATTGACTAGTCGTTGATATGTCACTCCTGCGTTCTTCAGGCCGAAAGGCATGACCTTCTAGCAGTACGTCCCTCTATCTGTGATAAATGATGTTTTTTCCTGGTCTTCTTTGTGCATGAGAATCTGGTTGTACCCAGAGAATGCGTCCATAAAGGTTAACAATTCGTTGCCCGCAGTTGCTTCGACAAGCTGATCGATCCTTGGCAATGGAAAACTATCCTTTGGGCAAGCCTTATTGAGATCGGTAAAGTCAACACAAATTCGCCACTTCCCATTCTTCTTTTTGACGACCACCGGATTAGCTAGCCACTCTGGATATTTTACTTCTACGATTGACCCGGCGCCGAGGAGTTTGTCAACTTCTTCGTTCACTGCTTGCGACCGTTCAGGGCCTAGTTTGCGCCGTTTCTGTTTGACCGGCTTATGCGTTGGGTCGGCATTCGTGGGTCGTGACGCTTGGGTCGATTCCTTTCATATCAGTAACGCTCCATGCGAACGTTGAGATGTTGGTTTTGAGGAATTGTACCAACTCGTTTCGCATGGCGGGCGTTATTTCTGTGCCGATATTTACGCATCGTTTTTTGTCGTTTTCGTCTAGGCTCACCTCCTCGACCGCGGCGACGCCCTGTTGGACGGCAGTCGGCTTTCCATCTGTTGGTGACGTGCTACTGTCGCCGACGCGCTGCTTTGATTGCTATAATTTCTTTCTGGTACAAAGTTTATGCTCAATCAGGAAGCAGGCTCGTGCAGTTTGCTGGTTGTCGCGCAACGTATACACCCCTTTTGAAGTTGGAAATTTAACGCACTGATGATACGTCGATGGAACGGCTTTCATTTTGTGGATCCATGGAGTGTCGGGGATGACGTTGTAGATTGTCGGCTTGTCGATAACCGCGAACTGGAAGTACCTGGCTATCCCTCCGACGAAGATTGGCAACGTGATTGTACCGACGGACATAAGGTGGTCCCCGTCGAAGCCCGTCAAAGAATGGCATTCCGGCATAATGTCCCGTTCGCCGACCTCCATTTGTGACAAAACGTCTCTAAAGATGAAGTTGACCGAGCTTCCGGTGTCGATCAATATTCTTGTCACCTCGCTTTCGCCGATTAAGAGCTCGACGACCAACGGTTCGTTATGCGGTAAATCCAAACCTTCCAGATCTTTGCCGTCAAAGGTGATTGGCATGCTCTCAGCCTCGAACCGTGACGGCCAAGACTTCGTCATCTCGGCTTTCTTAGTATAATCTCTGATTGCTCTGACCGAATCGTTGCATCCAGCTAGCCCACCCATAATCATGTTGATTCGTCTTATGGTCGGGGGACGTTGGTCAGGCTAGCGATCTGTATGCGGTCGTTTTTCGTGACCGCTGTCTTCGCGTCGTTCAGCGAGTAGGTTTGGGATTTCCATCTCGTCCTCACTTTGGTCGGCTAGTATCTTTGAATCTTTGACAAACTTTCGGGCGATATTGTCAGCGCGCTTGGCGTCGTTTCGTCCAGGCCGGGTCGTCTTGCTCCTGTCGGGCTCGACGACTATCTTTCCTTTCTTATATCGCTCCATCAAAATCTTCTGGAGGTAATGACATTCATCAGTCAAGTGGGTAGTACTCTCATGGTAATCGCAATACGAGGTTGCACTATTTTTCCCCCCTTCCTTCCGGATATACTTGTTTTCGCCGATCGCAAAGGTTCGGCGAGTTCGATCTTGGTTCTTGGTGAAGTGCTGTCGCGGCTCGACGTAATCGACCTTTGGAGCTACGGCTGTAGGCTGCTTAGTTATCGCACTTGTTTCGGAGGAATGCTTCCTGGCGTGGATAGCTTTCTCCTCTTTGAGCCCAATGTGTTTTGCAGCTCGGAGTAGCGCCTCGGCCACGGTCTCGATGTGTGTCAAAGACAGTTCTTCTTTGAACCGAGATTCATACCAGAGCGCATTTCGAAGCGCGACAATTGCGGCAGCGTCCGGGATTGAAATATTGACATAGATTTCCTTGAATCGCCCTATAAAGGACCGAAGCGACTCGTCTTTGTACTGGGTTAAGGCATACAGGTCAGCATGGGAATTCTTGTCTTCGATCAAAACAGAGAACTGTTTCAAAAACTCAGTTATTAGCTCCCTGATACTATCGATTGATCCTGGTGGGAGTCGCGAAAACCAGCTTAAGGCAGTTCTCGTTAGATGCTCGGCAAAAACTTGACAAGCGCCAGCGTCGTACTCCGCCGGACTGAACTGTAAAGGCCCAAGAGCTACACCGAAGGTGAGTAAGAAATCTCGCGGATCGACCGTTCCGTCGTAATGACCCAACCTTGGCTTGACTGCTCGTTTGACTGTCATTGTAGCAAGTCTTCGAGAGAACGGAGTTCGCTGAGTTGCCTCAAGCATGAGTCCGACTCCAGGTGTCTTGTCCGTCGCTTTCTGGAGCATTGCGGCCATTTCGTTCATTTGCTCTTTAATTGCTACTAGCTCGGGATCCTTCGTTCGATCTATCACTTCGTTACTTTGCTCAGTAAAGCGTTGGATGGGGTTACGCTCCACTCTGTCAGTTCGCGCATACGATCCTGGAGTTGCCCTTGCAGAAGCGAGGTTCATTGGGTTGAACCGAGCATTGTGGAGATGATTGATTTCGTCTTGCGAGTTAATTTGTGCCGCAGTGAGTGCATCCAACCCGGCTGTTAGTTCGCTCTTCCTGCTGGTCAAGGCGTGTTAAGATTCCGCGGAACAGCTCGTCTATGCTGGAGACGGGCTGGTTGCTGAGCAGAGAGAGTTGTGTTGGGACCAGTGGCGGCTCTGTGGTCGCAGGGGTCGTCAAGTTTGTGGCTATGACGAAGGTCTCTGGGCTTTCCACCGTTATGACCTTTCTTGGAGCTTCCGGCGTGGGAAGGACTGTCTGCTCCGTTTGCTCCATTGCCGGGGTAGTCGTTCCCCCCGACGAGCTTGCTTCTTTGCTTGCTTGCTTGTCAACCGTGGTCATCTCGTCCAGTTGGTGTAAGTCCGTTCTTCAATTCTTCTAGAAAAGTTCGACTTGGCTCCCCCTACCTGGCGCGCCAAAATTGTTGATGTGCGAATCGGTCACAATTAATATTTTTAGTTCGGTCAAAGGAGAGTCGAAATTCTCTTTTAATATATTGATGCCGAGGCACGAAAGACGGGTTACAACACGACCTAGACGAGTTACAAAGACGGACGAAGATAAAAGACGAGCTGATATCTCGTCGATTCTACGAGCTATAAGCTTGAAACCGTTGACTTCTGCTTGGATGAGCTGGATCCTTGTACTTGCTGTACCAATTCTCCTGCTTTTTTCCGATCCTTTTTTTCAGAGGCCGTACGCCCATATTTATAGGAAAACGTGTCGGTTCGTCCAGGAAAAATACCATAATACCCTTTTCTCTTAGAATGGATATCTGTGGGCTTTTTCCTGGGCCCGGCCTCTTTGTTGGAGTTGGATCCACCCCTAATAATTGGTGCGGCAGACATTCTAGGGTTAGCAACAACACGAGGGGGATCTTTCCTTCTTCCATCACCCGATCCAATATTAACTTCCACACATTCAATCATCCTTTGTAGACTTAAGGTTTTTGAGAGAGATTAAGCTAAGATCTAGGGTTTTAAGGAACTAACAGTTTCAAATAAGCTTACCGTACAATTTAGGGTTAGGATATCCTTTCTCTCTAACTCTGATTGCCTTTCTCTCTCCTTATGGCAAAGACAACAGATTGACGACGATGGCTAGGGCTCAGACGTGGGTTTTAGATTTTAGATTTTCTTTATAGTTTTTTACTTGTGACTAAAGGTAAAATTAAGAAATTATGTATCTATTTATAAGTATGATTAGGTTTTTCTTTTTTTTCTAACGGGTTTTAAAGTTTTTTTTAACTAAAGGTTTTGTTAAACAATTAGTGATTTTCACTAAGGGGTCTTAACGGGCTGGCAAAGATTTTTTTTTTAAAACTGAGCTTTTTTCCTTTAAACAAACCGGGCTTACCTACATATTTGGACCTGGAACGTTACAAATACGAAAATGATGGAGATGGAAATTTGTAACTTTAAACCGTTATTGTGTGTAAAATCATGGAGATTGTGGAAATACGAACCTGGATTAGAGCAGCTTAACAAAGTGAAAGTCTAGATTTTTACAACACCTTGTCTCTAAAAACATCGTGAACCAGCGGAAAGATCATTGTCTATATATATCTAAAAAAAATGATGAGAAATTAAGTGTACTATATTGTTGGGAAGTGAATTTGCATCCGCCTATCATCGATTTAATTTTAACATTAATCATTTAAATTTGGTTAGCTTAGTTTTAATGATAGTGATTCAAATTATTTATTTATCTTCTAATATATGGTGGAACTTTTTTAAGACAAACAAACAGATGCAATCCGTTTCTTTTGTCTATTTCATAGCCAAATACAGTAATGTTGTGCTTTTAGCCGATATCTATCAAATATAGCTGTTTTCAAACTATGCGACTTGTGGTGTTGACAGCTATTCACTTGATAAAGATATAAAATGCAAAAATTACCAGTTTACATGGGATTTATGTGTAATTTTCCAAATTAATTTGTTCTCTATTTTCTCGCATGGTATAAAACGTCTAACAATATTGTCATTGCTTACATTAACCTCAATAGATACAAACAAAATAGATAAAGATACAATAAATAAAGATGATAAAATACACACAATCACACAAGACTACCTTACTAAAGTCTCTGACTTTAGCAAGTTTTGTTTTATTTTTTATAAATTTAATATCAAATCAGATTAAAGCAAACCAAACCAAACCCAACTCAAATGCTCTGGTTTGTTGGTAAAACCAGATTAAGTACTCGAGTTTGTTTTTTAATTTTCTTATATTTACTTGTGAAGCAATAAAGATGCTTCATTCTGAATAACCTTCCACGCCTCCTTCACGTGCTTCTCCTCCGTCAATGGTGCTCCTATGGCGCAACGTAGAACGATTTTTCCCGACAAAGCCTGTTTTCCAAGTAACGCATATACATTTAAATTGATTAATTTACAACATTATTCAGCTAGATCAAGAACACGAAGAAAGACTAGTCACTTACCGTGTGAGAAATGAAGAGCTTCCCTGAAGAGTTCATTGCGTCTAGGAGTTTGCGGTTTTGGTTATTACAATTCTTTTCATCGTTTTTAGCAGGCATAAGGCGGAAACAGACAAGAGAAAAGATCCGAGGTGTGACAATCTTCAAACGAGAATAATTACTTATTCACCTTTTCTTACTAAAATCTTTTTCTAATTAAAGAGTTTTAGAGATTTTAACAATTACCTCAAAGTTAGGATCTTCTGAGACAAGTTGTTCGAAATCTTTAGCGAGTTTGATATGGTTTCTTATATAATTCTTCAAGGCCTCAGATCCATAGAGCCGTAAAACCATCCATAGTTTCAATGATCTGTCAATAAAAAAAGAAAAAAACAAAACACAGATTACATCTATGCAAAATGTTCTTCTTACAAGACTTTAAATTTGAATATCTCTGAAAGCAAAGAACCTGAAACTTCGTCCTAGAGGGATTTGCCAATCTTTGAAATCAACAACCAAGTTTGCCTGAGAGGCCTAGCCAAAAAAAAATTAAATTATGAGTATAACAAGACTACTAATTAATTTAATAGACTCAAATAATTAAGAAAGATTTGTGGTAACAAAATATTTCTTATATACCTTGTTTTTGAGATACTCCGGATTAGTTGAAAGAGCTTCAGTGAGAGAATCTTGATCCTGTTTTCCAACTATTTATCATTTTCTTATGTACACGAAGATAGAAAGAAAGGAGAAAGGTGAGATTAAAAGGGCAATTATATATACCTTTACCCAAAGAAGTGCACAATCGAAATTAGTAAGGAACCATTTGTGAGCACTCATGCTAAAAGAGTCTGTAGTTTCCACACCGTCGATGTATTGTCGGTACTCTGGACATATACAAGCACTTCCAGCATAAGCTGCATCTACGTGAAACCACATGTCATTTTTCTGAGAAACGTAGCAAGAGAAATAGCATCAGTTCTATATGCCATAATAAGTCGTCTCAATGAAGCAGTTTGTTTGAAAATGTGAAAATAACTAACGTTAGCGATCTTTCCCAATTCAGCCAATGGATCAATGGCGGCTGAAGAAGTGGTTCCAACCTGGAATATAACAAATGAATATTTCAGAGGACATGCTTCAAGTATCAAGAGGGTAAGTAATTAATTAACATGTGCTACTTCTTACAGTAGCACATAAGAAGAATGGAATCAATCCAGCTTCAAGATCTTGAGAAACAGCTTCTTGAAGCAATCCTGGACACAAAGCGTAATTTGTAGAGGCGTCGGTTTCCAGAACCCTGCAGTTCTCAGGATGGATTCCAACGATCTGTCAACAATAGAAACTAAGTTAGCTTCGTGTTACAAAAATTTCTTTTGCGTACTACAAATCTGAAAAATTTTACCTGGCAGGTCTTTTGAAACGCTGAATGAGTCTGATCAGAGGAGTAGACAACAAGCTTCTCAAGTGCGTTTTTCCCAATGTTTCTTAAAACCTTGTTGCGTGCAGCAATCAGAACAACAAGAATAGCTTCACTAGTTGACCTTTGTATTACTCCACCTCCATTTTCTACAATACAACTCAAGCCCACACTTATTAGGTCGGGAAAAGGGCCATTTCCCACCCGTACAATCTGAAAAGTGCGAATTTCTACCTATACAAAGATACAGTGCCAATTTAGACCTAAACTCATATGTTTTTCAAATTTCATACCCAAACTTCTTAAATTGTGGCTATTTCAAAATTCATGTTAGCGGGATGCTGAATCAGACAACACGTAGCTGAGGACGTGGCATCATATTCACTAAACGACGTCGTTTTGAAGATTGATGTTAGTTTTAAAAAAAAATGCATCTGAGGAGACTCGAACCCAAGACACCTCTACATCTTAATTATTGTCTTTACCAATCGATCCAAAGCCATATTCAATATTTTAAAAAACTTTATCTTTTATAAACCTAACAGATACATTATTTATGTTTGGTTAATCATGCTGAGGTAATTAATTAAAAAAATTCCTAAATCGCCTCTGAAAAAGAAACGCTCGAGCTCCACCTTTTCCCAATGCAACAAATTTTTCTCAACAAAATCTCAATTCGACGAGGAAACTTGAACTCGACTTGTGACACAGAAAAATCCCTGAATACCACGAGGGATTCAAACACGCGTTAACCAGATCAACAATTGTAAGTTTTGGATCTAAACCCAATTTTAAACCTTCATTGTCTTTAAACGTAGTCCCTGAAGATACACAGATCTAAACATGGATCTCGGCGGCTGGGATTGAATCACGGCGAGACTACTTGCTTGAATGATGTCATCGGATGGTTAGGCCATGTACTGGTTCAGCTCGAGCGTCTCCTTCTCATAGTCATAGGATTTTTCAGTTAATTAATTAATCACCTTACCATAATTATAAAACCTAAATAATGTGTGTTAGGTTTATAATAAAAGAAGCTTTTTATGTTATTGAATAAGTCTGGGGATCGATTGGTAAAGTTATTAATTATAACATTGAGGTGTCTTGGGTTCGAGCCACAGTATTTACAATTTTTTTTAAAACTAACATCAATCTTCAAAACGACGTCGTTTAGTAAATATGATGCCACATCCTCAGCTATGTGTTGTCTGACTCAGCATCCCGCCAACGTGGATTTTGAAATAGGCACAATTTAAGAAGTTTGGGTATGAAATTTGAAAAACATATGAGTTTAGGTCTAAATTGGCACTGTATCTTTGTATAGGTAGAAATTCGCACTTTTCAGATTGTACGGGTGGGAAATGGCCCTTTTCCCCTTATTAGGTCTTATATAAGCAAACAAGTTTTGTATGTATAATTATAGCTATTAATTACCTTTGGACAGAAACTGCTCTGGTAGGTTGAGCAGTTTGGCAAGCCAATCAAGAACAATCATTTCAAGCTCGGTGGCAGCTGGAGAAGTTATCCAACTAAAACCCATAATTCCAAGACCAGCACTCAACATGTTACCCAAGAACCCGGCAACACTGCTGTTGGCAGGGTAATAAGCAAAGAAACTCGGGCTTTGCCAATGTGTAACTCCAGGCAATATCTTCGCCCGAACATCTGCCAAAAGAAACTCAAACCAAATCAAGTTTAGACTTATCTACGTACTACTCTCAACCAAAACCATGTAAGGGGGAATTCAGTGATCTCGCCATCAAGAACTTGGTCCATCGTTTCAGGGTGGTCTGGTGCGATATCAGGCAAAAGCTTATGAAGATAACCAGGCTGCATCGATACAAGGAATATATTCAACAATTGTGAACAAATGAAACCAGAGAAATTATAAACACACAAAAAGAAAAACTTGGTATAGTCTCCACTTTCACTTCAAACAAGACCAATGTGAAGATTTTGTTTGTTGGCTAAAGAACTTGTTTGTTGTTGTAACAAGATACAATGTGAAGATTAATTAAGCTACTAGATTGGAACTCATCAAAGGATAAGAGGAAAACAAGTAGAAATGACCTGAACTTGGCTAAGAACAGGGAAACTTTCGATGGTTTTGTAATAATCGGCAATGAAATCGATCAGTCGATGTCCGTATTCTCTGAGTTGCTCTGAGTCCATCGGCTTCAACACGTTCATGCTTTCATTCCCCCTGAAGAAAAAACAAAAACTAAGACAAGTGTCGTCGGAAAATATTAGAAAACGTTATACATTCAGTGACTCACATTTTGTTTTTCTCTTGCGTCATTTTGGATTGGTGGTTTATGCCTCAAGAGCTTTTTGAATTGGTGTTAGGTTTCAGTTGGAGTAAGAGACTTATTTATAGGACCGGACTTTAAAACGTATGCAAGTTGTATTAAGACAGTTTTATAAAGATTTTCCATGAAGAAAAAAATGTTACACATACTCGCTAGGTATTTATTATGGTAACCTAACCACCTCAATCTTTATCAATTTAATGGACAATAATGAATGAGAAATTTGATTATACATAAGAACGTTCAGACCAATGAAAATTACTTACTACCAAAAAAAGAAATGAAAATTGTAACTAATAAGGAATCACTTATACGCAGTGGTTGCCAGAGTTTGTAAGCAGGCAATTGTGGTTTTAAATATTATTAGTTGAACAATACTTGGGTTCACCCCTAGGGGTGAACCTCTCCATTCACCCCCTTATAAAATAAGGAAATAAAATCTGTATACATTATTATAAAATTAAAAACTTAAACCGCTTTTTAATAAACCCAAACCGATATATATGAAATCTAAACCCTAACCATCTCATTTGTGAACCCAAACCGATATATAATTTTGTTTTACTTGTAAAATCTAAACCCTAACCATCTCATTTGTGAACCCAAACCGACATATAATTTCGTTCTAATTGTGAAATCTAAACCCTAACATCTCATTTGTGAACCCAAACCGACATATAATTTTGTTCTACTTGTAAAATCTAAACCCTAACCATCTCATTTGTGAACCCAAACCGACATATAATTTTGTTCTAATTGTAAAATGTAAACCCTAACCACCTCATTTGTAAACCCAAACCGACATATAATTTTGTTTTAATTGTAAAATCTAAACCCTAACCACTTTATTTGTAAACCCAAACCACTTCATTTGTAAACCCAAACCGACATATAATATTACTCTAGTTTTAAAAATCTAAACCAAGCCAAATATTTAACTTTCCTTAATTAAAAGTATACATAATTTGTTTCTTTAACTTGAGTTGCTTTTTAATTTAATTTTGATTTATTTTTTAAATGAAATATTACATGGAAGATTTTGATTGGCTGAGAGAAGAAGGGGTGAATGGAGAGGTTCACCCCTAGGAGTGAACCTAAGTATTTTTCTTATTAGTTGGGACAATACTTGGGTTCACCCCTAGGGGTGAACCTCTTCATTCACCCCCTTATTATATAAGGAAATAAAATCTGTGTATATTATTATAAAATTAAAAACTTAAACCGCTCTTTTATAAACCCAAACCGATATATAATTTTGTTATAATTATAAAATTTAAACCCTAACCATCTAATTTGTAAACCCAAACCGACATATACTTTCGTTCTAATTGTAAAATCTAAACCCTAACCATCTAATTTGTAAACCCAAACCGACATATAATTTCGTTCTAATTGTAAAATCTAAACCCTAACCATCTAATTTGTAAACCCAAACCGATATATAATTTTGTTCTAATTGTAAAATCTAAACCCTAACCATCTAATTTGTAAACCCAAACCAAAATATAATTTCGTTCTAATTGTAAAATCTAAACCCTAACCATCTCATTTGTAAACCCAAACCGAGATATAATTTCGTTCTAATTGTAAAATCTAAACCTTAACCATCTCATTTGTAAACCCAAACCGACATATAATTTTGTTCTAATTTTAAAATCTAAACCAAGTCAATATTTAGCTTTCCTTAAATAAAAATATACAGAATTTGTTTCCTTAATTTGTTTTGCTTTTAAATATTAATTTTGATTTATTTTTAAAGAAAATATTAAATAGAACATTGTGATTGGTTGAGAAGGGAGGGGGTGAATACAAAGGTTCACCCCTAGGGGTGAACCTAAGTATTTTTTCTATTAGTTGTGAACGACTGGTTTAGCACGGTTAAAAACATGTGTGATTGTGGGAGTTTTATGACTGACTAATCAGCAGGAAACAACAATGGTTAAATCAAAAAATTATCAAATTAAATGTAATATATAATTTTATAAAAGAGTATAAAGACACCAAAAACTATATTTATAAATAATATGAAAAGATTGAACATAATTAATATAATATAATGAGCAACCATAGATAATTATTAAATTCAAAAATTAAACAAAGAAATTTATAGTGAAACACAAATAATTGATATTGGGAAATTAAATTAAAAGAATGATTAAGTGTTTGAGAATTAATGTGAATATAATGATATATATTTTTCCAAAGAAACTGCAGCTTCACATTTTTGTAAATAAATTGCAGATTCACATTTTTGCAGAAAAACTAGAAAACCGTGTTTTTGGCGGAAAAAAAATAAATGAAAAAACAACTTACTAATTCGCCAGATTTAATAAAGGAAAAAAAAAAGGCTATTCATGGGTATTTATTGGACACAACACACAAGAGACCATTATTTATTAAAGATTACCCATACAAATATAATACGTGTGGTCGTCAACCCCAATGGTTCATGGACGTACCATTCCAACAGTACCCGTAGCCAACTAGCCATAACCAATCCGACTCGGGTCCAATTCAGATTTTCGGGTTCAGTATATTTGCCCAGGCCTACGTGCCATGTTGAGACTTCAGAGAGAATTGTTCATCTTTTTCTAAACTTTGTTTGTTTTTTCCCTGGACACAAACGCACCTCATTTATTGATTGTATACAAATACATGATTTGCATCCATCTATTAATAAATGAGAAAAACGCTGATGAAAGAAAAAAAGTGTTTTCGTTTTCTAGCATTCATTGCTAATGCTAGCAAATCTGCCTTTCTGTCGGTTGATGTATGTGGAGACAAAATCCAAGATGAGACTATCACTTCGTTTAACTCTTATAGTTCTTCTAGTTCCTTCATTTCTGATACAAAAGCATGGTAGTCGTCTAGGTTTGAGATCATGTGCGTCAAATCGGTAAAATCGGTTTTCAATGCAATATACAGTACTTGCATAATTTGTTTCACAATCAAGTATATAAGTGATGCAAAATTGGTTACTTTTGTATCAATCAATAAATGATGTAATTAAATAAAATAAGTAACATTAACCATCATTTTTGTTGTATTGTACATTTTATCCTATAATTTTAGTGACATATATTATCGTTTCAAAATTAATTCTATATCTATAACTGGATTAGGTCTGTGTAGATATGCATGTATAAAAAGTGTATGCCAAATCTTATTAAAACAAATTAAATGTAGATTTTATTTGAGAGTTTTTGTATAACCAAATTTAAATTTTATGTACTTCATATTGCAATACAATAATTTAACTTTATAGTACATCATAAGACAATTAAATTTTAATTATATATACTCCATGTCAGTGGATCATATATAGTATAATTTTAATATAAAAAATAATATGTGCATTATATCAAATATATATATCTTATTTAGTTTTTTAGAATAGCTTAAAAAGGTAACAAAACATAACTAGTAAAAAAATGAATACTAATATTTCAAAATCCAGAATTAATAGAAATATATTTCTATAAGTCGTAATTGTAACGTCCATTAAATTTTTGGTGTGGGTGTCGAGCAATACTAATGGAGTATTGGTCAATACCATAAGCTATAGTTAGAATTTGCGGTTTAGTTTAAGAATTAAATTCGATTTCGCAGTTTTGGAAGAAACTCTAATTTTGGAAGAAATCCTAGTTTCTTCCGGTTTAGGCAACCAATATAGAAGTTGTGTCTTATTATTGTTAGGTTGTCAAAAAAAAAAAAAAAAACTTAACCTACTCACTCTCCTTTCCTATTATGTTTTATGGCGTGGCTTCCAGAGAAAAAGATAAAAAAAGGAAATAAAGTTTGAGTTTGGTGCTTGATCCAGAGGCTTAAGAAGAGGGCTTGTGAGACTTGAGAGGAACAAAAAGGCGAGTGGTTGGTGGTTGCAAGCAAGTGAGGAGTAGATAAGTTGCTGTTGGCGTGAGAGGGTTGTTGTGGGGTTCTGTTCTTGCTGTTCTTCGTCAAGGTGTATATTTTTGGTCCTTGGGTTATTAGTGGGAAGTGGAGTTCTTTATATTTTTTTAGACAAACATATGCTTCATTCCATTAAAACAGAACACAACATACAACAAAAGGATCATTGTTTAAGATACAACAAAAAAAGACTTTCCCCAAAGCCAATACAACATAGGAATAAAGATTGATAAGGGTCATCGAAATTGTAGACTTGAGAGCTATGAACCAACGCCTTGCAAGGGTTTTGGAGCCTGTGAGGTCAAGAAATAACGATGCTTCTTCCATGATCAAATCGATGGAGGAGAAGATATCCACTGTCTTGGATTGAAGACCAAGCGGCGTTGAGAAGGCTAAAGATGAGAACCTCACCAGAATGAGGCTGTCTACCCTAAAGATAGCTTTGCCAAAGGTTTGAGCAGGGTTAAGGATGCTCTGTTTGAAGATGGTTAGAGGGTATGTTGCGGTTTTAGGCTCATTAGGGAAATGAAGGTGTTGTGGTAACTCCCACTCCATGGAATTGGGATCATAATGCCACTAGTCTTCAATTTCATAAGTATAAACTTCACAAAGTTGATGAAAAGCATTTTAATAGGCTCAATAATCAAACGGGATGATGAAGGGAGCCTGATAGCACCTCGGTAATCATAGTTCCATCTGGACTGGATCATAATGCCGAGTTCATTCAAGCTGTTAACTTCATAGGAAGGATCCCTAGGTGATTCTAATAACATGTTGTCTAAAGGAATCTTTAACCAAATTAGCAAACATGGTAGATTAACATCCAAATGCAATCTTCGAACAAATGGTTCTATAAATCTATACAAACGTTGCCTAGAGTGGGAGAGATTTGAGTTCCGATCGAACCTGAGTATACGCGATTGAAAAGTTTGAGAAACACCTTTTGTTAATGGACTCCAATACCTTAATGGGCCGAGGATTGAAATGTCCACCAAAGGAAACCCTATATCACTCGGAGGCAAAGGAGGATTCACACGGTGGCCGGGTTGAACTGAAGTCCGATTCAGGGGATCGAGCATCTCCGATGAGAGAAAAGATGTTGGGTGTGGGTTTATAGCGGGACTTGAGGTTTCAGAAGAGAACACTAGGAGCTTAAGGTCTCCGGTATTGGAAGTCGAAACCAAGATGAGAAGACTGTCGTGTGCCGTCGACGACTCCACCAAGTAAGTTGCCTCTGAAGGACCAAGAGATTCTGCTCCTGCCATCAACGACACCTGGTGATAGATCTCTTCTTGGGGAATAGGAATCCTAGATCTGAAAGTTACTGGTTTTTTGGATAGCTTCCCCGGGACGGAGGCAAGTAGAGGATAAGAGCTGCGGAGCTCTGACCACCAGCTGACCTCCTTGGATTTTGAATCGGCTAAAGGATGCATGCGGTTGGGTAGCAGTCGGGGGGGGGGAATAAAAAGGAGTAAAAGCTTAAAAACAACTAAGAAGAAAAAGGTAAGAGTGTGAGAACAAGGAGAAACAGGTCGGGTTATGTCCTGACGCCGGCAAAGTTTGCCTTCACCGGCGTCGGAGGGAAGCAAAGTTCCTCAATTCTTGTGTCTTGCCTGGCGCTGAACTTTGTAGGGCTACAAGCCAAAAAAAAACTAAACACACTAAATGCAGCTTATGGGGTTTGAACCTGAATAGTGGTGAAAATAACACAACAACTTAACCACTGGTCTAAGGAAAACATTTGTAGAAAATGGCCGAAATTTTGATTTTATTACGTACGGCCGCAAGCCATTGCTTGGCTTGCTTGGCCTCTCGGCCGGCTCTGCGTAGAGGCAAGTGCTTCTTTTATTGACTTTAAATCCATCTCGACGTTGATGTTTTAGGGTTGATGTTAATATTATAACAAAATCCAGATTGTTCGGCTCCTTGTAGCCATGTTACATATATATATATAACAAGCATGTCAATTAGTAAATAATTGTAATTTTGGCCTCCTTAATTTTGTAGACGTAGAGGCAGAGCCGGCGCTGAACTTTGTAGGGCTACAAGCCAAAAAAAAAACTAAACACACTAAATGCAGCTTATGGGGTTTGAACCTGAATAGTGGTGAAAATAACACAACAACTTAACCACTGATCTAAGAAAAACATTTGTAGAAAATTCCCGAAATTTTAATTTTATTACGTACGGCCGCAAGCCATTGCTTGGCTTACTTGGCCTCTCGGCCGGCTCTGCGTAGAGGCAAGTGCTTCTTTTATTGACTTTAAATCCATCTCGACGTTGATGTTTTAGGGTTGATGTTAATATTATAACAAAATCCAGATTGTTCGGCTCCTTGTAGCCATGTTACACACACACATATATATATATATATATATAAGTACATTTTTGGTTCTACTTCTACCCTTTTAGTTATACTTATTTATAAAGTTCATTCTTAAAAAAATTTCAAAAATAGCATTACGTCAGATTTTGTTTCCTAAATATTTTACATTCTATTCCAACTATAAAAAATTACAACAATCAATATGAAAACAGAAACTATGATATAACCCACACATTCTATTGTGTTTTGAAGATATTTTATTTTTGAATCCTTTGCAAACAAAGAAAACAACAGTTTGATTTCCATTTTATTTTTCAAAACCTGTGAGCTTTGATTTTTAACGTATGAAGAATTTCGATTGCATTTATTTAATTATTATAATTAATATATATACATTTAATAAAACTTTAAAATATTACGAATATGTAAAATTAAAAAGGTTTAAAATATTGTATAATATGGTTATATCGTAGATGGATTATAAAAAAGACATGTTGGAATTAATAAAGTATCATTAAATTTGTGCTAACAAGGGTTAAATCCTCATTTTATTATTTGTCAACACTCATAACTATAAATATTAGAATATTTGACATATAAAATCAAGTTGGTTTAACTAAGATTGTCTAAAATAATAAAATCATGTGACAACCCGTCCCGTGGACCCCGCTAGCCTCACTGCTAGTCCGCTAGCCTCACTGCTAAATTTAACAAACAAATGGTCATGAAAAGTATTGCAGGTTAAAAATTAATATAAATATTTAGCCGCACAAATGGCCAGAAAATTAGTTATTTCTCTATTTACAAAACATCCAATATTTAACAAACAAATACAACATAAAATATAAATAATAATAAAAATTATATGCACTCGGTGTACTGCGGGTTAAAACCTAGTTTTTTTTTTTTTTTTAAAAAAAGAACATAATGTCCATATATACTTTAGTTTTCTCTGTTTAGTCATATAGGTTTTATAATAACTAGGTGCTTCCCCACACAACGCGTGGGTTGTGGTGTAGTTGGCACTTTCTTGTTTTTTTTTGGTCGTTTTTGTTTTCTCTTTTGTATTATTTTTTTTTAATTAGGCATATACAGGCTTTGCCGTCACTTTTATTTATACACTATATGTTTATACCATTTCGTTCAGATGTGTATAATTATGGCGTTTATTTTTTATGAATAATGAAGATGTTATTTCTTGCTTTTGAGGATCCAATCTTATATTGACTGATATTGTTTCCAATACATTTATTATATTATAGATTTTCTAATTAACTGCTTATGTAAACCCTTCATACGTTGATGTTGCAATAATAAGTTATTTTTTTAAAATATCTTTCGTGTAAGTGATTATGTTTGTATGCTCATGTTTTGGTCTAATATCAATAAGATCATTTCTGTTTTTCTTTAGTTGGCTTTGAAACCAATATTGAGTTAAGCAAATAATGGGTCAAATTATGGTGTTAATAAGCAATATAAATTCTTATGTATATATATTGTATATATGTGACTATAAATTTAGCTAACTAAAAAATTATGTAATATTTAAATACAATCTTGAACATATATATATATATATATATTTATTTGTGGGAGGAATGTATGAAATTATTGGATAGAAGTTATTTTTGAGTTAAATGACCATTGATGTCTTTAAAGTGAGTTAAATATTAATAAATTTTTATATGTGTCTTGACTTTTTTAAAAAGGAATACCAAGTGTTTCCTTCCAAATTTGAAGTGATATAGTATTTTAGTTTTCTTATATGATTTTATGAACTTCAATGTAAAAGTTTTTCAAAATAATAAGTACACTCACTGATTGAATTATAAAATTTGGAGAAATGTTTATTTCGTTTAATCATCTGCTCTTTTAAATAAATTAAATTAGTATGTTGTTATTCCTACAAATAGGACAACATATATTATAGTTTAACCATGGAGTTAAGCAATGGAAATGGAACTTGTGATTGCAAGACAAAATGCTTATATGTTACACATTGATCGTTTAAAAATGAATAAGAACATCTAATTCTCAAATAAAGTTGATTGTTTTGTTAAAACCAACATATGTGAATTTAAATTTAACTATGCAAATTTAAAAAATAAATATGAATAGATTAGAAAAGCAAGAAATATAAAAGAAATATTTTTTATATAAATAAAATAAAAATTGAAAACAATGTTAAATATATATAATACTTTCTTCATTAAAATATAGAATCAAACTCTTACAAGTTACAACACATATGAGATATAACAACATTTGATATTGGTAGGAGAGGAGGAGAGAATGTTTACTATAAGATGGTAATCCAAATTAGATAATGGAGATGAATCTTTAAAAAATAGAACAATGTAATATCTATATATATATATAATACTTTCTAAAGCTATGCTCAGTTACTGTGATCTCAATATTAGATATATTATTCATATTAATCAGAAACAAAGAAGTCACGTTCAGAGGTTTTGGTGGAGGAGTTAACCAAATATGAATTCTGGATAACCGAAATTAATATATCTAATACTCAATTCAATCTCGATTGCACACTCTCTCGCATATTGAGATCAATGCAGCGTCCAAAGTCTAACATATGTCTCTGTTTCAAATCCAAGTATTTAGCCAACCAAAATATGAATATAAGTTTAGCCAACCAAAATAAATAAAAAATATTAAAATTTAACCAAAAATAATTTCTCTTTTCAAGATAATAAGTTAGTAGGAGGAATGAATTAATGTACAATTATTGGATAGGAGTTATATTTGAGTTAAATGGAGTTACATGTCTTTAATTATAAATAAATATTTTAATTTTTTATAACCTAAAAAAAAGGAATACCAAGTGGCTGAATCAAAATTGAAACGACCGACCCTTTTTTTTTAAATAATAAATAATAAATATAATATAATAACTAAACTACAACTAGTGGTCCCATACCCACTAGCCACCTAACCACAATCACAACCTACAGCGGAATAACCAATACCAAACAATATCCAAATAATAATCCATTAATCATAACATCAACAATATCCAATAATCAAATAGCAGAAATCATAGATACAGCAACCTAGCAATGTTCTAATGACTCAACTCTAGCAACCTAGCAAGCCAGGCAACATCAAATCGAGTCCCTAGAACATCCTCCTCTTCATTGCCTTGATTCTACGATCACACTTTGCCTTTACCTGCACCACAAACACATATTGCAATGCATGAGTATTTTATAAACACTCAGTAAGGCAACCCTCCCATCTACTGGGCTATACACACAAGCAATAGAGACATCTCTAACCATCAAACAACATTCAACAATTAACAATAACAAACCAGGACTCTGCATCGACCGATACCAACATGCATCGACCGACAACAGATGGAGGTTGCGTCGACCGACGCAAGATCTGCGTCGATCGATGCAAGGTTAACTTGCATCGACCGATGCATGCTCGACATAACACGAAAACCCTAGAGTTTACGCACCATCCTCGCATCTGCATCGACCGACGCACAAAGTGCATCGACCGATGCAATGCCGAGCATCGTTTCCTCCGAAGCTTCTCGCCGGATCTTCGTTCCTGCAACCACGAAACTTGATCCCAAGCCACAAGAAAGCTTCCAAACGTCCCAAATAACAATCTAACACGTCTAACAACATGAAACAAGCAGATTAAAGAGTTCTCTAGCTTAGATAAGCCATGGTCCTGCACTTACCTTTGCCAAGACGAATCTGAACCACAAACAAGCAAGAAAACGCGTCTAGGAAGCTCCTACAACGATCCCAGCTACAGATCTCTACAGGAACAGCCTCAAATCTCCAGAAATCCCCAAGAACACCAAGAACACTTCCCTTTCTCTTTCGTTTCTCTCAAAAGCGGCTAAACACGCCTAATGAGACAAAACACGAGTTTAAGTGTTTTCCTTTACCCAAAACACAGCGTTTGACTTAAGTCAAAACGCAAGAACTCGACCTTGCATCGACCGATGCAACTCCCAAACCGGGATTTCGGTTCACGGATATTACAATTCTCCCCCACCAAACTGGATTCGTCCTCGAATCTCGATCAACCATCAGCCAAGGACTCTCTTGTAGCCGTCTCCACGGCCCGCACTCCTCCGACTGATCTACAGAAAGTCACCTCTAGGCGATAGACTCACGCTCAGGCGTCATTTGCTCTTGACTTTTTGGAATTTCCTTTACTCATAGGCCTAAACCTCGAGTTTTTATTGGCTCCTCATCTGACATAAGTTTGCATGCCAAATGTTGGCTACTCTTCGGGCCTAAGCCCGCATGCCAATATATATAAGGAAAAATCCAAACTCGTCTCTCGGGTTGCCACCCTACAGCGCACCCCCGGATCGTCATCCAAAGTCGATATACTAACCATACTCCCAAGCCACAAAGTCTCTGAATATGGCAGTACTAGGAGGACCTAAGTCCCCCAAGAGTCGCGAGCAAACGATTCCGAACACGTCTGAGTCCTATCCCTATCCAGGTTTCCTTCCCGTGGCTCGCGTAAAAACATCTCAATGTCCTACCAACCACATATCCCCTCACCGGGATACCCCATGACCACACAAGGATCATATACACGCCACAAGGGCCGCCACAAAGGCCAACAAAATGTCCTAACGAGGACCGCCACCAAGGCCAAAACAAATGTCCTAAAGAGGACCGCCACCAAGGCCACTCGTCCCGAAGGACCGTCACAAAGACCATCTGTCCCGAATGACCGTCACAAAGACCATCTGTCCCGAAGGACCGTCACAAAGACCATCCGTCCCGAAGGACCGTCACAAAGACCATCCGTCCCAAACGACCGTCACAAAGACCATCTATCCTGAAGGACCGTCACAAGGACACTCTGACTAAACAGCCCGCCACAAAGGCCAACAATTGACTAAAAGCCCGCCACAAAGGCCACACAATTGGCTAAAAGCCCGCCACAAAGGCCACACAATATCTAAAAAGACCGCCACACACAGGCACACTGACTTGAAATTCTGCCACAAAGGCCACCTCCAAGGCTTCCCACCGCTAAAATGGACAAATTCTAACTCCCGTAAAACTTTCCATATTTAGCACTTTCCATTTTTGGAAACTTTCCACTTTAAGAAACCTCCATTTCAGGAAACTTTCCTCCAAAAATCCCGCCTCACGGAAACTTTGTACCCCGAGCACCACCTCATCTTGTTACTGAGTCGCACAACCAACCACCCCAAGCGACCGAGTAACAAGAGAGATGGGCTGGAATACTCCATTCCCGCTCCAGCCACGGATTACAGATGGGACCAGGCTAAACAAGCTCAAGTTGTGGCTTGCTTCTCATACCACTTCTTGAACCTTGCCTTCATTTTTGCCTCAGGCTCCCAAGTCTGCTCCTCCACACCATCACAGTCCCACAGGACTCTCATCAAAGGAATCTTCTTCTTCCCAAGTTCCTTGATCCTCCTCTCGAGAACCCTCACTGGTCTCGCCTCCACAGTCATGTTAGGCTAAAGATCCTCAGGAATCTTAGCCAACACCTGCTCACCCTCACAGACACACTTCCGCAACATAGATACATGGAAAACCTTATGGAATGCACGCATAATCTCAGGTAACTCCAATCTATATGCCACTGGTCCAACCCGCTCAATCACTCTGAATGGACCCATATACCTCTGACTCAACTTAGTCTCTGACAATGACCTGTTCGGACCCTGCAACATGGCCATCTTGAGGTACACTCTGTCTCCTACCTGAAACTCAAGATCTCTCCTCCTCTTATCTGAGCCTCCTTCATGTTCAGCTTGAGAACCCGAATCTTCTCTGAGGTCTCCTGAACAAAACTGGCACCAAACATGCTCCTCTCCCCCACCTGAGTCCAACATAAAGGTGTACGACATGGTCTCCCATACAAAGCCTCATAAGGAGCCATCTGAATACTCGCCTGATAACTGTTGTTGTAAACAAACTCTACCAGGTTCAGGTGATCTGCCCAATGGCCACCCCAGTCCAACACACACATCCTCAGCAAATCCTCCAGCGTCTGGATCGTCCTCTCAGACTGTCCATCTGTCTGGGGATGATAAGCTGTACTCATATGCACCTTAGTGCCCATCTCTGCCTGAAATGCCTTCCAGAACACCGAAGTGAACTTAGAATCCCTGTCAGACACAATGCTCGCTGGCACCCCATGCAATCTGACTATCTCTCTCACATACTTCTTAGCCAAGACCGCTGCTCCATTAGTCTTCTTAATGGCCAGAAAATGTGCTGACTTAGTCAACCGGTCCACAATGACCCAAATAGCATCAAAGGTCCGTGACACTGGCAATCCTACCACAAAATCCATAGTGATCATATCCCACTTCCACTCAGGAATGGGTAAACTCTTCAGTAACCCGCCAGGAACCTGATGCTCAGCCTTCACTAGCTGACACACATCACACCTCGAAACCCAACCCGCTAGATCCTTCTTCATCCCGACCCACTGATAGTACCTCTTGAGATCACGGTACATCTTAGTCGCTCCTGGATGAATGGATAACTTGCTCGCTGGATGAATGGATAACTTGCTCGCATGAGCCTCTCTCAGAATCTCCTGTCTCAACTCCTCATCCTTGGGCACACAAACCCGACCGTTCACCAAGATAGTACCATTATCTGAGACCTGATACTCTGAATCCACATCCTTAGAGGCATTCACCAGCCCCAAATCCTTCTCCTGAGCCAACCACACCTTACTCAGAAGATCTGCTCTATCTACTGCTTCCAAACCCAACGGCTCCTGTGAAACAGCACACAAACTCAAAGCACTGATCTCCCCTACCAGAGACTCCATCTCCTGCTCCTGAGCCGAAGCTACCCTCTTCCGGCTCAGAGCATCTGCAACCGTGTTAGCCTTACCAGGATGATAGGCTATCTCCAAATCATAATCCGCCACAAGCTCCATCCACCGCCTCTGTCTCAAATTCAGCTCAGGCTGAGTGGATATATACTTTAGGCTCTTATGATCTGTAAACACCTATACCTTTGCACCATAAAGATAAGATCTCCAAATCCTTAGGGCAAAAACTATAGCACCCATCTCCAAATCATGAGTAGGATAGTTGCCCTCATGCACCCGCAACTGCCGCGATGCATAGGCAATCACCTTCCCATGCTGCATCAGAACACACCCCAAACCAACTCTAGATGCATCCGTATAAACCACATAGGGTTCTCCCTGCTCAGGCAAAGCGAACACTGGCGCAGTAGTCAACATCTCCTCCAGGCTTGCAAAGCCTTCCTCACACTCTTCTGACCAGACAAAAGGAACATCCTTCCCTATCAACTTAGTCATAGGACGTGCTCTGCTTGCGAACCCCTGCACAAATCTCCTGTAGTAACCTGCCAATCCAAGGAAACTTATGATCTCTGTGGCATTTTGCGGTCTAGGCCAATCTCTGATAGCCTGAATCTTCTCTGGATCCACAGAAACCCCCTCTGCAGAAACAATGTGACCCAGAAAGCCCATCTCACGCTGCCAAAAACTGCACTTGCTCAACTTAGCAAACAACTTCTGCTTCCACAGCTTCTCCATAACTGCCCTCAAATGCACTGCATGCTCCTCATGACTCTTAGAATAAACCAGGATATCGTCGATGAAAATGATGACAGACACATCCAGAAACTCCTGAAACACGCTGTTCATCAATCTCATAAACGCAGCTGGTGCGTTAGTCAACCCGAAAGGCATCACCACAAACTCATAATGCCCATACCTCGTCCTGAAAGCAGTCTTCCTCACATCTGCCTCATCTATCGGTGTCTGATGATAACCCGACGCCAGATCTACCTTAGAGAACCAAGTATCACCGTTCAACTGATCCAACAACTCATCGATCCTAGGAAGAGGGTACTTGTTCTTCACAGTGACCCAGTTCAAACCCCGATAATCAATGCACAACCTGAAACTCCCATCATTCTTCTTCACAAACAACACCGGCGCTCCCCACAGTGATACACTAGGACGGATGAATCCCTTACTCAATAAATCCTCTAGCTGCTTCTTCAGCTCTGCCATCTCTGCTGGAGCCATCCTGTAAGGAGCCTTGGATAACGGCATCGTCCCCGGTTCCAGTTCAATGGTAAAAGGATCCGACCGAGATGGTGGTAATCCCTGCAAAGACTGAAACATATCCTCAAACTCCTCCACTACTGGAATACCACTAACCGTAGACTTCCCCACTGACTCTGGCATAGACATAGTAACCAAATAAGGCTCACGGCCCTTCTCGATCATCTTCCCAGCCTGAATGGCTGAGATCACGAGACTCCCCGAAGTCGGTCTAATACCCTGAAAAACCAACTTCCCTCCTGAACGCTCAAACTCCACTCTACCCTGATGGCAATCCAAATGCACCCTATGCCGATGCAACCAATCCATCCCGAGAGTAACATCATATAGCTCCACTGGACTGATAAGCAAATCCGCTGGCCACGACTCCCCTGCGATCTGAATATCAATTCCTCTAGCCTGTCCAATCACTCTCAGGAACTCACCTCCCGCAACCCTGACAACTCCTGCACGCTCTCCAGGATCCCCACTGATCCCCGCACACTCTGCACACTCCGGAGTAATGAAGCTATGAGAAGCTCCATAATAAAACATAACATGGGACTTATACCCGCCCACCAACAAGGTCCCTACACAAATCTCATGTATTGAGAACCTAACACTTTATCACAGGAAACATAAAATCTGACCCTACTAAATCCACAAAGATTAAGTACCAGAAATTATACATGTGATCGCCCCGGCACTGGTTCCACCAGTCTCTACTATCGTGTAAGCACGTGGCGTCTGCTCAATCTGTGCCACCTGCTGACCTCCAGGCTGCACCTGCTGCAACGCTGCCACTGCTGCCGGCTGCAACTTGGGACAAAAAGGCCTGATGTGCCCTGTCTCCCTACAATGATAGCATACACGAGCTGCTACCGTCGGAGCACTCCTCTTAGGACAACTAGCAACCTTGTGATCCTTGCTCCCACAACCGAAGCAACTCGCACCACTCGGCCTCTGCGTAGCCTCCCACTTCCTCTTGGTTCCCTGTGCAGGCCTACCGCCCCTGCTCGAACGACCCTGCTGCTGAGCCCTACTAGGCTGAACTGCTGGAGTAACCGACACTGACTGTGCCCGGATATCCTCCTCAATCTCTGCTGCTGTCTCAACCAGCTCTGCACGCGTAGCATAATACCTCCCTCTACAATGAACTCTCAAATCATCACGTAGAGCCCTCATAAACCTCCTGACCTGAGCCTCCTCAGGCTCCATAGCCCGACCCCCATAACACAGAAGTCGACTGAACTCCAAGTCCAGCTCCCGCACTGACCGTGTCCCCTGAGACAACTGAAGGAACTGCACCTCCAAACGATCCAATGCCTCTCTAGGAAAATACTTGCGGTTGAACTTCAAAACGAAGTCAGCCCAAGTCATCTCCCGCTGCGCCCTCCTAGCAGCCACATATCTCCACCACAACTCAGCATCACCACTCAAAAAGTAGACCCCTATGTCCACCCAGAACTCCTCAGGACATCTCAGAGTATGGAAATTACGTTCCACCCTCGTCCTCCACGCATCCGCAGCAGTAGGATCTACATCTCCCGGAAACTGCTCAGTACGCAACCGACCCATCTCTGTCAACATGCTGAGATAACGAGCATGGACTCCCACATCCGCAGCCACTGGCTGCCGCTCCTCCGCCACAGCTGGTGGCACTACCTGAGCCCGAGCCGGTACCACTGGTGGTAACCGCTCTAACACCTGTACTAGCAAAGCCGCAAAGTCAACACCAGGGACTCCACCCGCTGGGACCCCCACACCTGCGACCCTAGCATCACCGGCCACTGGAGCATCAACACCGCCCCCTCTTGCCACACTCACGGAATCCCCCGGAACACCCTGCGACTCGCCAACACCCTCAGCTGTCACAATCTGGTCCTCGGTCTCACTAACCACTGGGACTCTGCCCCTACCACGACACGTCCGCGTCCACGACCACGTCCCGTCCACGACCTCGACCAGCCACAGCATCCTCTCTAACCATCTGCACTACCATGAACAGAAGGCTAAGCAAACAATTTCTATTATAACACAAAAACATAAACACACCGTGGAATCACACAATCGGCTCGAAGAGGATGTTCTAGGACTCCATGCCACACACAATTGACTAACTCACATAATCAATCAAGACATGCAATCCCAAACATCTACAACAGAAACCTAGTGAATCCAAACCTAGAACCGTAAGGGCTCTGATACCAAAATGAAACGACCGACCCTTTTTTTGATACCAAAATGAAACGACCGACCCTTTTTTTTAATAATAATAAATAATAAATATAAGGGCGATTTTGCGAGATAACAAAATTAAAAAAGTGAAGAAGAATATATCACATTAATGTGTGAAATTAAGAAAATAGCCAAGGCCCATCGTGAGATTACCAAATTAGGGTAGCGTGGTATGAACGTGATGTGTAGAAGGAAGTGCTGAGTATGACGTATAGCAGCTACTGCTGTAGGTTTTATAGTAACATGACATGTAGTATTTTATTCAAAAAAAAACTTATAATAACAAATAGTGTTGGTAGTTAGATACATATAGTACTATATAGGATCTGGATAAATATAATATTATACTATACTATTTAAGTATATTTTTAGAAATCTAAATAAATAAATAAATATAATGAAATAAAAAAATATTTGTAAATACAACATTTCAGTTTAAAAAGAACACATAAATGGAACAGTATAAAATAAAATGAAAAGTGTGAAACAAGTCAGATAAAATCTAATATGTCGAGTTGAATATTTGTTTAATAAAAAACACTATATACCATAAATGATATACCATAAAGAACCCAAACATTTGATTTAAACGCATATAGAATAAAAAACGTTATACCTTAAAGAATATAATATTGTCAATCCCAACAACCAAATTAAACATTAAAAAAACACATATAAATCGTTTACAACATTTCAGTTTAAATAGAACACATAAATGGAATAGTATAAAATGAAATGAAAAATATGAAACAAGTTTTTTGTTAAGAAATATATGATATGAAACGTAATTTGTCGAGTTGAATTTTTGCTTAATAAAAAACACTATACCCTAAAGGATACAAAATAGAGAACCCAAACATTCGAGTCATACCCATATCGAATAAAAACGCTATACCCTAAAGGATATAATATTGTCAACCCCAACAAGCAAATTAAACGCTAAAAAACAATAATATATAACATATAAATTGTTTGCATACTTCTAAATATAATTTAAAATTTGTAATTATGCCATATAAATATAACTCAAAAGTTGTGAATGATATTTTTTATAAAAAAAAATGGAATGTTGTTGTGTTCTAAATATATTATAAATAATTTTAGTATTTAGTTATATAGTGAGTTAAAATTGTTTAAAAAAAAAGAAATAATTAGATAAACTAAAAAAAAAGTTTGATTTTAGAGTGAGATTGTGAAATCCTAAAATGAATAAATTTTTTTGCAAACTATAAATGGATAAATAGAAATATATAGAATAAGAAAATTAAAGGATAAAAAAAGAAAAAGAAAAGAGAAAATAAAATATGTGTACATATATAATAGAAATGAGGGTGCATGTGAATAGACAGAGAATGTGTTAACCACTGTTAGTTAGTTATGTACAAGGGATAAAATTGACAATATTATAGAAAATATACAGAATATGAGAGGGTTATGGTTAGAATAGTTAGCCAGTTAATTAAAGTTTTTTTTTGGGTTATATCTGCCAATTTCCCTAAATATAATATAATAACTAAACTACAACTAGTGGCCCCATATCCACTAGCCACCTAACCACAATCACAACCAACAGCGAAATAACCAATACCAAACAATATCCAAATAATAATCCATTAATCATAAAATCAACAATATCCAATAATCAAATAGCCGAAATCATAGAACCAGCAACCTAGCAATGTTCTAATGACTCAACTCTAGCAACCTAGCAAGCCAGACAACATCAAATCGAGTCCCTAGAACATCCTCCTCTTCATTGCCTTGATTCCACGATCACACTTTGCCTTTACCTGCACCACAAACACATATTGCAATGCATGAGTATTTTATAAACACTCAGTAAGGCAATCCTCCTATCTACTGGGCTATACACACAAGCAATAGAGACATCTCTAACCATCAAACAACATTCAACAATTAACAATAACAAACCAGGACTCTGCATCGACCGATACCAACATGCATCGACCGACACCAGATGGAGGTTGCGTCGACCGACGCAAGATCTGCGTCGACCGATGCAAGATCTGCGTCGACCGATGCAAGGTTAACTTGCATCAACCGATGCAAGATATGCATCGACCGACGCATGCTCGACATAACACAAAAACCCTAGAGTTTACGCGCCGTCCTCGCATCTGCATCGACCGACGCACAAAGTGCATCGACCGATGCAATGCCGAGCATCGTTTTCCTCCGAAGCTTCTCGCCGCATCTTCGTTCCTGCAACCATGAAACTTGATCCCAAGCCACAAGAAAGCTTCCAAACGTCCCAAATAACAATCTAACACGTCTAACAACACGAAACAAGCAGATTAAAGAGTTCTCTAGCTTAGATAAGCCATTGTCCTGCACTTACCTTTGCCAAGACGAATCTAAATCACAAAAAAGCAAGAAAACGCTTCTAGGAAGCTCCTACAACGATCCCAGCTACATATCTCTACAGGAACAGCCTCAAATCTCCAGAAATCCTCAAGAACACCAAGATCACTTCCCTTTCTCTTTTGTTTCTCTCAAAAGCGGCTAAACACGCCTAATGAGACAAAACACAAGTTTAAGGGTTTTCTTTTACCCAAAATGCAGCGTTTGACTTAAGTCAAAACGCAGGAACTCGACCTTGCATCGACCGATGCAACATTTGCATCGACCGATGCAACTTCCAAACCGGGATTTCGGTTCACGGATGTTACAAAAATTCACATGGTTTGGTTGTTTGTTGATATAAACTCAACACTTACACATAATAATTCAAAATAAAAAATATTATTTTTTAAGTGACAAACTAAATTAGTTTTTAAAATCCCAAGGATAACTTATATTTTTTTGGTTTTCACTCATCAATTTAATTTATAGTGTTAGATTTCATACTAATGGTTTCATCTTTAGAGAATTTAGTGAAATGATATTTTAAAAATTATATTTTATTTTTATATTTAAGTTCCAGTTGAACATGTTTTGTTTTTTGGATCATTTTTTATTTTGATTAAAGACACAAAAAACCAATTGTTTAATTATGTTCTTTTTGTTTTCAAAAACCTCAAATCATAAAAAACAATATATATATTATATTGATCTCTGCAGATTTATCAATTAGATCACAAAACAAAATAGTCTTTATAAATGGATAAATGGATAATTATATTGATCTTTAAATATTATATTGATCTTTATAAATTATTAAAAATGATACATGAATATGTGAGATAACCAGAGACATAATAGATAATTACATATGGATCATTTCAACTTTATGATCTTATTGTGTGGTGAATATTGTAAGGAAGTATGAAAATAATGACTTATAAGATGTTAATATAAAATAGAAAATGGAGATAAACATTTTAAAAGATTAAAATAAATATATAAGATATACATATCATACAAACTCTAAAACTAAGCTTTTACAATGATATTTGATTTGATTTTTTATAACTCATACAACAACAATAACAAAAAAAAACAAAACAAAACAAAAAAGAGATTTGAGAGTAGTGGAAGAAGATGAGAGAATAAAAAAGTGATAGACTAAGAGAATAAGATAATGAGTATTTATAGGAAGAGAAATGATGAAAAATTACATTTAGAAAAATGAGAGTTACAATTCTAATTTATTGTTTTGTTTTAATACAATTGATTAATGCAACTTAGTGGAGAAATAAAGTTAATGCATAATTTATAGGGAGAAGCTATAAAGATTTCAGTTTTATATTATGTGAGTTAAATGTGAAAATTAATTGTTTTTAAATTTGTGTTTTAATAGAATTTTTTTTTGTTAAAATTGCATTGCCAAGTGGACCAATAAGGAGAGACTGAAACTCTACTTTTATATATATGATTAAAACTCAGTTTTATCCTCAATTTTTTAAGAAACTTTGATAAAAAAAAAAAAAAAAAAAAAAAAAAGACTAATTTATTTATAGAATAAAACAATATGGGTAATCTGAAACCTCTAATCGATCAAGAGGTTTCTACACCATATCTAAACCATCAAAACCTTTTTTAATCCTTTTATACTTTTACCAAATCATAAAAATAAAAAAACTCTTCAGAGACATCGACGACAGCAGTAACTGTCTTCCTCTTGTTGTTGTGATTTATCGACGGCGGTGAGTTCCTTTTTTCCTCCTTTTCTCATTTGGGCGAAACTTCATTCTTGTTTCGTCCTCCTCTTGATTTGCCTTCCTCTTGTTCTTGCGGTTCATCAATTTTGTGTTTGCTCTCATTAATCGCTCAATTTCGTTTGTTTCTCTTCACATCATTTGATTTGTCTTCATATTGCAGTGTAAATCCTTTTAGTTTTCTCATTTTGTATAGATTTAGAAGTCTGAATTTTATTTGCATGTAGATTTGTTATTCAATGATCTTTGTTTGCCTATCGCTTAGTGCTTATGAACTCCTCTTACATTCCTTCTTTCTCGTGCTCTTTAATCGCTCAATTTCGTTGAAAAATTTTCAATTTTACCAAATCATAGAAAAAACCCTTCGGAGACATCAACAGCGGCAAACGTCCCCGTTTCTTGATTACGTTAGTTTTAAAAGTCTGATTTTTAATAGCATGTAGATTTCTTATGCTCTTGATTTTACATTACTTCTTCATGTTCTTGTTTTCATGGTGTGTGAATACTAGACACATGTGTTGTATGATGAGGTTTGAGTTTTTCTCTTTACTAGTTGAATCATCATCATTTTTGGTTGATGGTTCTTTGATTGTAATATATATATATATATATATATATATTCACATGTTAGGTGTACTTTGAAAATTAGCTTCTATATGGATGAAAAACCAGGATCAATCAGGATGATGAATAAATGTACTTTTATATATTTTGAAAAATATATTAATTCATGGATAATTGTGTTTCCCCTCATGAAACTATTTCTAATAGTTCTTAACCTTGTGTTTGATTTAAGTTTTGTTAATTGTTTTATGCCGGCTTTGAAAAGGAGTATCCCAAACGCCTTTTCAGAGATGGTGATGAACCACAAGTCAAACAGATAAGCAAGAGCTGCAGAATGTCTATCATGACAAGAATCAAGGATACTTTGCCAATCGAGTACGAGAAAGTGAAGAGCGAGTAATCATGTCTTTGCAAATGTGTTTGCCATCTACAAAAATGGTCTAGGATATTCTGCGCGTTTGATACACAACATCTTGCGTAGGCAGTTGGTAAAAAATAAGAAACCTGAACTTTGGTTTGTGTTTCGAAGGAAGCCACTAAGATTCTCTATACAAGAATTTTATGTAGTCACTAGCCACAAATACGAGGATTATTTCAGCTTAGATTTAAGGAGTTGGAAAGAAGACAGTTGGAAAGAGGATAAAGGATTTTGGGGTAGATTATTGAAGAGAGATGGGAAGATTTGCATTAAGAGGCTGATAGATGTATACCTACTAGAAGCTCCCAAGTGGGGATCTGAAGACAAGATTAGATTTGTCTACGTGTGTGTCATAGCTGGTTTGGTGATGGCTAAGGACGAGAAGAAAAACACCCATCTCTCATACATCAAATTTGTGTTGGATCTTGGTAAGTTGAGAGCTTATCCGTGGGATTTGCACACTACAAAAAAACAAGTGTATTGTATCACTTAAATGGTATCACAAAACAAAATGATATTATTTTAAATTAGTTATTTACAAATGAAGCAACTAAGCATCAATTATATTAACTGATGTTATCTCCTTTATAATAAAACGGAAGTACACAACATTGTTTTGGTAGACTTTATTATTTTAATAAATGGTTACAAATAGGTTATACATAGATTATAAATTAATCCATATATCAATTGTAACATATAAAACCTTAATTGTAACAGAAAATCTTAAACGGGTTATTCTAAATTAATAGTTCATAGATATTCCAAACTTTATTTTCGGAAGATCACGTATATAGTTCCAAGTATCTAGAATCACAATATTACCTATTTATTTTCCACACATTTTATTGATAAACCACATCAATAAAAAAGTTATTTAAGGGATAAAAATATACTCTTAATCATAAAAAAGAATCAAATCTTGCTAATTTAACAAGATAATCGTGATCTTCGGGATCATATTCAGAAATTAAAAATTAAACATTAATGCTCAATTAGGACCGTCCTATAGCACGGGTTGAAATTCTTTTTATTTATATTATAATTTTAAAATAAAATATAATTTATATGATTGATTTTATAAGTTTTTAAGGTCCTAATCTAGCATTAATCGTGATCTTCGAAATCATATTTTAATCTAAAATTATAATATAAATAAAAGGATTCAACCCGTGCTCTAGCACGGATCCTAATCTAGTAATTGACTAGTTTGACATCAGTTAAATAATACTGATTCAAGTCCTATTAGTTTGTATCACTTTAGAAAAATTGATTTGAAAATAAATTTACATCATTTTGATGATTGATGTATCTATTAATTTTTTGGTAAGATCACTTTTAAAAATGATACAAGAAACAAAAATGATAAGAAATTATATTAATGACATTGATATATATCTTCTTTTTTTTTAAACCTCACGTAAAAAAAATTTTAAAAAATGGAAGCATCATTTTCACTATTTTTAATAACTAATAGAAACTTAGTACAATTTAATATCAGTCTTATAGCATCAAAATAAGAACGAACTTAAAAATATTAACTGGTGTTTATATATAAATGATGCCAAATATATATTGTTTTATATTGTTTATTTGAAGTTGATGCTAACAATTATGTTTTGCATCAATTTAATAAGTGATATAACATTTCGAAAAAAAAATTGAGCGGGAATAATTTTTCATTAGGCAGGTGGCGAGATATTTGTTTTGCAAACATATTTTTATTTATTAGTTTCTTTGGGTAACCGAATTTTAGAATATTATCATGTCAAATTAATTTGGCTTTTTTATTTATATATTAATAGCTTCATCCTTCTCCCAATCTACGTTTCATTTACGTCATGTGATTCTTTCCACCTTTGTTTTTTGTTTTTTTGTCAAAAACCTTCCACATTTACTCTCTATCCAATGAATGAATCATCTGCAAAACTATTATCAACATATTCTTCTATCCTTCTAGTCTCTTGGCAAATCATGTTTCAATCGATTTGTGCATCAGAATATTGGCTAACTTTTTGTAAAAACTGTTTTTTTACTTTGTAGTTACTGGTGTAAGCTCTTTGGATCCAGAAAAGTCTAAGGATTATGATGACAAATTGATGATACCGTAGATAACATCGATGAATATAACATGAGGAAGGCTAAGGTGTAAAGAGGGACATGACCTTCGGTTTGAAAATTTTGAGTTTTCCTAACCCTCCCCAGCCATGCGCGATAATCAATTAACATGAAACCACTTTGGAATCTCTGATGGATAAACTGGCGAAGAAGTTTCTAACATGGTGCAAAGCGGTTTCGAGAAGAATTGAGATCTTTCAGTTCTTATGTATAATTTTTCTTTATTTTGATATTAATTGTTTGTATTTTTTTCTTGTTGTGAATTTTTGTAAAATTTATTTGTTATACTAATTTGAAGGAAAAATAATAATTTTTTTTGGTTATTAACATAAAATTAACAATAATTTAATAATTGAGAACCGATTAGTACACCGAATACCCTTAAATAATGACTTGATATAGCATTTATATTATAACTTTGTTTTTTTTTTTAAAAAGACATAAGAGTGTATGTAAAAATATATACAAATAATTAAAACATGTTTGATACAAATATTTCGGAGTGGATGTAATTCATGTTTCGTCTTGTACCTGAATTCTAGTTATATAGAGAATGCATTCCCAGTAGTGAAGATTCTCGATATATGACATTTTCGATATTAGACAAAAAAATATTCCCGATTGGAAACGGGATGGAACGAATACAAAAATTACCAAAATACCATTTGAGACAAACACAAATATAGTTCATAGTATATTTCTATATCATATAATAAAAACATATTACAAAATTAGTTGACTTTTTTATTCTTATTAGTTTATGTCTGGTTCATCTATATTGCATTACGTTTCTTAGTTTTTAAAACATTAATGCTTTTTTAAAAAACATGTTACATATAATATTGTAAGCGTCGATATAATTCAAAAATAAAATAATTGTTTTAAGAAAAATAAATAGATAAATTAGCTCAAAATAAAATATTATGGTTTGATATAATAATTATTTATAATATGTTCTAAAGGTATATCATTATATATATAGGTGAGAGTTTATGTTGCTTTTAATTATAATTAGTAAGGATCACAAAGTTTCTTTTGGTTGCTTTGTGGTTATTTTCAGTTTTGGAAATTCTTGATCACAAATATTTCGTAGTGGATGTAATTATTTGATCGGTTTATTAAAAGATAAGTAATAAACTAATTTAAAAACACAGTAACCACCATCAACATTATGCACTTAAAATAGGGTTGATTGTTTTTCTTATAAGAAATATGTGTTTTTGTAAATATTATTTGTAGACAAAAAATCTTAAATTAAATTTAATATTGTTTTTAAGAAACAGTTGAGAACTTTATAACATAAAAACAGAAAAATGAATAATAATGAGAAGGCAGAATATATAAGTCAAATTTCATTTTTGATGTCTCAAAATTCATTACAAATTTTAAGTAAAGTAAAGAAAAAAATGAAATGTCAATCCGAAACTAAAATAATTCCAAATGGCTTTTACCAATTTCAATTTTAGTCTCTCATGTTTTTTTTCATGTAAACCCCTAATTTAAACAAAGTTCACAAAAGATGAATAGTTTTGATCATTCTAATTTTAAAATTAGAATTTTGCACCCTTCTAGGATCTCTTGCTTTCAAAGTATACTGAGAACTTTCATGAACCAAGATCAAAATCATCCTCCGGTTTGCAAGCAGTTTGTTAGAAAATATATATTAACGCTTGAAATTTGTTCTAAACTTTTTCCGCTTAAGAACATATAAATACTATAATAATAGAGATCCATGATATAAACCTATACAACTCAACTAATTACAGTGTCTCAGACTCTTGAAAATGAAAAAAAAATCAATAGATTACAGTTTCTCCGTCTATTGCTTTGTACACTTTTCCTTGATAGGTTTACTCCATTCTCAAGTATGACATGCTTCAAAATCCTTCCTTTCAATTCACCTAATAGACAACATGTAACAATATAATCATGGAGCATAAAAGTAATACACTATTATAGTTAATGTATATATGTACTAACATATAAAAAACAAAAAAAAATCAAAAAAGATGATAAGAGAAAATCGATTAGAATATTTGATCCTTTAACCTGCACAATTATTTTAAAAGTTTTACAATCTTGACTTTTATATTTCACATGTTTTTGAAGTGTTCCAAATCTGAAACACTTAAAACCAATATGAAAAATAAAAGTTAGAAAATTCAAAAACTCAAAACTTTGATATTCGAAAACATTTTTGTGAATGAATGAAATGGAAGAGTTTGATATGTCTTATATAGTGATTAGGTTAGTTAGGGTTTCCTAACACAAAATTTTTTAATATATTAACACAAAAAGATATTCGTCATTATTTTAGATTTCGTTCATTTAAATTTGGTATATAGATTTCAGGAAAAGAAAAGAAAATCATAATTTAAATATATTTATTGTTTCCGTAAATATCTCAAAATATATAACTAAATTAAATATGTTTACATATATAAGTTTAAATTTAATTGCTCGATTTTGATATTAACAAATTTACTTTTTATAAATTTGAATTTAAATTAGTTGTTTGTAATTAGATAGTTTCATTTAAATGCATTAAATAGTTTAAGTATTTTAGAGATTAAACATGCTTGTAGTTAGTATTATTATTTTACCTCCGCTGGGTAGGATCCGAATCCTTTCAAACAGGGTCACTTTAGGATCCGCGGGTTTTTTAGTTTTTATTTTGACCAAATGTAACATCCGCGAACCAAAAATTGGTTTTCGGGGATGGGTGTCGATCGACACCAAAGGGGTGTCGGTCGACACCACTGTTTTCTGGTTCGGCCGGTTCGATTTAATTATCGATTTGGACCAAATTGGTTTAGGGAAAACCACTAAACCGAGGTATTTAAGTATTTGGTCGACCAGAAGGGTTTTGGGGGAAGTCTTTCTTGTCACCGTTTATCGTTTTTGAGAGAAAAAGGAAGAAAAAGAGAGTTCTTGAGTTTTTGGTGAGATTGGTGAGATTCCTTGCTGTTTCTTGAGAGATCCAAGGCTGGAAAGGTGCTAGAAGCTTGCTAGGAGTGAGGATTTCGTTCTTACTGGTCAGAATCTTCCTGAAAAGAGGTGAGTGCATGACCATGGCTTATCTAAGCTAAGATCTCTAGATTTTATGTGATTTGGTGCTTATGCTTATGTGGTTGTTTCTTTGAGTTCTTTATGGTATTTCGTCGCTGTTTTGGCTGGGTTTGGCTTCTGGGAGTGCATGGAGCGGATTGGAGAAGATTGGAGGCAAGATTTGGAGTTTTTGATCGAGGGAAATCGCTGCTCGGTATCGGTGTCGGTCGACACCAACGCGAGGACGGTTCGAGACTCTGGCGAGTGTCAATCGATGCCATGTGGAGGTGTCGGTCGACACAAACTAGGGTTTTCGGGAGCGTCGAGCAGGGTGTCGGTCGACACCAGTATGGTGTCGGTCGACACCAGATTATCAGTGTCGATCGACACCTTCTGGTGTCGGTCGACACCCTTCTTTCAGTTACGACGGATGTTGCATGCTTTGTATATTGCCTGGTTTTTTTATTGATTGTTGATTGTGGCATGTAGAGATCTTATTGCTTGTGTGTATAGCCCAGTAGATGGGAGGATTGCCTCACTGAGTGTTTATAAAATACTCATGCATCTCAATATGTGTTTGTGGTGCAGGTTAAGGCAAAGTGTGATCGTGGAATCAAGGCAATGAAGAGGAGGATGTTCTAGGGACTCGATTGGATGTTGTCTGGCTTTGCTAGGTTGCTAGAGTTGAGTCATTAGAAACATTGCTAGGATTCTGGTTCCATGTTTCTTGTTGTTTGGTATTGGAATATTGCTTATGCTTTAATATTGGATTATGTTATTGGTTATTAATGGATATTTATTGATATTGTTATTCCGCTGTTGGTTGTGATTGTGGTTAGGTGGCTAGTGGATATGGGACCACTAGTTGTATTTTATTTATATATATATTATTTATTATTTTTTTTAAAAAAAGGTCGGTCGTTTCATTTTTTGTATCATAGCCCTTATGGTTCTAGGTTTGGGTTCACTTGGCTTTGTGCTGTAGATGTTTGGGATTTGCATGCTTTGATTGATTATGTGAGTTAGTCAATTGTGTGTGGTATGGAGTCCTAGAACATCCTCTTCGAGCCTTCAATGAGATTCCACGGTGAGTTATTGTTATGTTTCTTTGTGTGATTTTGATTTGTTCTTTGCTTGTTAGCCTCTGTTCTTGGAAGTGCAGTGGTTAAAGGTGTTTGAATTGTTAGTCGTGGATGGGTACGTGGTCGTGGTCATGGTCGGGCGGGTCCCGAGGCCAGCGAGTGTGTGGTCCAGAGTTTTACGAGGAGGTACGTCAGAGGGTCGCAAGCGTATCAGGAGGGACCAGAGAGGGTTTAAGCCGGTGAGCGTGCCGAATTTGCTGGGAACCCAGGTGTGGTGTTGCAGCGGGTGAAGCCTAGGGTCGAGATGATCGCTTGGTGGATCTGTTGACGTGCTGTTGGAGCGGTGACCATGAGGGGTACCAGTGTAGGCTCCAATTGTACCGCTTATGGCGGGGTGCAGCCGAGGGCTGCGGAGGTTGAGGATTTTCCATCTTATGTTAGGAGGATGGAGCAGTTAGTTGATCGGTGCGAGATTCTGCGCGAGAGGTATCGAGCCTAGAGAGGGGGATAGGTGAACATATGTTTTTGGAGCAGATATTTTGCTGCTTGGTGGTTAATCCAGTTGGATGTTAGAAGTTGAGTGGGCACGTGTAACTTTGCAATGTTAGACTTGGACCACATGAGGTACTTTTGGTCGGGAGATGTTTATAGTCGTTAAGGATTGTTGCTCCTGAGGGGATGGTGATTCCCCTGAATACCGATAGCTCGAGGGGCTGAGGGCTACGAGAGTGGCAGAGGGGACGATGTTCCCCTGAGGGGACGAGTAGTTCCCCTGATACCGAGATCTTGAGGATTGTGGTCCAAGAGTGAGACGGTATAACTCGAAGACGCTGGTCTGAGAGTGAGATTATGACTCGAAGGTTGCGACCTAAGAGTGGAAGAGTTGGGAGCAAGCAATGTATAGAACGTGAGTATAAACATAAGGACGGAATGTAGACCTCGAGAGTGATGGTGGTTTAATCTTGGATTTCAGGATTATGTTGACCGGTGGGCCAGGTTCTTACGACCGGAGCGGTCAAGAATGTGTGGCTGATGTGCCAGGATTGAGTGGCCGGTGGTGCTGGAGTCCCGGGAAGGAGAGCTGCAGCAGGTATGAGCCGGCAAGGGCATGGTTGCCAGGTACATAAGATTCACGAGAAGCCTTCATGGCAGGATAAACTAATTGTTGCGACGATGGTGGATGAAGTTCATTGGAGATGGACATGGTTGCTAGATTCAAGGTTTTGGTAAGCTTGCTGGGAAAAAAAAAGTCAAGTAGGTTAAGTTGGCGGCTTGCAAGGCGTTTGATGTGGTAAATCAGAATATGCGAACGTATGGTACTTGTTTGTTTTATTACGCTCGTATTGATGATTTGCTGTGGAGAATTGCTAAGGAGAAAAGCTATTTCTGGAATAATCTATCTTGTGGAAGTTTTCCCTAAGAGGCAAGTTACTAGAGGTTATTGGACGAACAAGAGGGTTGACATTCAGGTGGCTTCGAGTTGATGTCGGCATACTTGAGTGTTTGTTTGGCAGAGCTGAAGAAGCTAGAGGATTTGTTAAGTAAGGGATTCATCCGTCCTAGTGTATCATTGTGGGGAGCGCCAGTGTTATTTGTCAACAAGAAGGATGGGAGTTTTTGGTTGTGCATTGATTATCGGGATTTGAACCTGGTCATTGTGAAGAACAAGTACCCTCTTCCTAGGATCGATGAGTTGTTGGATCAGTTGAGGGGTGCTACTTGGTTCTCTAAGGTAGATCTGGCGTTGGGTTATCATCATATAGCAATAGATGAGGAAGATGTGAGAAAGACGGCTTTCAGGATGAGGTATGGGCATTATGAGTTCGTGGAGATGCCTTTTTGGAGTTGACTAACACACCAACAACGTTTATGAGATTGATGAACAGTGTGTTTCAGGAGTTTCTGGACGTGTCTGTCATCATTTTTGTCGACGATATCCTGGTATTTTCTAAGAGTCCTGAGGAGCATGCAGTGAATTTGACGGCAGTTCCGGAGAAGCTGCGGGATCAGAAGTTGTTTGCTAAGTTGAGCAAGTGTAGTTTTTGGCAGTGTGAGATAGGTTCTCTGGGTCACATTGTTTCTGCAGAGTGAGTTTCTGTAGATCCGGAGAAGATTCAGGCTATTAGGGATTGGCCTAGACTACAGAATGTCACTGAGATCAGGAGTTTTCTTGTTTTGGCAGGTTACTACAGGACCAAGAGATGAAGTCTCTGGTAGGAGAGATCAGTGCGTTGAGCTTGTGTGCGGTTTCTCGAGAACCATTGGATTAGGAGGCGGCTTATAGAGCGGATCTTCTGAGCAGGGTGTGGTTGGCTCAGGAGAAGGATTTGGGGATGGTGAATATCTCTAAGGATGTTGATTCAGAGTATCATGTCTCAGCTAATGGTACTATCTTGGTGCACGGTCGGATTTGTGTGCCCAAGGATGAGGATTTGAGATAGGAGATCTTGAGGGAGGCTCATGCGAGCATGTTTTCTATTCATCCAGGAGCGACTAAGATGTACCGTGATCTCAAGAGGTACTATCATTGGGTCGGGATGAAGAAGGATGTGGCTAGTTGGGTTTCGAGGTGCGATGTGTGTCAGCTAGTGAAGGTTGAGCATCTGGTTCCTGGCGGTTTACTGAAGAGTTTACCCATTCCTGAGTGGAAGTGGGATATGATCACCATGGATTTTGTGGTTGGATTGCCAGTGTCACGAACGTTTGATGCTATTTGGGTCATCGTGGACCGGTTGACTAAGTCAGCACATTTTCTGGCTATTAAGAAGACTGATGGAGCAGCGGTCTTGGCTAAGAAGTATGTGAGAGAGATAGTCAGATTGCATGGGGTGCCAGCGAGCATTGTGTCTGATAGGATTCTAAGTTCACTTCAGTGTTCTGGAAGGCATTTCAGGCAGAGATGGGCACTAAGGTGGATATGAGTACAACTTATCATCCCCAGACTGATGGACAATCAGAGAGGACGATCCAGACGCTGGAGGATTTGCTGAGGATGTGTGTATTGGATTGGGGTGGCCATTGGGCAGATCACCTGAACCTGGTAGAGTTTGCTTACAACAACAGCTACCAGGCGAGTATTAAGATGGCTCCTTATGAGGCTTTGTATGGGAGACCATGTCGTACACCATTATGCTGGACTCAGGTGGGGGAGAGGAGCATGTTTGGTGCTAGTTTTGTTCAGGAGACCTCAGAGAAGATTCGGGTTCTCAAGCTGAACATGAAAGAGGCTCAGGATAGGCAGCGGAGTTATGCTGATAGGAGGAGGAGAGATCTTGAGTTTCAGGTAGGAGACAGAGTGTACCTCAAGATGGCCATGTTGCGGGGTCCGAACAGGTCTTTGTCAGAGACTAAGTTGAGTCCGAGGTATATGGGTCCATTTAGAGTTATTGAGCGAGTTGGACCAGTGGCATATAGACTAGAGTTACCCGAGGTGATGCGTGCATTCCATAAGGTTTTCCATGTGTCTATGTTGCGGAAGTGTCTTCGTGAGAGTGAGCAGGTGTTGACTAAGATTCCTGAGGATCTTCAGCCTAATATGACATTGGAGGCGAGACCAGTAAGGGTTCTCGAGAGGAGGATCAAGGAACTTCGGAGGAAGAAGATTCCTTTGATGAGAGTCATGTGGGACTGTGATGGTTTTGAGGAGCAGACTTGGGAGCCTGAGGCGAAGATGAAGGCAAGGTTTAAGAAGTGGTATGAGAAGCAAGCTGCGACTTGAACTTGTCTAGCTCGGTCCCATCTGTAGTTCTTGGCTAGAGCGGGAATGGAGTATTCAAGCCCATCTCTCTTGTTTACTCGGTCGCTTGGGGTGGTTGGTTGTGCGACTCAGTAACAAGATGAGGTGATGTTCGGGGTACAAAGTTCCTGTGAGGCGGGATTTTTGGAGGAAAGTTTCCTGAGATTGAAGTTTCCAAAAGTGGAAAGTTTCCAAAAATGGAAAGTGCTAAATATGGAAAGTTTTATGGGAGTTAGAATTTGTCCATTTTAGCGGTGGAGAGCCTTGGAGGGCTTGTGTGGCCTTAGTGGCGGACTTTTGAGTCAGTGTGCCCGGGTGTGGCGGTCTTTTTAGGCATTGTGTGGCCTTTGTGGCGGGCTGTTTAGCCGTGTGTGGCCTTTGTGGCGGGCTGTTTAGCCGTGTGTGGTCTTTGTGGCAGGCTGTTTAGCCATTGTGTGGCCTTTGTGGCGGGCTGTTTAGCCAGTTGCGTGGCCTTTGTGGCGGACTGTTTAGCCAGAGTGTCTTTGTGACGGTCCTTCGGGACATATGGTCTTTGTGACGGTCCTTCGGGATAGATGGTCTTTGTGACGGTCCTTCGGGACGAGTGGCCTTGGTGGCGGTCCTCTTTAGGACATTTGTTTGGCCTTGGTGGCGGTCCTCTTTAGGACATTTGTTTGGCCTTGGTGGCAGTCCTCTTTAGGACACTTTGTTTGGCCTAGGTGGCGGTTTAGGACATTTTGTTTGGCCTTAGTGGCAGCCCTTGTGGCATGTATATGATCCTTGTGTGGTCATGAGGTATTCCAGTGAGGGGATATGTGGTTGGTAGGACATTGAGATGTTTTACGCGAGCCACGGGGAGGAAACCTGGATAGGGATAGGACTCAGACGTGTTCAGAATTGTTTGCTCGCGGCTCTTGGAGGACTTAGGTTCTCCTAGTACTGCCATATTCAGAGCCTTTGTGGCTTGGGAATATGGTTGGTATATCGACTTCGGATGACGATCCGAGCGCGCTGTAGGAATGCAACCCAAGAGACGAGTTTTGGATTTCCCTTATATATATTATAGCATGCGGGTTTAGGCCCGATGAGGAGCCAACATTTGGCATGCAGACTTAAGTCTGATGAGGAGCCAATAAAAACTCAAGGTTTAGGGAGGAAAGTCCAAAAATTCAAGAGCAAATAACGCCTGGAGCGTGGGTCTATCGCCTAGAGGTGACCTTCTGTAGATCGGTCGGAGGAGTGCGAGCCGTGGAGACGGTTGCACAGGAGTCCTTGGCTGATGGTTGTTTGAGATTCGAGGACGAATCTAGATTGGTGGGGGGAATTGTAACATCCGCAAACCAAAAATTGGTTTTCGGGGATGAGTGTCGATCGACACCAAGGGGGTGTCGGTCGACACCACTGTTTTCTGGTTTGGCCGGTTTGATTTAATTATCGATTTGGACCGGTTTGGTTTAGGGAAAACCACTAAACCAAGGTATTTAAGTGTTTGGTCGACCAGAAGGGTTTTGGGGGAAGTCTTTCTTGTCGCCATTTATCATTTTTGAGAGAAAAATGAAGAAAAAGAGAGTTCTTGAGTTTTTCGTGAGATTGGTGAGATTCCTTGCTGTTTCTTGAGAGATCCAAGGCTGGGAAGGTGCTAGAAGCTTGCTAGGAGTGAGGATTTCGTTCTTACTGGTCAGAATCTTCCTGAAAAGTGGTGAGTGCATGACCATGGCTTATCTAAGCTAAGATCTCTAGATTTTATGTGATTTGGTGCTTATGTGGTTGTTTCTTTGAGTTCTCTATGGTATTGCGTTGCTGTTTTGGCTGGGTTTGGCTTCTGGGAGTGCATGGAGCGGATTGGAGAAGATTGGAGGCAAGATTTGGAGTTTTTGATCGAGGGAAATCGCTGCTCGGCATCGGTGTCGGTCGACACCAGTTGTGGTGTCGGTCGACACCAACGCGAGGACGGTTTGAGACTCTGGCGAGTGTCGATCGATGCCATGTGGAGGTGTCGATCGACACAAATTAAGGTTTTCAGGAGCGTCGGGCAGGGTGTTGGTCGACACCAGATTGTCAGTGTCGATCGACACCTTCTGGTGTCGGTCGACACCCTTCTTTCAGTTACGATGGATGTTGCATGCTTTGTATATTGCCTGGTTTGTTTTATTGATTGTTGATTGTGGCATGTAGAGATCTTATTGCTTGTGTGTATAGCCTAGTAGATGGTGCCTCACTAAGTGTTTATCAAATACTCATGCATCTCAGTATGTGTTTGTGGTGCAGGTTAAGGCAAAGTGTGATTATGGAATCAAGGCAATAAAGAGGAGGATGTTCTAGGGACTCGATTGGATGTTGTCTGGCTTTGCTAGGTTGCTAGAGTTGAGTCATTAGAAACATTGCTAGGATGCTGGTTCCATGTTTCTTGTTGTTTGGTATTGGAATATTGCTTATGCTTTAATATTGGATTTGTTATTGGTTATTAATGGGTATTTATTGATATTGTTATTCCGCTGTTGGTTGTGATTGTGGTTAGGTGGCTAATGGGTATGAGACCACTAGTTATAGTTTATTTATATATATATATATATATATATATATATATATTATTTTTTATTTTATTTTTAAAAAAGGTCGGTCGTTTCACCAAACTACCATTTTCTCTGTTTTTTTTTGTTCTAACTTGAATGACACTACATTTAATAATAGAGAACTTTATGACAATATAGTGAAAAACATTTCTTTTTTAATAGTATAAATTTATTTAGCCAACGTGAAACTCTACATACACTTTTCTATATCATTTAATATATAATCAAATTAAAATTTTTTACATATATAAAATTTCAATTTTTAATTCTTTCTGTCTACTAATCATGATTAATTACTTAATTTTCGTTTAGGAAATATTGCAAAATCTAAATTAAATAATTATTTATTTTTATCTAATTGTATTAAATTGATTTGTTATTTCCGTAAATATCTCACAATATAAAACCAAATCAAATATGTTTACATATATATATATATATAATTCTCGATTTTAATTCTTTGATTATTATGGAACTAAACTTTAAACAGCTTTCAAAGATATTGAGTAATTATCGGTTCTATTTATATGGCTGTAAACTTAAATTGTGATTTCCTTATATATCAAACAAGTTGATTAAATTCATTTTTTGAAAAATCTGTTTGTACACGCATTTATATTTAATTCTTTCAATCACATTATACACGATCCAAATACAAATATTCCGGGTCAATCCGAGATCCGCGCGTTTTCAAGAGTTAATCTAATGGCATTACATGTAATATTCTCTAACTCTATGTCTACTTAATTAAAAATATTTCCCTTTTAATAGTATAGATATATAGTAAATATATACTAAGGTTTTCACATTTTTTTCTGTTTTTTCCATATGTATTAAGATGAATTAATTAACATAGTTTTTTTGGTTAAGAAATTTTAAAAATCTAAAATAAAAGATAATATTCAAATATTAAATTAGATTTCTATAAATATCTCAAATCTAGAACCATTTACTTTATATATTCAATTTCAATTTAATAATTTGCTTTTATGGTAACAACTTTAAACCATTTTAAAAAAATATCAGGTAATTTTAATTTTATAATTAATTTCGTAATTATTATTTCCATAAATAATAGATTTTTGAATAACAGTTTTTGTTTACCGTATATTATTTATTTTTTATTTTTAATTATATAAGCAATTGGACCTCTTTGGCAACATGGATATATGATATGTTTTTTTTTTCCAAAATCTTGTTTTGTACTCCCCAATTAATAGTATAGATTTAAAAAACTAACACTAATTTTAAAATCAATTATAATATTTAACATCGGTTACTTAAAAGATATTAAAAACTACAGAGTAAAACTAACACTAATTTAAACATCAGTTCAAATAAGTGATATAAATACTAACATCACTTAAATAATTTGATATAAATGTTGACATCAATTTTAAATAAATGATATATATTTACATTAATTATAATAATCGATGTAAATATTTTGAATATTAACATCGATTTGATATAAACCGATACAAATTGTTTGCATCAACAAAATGTAAATCATTCATTCAAATGATGCAAATTATTTTTGCATCATTTAAAACTGATGCAATAATAGAAAATAAACGATGTATTACCACACTTTTTTGTAGTGGCATGCGTTTGACCCTTTGTTAGATGTTTTGCCGACCAACCGTTCATCCGATCATCTAACCTGTCCCGAACATAGTGAAAGACCCTAGTACGTGAACCCTGAAAGCTTTCAAGAATCCCTGAACAGAATATTAGAATTTCTTATATCTTGAAATTATTTTAGCATAAAACTGGCTGAATTTTTTTTCTTTTGAAATATAAGAAAAATAATCTCATAAAATCAAATGACAATATGTCACATCATATATCTTTAACTTATTATTGATCTCAAATTTTACATAAATAAATGATATAAAAAGTGTTTGACATATTTTGAGGAGAAATATATTCTTCATATTTATTTGGCCTATTATTTTTTTGGCAATCAAAGGGACCAAATATAAAAAAGAGAGCAACTTGCACATAAAACATTATATATATAAAATTATGTACAAATATATGTTAGAAAAATTAAAAAAATTATAAATTATAAACAAAAGAAAAAAAAATACATTTATTTAAGTTATATTAACAATATATAAGCATTTACAATTACGTATACATATATAAAAATTAATAATTTAAATATATGTAGTTAAAAATAAAAAATAAATATTAAAATTAAATTAATATAATTTTAAGCGGTTCAGGTGGTCATCTAGGCGTCAGCTGAACGCCTAGCGCCTAGACAGCGCCTAGGCGGCCGCCTAGACCGCTTTTTTGAACACTGGTTATAGCACGTCTAAAACCATCTCCACTGATTTGCTTCATTTTCTTATATCTAAATTTGAAGTTCTCTATAAATTAAACATAGAACAAATATCAAATAAAATTATGATATTATTAAAATAAAATTTCATTACAAAACATAAATAGAATATAGATAGAATGAGACATATATTTTTTTTAACACTTAAAACTTTTATTGATGATTAAGTGTAGTCATGAAACAAAACAGAGTTTCGAAATCTAGGAACATAATTGTAATAAATGGTAGGAGAATTTGATGATCGAGGTGATATTGCTAGTGTGTCTGCACATTTGTTTTTGTTCCTTGAGGTCCATCCGAACTTTACCATCTCGAACTTTTTTTATCCAAAATTGGATATCCCGACTCCAGTTGTGTGTTGCAAAGTTTAATGTCTTCCCATGTAGGATTGCCGTAGCTTCTTTGTTGTCTCCTTCCATGTGAATCTTTGTGTAACCTTTTGTTGAAGCATGTTGCAGTGCGGAAAGGGCTGCTTGGAGTTCACTTTCTAGTGGCGAGTTGGTGCATTGTCCTTCAGCTTGACCCGAACCTTCATAAAAACCGTTATCATCTCTAAAAAGCCAACCAGATTGTGCTTTGGTTGTGGTGTTTAAAAAGGATCCATCATAATTGCATATTATCCATCCTTGATCAGGTTTTGACCATCTTGTCCTTGTTGAGGGTTTTGTATTGGATACTGACTGAATCGAGTGAAATTCCTTTGCAACAGCCATGGCATCAAGCCATTCTTTTGCATCTCTCTGTGCTTTTCGCATACATGTGTTCCACGGTATATGTCTTTGTTGATATAGCAAGATATTCCTGCATTTCCAGATTCTCCGTAAGGTCCAAAACGGAGCTTGTTTGGTAATATCATCCATATTGTGTTTCTTTGTCATCGAGAGTAGTTCTTGTATCTTATCAGCTACGGGGACAGTTGAATCCAAAGCTTGTTGTTTGGTATGCCTGAACCTCTCCAGACAGCTTGAGCAAAATCACTGCCAAAAAATAGGTGTACTGTTGTTTCTTCTTCTATGCAGCAGCGTCGACAGAGAGAGTATTGAGATATATGTCTGTATCTCATTGTAGCTCCTGTTGATAAAACTCTAGATAATAATCTCCATAGGAAGTGTCTGATTTTTGGGGCCATATTGGATTTCCAAACTTCTGTTTTAAGTTCAGGATTACCTGGAGGAGGCTGAATTATTTGGTTAGTGATGTGTGTTGATAGCCAATATACTGTTTTACAGTGTGAGTTTCAGACTTCGTGTAATGCCACCCCAATAAATCCCCTTATGCATCTCTGCTGATTTTCAGATTCAAAACTGTATCTGCATCTTCCTCATGTATGAGTTCTCTGACTAACTCTTCATTCCAACCCGAATTGTCCTCATTTAGTAGTTGTTCAAGCTGCATAGCTTCTACATTCAGAGTTTTTGGACGCGGTGCCCTAGGAGGGTTTAAGGGTAACCAAGGATCTACCCAAGTATTTATTATGGTGTCATCTACGATCACAAATCGAAGACCTTTTTTAAGGAGGTCCCTACCATGCATAATGGATTTTCAAAGATAAGAAGATTTTGCTTTGTCTGTGGCATTCAAAATGTTTGTGTCCCCAAAGTATCTAGCTTTTAACACCCTTGCTACCAAGCTATTAGGCTTATGAAGGAGTCTCCAAGACTGCTTGCTTAGGAGTGCAGAAATCTCTAAAGCTAGCCCTCCCTCTGTCTTAGGCAAACTCATTATGTTCCATGCAAACCAATGCATTCCTCTTTTTTTCTTTAGTTGAGTCCCACCATTATCTAGCTAGAATCCCATTTATTTCTTCACAGATTTCTTTTGGTAATCTAAATAGGTTCATAGAGAATATTGGCATAGCAAGGGCTATTGATTTTAGAAGTACCTCTTTTCCAGCTGGTGATAAGAAACGTTTGTTCCAGCCTTGCATTCGCTCTCTGACTTTCTCCACAATGTATTTAAACATCTCTGACTTCTTCTTATTAAATTGCTCTGGAAATGCTAAGTATTTGCCCCCTCCATCATTGCGGATACCCACTTTGTTGTAGATTCTTCATTTAATTTCTTGATGTACTCTGCTTCCAAAGGTGATAGATGACTTGTTCAGATTAATGGTTTGTTTATACTTGGTGAAAATGTTTTCCATAGCATTGCAGGATTTTCCATTCGCCAAGGTGAAGAATAGAGAGTCATCCGCAAATAGTAGAAGTGTTATTGCAGGTCCACGGTTACTTATCTTAACTCCTTGTAGTTTCCTTGTGTTTGCAGCTTGGTATTCCATCTGGGAGAGAACTTCAGCACATAAGATAAATAGATAGGGTGATATGGGATCACCTTGTCGTATTCCTCTACCCGGCTGAATCATTCCATGTGGAGTTCCATTTATTAATACTGAGTATCTAACAGAGAAAACACAAGCCATAATCCATCGGATCCATTTCTGATCAAAACCCATACAGTGTATTGTTTTCTCAAGGAGATGCCACTCTAGTCGGTCATATGCTTTGGTGATATTTGTCTTAACTACCATATAAGACTTTGATTGTCTATTGCGAACCTTTAAGGGCATGATGAACTTCCCGGGATGTTATCTGTAATCATTCTTCCCGCGATGAATGCTGCCTGATTCTCTAAAACCACTTGATCCAAATGTGACTTCATCCTGTTTACTAGGATTTTTGATATGATCTTATAGTTCACATTGCAGAGTGCTATAGGACAAAAATCAGCCATGGTGGTCGGGCTCTCTATCTTTGGTAGCAAGCAGATATTGGTATGATTGTGTAAGCAGTTCAAGTTTTTCTCCTGGAAAAAACCTTTGACTTCGTTGATGACATCCTCCTTAATATCAGTCCAAAATTGTTGATAAAATATTTCAGTGAACCCGTCCGGACCTGGGGCACGATGTGGCCCTATACTGAAAACTGCACCCTTGATTTTTTCCTCAGATACTTCTCTAGTTAAATCAGTGTTCATGACTGAGGTAACTGTTTTCTGGATGTTCTAAAATAATCCCTCAAAATCTGCGTCTGATGTTTCTTGAGAAGTGTATAAGTTGTTGAAGTAGTATATCGCTGCTTAGGCAATTTGAGTTTCAGTCCGTCTGGTTTCTCCCATGTGATCTTGAATAGCATTAATTATGTTTCTTGTCCGTCTGGCTTTTGCTTGTTTATGGAAGTAAGAAGTATTTCTGTCTCCAACTTGCAACCAAGTAATTCGACTCTTACTTTTCCAATAAATTTCCTCTTTTCTGTAAGCCTGATTGAGTTCACTACTAAAAATGATACATTTGTTATTTAAACATTCTCATTAGTATACTTTTACAAACAATATCTGGGCAATTAAGTTTTTGGGCAACTACGAAAAAAGGAAAATTATTACTTTTTTATTTAAATTTATCTACGTGTAACTATTAATTATATACTTAAGTAACAGTGATATTTAATAACTATGATTTTAATATAAATTTATCTAAATATAACTATTAATTATATAACTTTGTTTAGATATAAAATTATAAGATATCAAAATTGAGGGAGCACTTTATAATTTGGAGTAACACTATTTATTTCTTTATTTTTGAAGCAATATTTGAAACACATTAGAGATGGTTTTATACCAAATATAGTGTAACATCCGCGAACCAAAATCCAGGTTTAGGGGTTGCATCGGTCGATGCACTATTTGCATCGGTCGATGCAAGGTTGATTTTCTCGGACGAGTTTTAAGATAAACGCTGCATTTTGGGTTAGGAAACCTTTAAGTCATGTTTAATCGAGCAGTTTTTCGTCATTAGCGTTTGGAGCTGCTTTTGAGAGAAATGCTGTTCTTGAATGTTCTTGTGGATTTTGGGAGATTGGAGGCTGTTCCTGTAGAGATCTGTAGCTGGGATCATTGTAGGAGCTTCTTAGGAGCGTTGTTTTGCTTGTTTAAGGTTCAAAATCTTCTTGGCAAAGGTGAGTGCATGACCACGGCTTATCTAAGCTTGAGATTTCTCTGATCTGCTAGTTTATGTGTGGTTGGCTTGTTAGAACGTTATTAGAGGCTTTGTGAAGCTTTCTTGTGGCTTGGGATCGAGTTTGATGTTTGTAGGAATGAAGATCCAGCGAGAAGCTTTGGGGAAAACGATGCTCGGCATGTGCATCGGTCGATGCAATGCGAGGACGCCACAATTTAACCTAGGAACATCGGTCGATGCCATGTGGAGGCGTCGGTCGATGCAACTAGGGTTTTTCGTGTAATGTCGAGCATGTGTCGGTCGATGCAACGTGATAATCGGTTGATGCAAGTGAACCTATGGTGTCGGTCGATGCAAGTTCGCGTCGGTCGATGTAGTGCCTGGTTTGTATGTTGATTGTTGTTTGATGGTTAGAGTATCTCAATTGCTTGTGTGTATAGCCCAGTAGATGGGAGGATTGCCTCACTGAGTGTTTATAAAATACTCATGCATCTCAATTTGTTTTTGTGGTGCAGGTAAAGACAAAATGTGATCGTGGAATCAAGGCAATGAAGAGGAGGATGTTCTAGTGGCTCGCTTGCTTGTTGTCTGGCTTGCTAGGTTTCCAGAGTTGAGTCATTAGAATGTGGTTTAGGTTGCTGATTTTGTGATTCATGTTGTCTAGAATATTAGTTAATTATTTTGGAACTAATACTGTTATTTAATATTGGATCATTGGTTATTTATTGTCATGTTTTATTTTCGTTGTTGGTTGTGTGTGTGGTTAGGAGGCTATAGGGTATGGGACCACTAGCTTAGACTATTATTATTATATTTATCATTTATTATTTCTTTAAAAAAAAAAGGGTCAGTCGTTTCAATTTGGTATCAGAGCCCTTACGGTTCTAGGTTTGGGTTCACTAGGCGTTATGCTGTAGATGTTTGGGATTTGCATGTCTTGATTGATTATGTGAGTTAGTTGCATGTGTGTGGCATAGAGTCCTAGAACATCCTCTTCGAGCCTACTGTGTGATTCCACGATGAGTTGTGTTGTTTATTGTGTTCTAAATAAATTGCTTGCTTAGCCTTCTGTTCATGGTAGTGTAGATGGTTAGTGAGGATGCTGTTGCTGGTCGTGGTCGGGGATGCGGACGTGGTCGTGGACGCGGACATGGTCGTGGTAGGGGCAGAGGATTCCATGAGTGTGGCTGGAGGGGGCGGTATTGGTGCTCGAGTAGCCGGTGATGTTAGGGTCCCAGGTGTGGGAGTTCCAGCGAGTGGAGTCCCTTGAGTTGATGTTGCGGCTTTGCTAGCGCAGGTGTTGGAGCGGTTGCCAGCAGTGGCACCAGCTCGGGCTCAAGTAGTGCCACCAGTGGTGGCGGAGTAGCGGCAGCCAGTGACTGCGGATGCGGGAGCTCATGGACGTTATTTGTCTATGCTGAGGGAAATGTGTGGCATTGACACTGTGCGATTTTCGGGTGGTACAGATCCTACTACTGCGATGCGTAGAGGACGAGTGTGGAACGTAACTTCTAGACTCTGAGATGTCCTGAGGAGTTTTGGGTGGACATAGTGTTCCACAATTTGATTGGTGATGCTCAGGTGTGGTGGAGATCAGTGGCTGCTAGGAGAGTTCAGAGGGAGATAACTTGGGCTGACTTCATGGAGGATTTCAACCACAAGTACTTTCCGAGAGAGGCATTGGACCGGTTGGAGGTGCAGTTCCTTCACTTATCTCTGGGGACGCGGTAAGTGCGGGAGCTAGACTTGGAGTTCAGTCGACTTCTATCTTATGGGGGTCGTGCTATGGAGTCTGAGGAGGCCCATATCAGGAGGTTTATGAAGGCTCTTCGTGATGGCTTGAGGGTCAATTGTAGAGGACGGAGTTATACTACGCGTGCAGAGCTGGCTGAGACTGCAGCAGAGATTGAGGAGGATATTCGGGCACAAGCAGTGACGGTTAGTTCAGCGGTGCAGCCTAGGAAGGCTCATCATCATGGAGGTTCTAGCAAGGGCGGCAAGCCTATGTAGGGAACCAAGAGGAAGTTGGAGGCTACGCAGAGACCGACTGGTGCAGGGTGCTTTGGTAGTGGGAGCATGGATAACAAGGTAGCTAGCTGTCCCCATAGGAGTGCTTTAATGGCAGCGGTTTGTGTATGCTATCATTGCAGGGAGCCTGGGCACTGATATATCATGGTTTTTATGGTTTTTAACCATGATATAAGGAGTCTTTTAGTGTCTTTTCATTTGTTTCTAGATTTTTTTTGAGTCTTTACAGGTTTTTAGCATGAAAGGAGCAAAGTGGAGCAATTTGGATCAGTTTGGAGCAATAATCCACAATAAATCAACTTAGCATCGATCGACACCCAGTCCAAACCGACAAGAAGACTCAAATTTGGAAGTTTTACAAATCTGCCCCAAAGTCTTCCATATTTGCAACAAAAGTCCCTGACGTGTTTTAAGACATATAAATAGTGTTTTTAGGTTTTCCAAACCCATAAGTTGTAATCTATCAAGTTTTATTTTTCCTGCAACCCTGTGAGATTTTGAGAGCTTTTAAGAGAGAGATCTGCTTTGAGAGAAGAATTTCTTGAACTCCCTTTTACTCTTTTAATTTCAATTGCTTATTATTCAGAATCACGTCTTGTTCATCATTGATTATGTCTGAGTAGTTTGCTTGTTAGGTTCAGGGTTTTTCATAGGGTTTTTATGAATTATTAGATCTGATTATTCAGGATTCATTATCTATCTAGATCTTCATCTTAGGTTGTTCTTCATATCAATTCTTGATTGATCACCTAGAATTAATACCCTAGGGAAATAAATTGATATGAGAATATAATTGACTTTCCTCATAAAACATTTTTATGAACAAAATTATTTCTTGCAAAGAGATTTGATTTAATAATTTTGTGAACAATCTAAACTTGATTTTATTGCTGATTTTTAACCTAGAATTTTACAAAGAGATTTGGATTTTCTGGTTTTAAATTTAGATATTATTTGCAGTGAGAACTGATTTAATTTACAATAGTGTTTAGAGTTCTAGATCTGTTCTTAATTGCTTGAATCCTATATATTTCTTGATTTAATATTTCATAATTTCCTGAGAAATTCCCTAGGCCTAGCTTTTTGATCTTCTGAATTTACAAGAACTTTTATTTAATATTTTGCATTGCTTTTCTTTATTTAAATCAATTTGTTTAGCATAATTATAAAACTCTATAATTTATTGTGTAGTCTTGAGTCCTTGTGGAATTCGACCCCTAAGTACTGCATTGATCTCTTAATTTGAGAGAGTAGCTCTAGGGTAAATTTGAGCATATCAAATTTTGGCGCCGTTGCCGGGGACTCTTTGATCTACCATTAGATTTGAGTTTTAGATTTTGTCTAAATTTTTCTTTTTATTTTCAAACTAACACGCTTTTGTTTTCTTCTCTCTTGTGTGTTTCAGGTGTATGCCTAATAAGCTTAACACAAGGAGTAACAAGACTGGTCCAATTCTGAAGCTTTCAAACCAAGAGTTGGGAAAACTTGAGCGTGAGAACAGAAAAGCAGCCAAATCTCTGAAGATGGTTAATACGATCATTCTGATGCGTGATGAGGCTAGTGTTTTGAGGGATAAATAGGGGCACTTGCGCAATGAGCAGGGCCAAAAGCTTGATGCAGAAGGAAACGTGATTGCTGAGCCTGTTGTCAACGAGCAGGCTGTCGTGAACCAGCAAGCTGGTGTCGTTGATGATCCGAATCTTGGTGTCGATCAACACCAACCAGGTGGCATCGATCGACACCCACCTGCTGCAGACGTGCGTGGAGCTGCCAACCATGTCCAAAACCCAGTTCGAAGACAGGAGCAGAACCGAGACCTGATCCGGACCATTGCTGACTACAACCGGGCTGATTTGGTGTATGAGAACCGGTCTGCTATTGTTCCTCCACCATTCCAGAGGAATGACTTTGAGTTGAAACCTGCGTACTTTCAACTAGTTGGGCAGAGACCTTTCTCTACTTTGCCCAATGAGAAGCCCTTGGACCACATTGAACATTTTGAGGATCTGGTGACCAGTATCAAGGCTAATGGAGTGACTGAGGACTTCATATTCTGCAAGCTCTTCCCATACTCACTTGCAGGAGAGGCATCTCTGTGGTTGAAGCAGTTGCCAGCTGGATCTTTGACATCTTGGCAACAAGTCAAAGTGGCTTTCCTCAACCATTTCTATGATGATGCAATGTCAGATGAGCTGAGAGTCAAGTGATATATCATGGTTTTTACGGTTTTTAACCATGATATAAGTGTGCTTTTTGAGTCTTTTGGTTTGTTTCTAGGTTATTTGTGAGTCTTTACAGGTTATTTAGGAGTTTGGCACGGATGGAGCAATATGGAACAATTTGGATCATTTTGGAGCATTTTACCGAAGGAAATCAAGTTGGAGTCGGATCAGAGTACGAGCGTCGATCGACACCACACAAAGGAGCATCGATCGACACTCCTGTTTACCCGACGAGAAAACAAGAAATTGGAAGTTTTACAAATTTGCCCAAAGTCTTCTCTAATTGCAACATAAGCCCCTGGACGTATTTTAGGATGTATATATATTGTTTTTGGGTTTTAGAAACCTTCAAGTTATTTTTCTAGCAGTTTTTGAGAGAAAGGATATTGAGAGGTTTTGGGAGAGATAGATCTGAATTCTTTGTAGAGAGAAGATTTCTTGAACTCCCTCTTTTACTTTTAATATCTATTGCATGTTATTCAGAATTATGATTTGTTCTTTATTTAACATGTCTGAGTAATTTGTTTGTTAGGTTTAGGGTTTTTCATAGGGTTTTTATGATTTATTAGATCTGAGATTGTTAGGGTTCTTAATCTTTTATGATCTTCATCTTTGGTTGTTCTTCACAATAATTCTTGATTGATCACCTAGAATTGTTATCTTAGGGAAATAGATTGATATGAGAATATAATTGTTTTCCTGATTAAACCATTGATGAGCAGAATTGTTTCTTACAAAGAGATTTGAATAAATAGTTCTGTGAACTTATCTAAACCTGTTTTTAAAGCTGATTTATTATTTAGAATTTTACAAAGAGATTTGGATTTTCTGGTTTTAAATTTAGAATATAATTGCAGTGAGAACTGATTATTTTACCAAAAGTTTAGAGTTCTAGATCTGATCTTTATTGCTTGAACCTTAATTAATTTATCTGATTTAATATTTCATAATTTCCTGAGAAATTCCCTAGGCTTAACTCTTTTGATTTCTGAATTTACAACACTTTAATTTAATTATTTGCATTGCTTTTATTTTAATTCAAATTAACTTGTTTAGCGTAATTTACAAAACTCTACAATCTATTGTGTTTTATCTTGAGTCTCTGTGGATTCGACCCCTAGAGTATTACAACTGCAAGGCTGTTAGTACCATTAGGGTATTACAATTTGAGCATATCAAATTTTGGCGCCATTGCCGGGGACTCTTTTGATTCACCATTAGATTAAAATCTTTGATTTTTTCTTTTTCTGTGTTACTCACACGCTTTTGTTTCTTTTCTCTTGTGTGTTTCAGGCACATGCCTAAGCCTAGCACCAGGAAAAATCCTACTGGTCCAGTTGTTAAGCTTACCAACCAAGAGTTAGGACAACTAGAGCGTGAGAACACCAAAGCAGCCAAATCAACAAAGATGGTCAACCCAATCATATTGAGACCAGATGCGGCTGGAGTTTTGAGAGATCAAGAGGGTCATGTGCGCAACGAACTTGGCCAGAAATTGAATGCTGAAGGACAGGTTATTGAGGAAGAACCTGCGGTCGTTGATGAGAATGCAGATGGCGTCGATCGACGCAATGTCGGCATCGGTCGACGCAACCAAGAAGGCATCGATCGAGGCATAGTTGGCATCGATCGACGCAATGTCGGGGCTGGTGCAAACGGAGAGCAGAACCTTCAGCCACGACGGGACAACAATGGAGAGCTTATCAAGACTCTTGCGGACTTCAACAGACCAGACTTATTCTATGAAAATCGTTCCGCAATTGTCCCTCCTCCATTCCCAAGGAATGACTTTGAGCTGAAGCCTGCCTACTTCGCTCTTGTTGGACAAAGGCCATTCCAGAATCTGCCAAATGAGAAGCCTCTAGATCACATAGAGCACTTTGAGGACATTGTCACTAGCATCAAGGCTAATGGAGTCACAGAAGACTACCTCTACTGCAAGCTTTTCCCCTACTCTCTAGCTGTGGAAGCTTCTCATTGGCTAAGGCAACTGAAGCCAGGATCTCTGACAACCTGGCATGACATCAAGGTGGCATTCTTGAATCACTTTTATGATGATGCTATGTCTGATGAGCTGAGGATCAAGCTTTCCACCTTTAGACAAGGTCCTACTGAATCTTACAAAGCTGCTTGGGTGAGATTTAAGGCATACCAGAGAGACTGTCCACATCATGGGTTCTCAGAGGTGCAGCTGATTAGTATCTTCTTCAGCGGGATTGACTGGAGGTATCAAATGGCTTTGGATGCAGCTAGTGATGGGAACTTCAAAACAAGGTACCCAGATGAGGCAGAACAGTTGATAGAAAGGCTAGCATCAAGCAACAGTACCAAGAACGCAGACTTGGAGCGGAGAAGGGCACATGAAGGGTATGATTCCAATCAGTTTGCTACAGTGAATGCCAAGTTAGATACAGTGCAACACCTTCTTGTTGGAAAGAAGTCTGTACACTTTGCTGAAGATGTTGAGGTTTTTGAGCCAGAGCCACAGAATGTAGAAGAAGATGTCAACTTTGTGTATGGTAATCAGGGCCAAAAGTTTGGAAATCAGCAAGGCAACAAGTCTTTCAGTGGGAACAACCAGCGCAACAACTATCAGTCCAATTCTACATGCTACATTCCTAAGCAAGACTATCAGAAGCAGCAGCAGAACAGTGGTTACACCAGGACTTATGGCAACTCCTCTTACCAATCTCCTCCTCCTAAGACAACTGAGAGTAGGATGGAAGCAATGCTTGAGCAAATTCTTCAGGGACAAGAGCAGTTGACAGTAACATTCAATGGAAAGATTGACAATGTCTATACTGAGCTTACTGGCAAGTTTGATTCATTGAATGTTCAAGTTAAGAAATTAGAGAGCCAAGTTGCACAAACTGCTGGAGCTGTGAAGAGACAAGAAGGATACCTGCCATCAAGAACTGAATCCAACCCTAAGCATTCCTGCAATGCTGTGACCTTAAGGAGTGGTAAGCAGTTACAGTCAGAAGCTGAGAAGAAGCAGAACGCCAAGGAATTTCAGGAACTGATCGATGAGGATGATGAGTTTGATGATCCGGAACCTGCATCGATTGATGCAGCTGCAAAGCATCGATCGACGCAACCTTCAGAAGTTGTAGAAGACTTGACTTTGCGAGATAGCATCGACCGATGCAAGTTAAGAATCGACCGATGCAATGTCGAGACCGAGAAGGAAGTTACGAAAGCTCCTGTTCCAGTTCCTGAGAGAGTGTACAAGCCTAGAGTTCCTTTTCCCAAGAACCCAAGGAAGTCTAAGCAGGAGCTTGATGATGCTAAGTGCAAGGCTATGATGGATAAGCTTGTTATTGAGTTACCATTGGTTGATGCAGTTAAGACTTCTCCAATGCTAAGGAGATATGTCAAGAGAATGGTAACCAAAGATTTGAATGCTGAGCAGGGAGTGATGATGATTTCAGCTCAAATCAGTGCCATCATTCAGAACAAAATTCCAGAAAAGCTTCCTGATCCAGGTAGTTTTGTTCTTGATTGCACAATCTTCAATGAGAGGTTTGCTAGATCTTTGTGTGATCTTGGTTCCAGTGTCAACTTAATGCCTAGATCAGTAGCACTCAGTCTTGGTATGACAGATTTCCAACCCACAAAGATTACTCGATACTTGCTGACCGATCATTCCGCATTCCTGATTGTATCCTTGAAGATGTTCCAATTAAGATTGGTGATTGTTTGATACCTACTGATTTTGTGGTCTTGAAGTATGAAGAAGAGCCTAAGGATCCTCTAATTTTGGGAAGATCATTCTTAGCTACTGCTGGTGCTATTATTGATGTCAAGAAAGGACAGATTGGCCTTAATGTTGGAGATTTGCAGATGCGTTTTGACATGGATAAGCTGGTTAAGAGGCCAACAATAGATGGTCAAACTTTTTATGTGGATACATTGTCTAATCTTGCTGAAGAGATTTTCAAGGAGCTGCATCCTGAAGATCCTCTTGAGAGAGCATTGGTTGCTTCTACTGAAGAAGCTGAGCATTTGGATGACATTGCTGCTGGGTATGTCAAGCTGCTAGATGCTAATGAGCAAGTGAAGAAGTTGGTTGCACAAGAGGAACTGGTTTGCACTTCTTCACAAGCTGAAAAACTATCAGATTGGAGCCTTGAGAAAGCTCCAAAGTTGGATCTAAAGCCACTTCCTGCAGGCTTAAGGTATGCATTTCTAGGTGAGAATTCTTCTTATCCTGTTATTGTTAATGCTTCCTTAAACAACGCAGAGCTCACTTTACTGCTAAGCAAGCTGCACAAGTTTCGCAAAGCTCTTGGCTATTCTCTTGATGATATTGCAGGGATTTCTCCGGATTTGTGCATGCATAGGATTCATCTTGAGGAAGGAGCTAAGACATCTATTGAACACCAGAGGAGGCTGAATCCGAATCTGCAAGATGTTGTCAAGAAGGAGATCATGAAGCTGCTGAATGCTGGGATCATCTATCCAATATCTGACAGCAATTGGGTTAGTCCGGTACATGTTGTTCCTAATAAGGGTGGAGTCACAGTGGTGAAGAATGACAAGAATGAGCTGATCCCTACAAGGACAATTACTGGTCATCGGATGTGCATAGACTACAGGAAGCTGAATGATGCAACAAGGAAAGATCACTTCCCACTTCCTTTCATTGACCAGATGTTGGAGAGGCTAGCTAATCATCCATACTATTGCTTTTTGGATGGTTACTCAGGCTTTTTCCAGATTCCTATTCATCCTGATGACCAAGAGAAGACCACCTTCACTTGTCCCTATGGTACCTTCGCTTACCGCAGAATGCCTTTTGGTCTCTGTAATGCTCCCGCAACATTTCAGAGATGCATGATGTCAATCTTCACTGATATGATTGAGGATTATATGGAGGTGTTCATGGATGATTTTTCAGTTTATGGATCTTCATTCAAAAGCTGTTTGGATAATCTCTGTAAGGTGCTAGCAAGGTGTGAAGAGAAGCATTTGGTGCTAAACTGGGAAAAATGTCATTTTATGGTTAGAGATGGCATAGTGCTTGGCCACAGGGTTTCAGAAGCTGGAATAGAAGTTGATCGCGCTAAGATAGAGGTGATGACAAGTCTTCAACTACCAGAGAATGTGAAGGCAGTGAGGAGTTTTCTTGGACATGCAGGGTTCTATAGGCGTTTTATCAAAGATTTCAGCAAGATAGCAAGACCACTTTCTGCTTTGTTGTGCAAAGATGTCAAGTTTGAATTCACTGATGAATGTCGCATAGCCTTTGAGAGGATTAAGCAGGAGCTTGTGAGTGCACCTATTGTTCAGCCACCAGATTGGGATCTTCCATTTGAAGTAATGTGTGATGCTAGTGACTTTGCAGTAGGAGCAGTACTGGAACTAAGAAAGAGGCTGTGGGGAGCCTTATTACTGCTATTCTTCAGTTCATGAAGATTCCTACTGATGGTTATAGTGTTATCACTAGGAGACAGCTTATGGATGAGCAGTATTTGAGGAGTGCACACTGGCTGAAACCAGGTTTGTTGTGGAGATTTGTTGATGAGACAGGAGAGCACTTTATCCGCCTTCCGCGACCTGATCTTACCACCATCGCACTCCGCGGTGACGATCCTGAGCAGTTGCGTTTTCGCCCTTCACCAGATGACTATGTTGTTTATGCTCCTTCCCGTCGCCATCGCACTTCGCGGACTACTTCTGATGCTGCAGCTGCTACTAACCCTGCTGGGGGTTTTGAGACTGGTTCTTCATCTGGGACTGCGGCATTTGAGTTTCCAGAGCCATCAGAGGATCCTGCCACTATGGACCAGGGAGCTCATCAGACTTATGTGGTTTCTGCTTTGCGTGCCATCTGGAATGGTATGGCTCGACTTTCCCAGTGTGGCTGCATTCGTCCTACCAGGCGTACTAGGCGCAGGTCTCCTTCGCCATCTTCACCATCTGCTGATCCCGTTTCTGATGATGAGGATGCTGAGGATGATGATGATGATGTTTCTGCTACATTTTAGCATCTGATCATGGTTTTTCTTTATCTTTTTCCCTTCTTAGGATTGAGTCATTTTTCTGTTTGCTTTGAGTCAGTTTGTGTTTGAAATTTGTTTGAACTTATGAACTATCTATCTATCATGTTGCTTTTAACCTGTGTTTGTGTTTGAGTGCTTCTTAACAGAATTAACATCAAAGGATTGATCCAACAACAACACACAACTAACTGCAACAAACAAGGAGATTCGGTCAGAATTCACCATTCGCCGAAGGTGTCGATCGATGCTGCCTTGATGGTATCGATCGACACCAATGGGTAACACGAGAATCTGTTCAAATTTTTCATTCAATTTTTCAACACATTTTTCTTTCTTGACTTTCCCTTCTTTGATAACACTGGGGACAGTGTTGTTTAAGTCTGGGGGAGGTTAGTACTAACTACTTACTTGGTTTTTGTGTTTTAAGTCAAAACCGTATTTTTGTTTTTATTGAGTCAAATTTTTCAAAAAAATTTCTGTTGAATTATGATCTCTAACTGATGGTTCTTGTTCTTTGGCTAACACTCTAATGATTCTTGACTAAGCTTGACCTCAGAACTGAAGTGTGGAAAGGCTATGAGCTGTATCAACAATCCTGAAAGCCCTTATTCAAAGGATATCTAGTTCAACCAATGTTGTCTCAACTTTTATCAGGATTTTAACCGGATTTAATCTCTTACTTTGGGGTTGGAAATCAGTGGACTAGACTTCTTCTTCAGGCCATACAAGGCAGTGCAATTTTTCAAAGTATGTCTCCCCTCTCTCTTCCCTTCAGTGTTTCAGAAAAAAAAAAAAAAAAAAGAAAAATCAGAAAAAAAAAAAGGATAAAAGATGAGATGATTTTGATCAGTTTAGAGAGGTAGGTAAATTACCAGTGACCTCATTATTCTACTCTTGAGTCAAATGATCACACAAAGCTTGGAAGCGAGGGGTAGGTAAATTACCGATGACCCCGGTATTCGCTTACACCTTTGCTAAAAAAAAGAATAAAAAAAAGAGAAAAAAAAATTGGAAGTGAGAAAAGGGAGAGGAAAGGAGATGTAAGAAGAATGTCTTGGCTTGAAGAGAGTCCATATGCCACTGTTTGAATACCACAAGGTAAGAACTCACCTGTACTTGCTTTAATTTATGTAATGAGATGGTAATGGTGAGACTAGAGATTCCAGAGGATTGTGGGATTTGAGTAAGGAATGTTGATGCTTTTCAATTGACAAAGTATATGAAGTAAGTTCTTGAGAGTCAAGGCGATAAAGAGTGCGAAGATCAGTTACCAGCAGTTGAGTGAATTCTATGTTTTCAAACCTCTTTCATAGGTTTAAGTTTCTGTTTTGCTTGAGGGCAAGCAAAGGCTAAGTCTGGGGGAGTTGATATATCATGGTTTTTATGGTTTTTAACCATGATATAAGTGTGCTTTTTGAGTCTTTTGGTTTGTTTCTAGGTTATTTGTGAGTCTTTAAAGGTTATTTAGGAGTTTGGCACGGATGGAGCAATATGGAACAATTTGGATCATTTTGGAGCATTTTACCGAAGGAAATCAAGTTGGAGTCGGATCAGAGTACGAGCGTCGATCGACACCACACAAAGGAGCATCGATCGACACTCCTGTTTACCCGACGAGAAAACAAGAAATTGGAAGTTTTACAAATTTGCCCAAAGTCTTCTCTAATTGCAACATAAGCCCCTGGACGTATTTTAGGATGTATATATATTGTTTTTGGGTTTTAGAAACCCTCAAGTTATTTTTCTAGCAGTTTTTGAGAGAAAGGATATTGAGAGCTTTTGGGAGAGATAGATCTGAATTCTTTGTAGAGAGAAGATTTCTTGAACTCCCTCTTTTACTTTTAATATCTATTGCATGTTATTCAGAATTATGATTTGTTCTTTATTTAACATGTCTGAGTAATTTGTTTGTTAGGTTTAGGGTTTTTTATAGGGTTTTTATGATTTATTAGATCTGAGATTGTTAGGGTTCTTAATCTTTTATGATCTTCATCTTTGGTTGTTCTTCACAATAATTCTTGATTGATCACCTAGAATTGTTATCTTAGGGAAATAGATTGATATGAGAATATAATTGTTTTCCTGATTAAACCATTGATGAGCAGAATTGTTTCTTACAAAGAGATTTGAATAAATAGTTCTGTGAACTTATCTAAACCTGTTTTTAAAGCTGATTTATTACTTAGAATTTTACAAAGAGATTTGGATTTTCTGGTTTTAAATTTAGAATATAATTGCAGTGAGAACTGATTATTTTACCAAAAGTTTAGAGTTATAGATCTGATCTTTATTGCTTGAACCTTAATTAATTTATCTGATTTAATATTTCATAATTTCCTGAGAAATTCCCTAGGCTTAACTCTTTTGATTTCTGAATTTACAACACTTTAATTTAATTATTTGCATTGCTTTTATTTTAATTCAAATTAACTTGTTTAGCGTAATTTACAAAACTCTACAATCTATTGTGTTTTATCTTGAGTCTCTGTGGATTCGACCCCTAAGTACTGCAACTGATCTCTTGTTTGAGAGAGTAGCTCTAGGGATTAATTTGAGCTTATCATCAAGCTATCCACTTTCAAGCAAAGACCAGATGAAGCTTTCAAGGCAACTTGGGTGAGATTCAAAGCTTATCAGAGGGATTGTCCACACCATGGTTTCTCAAAGGTTCAATTGCTAAGTATTTTCTTCAGAGGGTGTGACTGGAAGTATCAGTTAGCTTTGGATGCTGCAAGTCATGGAAACTTCAAGACAAGAATGCCAGAAGATGCTGAATTGTTGATTGAGAATTTGGCTTCTAGCAATAGCACTAACGGAGCAGATGCTGAAAGGAAGAGATTGCATGGAGAATTTGATTCAAACCAGTTAGCTTATGTTAATGCTAAGCTGGATTCAGTGCATAATCTCCTTATGGGTAAGAAATCTGTTCATTTTGCTGCTGAGGTTGAGACATATGAGCCAGAACCTGATCAAGGACACCAAGAGGAGGATGTGAACTATGTGTATGGGAATCAGGGACAGCGGTTTGGAAATCAGCAAGGCAATAGGCCTTACAGTGGAAACTCTTCAGGCTACACTTCCAAGCCAGAGTATCAGCAGCAACAACAGAACAATGGCTATACAAGGACCTATGGGAACTCATCTTATCAGTCTCCACCTCCTAAGAATTCTTCAGAAAGTAGAATGGAAGCCATGCTTGAGCAGCTTTTGGAAGGGCAAGAGAATTTGAAAGTGACATTCAATGGAAAGATTGACAATGTCTACACTGAGCTGAATGGGAAGATAGAGGCATTGAATGTTCATGTTAAGAAGCTGGAGGTTCAAGTTGCACAGACTGCTAGGTCTGTAAAAAGGAAAGAGAATTATCTTCCAGCAAGAATTGAATCAAACCCCAAACATGCTTACAATGCCATATCAGTGAGAGATGAAGATGATGGCGAAATTGTTTCTGCATAAAAAGGAGAGAAATCGCAAAATTCGTCGGATCCAGATGATGGTGTCGATCGACACCACCTAGGTGTCGGTCGACACTCATCTCAGACAGAACCCGAAGTCGCAAAATCTCAGGTTCCAGCAGCAGTTGAGAGGGTCTACAAGCCTAAGGTTCCTTTTCCCAAGCCAAGGAGGTCTAAGCAGGAGCTTGAGGAAGCTAGATGCAAGGCAATGATGGACAAGGTGATGATTGAGATGCCATTGATTGATGCAGTGAAGCTTTCACCACCTCTTAAGCGCTATGTCAAGAGAATGGTATCAAATGGTTTGAGCCCTGAGGAAGGAGCATTACTAACTAAGGATGTTAGTGCAATTCTGTTAAACCAGCCTGTTCAGAGGAAGAAGGAGAAGAAGCAGGAGGTGGTTGTCTCTAAGGAAGTGAGTGCAATCATTCAATGTAAGCAACAAGCTTAGTGTCGATCGATACCGCATCAGCATCGGTCGACACTCCTCCACATCCGAGACTGAACTTGTCCACAACTGATGCTTCAAGCCAGAAAGCTGTTTCCAAACAGAAAGTCTCCCAATCCACACTCCATAGCCCTCAGGTAAGGCCAAGGTATGCATCTTCTTCTCCTAAACTTCCTCTTATCATCAACAAGAATTTCAAAGAGATAAAAACTATTTTGCAGTTAACCAAGCCACGAGATTATCGTAGAGCGCTTGTTTCTTCTGTTGATGATTTTGCAGGGCTTAAAAGAACCAAACCCATACCTAAATCTCGCCCTGGTCCAATTCCTAACATCCTTGGCAGACCTCATGCACCTAAAGCTTATACACCACCTTGGATGAAGAGGACTTCAATGCCATGTTCTGATCCACCGGATGTCTGAGCTCCAGCACAGTCAAGCTAATGACTGAAAACAAGCGCTTAGTGGGAGGCAACCCACTGGTAGGCTTTTTTTTTTCTTTTGATTTTGATTTTTATTTATTTTATTTTTATTTTTGCTTTCCTCTTACTTGATAACACTGGGGACAGTGTTGTTTAAGTCTGGGGGAGGTTATCTACTAACTATGTTTCTGTTTTTGAGTTTCAGTTGTGTCAGTCAAAACCATAAAGTTTTGAGTCAAATTTTTCAAAAAATTTTCTTTTTGTCTTTGGGAATTATGATCTTGACTTATGATATCTCTTATTTGGCTAACACTCTAATGATTATTTGTTTATGCTTGATCTCAGAACTGAAGCTTAGAAAGACTATGAGCCTTATCAACAATCTTGAAACCCTTATTCAATGGACATCTGATTGATCTAACGTTGTCTCAACTTTTATCAGGATTTTAACCGGACTTAATCTCTTACTTTGGGGTTGGAAATCAGTGGACTAGACTTCTTCTTCAGGCCATACAAGACAGTGCAATTTTTCAAAGTATGTCTCCCCTCTCTCTTCCCTTCAGTGCTTTAAAAAAAAAAGAGAATAAAAGATGAGATGATTTTGATCAGTTTAGAGAGGTAGGTAAATTACCTGTGACCTCATTATTCTACTCTTGAGTCAAATGATCACACAAAGCTTGGAAGCGAGGGATAGGTAAATTACCGATGACCCCGATATTCGCTTACACATTTGATTAGAAGAAAAAAAAAAGAAAAAAAAAAAAAGAAGAAGAAAAACAAAATGGAAGTGAGAAAAGGGAGAGGAAAGGAGATGTAAGAAGAATGTCTTGGCTTGAAGAGAGTCCATATGCCACTGATCAATACACCCAAGGTAAGAATTCACCTGTACTTGCTTTAATTTATATAATGAGATGACAATGGAGATTTCAGAGATTCTAAAGGATTGTGGGATTTGAGTAAGGAATGTTGATGCTTATCATGGATAAGTAAAAGAAGTAAGTTCTTGAGTCAGGTATATGAAGAGTGTGAATAAGAATAATCTGCAATTGAGTGAGTTCCCTGTTTTCAAACCTCTTTCACATGTCTAAGCTTATGTTTTGCTTGAGGGCAAGCAAAGGCTAAGACTGGGGGAGTTGATATATCATGGTTTTTATGGTTTTTAACCATGATATAAGGAGTCTTTTAGTGTCTTTTCATTTGTTTCTAGATTTTTTTTGAGTCTTTACAGGTTTTTAGCATGAAAGGAGCAAAATGGAGCAATTTGGATCAGTTTGGAGCAATAATCCACAAGAAATCAACTTAGCATCGATCGACACCCAGTCCAAACCGACAAGAAGACTCAAATTTGGAAGTTTTACAAATCTGCCTAAAAGTCTTCCATATTTGCAACACAAGTCCCTGACGTGTTTTAAGACATAGAAATAGTGTTTTTAGGTTTTCCAAACCCATAAGTTGTATTCTATCAAGTTTTATTTTTCCTGCTCTAGGGTAAATTTGAGCGTACAGGAGTTGTCAGAGTTGCGGGAGGCAAGTTTCTGAGGGTGACTAGACGAGCTAGGGGAGTTGATATTCAGATTGCATGAGAGTCGTGGCCAGCAGATTTGCTTATCAGTCCAGTAGAGTTGTATGATGTTATTCTTGGGATGGATTGGTTGCATCGTCATATGGTACATCTTGATTGCCATCGGGTTAGTGTGGAGTTTGTGCGTCCGGGATGGAAGTTGGTTTTTCAGGGAATTAGACTGACTTCGGGGAGTCTTGTGATCTCGGCCATGCAGGCTGGGAAGATGATCGAGAAGGGCCGTGAAGCTTATTTGGTTACTATATCAATGCGATAGTCAGTGGGGCAGTCTACGGTTAGCGGTATTCAGGTTGTGGAGGAATTTGAGGATGTGTTCCAGTCGTTGCAGACGCCATTATCCAAGGTTCCTTACAAAATGGCTCCAGCAGAGATGGCAAAGCTGAAGAAGCAGTTAGAGGATTTGTTGAGTAAGGGATTCATCCGCCCTAGTGTATCACCGTGGGGAGCGGCGGTGTTATTTGTTAAGAAGAAGGATGGGAGTTTCCGGTAGTGTATCGATTACCGGGGTTTGAACTGGATCACTGTGAAGAACAAGAACCCTCTTCCCAGGATCGATGAGTTGTTGGATCAGTTGAGAGGTGCTACTTGGTTTTCTAAGATAGATCTGACGTCGGGTTATCATAAGATACCGATAGATGAGGCAGATGTGAGGAAGACTGTGATATGCTCAAATTAAACCCTAGAGCTACTCTCTCAAATTAAGAGATCAATGCAGTACTTAGGGGTCGAATTCCACAAGGACTCAAGATCAAACACAATAGATTGTAAAGTTTTGTAAATTACGCTAAACAAGTTAAATTGAATTGAAATAAAGCAATGCAAATATTAAAATAAAAGTGTTGTGAATTCAGAAAATCAAAAGAGCTAAGCCTAGGGAATTTCTCAGGAAATTATGAAAAATTAAATCAGATAAATTAATTAAGGTTCAAGCAATAAAAATCAGATCTAGAACTCTAAACTTTTGGTAAATTAAATCAGTTCTCACTGCAAATAATATCTAAATTTAAAACCAGAAAATCCAAATCTCTTTGTAAAATTCTAAGTAATAAATCAGCTTTAAAAACAGGTTTAGATAAGTTCACAGAATTATTAATTCAAATCTCTTTGTAATAAACAATTCTGCTCATCAATGGTTTAATCAGGAAAACAATTATATTCTCATATCAATTTATTTCCCTAAGATAACAATTCTAGGTGATCAATCAAGAGTTATTGTGAAGAACAACCAAGGATGAAGATCATAAAAGATTAAGAACCCTAAAAATCTCAGATCTAATAAATCATAAAAACCCTATAAAAAACCCTAAACCTAACAAGCAAATTACTCAGACATGTTTAATGAAGAACAAATCATAATTCTGAATAACATGAAATAGATATTAAAAGAGTAAGGAAGGAGTTTAGAAATTCTTCTCTCAATGAAGATCAGATCTCTCCCAAAAAGCTCTCAATATATCACAGGGTTGCAGAAAAAATAAAACTCTCTAGAAAAAGACTTCAGGGTTTGGAAAACCTAAAAACACTATTTATATGTCCTAAAACACGTCAGGGACTTATGTTGCAAATATGGAAAACTTTGGGGCAACTTTTGTAAAACTTCCAATTTTTGGGTCTTGAGTCGGCAGAAAGGGGTGTCGACCGATGCTCTTGAGTGGTGTCGATCGACACTCTTGTCTTGATCCGAGATTTCTGCTCCAAAACGATCCAAATTGCTCCATTTCACTCCTTTCATGCTAAAAACCTGTAAAGACTCAAAAACAATCTAGAAACAAATGAAAAGACACTAAAAGACTCCTTATATCATGGTTAAAAACCATAAAAACCATGATATATCAACTCCCCCAGACTTAGCCTTTGCTTGCCCTCAAGCAAAACATAAGCTTAGACATGTGAAAGAGGTTTGAAAACAGGGAACTCACTCAACTGCATGATGATTCTTATTTGCACTCTTCATTTACCTGACTCAAGAACTTACTACTTATACTTAACCATGATAAGCATCAACATTCCTTACTCAAATCCCACAATCCTTTGGAATCTCTGAAATCTCCATTGTCATCTCATTAGTCAATATTAAAGCACAAATAAGGTGAATTCTTACCTTGGGTGTATTGATCAGTGACATATGGACTCTCTTCAGGCCAAGACATTCTTCTTACATCTCCTTTCCTCTCCCTTTTCTCACTTCCATTTATTTTTTTCTTCTTTCTTTTTTTTTTTCTTAATCAAAGGTGTAAGCGAATACCGGGGTCATTGGTAATTTACCTACCCCTCGCTTCCAAGCTTTGTGTGATCATTTGACTCAAGAGTAGAATAATGAGGTCACTGGTAATTTACCCACCTCTCTAAACTGATCAAAATCATCTCATCTTTTATTCTCTTTTTTTCTGATTTTTTTAAGCACTGAAGGGAAGAGAGAGGGGAGACATACTTTGAAAAATTGCACTGTCTTGTATGGCCTGAAGAAGAAGTCTAGTCCACTGATTTCCAACCCCAAAGTAAGAGATTAAGTCCGGTTAAAATCCTGATAAAGGTTGAGACAACGTTAGATCAATCAGATATCCATTGAATAAGGGCTTTCAGGATTGTTGATAAGGCTCATAGTCTTTCTAAGCTTCAGTTTTGAGATCAAGCATAAACAAATAATCATTAGAGTGTTAGCCAAATAAGAGAAATCATTAGTCAAGATCATAATTCGCAAAGACAAAAAGAAAAATTTGAAAAATTTGACTCAAACTTTATGGTTTTGACTGACACAACTGAAACTCAAAAACAGAAAACATAGTTAGTAACTAACCTCCCCCAGACTTAAACAACACTGTCCCCAGTGTTATCGAGTAAGAGGAAAGCAAAAATAAAATAAAATAAATAAAAATCAAAATCAAAAGAAAAAGAAAACCTACCAGTGGGTTGCCTCCCACTGAGCGCTTGTTTTCAGTCATTAGCTTGACTGTGCTGGAGCTCAGGAACCTGGTGGAGCAGAACATGACATTGAAATCCTCTTCATCCATGGTGGTGTATAAGCTTTAGGTGCAGGAGGTCTGCCAAGGATGTGAGGAACTGGACCAGGGTGAGACTTAGGTATGGGAGGGTATCTTTTCTTTCCTGCAAAATCATCAACAGAAGAAACAAGCGCTCTACGATAATCTCGTGGCTTGGTTAACTGCAAAACAGTTTTTGTAGCTTTGAAGGTCCTATTGATGATTAAAGGAGCTTTAGGAGAAGAAGATGCATACCTTGGCCTTACCTGAGGACTCTGAAGTGTGGAATGATGACTCTTCTGTTTGGGAACAGGTTTCGGACTTGGAGCATCAGTTTTGGAGCTGTTCTGTCTCGGATGTGGAGGGGTGTCGATTGATGCCTCCTTGTTGGTGTCGATCGACACTGAGCCTGATGCCCGTGTTGCAGAAACTTTTTCAACAGAAAAAGTCTGTCCATCAATAGTAGGAGCCCTCCTCAGCTTATCCATCTCAAAATGCATACTCAATCCATCCACATTCAGTGTTATGTGTCCCTTCTGCACATCAATGACTGCACCAGCTGTAGCCAAGAAAGACCTTCCTAAGATGAGAGGATCTTTAGGCTCTTGATCATACTTCAGCACCACAAAGTCAGTGGGAATCATGAAGTTGCCAACCTTAACTGGAATATCCTCTAAAACACCTTCAGGAATTCTTCGGAAGCGATCAGCCAAGATAAGAGAAATCTGAGTTGGCTTGAATTCTGTCATCCCAAGTCTCACAGCAACAGAATGTGGCATCAAGTTGATGCTAGAGCCAAGGTCACAAAGTGAGTGTGAGAACATTCCTGCGGAGATTGAGCAATCAAGAACAAAGCTTCCAGGATCTGGTAACTTCTCTGCTGTCCTACATTGAATGATTGCACTCACTTCCTTAGAGACAACCACTTCCTGCTTTCTCTCCTTCTTCCTCTGAACAGGCTGGTTCAACAGAATTGCACTGACATCCTTAGTTAGCAAGGCTCCTTCTTCAGGACTCAAACCATTGGATACCATTCTCTTCACATAGCGTTTTAGTGGTGGTGAAAGCTTCACTGCATCAATCAATGGCATCTCAATCATCACCTTGTCCATCATTGCCTTGCATCTAGCTTCCTCCATCTCCTGCTTAGACTTTCTTGGCTTGGGAAAAGGAACCTTAGGCTTGTAGACCCTTTCAACTGTTGGAACCTGAGAATTTGCAGTTTCTGGGTTCGTCTGAGAAGAGTGTCGATCGACACCCAGGTGGTGTCGATCGATGCCATCATCTGGATCCGACAGATTGGCCGATTTTTCTCCTTGTTCTGCAGAAAAAATTTCACCATCATCTTCATCTCTCACTGATATGGCATTGCAAGCATGTCTGGGGTTTAACTCAGTTCTTCCAGGAAGAAAACCCTCTTGTCGTTTGACAGACCCAGCAGTCTGAATAACCTGATTCTCTAACTTCTTGACATGAATGTTCAATGCTTCTATCTTCCCATTCAGCTCAGTGTAGACATTGTCAATCTTTCCATTGAATGTCACTGTCAAATTCTCTTGACCTTGTAGAATCTGCTCAAGCATGGCCTCCATTCTACTCTCAGAAGAAGTCTTAGGAGGTGGAGACTGATAAGATGAGTTCCCATATGTCCTTGTATGGCCATTATTCTGTTGTTGCTGCTGATACTCTGGCTTGGAAGTGTAGCCTGAATAGTTCCCACTGTAAGGCCTATTGCCTTGCTGAGTTCCAAACCGCTGTCCCTGATACCCATACACATAGTTCACATCTTCCTCTTGGTGTCCTTGATCAGGTTCTGGCTCATATGTCTCAACCTCAGCAGCAAAATGAACAGATTTCTTACCCATAATGAGATTATGCACTGAATCCAGCTTAGCATTAACAGAAGCTAACTCGTTTGAATCAAATCCTCCATGCAATCTCTTCCTTTCAGCATCTGCTCCCTTAGTGCTATTGCTAGAAGCCAAATTCTCAATCAAAACTTCAGCATCTTCTGGCATTCTTGTCTTGAAGTTCCCATGACTTGCAGCATCCAAAGCTAACTGATACTTCCAGTCACACCCTCTGAAAAAGATACTCAGCAATTGAACCCTTGAAAAACCATGGTGTGGACAGTCCCTCTGATAAGCTTTGAATCTCACCCAAGCTGCCTTGAAAGCTTCATCTGGTCTTTGCTTGAAAGTGGATAGCTTGACTCTCAACTCATCTGACATTGCATCATCATAGAAATGGTTGAGGAAAGCCACTTTGACTTGTTGCCAAGATGTCAAAGATCCAGCTGGCAACTGCTTCAACCACTGAGATGCCTCTCCTGCAAGTGAGTATGGGAAGAGCTTGCAGAATATGAAGTCCTCAGTCACTCCATTAGCCTTGATACTGGTCACAAGATCCTCAAAATGCTCAATGTGGTCCAGAGGCTTCTCATTGGGCAAAGCAGAGAAAGGTCTCTGTCCAACCAGTTGAAAGTAAGCAGGCTTCAGCTCAAAGTCATTCCTCTAGAATGGAGGAGGAACAATAGCAGACCGGTTCTCATACACCAGATCAGCCCGGTTGTAGTCAGCAATGGTCCTGATCAGATCCCGGTTTTGGTCCTGTCGTCGAACTGGGTTCTGTACGTGGTTGGCAGCTCCACGCACGTCTGCAGGTGGGTGTCGATCGATGCCACCTGGTGGGTGTCGATCGACACCATGATCCGGATCAGCCTGCTCGTTCACAACAGCCTGATCACCAATGACACCACCTTGCTGGTTCACAACAGCCTGCTCGTTGACAACAGGTTCAGGAATCACGTTTCCTTCTGCATCAAGCTTTTGGCCATGCTCATTGCGCAAGTGGCCCTCTTGATCCCTCAAAACACCAGCCTCATCTCGCATCAGAATGATTGTATTAACCATCTTCAGAGATTTAGCTGCCTTTCTGTTCTCACGTTCAAGCTTTCCCAACTCTTTGTTTGACAAATTCACAGTAGGACCAGACTTGTTGTTCCTTGTGTGAGGTTTAGGAGGCATGCACCTGAAACACCAAAGAGAAGAAAAAAGTAAAAACGTGTAAGTAGAAAATAAAAGAAAAAATTTAGACGAAATTAAAAACTTAAATCTAATGGTAGAATCAGAGAGTCCCCGGCAACGGCGCCAAAATTTGATATGCTCAAATTAAACCCTAGAGCTACTCTCTCAAATTAAGAGATCAATGCAGTACTTAGGGGTCGAATTCCACAAGGACTCAAGATCAAACACAATAGATTGTAAAGTTTTGTAAATTACGCTAAACAAGTTAAATTGAATTGAAATAAAGCAATGCAAATATTAAAATAAAAGTGTTGTGAATTCAGAAAATCAAAAGAGCTAAGCCTAGGGAATTTCTCAGGAAATTATGAAAAATTAAATCAGATAAATTAATTAAGGTTCAAGCAATAAAAATCAGATCTAGAACTCTAAACTTTTGGTAAATTAAATCAGTTCTCACTGCAAATAATATCTAAATTTAAAACCAGAAAATCCAAATCTCTTTGTAAAATTCTAAGTAATAAATCAGCTTTAAAAACAGGTTTAGATAAGTTCACAGAATTATTAATTCAAATCTCTTTGTAATAAACAATTCTGCTCATCAATGGTTTAATCAGGAAAACAATTATATTCTCATATCAATTTATTTCCCTAAGATAACAATTCTAGGTGATCAATCAAGAGTTATTGTGAAGAACAACCAAGGATGAAGATCATAAAAGATTAAGAACCCTAAAAATCTCAGATCTAATAAATCATAAAAACCCTATGAAAAACCCTAAACCTAACAAGCAAATTACTCAGACATGTTTAATGAAGAACAAATCATAATTCTGAATAACATGAAATAGATATTAAAAGAGTAAGGAAGGAGTTTAGAAATTCTTCTCTCAATGAAGATCAGATCTCTCCCAAAAAGCTCTCAATATATCACAGGGTTGTAGAAAAAATAAAACTCTCTAGAAAAAGACTTCAGGGTTTGGAAAACCTAAAAACACTATTTATATGTCCTAAAACACGTCAGGGACTTATGTTGCAAATATGGAAAACTTTGAAGCAACTTTTGTAAAACTTCCAATTTTTGGGTCTTGAGTCGGCAGAAAGGGGTGTCGACCGATGCTCTTGAGTGGTGTCGATCGACACTCTTGTCTTGATCCGAGATTTCTGCTCCAAAACGATCCAAATTGCTCCATTTCGCTCCTTTCATGCTAAAAACCTGTAAAGACTCAAAAACAATCTAGAAACAAATGAAAAGACACTAAAAGACTCCTTATATCATGGTTAAAAACCATAAAAACCATGATATATCAGACTGCATTCAGGACGAGGAATGGGCATTATGAGTTTGTGGTGATGTCTTTTGGGTTAACTAACGCGCCAGCAGCGTTTATGAGATTGATGAACAGCGTGTTTTAGGAGTTTCTGGATGTGTCTGTCATCATTTTCATCGACGATATCCTGGTATTTTCTAAGAGTCCTGAGGAGCATGCAGTGCATCTGAGGGCAGTTATGGAGAAGTTGTGGGAGCAGAAGTTGTTTGCTAAGTTGAGGAAGTGCAGTTTTTGGCAGCGAGAGATGGGTTTTCTGGGTCACATTGTTTCTGCAGAGGGGGTTTCTGTAGATCCAGAGAAGATTCAGGCTATTAGGGATTGGCCTAGACCGCAGAATTCCACAGAGATCAGGAGTTTCCTTGGGTTGGCAGGTTATTACAGGAGATTTTGCAGGGCTTTGCAAGTAAAGCACGCCCGATGACTAAGTTGACAGGGAAGGATGTTCCTTTTATATGGTCACATGAGTATGAGGAGGGCTTTGCAAGCCTGCAGGAGATGTTGACTACTACGCCAGTGTTGGCTTTGCCTTAGCAGAGAGAAACCTATGTGGTTTATACAGTGCATCTAGAGTGGGTTGGGGTGTGTGTTGATGCAGCATGGGAAGAATATTGCCTACGCTTCGCGGCAGTTGCGGAAGCATGAGGACAACTATCCTACTCATGACTTGGAGATGGCTGCTGTATTTTTTGCCCTGAAGATTTAGAGATCTTATCTTTATGGTGTAAAAGTGCAGGAGTTTACAAATCATAAGAGCCTGAAGTACATATTCACTCAGTCTGAGCTGAACTTGAGGCAGAGGCGGTGGATGGAGCTGGTGGCGGATTATGATTTGGAGATAGCTTATCACCCTGGTAAGGCTAACTTGGTTGCAGATGCTCTTATTCAGAAGAGGGTAGCTTCGACTCAGGAGCAGGAGATGGAGTCTCTGGTAGGAGAGATCAGTGCGTTGAGTTTGTGTGCTGTTTCTCAGGAGCCGTAGGGTTTGGAGGCGGCTGATAGAGCGGGTCTTCTGAGCAGGGTGCGGTTGGCTCAGGAGAAGGATTTAGGGCTGGTGAATGCCTCTAAGGATGTTGATTCAGAGTATCAGGTCTCAGCTAATGGTACTATTTTGGTGCACAGGCGGATTTGTGTGCCTAAGGATGAGGAGTTGAGGCAGGAGATCCTGAGACAGGCTCATGCGAGCGTGTTTTCTATTCATCCAGATGCATATCATGCGTCGGTCGACGCAATCCCCTGATGGTGTCGGTCGATCCAAGTTCGCGTCGGTCGATGCAGTGCCTGGTTTGTATGTTGATTGTTGTTTGATGGTTAGAGTATCTCAATTGCTTGTGTGTGTATAGCCCAGTAGATGGAAGGGTTGCCTCACTGAGTGTTTATAAAATACTTATGCATCTCAATTTGTGGTTGTGATGCAGGTAAAGGCAAAGTGTGATCGTGGAATCAAGGCAATAAAGAGATGTTGTTCTAGTGGCTCGCTTGGTTGTTGTCTGACTTGCTAGGTTTCCATAGTTTAGTCATTAGAATGTGGTTTAGGTTGCTAGTTCTGTGATTCATGTTGTCTGGAATATTAGTTTATGGTTTTGGAACTAATACTGTAATTTAACATTGGATCATTGGTTAATTATTGGCATGTTTTATTTCCGATGTTGGTTGTGTGTGGTTAGGAGGCTAGTGGATATGGGACCTCTAGTGTAGACTATTATTATTATTATTATTATTATTATTATTATTATTATTATTATTATTATTATTATTATTATTATTATTATTATTATTATTATTATTATTATTATTATTATTATTACTATTATTATTATTATTATTATTAGTATTATTATTATTATTATTATTATCATTATTATAATTATTATAATTATTATTATATTTATCATTTGTTATTTCTTTTTTTTTTAAATGGGTCGGTCGTTTCATATAGAGTTAGAGCAACATTTGGTGTACCATTGGAACTAGGTAATATCCATGCTAGAGCATGGGATGACACATGTTGTAATTAATTTTTGTATATTTCGAATGCATAAATTTAACATTGGATCATTGGTTAATTATTGGCATGTTTTATTTCCGATGTTGGTTGTGTGTGGTTAGGAGGCTAGTGGATATGGGACCTCTAGTGTAGACTATTATTATTATTATTATTATTATTATTATTATTATTATTATTATTATTATTCTTATTATTATTATTATTATTATTATTATTATTATTATTATTATTATTATTATTATTATTATTATTATTATTATTATTATTATTATTATTATTATTACTATTATTATTATTATTATTATTATTATTATTATTATCATTATCATTATTATCATTATTATAATTATTATTATATTTATCATTTGTTATTTCTTTTTTTTTTAAATGGGTCGGTCGTTTCATATAGAGTTAGAGCAACATTTGGTGTACCATTGGAACTAGGTAATATCCATGCTAGAGCATGGGATGACACATGTTGTAATTAATTTTTGTATATTTCGAATGCATAAATTTTTTTGGTTTATGTGTTTTTTTTAATTCTTATATTTTAAATAGTATTAAGTAGTATATTTAGTGTTAACAAATATACAATAATCGTTTTGCAATTTTTAAGCAATAGCGGTATGCCTAAAGGTGTTAAATTCAAATAACATATTTTAATGTGGTTTTAGTTTGGACTATTGCATGAATATAACCTACATGTAACTATTTTAGAATGGCAACAATATCTCGTCCCATCTCATCTTGTCATGTCCTGTCATGTTTCATCTCGTCCCTACCCATAAAATTTTTTATGTCTCATAACTTCAAAATTTTTAGATAAGAACATAACTAAATTTTATGCTTTTCTCACATTTTTTTAAAATATAATTTATTTGCTTCTGCAATAGAAGATTTGTTCACATCAAATAAATTAAAAAGCTACTTATTAATATTCAATTTTACATAAATATATAGTAATACAATATAGTCAACCAATTACTATTTAGAAATACAAATATAAATTTAAATTTCTTTGCTTATTTTTTGTTTTTTAAAAATGAATTTTTTATAATTTTTCTTAAACAAATAATGTAATCCATGAAATAGTTTATTTTCATAAATATATATTATTTTTCTTTATGATTACAAAATATATTAGTCATATAAGATCTTTTTAAAGATATTTCTTGCATATCTTGCGTTTTAGAGAGTATTTACAAATAAGTTGATTTTAGATGTATTTTTTATATCTATTAAAATAAATTTGAATTGATTTCTATTAATTTCACATATCTTATATATTAATTAAATTTATACTTTTAAGGTTACAATGAATACTTTACTATTTTAAAATACTTTTCAAAGTAATTTTATTTTTATTTTAAATTTTTTTTTTCAAAATTAAACTGGATTTATTTATTTGTTCAGAATACTGTGAGGAAAAAGATGCCCAAATATTAATTGTAATTTTCTTTTCTTATTTTTTCGTTTTTTCCTAAAATATTTATAAAGAATCACAAAATTTAGATTTGATTTATTATGTATTCAAAAGTTTTTCTTATGTAATTCTGATGTATATGTTTTCCTTAATTAAATATTTTAACCGATTAAGATTTAGGCAAGATTATGGTTGTGCCACATGATTGATAAGTCTATCAGCTTGAAGCAATGGAAACCGATTAGTTTATCGCGGGGAGGGCCTAAACTCTCGCATATTTGTTTTGCAGATGACTTGTTCCTGTTTGCGGAGGTGTCTGTAGCACAAATCAAGATAATACGAAGAGTGTTAGAAACCTTCTGTGTGGCTTCAGGCCAGAAGGTGAGTTTGGCTAAGTCAAAGATCTTTTTCTCTAGTAATGAGAGCCGTGAGTTGGGTGGAATGATTAGTGCTGAGAGTGGATTAATTCAACTACGAATTTGGGAAAATACCTAGGGATGACGGTCCTTCATAAACATATCAATAAGGATACGTTTGGCGATATTTTTGAACATGTGTCGTCTCGGTTTTCAGGGTGGAAGGAAAAGTGCTTGAGTTTTGCGGGTATGATCACTCTTACCAAAGCAGTGCTAGTGTCGGTTCCAGTGCATACCATGAGCACGATTGCTTTGCCTCAATCTACTCTTAAACGGTTAGACCAGATGTCCTGCTCATTCTTGTGGGGTAGCAGTGCTGAGAGGAAGAAGAAACATCTCCTAAATTGGAAGAAGGTGGGTTGGGTATTCGATCTACACCAGAAATGAATAAAGCACTCCTAGCTAAGGTTGGATGGAGACTACTTAAGGATCAAGACAGTCTATGGGCTAGGGTGTTGAGAAGCAAATATAAAGTGAAGAGATTCATGATCATTCATGGTTGATATCTAAAAGCAACTGGTCGTCGACCTGGCGGAGCGTGGTTGTGGGATTGAGAGAGGTGATCGGTCCTGGTTTGAGTTGGGTGATCGGGGATGGGAGATCTGTTAAGTTTTGGTCTGATAAATGGTTACTTAATATGCCACTGATGGAGGTAGTGACAGGGGATTTACCTGCTGATTGTTTGGCTCTGACAGCGCATGAATTCTGGCAGAATGGGGTGGGTTTATCAATGGCTCGAATTGCACCTTATGTTGATGAAAACATCATTATGCGGTTGAGAGCAGTGGTGTTAGATACTGTCACAGGCGCCAAGGACCGCTTGTCGTGGAATGATACACCGGTTGGGGTGTTTATGGTGAGCATTGCTTACACGCTTCTTACTCGGGATAATACACCGAGACAGGTCTTGAGTTTTTTGTTTCAAAGATGTTGGCACGTTACAGCACCAGAGAGAATTTGTGTCTTTATCTGGCAAGTCTTGAAACAGATTTTAATGACTAACGTGGAGAGATGTCGGAGAGATGTCGGAGACACCTATGTGATTCAGGGCTCTACCAAGTCTGTAAAAGTGGCGACGAAACAATCATTCATATTCTACGTGATTGCCCCACTATGGTGGGTGTCTGGGCCCATTTGGTTTCAGCTGGGAAACGGCGAGAGTTTTTCTCCATGTCATTGCTTGAGTGGGTGCATAGCAACTTGGGGGATAGTAATTTGGTTGGGGAGAGTTCATGGTCTATACTTTTTGCAATCTCTTTTTGGTGGGGCTGGAAGTGGAGATGTGGGAATGTATTTGGTGCGAATGGCAAATGCAGAGATAGAGTGCAGTTTCTAAAAGACTTGGCAAAAGAGGTTTATGTGGCTAATCAGCAGGTTGCGGTTTCTCAACAAAGTCGAGGGCCAAGGGTGGAGAGAATGATTCGATGGGGCAAGCCCCGTGAGGGTTGGATGTGGTTGAATACTGATGGGGCGTCACGGGGGAACCCGGGGTTAGCTACTGCCGGTGGTGTTTTTCGAGATAATGCGGGTGACTGGGTTCGGGGTTTCATTTTGAACATTGGTATTTGCTCTGCTCCGTTAGCTGAACTATGGGGCGTTTACTATGGTCTGTTTACTGCTTGGGAGAGTCGGCTCCTGTGGTTGGAGTTAGAGGTGGATTCCGAAATTGTGGTTGGTTTTCTGACAACAGGGATAGGGGAGTCTCATCCGTTGTCATTCCTGGTACGTTTGTGCCATGACTTTCTTTCAAGGGACTGGATGTATTTCGCATGTGTATAGGGAGGCTAATCGTCTTGCAAATAGGTTAGTGAACTATGTGTTCTCTCAACCTTTAGGTTTTCATATGTTTGATGTTGTACCGGATTGTATCTGATCTATTTTGTTGGAGGATGCTTGTGGAACTGCATTCCCAAGACAACTCCGGCTGTAACTTTTTAATTTTTGCTGAATAAATTTGGGGGCTTGCCCCCTTTTCCGACAAAAAAAAAAGATTATGGTTGATTTAATACATAAAATATAGATTTGATGAAAAAATCGGATCAACTAAAAATGATCTGTGCGGGACCCAACTTAATTTGAATGGTTATAAAATTGTAATGTCATAATATACTAATGTATTAATAATTATTGAGTACTAACCATTTTATTTAAAAACTATCAAAACAAAGTCATTGTCAAAAAGTTGGTCCAAAAGTACTTTGCTTTAATAGTATAGATACTAGATTAGGATCCGTGCTAGAGCACGGGTTGAAATTTTTTTTATTTACATTATAATTTTAGAATAAAATACGATCCTGAAAATAACGATTAATGCTAGATTATAACCTTAAAAACTTTTAAAATTAATCATATAAATTATTTTTTATTCTGAAATTATAATATAAATAAAAGAAATTTCAATTCATGCTCTAGTAGAGGTCCTAATCTAGCATTAAGGTTTAACTTTTAATTTTTGAATACGATCCCGAAGATCACGATTAGTCTTGTTAAATTAGCGAAATTTGATTCCTTTTTTTTATGATTGAGAGTATATTTTTATCCCTTTAATAATTTTCTTATTGATATGGTTTATCAATAAAATCTGTGAAAAATAAATTGGTAATATTGTGATTCTAGAGTATGAATTGGTAATATTTTTATCCCTTTAATAACTTTGTTTAAAAACTATCAAAACAAAGTCATGGTCAAAAAGTTGGTCCAAAAGTACTTTGCTTTAATAGTATAGATATAGATTGCTCTAAAAATAAAATACAAACATCATATTATCATTAGTTACATAAATTAACCACACAATCAAATAGATAGACATATGTACATACAAGATCACCGTGCTAAAGTGTACCGACGACATTCACCTTGTTTTATTTTACTATCAAATCAAATTAAACCAAACCACACCAAACCAAACCGAAAAGCTTCGGTTTGTTGGGAAAAACCGCTTTATTCTTGGTTTTTCATATCATGTTTACTTGTGAAGCAAGAAAGACGCTTCATCCTGAATAACCTTCCACGCCTCGTTCACGTGCTTCTCCTCCGTCAATGGTGCTCCTATGGCACAACGTAGTACGATTTTTCCAGACAAAGCCTGTTTTCCTCACGCAAAGCAAATACATATATAAATTGGCTAACAACAATATCTAGAAAGAACAAGAAGAAAAAAGACAAGTCACTTACAGTGTGAGAAATGAAGAGCTTCCCTGAAGAGTTCACTGCGTCTAGGAGTTTGCGGTTTTGGTTATTACACTTCTTTTCATCGTTTTTCACAGGCACGAGGCGGAAACAGACAAGAGAAAAGATCCGAGGTGTGACAATCTGCAAAAGAGGATAATCGCTTATTCTCCTTCTTGCAAGAATCTTTTGCCAAAAAAAAAGTTTTTCTAACAGTTACCTCAAAGTTAGGATCTTGAGATACAAGTTGTTCGAAAAGTTTAGCCAGTTTGATATGGTTTCTTATGTAGCTCTTCAAAGTCTCAGCTCCATAGAGTCGTAAAACCATCCATAGTTTCAATGATCTGTAAACAAAACAAAACTCAGATTGTATGTATTATCTATGCAAAAATGTAAAGCAGATCTTGTCGATCTTAAGAAATCTCAAATTTGATTTTCTGCAAAAGCAAAGAACCTGAATCTTCGTCCGAGAGGGATTTGCCAGTCTTTGTAATCAACAACCAAGTTTTCCTGAGAGGCCTGGCCAAAACAACAAAGTTAATCTTATAGATTGCAAGAAGAAAAGATTGCAGTTTTTATTTTGTGAAGAACAAAATCTATCTTACCTTGTTTTTGAGAAACTCTGGATTAGTTGAAAGCGCTTCAGTGAGTGAATCTTGATCCTGTTTTCCAAATATTATTAATCCCTTCCTTATATACGTTAAGAGAGAAAGAAAGGAGAATTTGAGATGAAAAGAGTACTCCATACTATACCTTTACCCAAAGAAGTGAACAATCAAAATTAGTGAGGAACCATTTGTGAGCATTCATGTTAAAAGAATCTGCAGTTTCCACACCGTCGATGTATTGTCGATACTCTGGACATATACAAGCACTTCCAGCGTACGCTGCATCCACGTGAAACCATATCTCATTGCTCTGAGAAATGTAGCAAGAGAAATAGCATCAGTACTTTCTATGCCTTAAAAGTTTCTTCTATGAAGCTATTTCGGAAATGTGAAAATAACTAACGTTAGCGATCTTTCCCAGTGCAGCTAATGGATCAACGGCGGTTGAAGAAGTGGTTCCAACCTGGAATATAACAAATGAAGTTTTCAGATGACATGCTTCAAGTCAAGAGGGTAAGTAATCAATAGGATAGTTCTTACATTAGCGCATAAAAAGAATGGAATCAGTCCAGCTTCAAGATCCCGAGAAACAGCTTCTTGAAACAATTCTGGACGCAGAGCGTAATTTGTAGAGGCATCGGTTTCTAGCATTCTGCAGTTCTCCGGATGGATTCCAGCAATCTGTCAACCAATAAACCAGCAGAAAATTAGATTCCTTTTTTACAAAGACTCTGAGATTTCAAAATATGCAAACGTCACCTGGCAAGCCTTCTGTAAAGCTGAATGAGTCTGGTCAGAGGAGTAGACAACGAGCTTCTCAAGTGCGTTTTTGCCAACGCTTCTTAAGGCTTTATCGCGGGCAGCGAGCAGAACAACAAGAACAGCTTCACTAGCTGACCCTTGTATCACTCCACCTCCGTTTCCTACAATATATTTATCAAACAAGTCACACTTATTATTATTAGGTCTAAGGTCTTTTATTATAATACAAGCAAACAAGTTTTGTACTCTTTTGAAGTGATTACCTTTGGACATAAACTCCTTGGGTAGGTTGAGCAGTTTGGCGAGCCAATCAAGAACGATCATCTCGAGCTCGGTGGCAGCTGGAGAAGTAACCCAACTAAAACCAACAATACCAAGACCAGCACTCAACATCTCACCCAAGAAACCGGCGACACTACTGTTAGAAGGGTAATAAGCAAAAAAACTCGGGCTTTGCCAATGCGTAACTCCAGGTAAGATCTTCGACCGAACATCTGCCAAAGACAAACTCAAATAAGATGACAGTTTATTATACTTGCATAAAACAGGGGCTTAGTATCTATCTAATGTTATCATCACCATCAAGAACTTGGTCTAGAGTTTCAGGATGGTCTGGTGCAGAATCAGGCAAAAGCTTATGAAGATAACCAGGCTGCATCACAACAAAGTAAAAATTCCAAAACAATTGTGAATAAATTAAAGCAGAGAGATTTAAAACACACAAAAAGAAGAAACTTGCTACTCCCAAGTAGAAAGCAAACCACAATGTACCACTAGAATTTGGTCTTGACCAATTTAAAAGAAAGTTAGGTATCTCACAACATCTGGGAGCTATAAATTTCGAAACTTTTTACAAACCCAACTCTCACAATCCAATTTATATAATGTGTTAAAACCTACAATAAACCCAGACCAAATTGATATGTTTCAAGAAAGAAGAAAAGGGTGACCTGAACTTGACTAAGAACATGGAAATCTTCAATGGTTTTGTAATAATCGGCAATGAAATCAACCATTCGATGTCCGTATTCTCTCAGTTGCTCTGAATCCATCGGCTTCAACACCTTCTTACTTCCATTTTCCCTAAAGCAAAATTACAAAAAAAAAAAAAGTCAGATAAGTTTCGTCTGAAAATCTTGACAAAAAAAAAGTAAAAAAAAAAATTGGGAATTCCAAATTCTCGTCGGTGACTCACATTTTTTGTGTTTTTTTCTTTTTCTTTTGTATTCAGTTTTGTATGCCTCAGAAGCTCTCTTTCTTTCTGATTGATTTTGTGTTTTCAATGGGAGTGGATATCTCTCTTATATATAGGCCCCGGACGTTATTTATTTATTTTTTAACAGAAAAAGAAAAGAAATTGAATGAATCAAATATCTTCCAGGTATATTTATTGTAACCACTCAATCCGTTATCATCAATAAAAATGATATGTCAAGGTCACGAGACCAAACTGATTATGTTTGTCAGACAGAAGAACTGGGGAACTCAACTGGGAATTGAAGTTTCAGAGAGATATTGTTCACATATTTTTCTCATGTTTCTCAACTCTTTCTTCTTTATATGTATCTATATTTGGATCAGTCCAATTTGCAGTCAATCGCCGACCTAGCTAGTTCTGCTGAGGTGGATTTTTTGTTTAGATAGTGATTGCCGAATATTCTTTTTTTTTTATATACATATTTTATATATGTATGTAAAGATGACGACCCTAATAATAAACTCAATCATACATAATTGAATTTGGAGAGACTTGGGGTCAGATAATTTTTTTGCTATAAAGATCCTACGTACGTTGTTTCCTAGCAGACGAGGGTGAGTTGGAATCGAATAGTTAGAGTGAGAGATATCTCACTATAGGAAAAACAAGAAGAAAGCTATGTGATTGCCATGTTTCACGCCCAAACACACAAATAACAAATTAACAAAATAACAACGTCTTAAAAGACTCGTAGTTTGAAAAAAAAAGTAGTTTTTTAAACCAAGTGTTATTGGAAAACATTTATAAAAATTTATATATATATATTAAAACCCAATAATGGTATATATATATATATATTTCTTTTTTTTTTTTTTTAACCAGGAGGTTCGGGGCTGAGGCTCTTAATCCCCCCAGAGTTCAGGGAAGACCATGTGAAAGCCCCTGGCCAAATGGAATTGACTAGCATTTTCACGTTTGAGGGGAATTGATCCCTGACCTGGACCAACAGAGCAACTCCTGGTATATATATATATGTAGATAGATATGTAATTTTTTTATTTCACATGCATTCCCTCGTTCTGCAAAACTTCTAATCATAATTTATATGAAAAAAAAAAAAAAAAAAAAAAAAAAAAAATCGGTACATTGACATCAAACACAACAAAAAGAAGAAAGATGAATAATATATGTGATTTATGGGCGTATCCTTTACATTTTGTAATTCAAAACAAGTTTTTGTGAATGGGTACCAGGGTATGTCGTAGAGAGAATCACGTTTTAATAAAAAAACGCACACTGTAACATTTAGACCTAATATTTGGAAGAAAAAATAAAGACCTGGAAAATGCGACCAACCCAAAACTCATGTGGTAATATTGACACAGTTAATAGTGGTAAAAGGGAAGACGTGAGGATGGTTCTTACAAAATTTGAACGTGCATAAAAAAAAAGAGAGATCAGTTCAATTAGTAGCTATTTTCCTTTGTCTGTAAACGTCTCGAATATGACCCTCCATACGTCACCTGACAAATTTGGTCGTAAGCAAATCAAATTTTAACCTCACGTATCGAAATAATGTATATGCCGCCCATTACTTATTAGTATAATTTAAATGAACGGGTCAAATCTTGGAGTATTGAAATATAACGTATGTTTAAGAAACTAAGCACTCCAATGATATATACATTTACTTGATAATTGTTAGTATATTATAATTGTTAAATGATAAAATACGTACTTTCCTAATCTGCACAATCTCAGAATATATATATATATATATATATATATATATATGCTAGTAACGTGCAACATGAGATAATTCCCTAATTATAATATACGTAAGTAATCTTGAAACTCTTTAAGTTGATTTGCTCCATGACTGATTGATTTTAATAGTTCATGCATGTGATTAATTAATTAGTAGAATTTTTATAAATTTTGGCAGTGATCGAGATTCGAGAACGCTAGTTAGAGATCGATTAAACACTTATCGTATATCCGGCTAACACTGGCCAAGGTAAACTGCGGTTAAAATGAAAATGGTACGTACTACGTAGCCAGTTCCATGAATCACAATAAACCATTCTTAAATTATTTTGTTGTCTTGAAAGCAAATGCCAAACATATATATTCGCTTTTAGAGTTCCACACATCCCACACTAAACTGGACGCTGGTTAATTAAGTACGATTTTCAATCCACATTTGAATATTGACAACTTGTAGAGAAAATACACTATTCTGAATAGTTATTAATTTAGAGGATACAAAAAAAATTGCTAAATAGAAAATCCCAAAATATAGAAAGTGTTTAAGACACAACTGTAGTATCAAGTTGCCAATTTCTTCTTCTTTTTTTTCTTCTTTTGGGTGCAAACACAACTGTAGTACTATCAACTTGCCCAATTCTTCAGTCTATTGATTAGTTGATATGTATATAGTATAATATCTCTGTACTTTTTGTTAGCGAGCCTAAAAGTCTGGTTTAAAACTTGATGTATACGGGAATCGCCACAAACTTCACATAGTACCTATATACCTATAAACCAATATAAACCAATTTTGTTTACTCATAATAGCAAAACTACAACATTACATCGCGAACACCTCTCCTATCTTCGGTTAGATTGGCAGACAAAGGATATGATAGCACAATAGCATGCAATCAACTTCTTAAATATATGACCTAATTAAATGTTGGCCACTTCATTTTTTTGCCATCAACCATCTCATTTTCACTAATCAATTACACAGATCCAAATAGGGATGGTTTCAGATTAAACCTATCACATTATTATATATACTAGATTTGAACCCGCGGTACACCGCGGGACTATTTTTGTTTTTATTCTGTTTCTAAAACATTTAAATATTTTATTAAATATATGTACATTTATTTTTGAAATAATTATCATTAATATTAGTTATTTTTTTCTTTAAATATTTTATAAGTTAAAAGATTTATACCATTAAAAATTTAATAAAATGTATGTACTAAAACAGTTGTGGACATGTATATACTTTCGCGGATTTTGTAGGATGGTTAATTATTTTGTAAGTTAAAAATCTATAATATATAAAATAAATTAATATTTTTAGTGTTAGTTCAAACCCTTAATGTCAGGTCGGTTCTTAAACATATTTTTTTACTTTAACCCGCAAAAAATTATCTTACAAAATCCATGACCCCCATGGGAGTATATAGTCTGCACCCATATGTCCCGCTTGAGTTTACAGGATTAGGATATATGAACAATTTACTAATTCAATTCTTCTAGTTTTGTTTTAATAGTGAAAACGTGATAATATGTGTTAACCCGCCATGTGAGGTCTGACCCGCAATAGATTTAATGACTTTAACTCGTAAAAATATTATTACTTTGATTAGGAAGAAATAACATAACATAAATAGAATTAAGAAAAATTATATTTATTTAATTAATTATCAAATTAGTATTTAGTGCAAATAGTTTTGGTTCCAATTTTTTTGGAAAGTTGGGATTACGGAAGAATGATTGTTTACAAAAATTGAAAACCTTATCATAATTTAAGAAATTGTAAATTATAAATTATAAATATTTAATACTAATGGCAATCTTGTAAATAGGTAGCAACTTCAGGATTTATTTGCTAAATGTACTTGAAAAATGTATATATAGATTTCTATATAGGTTTACATTTCTTTATTACTAATTTTTTCCTGACAATTTCTAGGTTCACATTATTTTTGGTTGGTCAACACTTTTTTTGTCTATACTCTATAATTTTCTTTTCTTTCGAGGCAATAAGCAATTTTTTTACACTTGAGAATCTCATTACTTTTGGAAAAATTATCCAAGTGGTAGTTAAATAAACAATTAAAATTACTTGATGATCTTATGAAAGATCCAAAAACTAAATTCATTTGTTAACCAAAATAAGGTTTTTTAGAAAATAACTCTTGGAATAATAATTTTTTTTTGGCATACGCGACAATAAGGTGGATGAATGCTTACTCAATCTCTCCAAATTAAACACCTACAATCAAACTCTTGAACCAGAATATGAGCCATGTGTTTCATTTTTTTTCTTTTCTCTTTTCAAACAAATTATCAAACCATCAAAGTTGTTTATTGGATTTAAGATGATTATGTAAAAAGAAAATTCTCGGTGATAATTTTGCCCACAACAATTACTGTGTTTCTGTTGATGGCAAATGTAGAAAAAGAAAAACAAATTATTGTTTAAGTGTGTGAAAGGTGGGTATTGTTGGGCATTTATATTGAGGCTCAATTTATATTTATGGGTGTTAATGAGCATTTGAGGCCCAATATAGTTATGTTTATTGTTTATGGGCTTAACCGCCACTCTTTTAAAAGAACGATACAAAACAAAACTTAGACAAAAAATTAATATGGCGATCTTTCGCTCTGATGGCGATTTTTGGGGCGATTTGCGATTTTTTCGTCGCCCCCCCCCCTCCTTCTCAGATTTGGAGTTTTTTTCCGACAGTCAATTACAGTTTATGTTGTTGCCTTGACGATTTATCTCTGTTATAATTATCTGTTAACAGTTACTTTCTTGCGGTTTTATCGATTGATAACCGCTGGGAAAAACCACCATGGTCAAAAACCTATATAAATCCGTCTTCACTCCTTCGAATTCTTACACAACTTTGCTCTCTCTTCTGTAATCGAAAGATGAGTAACTACATCCGTAAAAATCTGCAAAATTTAGACTTGGGCATCAATGACGCCCCAATTCCCCTCCCGCCGGAACTATGTGGTCATGCGGCAAACTTAAACCGCTTTTCCCTGATTGTCACCGTACTGAACCCAAGGAAGCAAAATCAGAGGGCGATTGTCAATCAAATGCCTAAGATATGGGGCTTTACCGAATCATGCCGTGGTCGTGTTCTTGGAAACGGAAAGTACTGTTTTTCTTCAAAACAGAGGAAAGTCTCAATCTGGTTATGCGACGAGGACCATGGGCTTTCAACGATTGGATGGTGACGGTTCATCGATGGTATCCTAATATTACGTATGAGGCGATGAAATACATACCCTTCTGGATCCAGGTGCGTGGAATTCCGGTACACCTACTAACCTCTGCTATGGTCAACTATATTGGAACAAAGTTAGGACCGGTTGAGAATGTCGATTTCAACGAAAATGCAAATATGGTGGAATTTGTGTGTATCTGTATCAACTGGAATAGCGATTCCCCGCTTCATTTTCAGAGGAACTTTCAATTTGCTGGTGGTGAAAACACAATCCTCAAGTTTCACTACGAAAGACTCAAAAAACTTATGATGCCAAGGAATGCCCGCTGTCTTTTGACGACCCACCAAATGATAACCCTCCCAATGATGAACCAACAAATGATGATGACAATGACAATGGGGATGGAAACGATGATGATGAGTATCTAACACACCCGGATCAGTTCCCAGAATACTTTGATGCTGCATCAAATCCTATCAACACCAATATGCCTGAGGAATACATTCCTGGTCTACAGACGATCCAACAGGACAGGGAGTTCATTATCACTGAATCTGATGAATCTTCCTCTCCAATTGTTTTTGAAGACTCTGAACTCACTGCAGAACGACTACGATACCTCTTGGAAAAGTTCAAGAAAGGCAAACTGCAACAGGCTATGGTAAGTCCTCCTACTCTGTCCTACCATGATTCCCTGTCTCCCATTGGCAACAAGCGGAAGAAGTATGAAATGGAATCCTACTATCGTCACTTTGAGGAGTCCGATGATCTGATGGTCCTGAATCAGATCAAGAAGAGGAACAAGGTTGAATCAGAGGCGTCATGCAGTGGTAACAATATCCTTGGAGCCGTGGGGGGGGGGGGCGGTTCCCCCAATGCCTCCATGAGAGTCGTCTCCTGGAACTATCAGGGCATTTGTTCGCCGCTGACTCAACAAAGATTAAAACGTTTATGTCGTATTTTAAAACCTAATGTAATTTTCTTGTGTGAAACTTTAAACTCTTGTGATAAAGTATGTAAGTTTGCAACTGAATTAGGATATTATAACTACATAACCGAACCCCCTCAAGGTAGGAGTGGAGGTCTAGCTCTGTTATGGTCTAATAATGTAATGCTATCTCCTTTGTATCAAGATGAACGCATCATTGATGTATCAATCCGTTATAATAACAAAGACTTCTACTTTTCTGGTGTTTATGGTAATCCTATTCAAAACAAACGTTATCTATTTTGAGATTACTTAGAACAACTAGAAGCTACTCGTTCTGGCCCATGGATAATTGCAGGAGACTTTAATGAGATCAGAAGCAACTTAGAGAAAGTTGGAGGACCTTCAAGAGAAGCATGGACATTTCATAGATTTAATCATATGATTGCAACATGTGATCTAAATGACTTACAATCAACTGGTGATAGATTCTCCTGGGTTGGAGAACGTCGTAACTACACTATTAAGTGTTGTCTGGACAGAGTTATGGTCAACTCCGAATGGACCTCAAACTTTCCAACTGCAAAGTCTGAATTTTTGGAGTTTGGTGGTTATGATCATAAACCAATTCTCACAACAATACAAACACAACAACAAAACACAACAAAACCTTTTCGCTTTGACAAAAGGCTTATTGAAATTGAAAATTTCTTTCATACGGTTGAACGAGGCTGGAATTGGTGCAAACAGAACTCTTACTACTCGATATGTGATCAAATAAGTAGTTGTCGACGTATGATGGCAAAACAAAAACATTCTGCAAACCTCAACTCGGCCAAACGGATAGCTTTTTACGAGAAGGAGCTAAACAGAGCTATGGAAAGCACAAACAGATCAATGCGAAGACATATACCGAGACTACAAGATGAGTTGAGCAAAGCTTACAGAGACGAGGAATGTTACTAGCAAACAAAGAGCAGAAACAAATGGATGCACTGTGGGGATCAGAACACAAGCTTCTTCCATGCCTCCACAAAGAATAGATATGCAAGGAACTACATATCTACCATCAAAGATGAAGATCAAAGAGTATACACCGATGATAAAAGTATTGGAGACCAAGCACAAAAATATTTTACAAACACCTATATCTCCAGTCGAATCCCTGTATCTCCTATAGACTTTGGTGACTGCCCTGCAACTGTTACAACAACCATTAATGACGACTTAACAAGAGAGTTCACTAACTCCAAAATTTACGATGCTGTATCACACATTGGCGATGATAGAGCTCCTGGACCAGACGGACTCACTGCACGTTTCTACAAACAGTATTGGATATCATCGAACATGATGTGATCAAAGAGGTTCATGATTTCTTCGACACATCATACATGAAGTCAGGCATCAATCACACCAACATATGTCTAATACCAAAAACGATACAGCCATAAACATTTGCTGAATATAGACCTATAGCCCTGTGTAATGTATTATACAAAATAATCTCCAAATGTCTAGTAAATAGACTGAAAAAAACATCTGGACAATATAGTTTCTGATACTCAAGCTGCATTCATACCAGGGCATTTAGTAACAGACAACATCATGATAGCCCATGAGATCATGCATTCTCTGAAATCACGAAAGAGAGTTTCAAAATACTACATGGCCATCGAGACATATGTTACGAAAGCTTACGACAGAGTAGAATGGGATTTCTTGGAGACAACAATGAAATTATTTGGCTTCTCAACAACATGGATTCAGTGGATTATGGCAACCGTCCGTTCTGTAAGTTACTATGTTTTAATCAATGGATCTCCTCATGGCATGGTTGTTCCCGAGCGTGGTATTAGACAAGGTGATCCTTTATCACCCTATCTTTTCATTCTCTGTGTGGATATTATGAGCCATCTAATCAGAACAAGGGTAGAGGATGGTGATATTAGAGGTGTAAGGATAGGAAATGGTGTGCCTCCCATCATACATTTACAGTTTGCTGATGATTCTTTGTACTTTTGCCAAGCAAACTCTAGAAATTGTAAAGCAATCAAAGAAGCGTTCAAAGTCTATGAATATTACTCTGGTCAGAAGATTAACACATCTAAATCACTAATAACATTCAGATCAAGAGTACCTGGACAACTACAAAACCGTTTAAAGAATATCTTGGACATACCAAACCATGGGGGGGGGAGGCAAATACCTTGGCTTACCAGAACAATTTGACAACAAGAAAAGTGAGATGTTCCAATATATCATTGAGCGAGTAAAAAACAGAACATCGTCTTGGCGGGGAAGACATCTGTCACCGGCTGGTAAAGAGATAGTACTCAAATCGGTGGCGTTAGCAATGCCTGTATTCTCAGTGTCATGTTTTAAATTACCAGTAGGAGTCCTAACATAAATTGAAAGTATACTTCAAAAATTCTGGTGGGAAAAGAGTAACCATGATAGAGGGATTCCATGGGTGGCTTGGAAGAGACTACAACATTCAAAATCAGAAGGAGGTTTGGGCTTTAAAGACTTAGTGAATTTCAATGACGCTTTGCTTGCAAAACAAGCCTGGCGCCTCATCCAACACCCAAACACTCTATTTGCGAGAGATTTCAAAAGCAGATACTATAAGGACGAGTGTGTTCTGGATGCAAAACAACGAGTTAACCAATCATATGGATGGGCATCGATCCTTGAAGGGGTAAAAATAATTAAATTGGGACATCGATATATTGTTGGCAATGGTAAAACTATCCGTCTGAATAAAGATAACTTTACAGAATCACATCCACCAAAACCAATTTACAGCCCCGACTCAAATACCAGTTTACATATCTCTGACCTTATCTCTACACATGGTGAGTTTCGACAATGGGATACATACAAGATTACAGAGCACATAGAAGCAGAGGACCAAGATCATCTATACAAGACATACCTCCCGCAATCAAACGTTCAAGACAAAATCATTTGGCATTATAACAAAAATGGTGACTACTCTGTCCGTTCAGGATACTGGCTAACAATGCACAATCCAGACCAACCGAACAATCTTCCGCCAATACCTCATGGATCACCTGAAATGAAAAGAAAGATATGGAAGTTAAACATTTTGCCAAAAATAAAACATTTTCTCTGGCGCATACTATCAAAATCTTTACCTACGGTTACACGCCTTGGCTCACTTGGTATGAATCTTGATCCAATATGCCCTAGATGTTTTCAGGGAGATGAAACTATAGAACATATTCTCTTCCTTTGTCCATATGCTGAATCAATTTGGCAAATATCTAATGTTCCAGTTCCCCTGTTATATAACAACTATTCGAATGCAGAAGAGTTCATTGCAGCTATTTTCAATCATTATGATTCTAACAGAAACTCAACTAACATGTCTTTGCTCCCATTCTGATTATTATGGCATATTTGGAAAAGTCAAAATTTATTTATCTTTGAAGGGAAGCAGGATAACCCAAATAATATTCTTCTTCGTGCTCAGTCGAATGTACGAGAATGGACTTATGCTCAAAATAACAATTACCACAGAACAAATCATGATAATATGCAGAGAAAAACATGGACCAAGCCTATAGAGCCTTTCATCAAATGCAACTACGATGCAGCTTTTGACCATAACACAAAACAAACTAAATGTGGCTAGATTTTAAGAGATCAAAATGGAGGTTCTCAAGAATGGGGAGCTCCAGTTCTAGGCTATGCAGCGTCGCCTTTACAAGCAGAAGCAAAAGGTTTATTAGCAGCTATACAACAAAGTTGTATCAGGGGTTTAACTACTGTTATATTTGAAGGCGACAATGAGATACTTACTAAAGCTATGAATGATCAGATTTATAATGTTTCGATTGATAGCATAGTTCATGATATAAAGTTATGGTCATTCAAGTTCAGGGATGTAAAATTTGTTTTTGCTCAGGGAGTGCAATAACTCTGCACATTGTTTAGTAAAATTTGGTTGTAATTTTGGTATTTTCTATTCGGCTTGTTTCTCGCCACCTGTTTGGCTTTTTTTCTGATCAGTTGTATAACAATTATTATCATCCAAAATAATATAAATCATTTTTGCTGAAAAGCCGGTACATCACCAGCGGGAATTTTCATGGCGGCGAGGTCACCGGACTTTATAAAAAACGAAACCAAATTTGACGAAGAACAAGAAGAAGAAGAGGTTAGCCATGGAGGTTGAATTGGAAGGTCTAAGAGCTCATTTTCCTCTTTCGTTCGGTAAGACATCGAATGTTTCGGCGCCAACCGAAGCTATCCACAACGCAACTCGCCGCACCGATGTAGCCACCACCGAAGCCGAAGTCTCGTCTGATTTTGCCACGAAGAATTCTAATCCCGGTAAATCTGAATCCGGATTCCCTTCTCTGTCTTCTTCCTCCGAAACCTGGCTCCGAAGTGTTCGCGGTCCGAATCGTAACCCTAATAGCTCCAGTCTAGCTCCTTCCGATGATGATGTAGCCATGGGTCCGCCACCTCCTCCGTCTAAACCGACGCAAGAGGAGGATGACGGAGTTTTAATGGGACCACCGCCGCCACCAAAGGGACTCGTGAACAGTAATGATGCTGATGACAACGAGGAGAATCGTTACCAGATTCCACTGAGCAGCGAGATTCAACTCAAGGGACATACAAAGGTAAACAATCTAAAACTCTTGTTTGCACTACTCTCATGGAATCAGATTTCGAATTCGAAATTGAGCAATATTTTTTTGTTTCGTGGAATCAGATAGTTTCGTCTCTAGCTGTAGATAATGCTGGAGCTAGAGTTCTTTCAGGAAGCTATGACTACACTGTGCGCATGTACGATTTCCAAGGGATGGATTATAAACTTGAGTCTTTTAGGCAGATCGAACCATCTGAGGGTCACCAAGTTCGTAGCTTGAGCTGGAGTCCCACTTCCGGTCAATTTCTATGTGTTACTGGTTCAGCACAAGCTAAGGTATATATGTGTTTCATGAAAACGTTTCCTCTTGACTCTCTATTACAGTTCCTCTGAATTGCTCACTTTCGTTTCTTCTTTTTGAATTTCAGATTTATGATCGAGATGGTCTTACTCTTGGCGAGTTTATGAAAGGTGATATGTATATTCGTGATCTGAAGAACACTAAGGGACATATTTGTGGGTTGACTTGCGGGGAATGGAATCCGTGGGCTAAGGAAACGGTTCTGACTTCGTCGGAAGACGGGTCTTTGCGTATATGGGATGTTAATAACTTCCTAAGCCAAACGCAGGTACCTGTTACCTGTCTATATCCACACTTCCAGTTTCTGATTTGCAATTCTTCTCAAATGATAATTGGTGGTTTGATTTTAGTATGTAAGTGGTATCATTTAACTGTTTTATTGGAACAGGTTATTAAGCCGAAGCTTGCTAGACCAGGGAGGGTGCCAGTTACAACCTGTGCTTGGGACCGTGATGGAAACCGTATCGCCGGTGGCGTAGGAGATGGATCTATACAGGTAATGATGATTGAAAAGGCTTGTTCTGACTTTCTGATTACATTGTGTCATGGAAACTTTTTGCTCTATATAGTCTAACACGGCTAGAATGCAACGTAATTTGCCCAGATTAATGGTCTTATATCTTTCTTTTTCTTTGGATCCAGATTTGGAGTCACAAACCGGGATGGGGAAGCCGGCCAGATATATACGTAGGGAATGCCCACACTGATGATATAACCTCTGTAAAGTTCTCTAGTGATGGGAGAATCCTGTTGTCAAGGAGTTTTGATGGTTCTCTAAAGGTATACCTTAGATAGATCATATCCTGTTTTTGACCAGCTTGCTCAGCAGTAGAAACTGAGTTCTTTTTGAATTTTGATCAGGTTTGGGACTTGCGGCAGATGAAAGAAGCTCTAAAAGCTTTCGAGGGTCTCCCTAACAATTATCCCCAAACCAACGTGGCCTTTAGTCCAGACGAACAAATCATTCTGACTGGAACATCCGTTGAGAAAGATAGCTCAACAGGAGGCTTGCTCTGCTTTTACGATCGCACCAAACTGGAGATTGTTCAGAAAGTCGGAATCTCTCCGACTTGCAGTGTGGTGCAATGTGCTTGGCACACAAAATTGAATCAGGTAAACATCAACAACAATAAAAGCACTGTTCCCTTCCTCTAATTAAATGTGATTCTCAACTTCACATCTGATTTCCTCCATTGCTGTAGATATTTGCAACATTTGGAGACAAAAGCCAAGGAGGAACTCACATCCTTTACGATCCAACCAAGAGCAAGAGAGGCGCATGCGTCTGCGTTGCACGTGCACCAAGGAAGAAATCTGTAGACGATTACCAACCAGAACCAGTAATACACAATCCTCATGCATTACCATTGTTCAGAGACGCACCAAGCCGTAAACGAGAAAGAGAGAAAGCATTGAAGGATCCTCTTAAATCCCACAAGCCTGAGGTTCCCATGTCAGGTCCTGGTCATGGTGGAAGAGTTGGGACTACTGGTAGTAGCTTGTTAACACAGTATCTTATGAAGGTAATGAGCCTTGGTATCGTCTTTGATTTTGCCATTCGGGTTATCTATCTGTGTATATTGAAATATTGTTGTTGTGTGTGTATTTGCAGCAAGGTGGGATGATCAAAGAGACGTGGATGGAGGAAGATCCAAGAGAAGCGATATTGAAATACGCAGAGGTTGCGGTAAAAGATCCTAAGTTTATTGCGCCGGCTTACTCTCAGACTCAGCCTAAGACCATCTTCGCTAAATCTGATGACGAGGAAGAAGAAGAAAAAGAAGGTGACACGAAAAAATAATCAGTGTTTCCATATAGTACTTCACTTTTCTTAACGACCATTTCCATGGATACTGTATAATGATCATGGCACTGTAGGATAACATTAAAAAAAAAAAACATACTTATTCCAGATTTGCATTTTTGCATTCCTCCATAGTTAGTGTTACATTTTGCAGAAAAAAATTGTGGAAAAGCGTTTTGGTATCGCATCAATTTCCCTAGGTTGAAGTATTGTTTTGTTCATAGATATTTTCTTTTAACCTGAAATATCACATTAAATAGATTTGATTTGACAAAAATGCAAATTAGTAATATCCATACTGAAAGAGTAAGCATAGTCTAATTAATTTATTCTGAGAATCATTGTGAAACACGAAATCAAGCACTTGAATTAAGCAAAAAAGTGTGTTTCTGTACAACTTTAAAAAACCAAAGCTTCAAGCTTCTATGAGAGATGGCTAATATACAAGAGCATGAAAGAAGTTTTCAAACAAGTTCTTTTGTGATAAAAAGGATCAGAGATCCAGACACAATAAGCATGTCTCAGTTTTCTCGTTTTCTTACTTTTCCACTGCAGTAAAATGTGAGTTAACATTTGTGTTCATCATATGGTCAGTCAGCAGAGCCGGCCATATGTTTTGTGTGGCTACAAGCAAACTGAAAAAAAAGGCTGGCCATATGTTTTGTGTGGCTACAAGCAAACTGAAAAAAAAGGCTGATTTGCACATATTTAAAGTAAAAAAAAAATTTTTGATCAAACTAAATAATAAATCTTGATAGTTTTAACAAAAGCACAAAAAATTCTAAAGCATCACAGATCAATATTTTTTTTCGTGTGAAAATGATTCTCCTTGCATTTTTACTTGCAAACTCATCCATCAAGGTTTCATAGTCAAGTTTTGCCGCCAAACTCCTTTCAATGGACATCATCGCTAATCCATTCAGCCTTTCTTGTGACATAGTCGACCTTAAATAAGATTTAATGAGCTTCAACTTTGAAAAACTTCTTTCCGCAGAAGCAACAGAAACGGGAATCGTCATCATTATGCGATATGCAGTCCATGTATTGGGATAACAACTTTCCATCTGTTTTAGAAAATCCAAGACCTCAACAACCTTTTTAATATCTTTAGGTAAAGATCCTTTTAAAAGCTTCAGCTCCAAAAATAGATCATTACCATCAATATCATAATGAGTGTCATGCTTCAGGAAAACTTCAAGGTTAGCACAAGAAGCCTTCAACTTATCATCATCCGCTAACTTCAGCTTCTTTAAGTCAAATAAAAATCCAAAAGTCTTTTCATAACTTTGAAGCTGATCAAACCTTGTTTCAAAAGAAACCAAACCTTGATCAATGATTTTGATGAAGTAATTGATTCTGAAATCTTCTTCTGGTGTCAATATCACATTTTCCCAACTTTTTCAGGCTCTTCATCATGATACCTTTTCTTTTTGCTCAAACGCTTTACCTTCACCGAAAATACAGGATCAATATTCATATCTACGGCAATCCGTTCAGCTTCTATTTTTGCTGCTTGAAACCCTGTATCTCTATAGTTTCTAAAAAAGCAAATAAGACCTTTCAGCTGAGCAATAGCAATATCAATATCCATATCTTCTGACTGGAGGAGCTTGCTTACCTTGTTAACAACAAACAAGAGTTCATACCAAATAATCATCCCAAACAAAAACTCAAAACTCCCAATTCCATGGGTTTCGCTCATTGCAAGAGACTCTGCCTCGCTTCTTGTTTTCGGATTATCACTATTTTCGGCCAAGTGAAACAAAGCATCTCGAATCTGTGGAGCTTGAAATCTAATTGCTTTAACACTTATAACACGACTCTCCCAGCGAGTTTGTGATAATGGTTTAACCGTAATACCATTCACAATTTCTCTGAAAACTTCACAATTATTTGTTGAAGAGGCAAACAAACAATAAATTCGCTGAATAATTCCGAAAAATGATTCCGCCATTTTGGACGAAGAAGCTATATCTGAAAGTGCAAGATTTAAACTGTGGCAACCACATGGAGTGTAAACAGCTCTTGGATTGATTTCAAGCAATCTCTTCTGTACTCCTTTATGTTTCCCTTTCATGTTTGACCCGTTATCGTAACCTTGTCCCCTAACATCATCAATATTCAACCCAAGGTCAAGTAATACCATTTGTAGAGTTTCAAAAAGTCCTTCTCCGGTTTTGTCTTTAACTTCTATAAATATCAAAAAAAAAATCTTCAATCTTTGGAGAAGGCTCAGAAATATCCACACATCGGATAATTAGCGACATCTGGTCTCTGTTACTTATATCTGGAGTAGTATCAAGAATAACAGAAAAATACTTTGCACAATGAATCTTCTTTATGATCATTTTCCTGATTTCATCCCCAAGCATCTCTATCAACTCATTCTGAATTTGGTGACTCATATAATGATTACAAATTTCATGGTCTTCAACTCGTCTAACATGCTCTTTCATCACAAGATCAAAATCTGCAACCGACTCAATCATGCCCAAAAAATTTCCATTACCATCCACCCGAACCTTGTCATTTCTTCCACGAAACGCTAAATTATTTTTAGCAAGACCTTTTATCACTGTAATTATCCTCAACAACACATCTCTACAATGTGCTTTCTCTTTGTTGATCGCATCCTGCATATACTTATCAATAGTCTTATCCCTCTTTAGTTGTACTTCTAACTCCATCCAATTAGACATATACATATGATATGTTTATGATTTTTTTCATGTTCCTTGAGCATTTGTGAAATATTTCTCCAATCACTATATCCAACATTTGCTAACTGATTAGCATTTTTGTCATGTGTAAATAACTTGCAACAAAAACAAAAGATCTTATCTTTTATTTTTGAGTAAACTAACCATCGCCTATCTTGCTTCTCTCCATTCATTATTTCTCTTGTATAATATGAATGAGAGAAACATCTTCTAATACGATCTCTTGGAAAATGATAGTCAGTTGGAAGTCTTGTCACTGGACCTTTTTCAACCAAAAAATCTCTCAGCTTATTATCAACTTTTTCCCAATTTCCAGGATCACTAACATTCCCAGAGATTTGATATTCCGTAAAATCATCAGCTTTCTCATCGTCATTCTCATTCTCTTTCCTATTCTCACTATCATTCATATTCTCTTCACAGTGATGCTCATCTCTGACTACATGTTCACCAATATTTCTATCTTGGACATTTTCAGGCACAACATCCTCATCACTGTTTTTTTTGTTGATCTCCTCTAAATTCTCATCAGTTTTAGAAGTTTTAGTTCGTTTAACATACCTTAACATCGAATTTTCTTGAGACTTTGTTAGTGCTTCTTGTCTCTTCTTTTCTCTTATTTTTTGAGTACCACCTTTCTCACTTCTTATTCCTTTAGAAGACATCTTACTGAAAAAAAATATATTAAAAGTTAGCACAAATAAAGATATATGAAGAAGAATGTAACTAAGATGCACACGACACAACAATATTTATATAATTGAATATGGGGTACTGTCGCACTGGTCACAAAACATTAAAACTATGTCATAGATAATCACAATAAAAAAGAAAAAGATTACCTAATAAAATCCAAATTTATAAGATGAATTCGTAAATAGGTATAGGATCCAGAGGCAAAATTGATTATTTAAGAACAAAAAGGATGGTGAGTTCAAAACCAGAGAAAGAAATAGATAATATTTAACAAGGAGAGAAAAGATGTTCAGTAGAGAATGTAGAGGAAGAAGGAAGAAGGAAGAAGAACCTATGATCGATATTGTCTAGGGTTAATTGATTTTTTTTTCCTATTTTCGTTTTCTAAACACTAATAATTTATAAGATATATATTATCTTATTATATAAACCTTAGTTCTCAAAGTTAGTAACTCACCGGATCGTGACACGTGTTAGTTTAACGATTAAATATCAAAGTTAATAACTCATCAGATCGTGACACGTGTCAATTTTAACGATCAGAAATCACATATCAAAGTTAGTAACTCATCAGATCGTGACACGTGTCAATTTGAACAATCAGAACAAAATAATTTTTATGATCATAAGATCATCTATCTTATATAATATGAGAAGGTTTTTTCCTAACTTTGTCTGCTAATGCGACACTTGGCTCTCTATATTTGTGACACATGTCTCTCTCACTAATTAATCTTAAATTAAATAGTTTTTATATACTTTTTTATTTATTTATATCTTATATGGTGGATAGTTTGCTTTAAAAAAATAAAATTCACATTGTTACAAAAATATATTTCTTCCAACTTTATAGTTTTTACATATAATATATTTCCTAATGAAAGTATACCATATAACTTAAAAAAAGCTACTGATCAAACAATTTAAAACAAAAAAAAGTTTTCATACTTTTAAAGTAAAAATTGAAACCAAATTCATTTATGATAGACTAATTTAAAAATATAAAATATGTACTAATATATTTTAAAAATCACATTGTATTCAATAATCATATATATATTGTATTAAAGACAAAACTCAAATAAATTTAAATTGTATTTAATATTCTTTAAGTTACCGTTTGACTATCTTTAAGACGTATGTATTAAAAGAAAATAAAAATATCATAATGGTATCATAACATAACCTTTAGTTTTAACATATAATATATTTCCTAATGAATCATATACCATATAACCTAAAAATTAAACTACTGATCAAACAAATTTAAACAAAAAAAGTTTTAATACTTAAAAAAAAAAATTGAAGCCAAATTAATTTATGACACAATAATAAAAAATATTTATATGTTCTAATATATCTAAAAAATCACATTCTATCCAGATAAAATTAATTATATTTAATATTCTATAAGTTACATTTTGACTCTCTTTAAAACATATGTACTAAAAGAAAATAAAAATAACATAAATGCTTAATCACCCCATGAAATAATAGAAAACAATAGTTTTACAAAATAATTTAATGGTAATTATAGTATTGATTTTTAAATGATTAGAAAATAGAGATAATATATCGAATCTAAAAAACATTAAATTTGACACATTTTTATTTTCATGAATTTTATTCAAAATTTAATGCGAGATATAGTATAAGATATTTCCTAAATTTTTATGACTTGAGCCATATTTTAATATGCATTATTCCATTTTTTTTATATTAAGGGTGATTACAAGATTAGAGAGTAAACACTTGAGCATATGATAAATCGAGAGTACACTTATTAATTATTCAAAATAATTATTGGTGATTCTTCTGTTACCTTGTAAAACATATTGTCTAGATTCATAATCTCATTAGTATAGTACAAAATTCAGGTTTTAGAATTCATTTATTGATTGGATGAATTTGAGTCGGTCTGATTTTTTTTCTCACATATCTTATTTTAAATCATCAAAATCTGATGGAAAATTCAACATATAGATATTATAAGTTTAAATATAGTTAATTAAAATAAACATTTAGATGTAAGTTAAATTAAATTAGAAATGAAGTTATGTCAGAAAAATAAATGGAATGTATGTATTGTTGATATCAATTTTTCTGATTTTGTCTTCCCTCCCATGATCTACACCAATTGACATGTTGGAGAGTTCATTATTTTTTTACAATTAAAAGAACATAATGAATAAGAATAGAGACAAAGACAGAGAAATAACCCATCATCATAGAAGTATAACACATTTTAAGCATTCATATAGAGTTACTAATTCACAAGATGTTAGGAGGCTAACTGAAGAAAATCAAACTGTAGCAACATATTGTGGAGTCAAAAAGAAAATCAAATATTAAGATTGAGTTAAAGAATATATAAAGTTGTAAAACCACTCGCAAAAAGATATATATTTGTCAATTATTTTTCTTTACGATTGAGACTAAAACATAATTTTCATTTATTTATTTTCATGTTTACTGAGTTTCGATAATAATTTTCATGTTTGTAAACTATTTTCAATACTCAATTTTTGTTTCGAATGTCTAATATATGGTTTCTACACAAACCTCATGTGTACTAAGACTCTTTCCAAAATATATTCTATTTTTTACTCTAAAATAAAGCATAGTTTTTTCAATGTATCAATCTATTGTATACTCTAAAATAGAGTAAGTGTAAAAAATTAAAGTTGCATATAGAGTAATCCTACCACTTATTCTATTTAGAGTAAGATATAGAGTAGGGTTAATGTATTGACTTTAAAATTGAGTGGAGTTGAAGATGCTCTAAGAACCTAACAATTTATCACAAAACAATAAAATCCAAAACAACAAAACTTTGAGGGATTTAATTACTTCAATCAAAAAAAATTTCGATATGTTTTGTTTATTTTATTTTGCGTCCAAACATTAAGAACCATATATATAAAGCCTTCATAATAAAGGAACACATATTAAACATTTTTTTAAAAATTCATATAAAAAAAACATTTCAAAAATATATTTCTAAATTTAAGATATATCATAATTAATAAAAATAAAATAAAATATATCTCGCGCGATGCGCGAGCCTATTTCTAGTTTTATATAAAACGGAAAGTATAAGATTTTTTGCATAAAAAACGGGAAAAAAAAATTGGACAGTTAAGAGTTTGGGGAATCGAACCTGGGAAGTCAAGGAGAGAGTAACCTAAACACAACAACTAGACTACCTATACTTTACATAAATTTCAGGCCGAAATTTTTTTAGTAAATTATTGGCCGCAAACAAGTGCTTGCTTTGCTTGTATCTGTGGCCGGCTCTGTCAGTCAGTCCTCTCTCTCTGCGTATAAAGGTAGTAAGTAAAGTTACCCTCATTTGCTTATTTTTATATGTTTTTTTTGTATGATTTGACTTTGGATGGTATATCTACAGTTTGAATTGTATAGGTTGATGAACTTCAGCGACCCCCATTCTCAAAGCTCGATAGTCGTGAGTCTGATAAAACACTAAGTAGTTGTATGTCTACAAATAACTGCAAAAAGCCACAATAATAGAAGAAGAAATAGTGGAGTTTTCACCGGTTCCGGAACCGATGCCACTTCCCTCAGTTTATTTAACGCCAACGCCTTTTTCTTTGTCTGATTATCATTTGCCATGATAGAGAGAGAGAGAGAGCGAGAGTAGAGAGAGAGAAACCTTTAAGAGTCAAATTTATGCGATAGATCGAGGAAAAGTATAGTAAGGTTGGGTGTTTATTGTAGAAGATGAGTCTTATTCATAAACGATAGCTTTACAAGGATATATATAGTTGTACAGAAAGAACATTCTAGACTAAGAAGTATAAACAGAACATTCTATATACAGCATGATACGGAATATTGAGTAATGAAGAGCATATCACTTGCGTATCAAGGTGTATCCTTAACATGCCCCCTCAAGATGGAGGGCCGGGAGACACTCCAATCTTGTGACGTAAGTGAATGAACGGTGCACGTGTAAGGGGCTTTGTCAAGGCATCGGCGAGCTGATCCTTGGTATTAACGTGACATACACGAAGCTGTCCTTGCTGAATCTGACCTCTAACGAAATGATAATCTAGAGCAAGGTGCTTCATGCGAGAGTGAAAAACGGGGTTTGCACAGAGGAAGGTGGCACCGACGTTATCACAGTAAACTGTCGGTATGACACGGATATGAACACCCAGCTCTGTTAAGAGATTGCAAATCCACCGAAGTTTGGCAGAGGTATTGGCGATAGCTCTGTATTCGGCTTCAGTGGAAGAGCGAGCAACCGTTTTCTGCTTCTTTGCGGACCAGGAGACGGGATGAGTACCCATGTAAACAATATAGGCGTTTGTTGAAACATAGTCATCCCTGTCGCCTGCCCAATCAGCGTCGGAGTAGGCATGGAGAGCGAGATTATTCTTGGCGGCAAAGAAAAGACCATGAGTTGTTGTTCCCGCGAGATAACGAAGTACCCGTTTTGCAGCTTGCCAGTGTTCTTGAGTTGGGCGGTGCATAAATTGAGACAAGCGGTTGACGGCATAGCTGATATCGAGCCTTGTAAATGAAAGATATTGTAGGCTGCCAACAAGACTGCGATAGTCAGTTCCATCGGGAAGAGGAGAACCTGTCTTGAGAGTAAGCTTCGGAGAAGAGGCCATCGGAGTTGCAACGGGTTTGGCATAGAGCATGTTGTAACGCTGAAGTAAGTCAATGATATACTTGCGCTGACAAAGATGCAAACCTTTAGCAGTGCGATGAGCTTCAATGCCGAGAAAGTAATTAAGCTCCTCTGGATCCTTGACGGAGAATCGATCAGCAAGGGAGTGAAGAACACGTTGAATGGAGGAATTGTCATTACCAGTGATGAGAATATCGTCGACGTATACTAAGAGATAGACAAACGTCTTGCCGTGTCGGAGAATGAACAGAGAGGTGTCGGCCAGAGAATTTTGAAACCCAACACTAAGAAGATACGACCGTAATTCTGTGTACCAGGCACGCGGAGCTTGCTTGAGTCCATAGATTGCTTTGTGAAGGCGACATACATAGGACGGGTGATCGCTGTCAACGAAACCTGGTGGCTGTTCCATGTAGACTTCCTCATTGAGAGTCCCCTGTAAAAACGCGTTATTGACATCTAATTGAAGAATCGGCCAGGAAGAGCTCACAGCGACATCAAGAACCAAACGGAGAGTTGTTGCCTTTATCACAGGACTGAAGGTCTCGGTGTAGTCACGACCGTATTGTTGGTTGTATCCCTTGGCAACAAGCCGAGCTTTGCACCTGCCAAGTTTCCCAGTTGGTAAAAATTTATTTTTATAAACCCACTTACAGCCGACTACATTGTGGTTTGGTGGGCGTGGAACTAGAGACATGGTTTGATTGCGGGCAAAGGCGTCAATCTCACCAGACATAGCTTCCCGCCAAATCTTGTCTTTCATCGCCTGGTTCACGGTTAGAGGCTCGGTGGGATAGGGAGAGGATAATGCAGCGGAGAGGTTGAGTTTGGATTTTGGTTTAACAATGTTGTTTTTGCGTCTGGTCTGCATAGGATGGTTATTTTGAATTGGTGGTGGAGGAACGATAACTGGATTAGGTTCAGGGGATGGAGATTGAGAGGTCGATGGATTAGAAGATGTCGAGGAAGGAGATGATGGAGATGGGCTACGAACAGAGTGAGTAGGTGAGATGTTATTGGGCTCTGGATTAGGTGAAGTTGTAGGATTTGGGCCTGAATTTTGTGATGAGCTGGGCCTGATGTTATCGGATTCTGCAATGACACTAGGTGAGTTAGGAGAACTTACCGTGGCTGTGGAATTGATTTCCAGCGACATATTCCGGTGAGGAGCAGAGCTCGACGGTCCAGGCGTAGACTCCGGCGACGAGACGAGTGGCGGCGGAGAGAACGGAATGATGTCAACAGAAGGTGGAGCTGGAGAGGTGGAGGAAAGAGGCGATTCAGGTGAGGAGACACGAGTTGATTTGAACGGGAACCGGGTTTCTTCAAATTTAACGTGACGAGATACATAAACACGGCCAGTGCTAGGTTGAAGACACAGGTAGGCACTCTGAGTGAGAGAATAACCCAAGAACACACATGGAGTTGATATGTGCTCAAGCTTGTGAGAGGTGTATGGTCTTAACCAGGGAAAGCAGAGACATCCAAACACTCTCAGCTTGGAATAGTTCGGAGATGAACCAAACAACCGCTGGAACGGAGACTCCATGGCAATGACCGGTGTTGGAAGCCGATTAATGAGATAGACGGCGGCGGAAAAAGCATACGGCCAATAAGTGTTGGGGAGACCACCATGTGTGAGAAGCGAGAGGCCAGTTTCAACCACGTGACGGTGCTTTCTTTCAGAAAGTCCATTGTGCTCCGGCGTGTGCGGTGGTGAGGTAAAATGAGAGATACCCGAGCCTGACAGAAACTGTTTGAGGGCCACAAACTCCCCACCATTGTCTGAATATAAGGTGCCAATCCTTGTTCCAAACTTGTTTTCCACGAGAGCTTTGAAGGGAATGAATGTTTCACGAACTTGGGATTTGGTTTTAAGCGGATATAACCAGGTATAGCGAGTGTAGTGATCGATTAGAATTAGATAATATTTGTAGTTGTCTATTGACACAATAGGAGAGGTCCAGACATCGGAAAAAATATACTCAAGGGGTCGTGTGGATGTGATAGAAGTATTTGAGAAAGGAAGCTTGTGGCTTTTATTAATAGAGCAATCAGAACAAAACAAATGTTGAGAAGAAGTTTCAGAGTAAGGTAATGAGAATTTAGAGACTAGAGATTTGAGAATAGGTGGAGCAGGGTGGCCTAAGTGATGGTGCCAGTCCACTAAGGATGGTTTTGAGGATGTGGAAGCAAAGAAAGCGGAGAGAGTTGTTGGTGAAGCCGGCCACTCGTAAACCTCGTCTCTAGTTTTGCCTTGGAGTAACAGGGCCCCCGAGCTCAGATCCTTCACCTGAAAGGAAGCAGGAAAGAATGCCACAGACACTTTATTATCATTGCATAGCCGATAAACAGAGATTAAGTTTTTGTGGATATGAGGAACACAAAGAACTCGATTTAACAGGAGCTTTTGAGAGGGAGAGAGAGAGGGTAGAGATAGTGAACCAGTGTGAGAGATCTGGAGACCGGAACCATCACCAATAAGAACAGAGTCATCACCATGATACGGCTGGTGATTCGCAAGGTGATGGAGATCACTAGTCATGTGATGAGACGCACCACTGTCCAGGAGCCATGGATTGGTTGAGGGTGGAGCAGTGAGGGCGAGATTGACACGAGGTTGCCATGGACGAGAGGGCGTGGGAAGAAGACCCGTGGACGACGCGACTTGATGAAGCTGAGGGCAGCGTTTGGCACTATGACCGAAGATACCACACAGCTGACACTTGCCTTGATAACCACCAGCAGAGCGATTGTCTTGACGCGGCGAGGAATAGGTATTGGAAGACCTATTGTTCCATTGTTGGTGATTACGCTGATTAGACTTGTGTGGATGAGTACGAGAGCGAGAGGTGGCGAGATTGGCAGTGAGAGGAATAGAGGTAGGTGCGACAGTAACAGCGGTCAACAACTGAGCTTCTTTGTTGAGAAGTTTTTCATGAACTTCGGTGAGTTTGGGAGAGACCTCACGACCTTCAACCTGATCAACAACAGAGCGGTAGTCTTCAGGAAGACCACGGAGAACTGCCTCTATTTGCTCATCGAGATCAAATGGCTTACCAAGGAGAGCCAACTTGTCAAAACGAGTGGTTAAGCCTTGCATATACTCATCGATCGTTTTATCACCTTTGGAGAATTGTTGCAGTTGAAGGCGTAACTGTTGAATGTGACCCTTGCTGGGTTTAGCAAAAATGTCAGCAACGGTTCTCCACATCTCAGCAGCAGTTTTGGTGGTTGTAACAAGAGGTTGCACCGACGGAGAAAGAGTGCCGAGAAGACCGCTGTAGATCAACTTGTCCTGTCTCTTCCACTTGAGAAAATCAGGATTCGGAATGGTGGCACCATTGGAGACAATTGTCGGAGCCGGAGAAGCAGTGGAACCATCAACATATCCGGCTAAGTCATACCCATCAAGCAGAGAGTGGATCTGTAGGCTCCAAGTGATGTAGTTAAGGGAGGTAAGCTTAATAACATTGCTCATGTTGATGTTAAGAAAGCTTTGGGTGGAATCAATGACTTCAGCGGTGTTAGACATGGAGACAAGAGAGGGAAAAACGCAAAAACAGAGAGAAAGAGAGAAAAGGAGAAACAGAGAGAGAGAATAAGAAAGAGGACGGGGGAGATGGGAAAAAAATGCAGAGATTTTTTTTTTACTGCTCTGATACCATGTAGAAGATGAGTCTTATTCATAAACGATAGCTTTACAAGGATATATATAGTTGTACAGAAAGAACATTCTAGACTAAGAAGTATAAACAGAACATTCTATATACAGCATGATACGGAATATTGAGTAATGAAGAGCATATCACTTGCGTATCAAGGTGTATCCTTAACATTTATCTGGTGAATTTGGGCTTTATGTAGTAAATAGATGGATAGTCTAGTTAGCCATTGGTTGGGTGAGACCATGTTTATCTAAACCAAAAATAACCTTATTAAGATTACACGGTTATGAAATTCATTAGTTTCTGTTATTAATATCAGCCCAAAGACAATTTGATACTAATTAACCGCCAATACAACCAAAACCAAAACAAGATAAAACCAAGATCTTTGACAAAAAAAAAAAAAAAAAAAAAAAAAAAAAAAAAAAAAGAAGAAGATAAAACCAAGATAAGCCATAAGGTTCCAACACACAAAACCAAAAGAAAAGCAAATGCATCTCTAAACAGAATGTCTAATCAGATGATTTGAATATAGCATAGCTCACCTTGTTTAGAAGGCTAATCTTCACCGACATATACTTAACCTCATAGGCTTGTAATGATTTTCAATCCTCTTCAATTTTCTTTTTCTCCTTTCAAGGCACAACTTTTCATTGTTCTTTCTCAAATTCCTCATCAGTAGTGAGGGCCATCTTTGCGATGGCACCAAGGATGAACGATCTCTCAAACCAATCAATTTTCAAATAGTGAAACTCCCAAATTATCTTAGCAATTTTGGAACAGTCAGATCATGGGCTTGGGTTAATGGTTTCTTCTCCTTTTTTCCCACATACTTGTTCTTTAACCATTTGATTTTGACAGTCAATTGCTTTACACTCTTAATTTCAAAAGAGATAGAGTTTTGAAATTTTTTGTAAAAAGCATGCATGTCACTGGTCCTAGTTGTAATCCTCTTTAATTTCCTTCTTCTCCTTTGAAGACAAAAATTTCCATTGTTCAATCACAAATTTCTCATCAGTAGTGACACCAGAGATAAACGATCACTCAAACCAATCCATCTTCAAAGAGTTAGGCTGAAACAACCCTTCCCGTTTTTTTTTTTTTTATATACTTTGATTTACTAGTGGTCCCATACCCACTAACAACCTAACAGCAATCAATATCAGCGGATAACCAAATAAAATCCAATTCCATTAAACCAAAGAATCCCAACAACAATAAACAAGTACACAATAGCAACATAATCCAAATCAAGAAATAACCAACAACTAACATCCTACAACGTTCCATTGACTTAATCTAGCAACCTAACAACCGCTAGACCACAATCAATCAAGCCTCTAGAACATCCTCCTCCTCATCGCCTTTGATCCCACGATCACACTTTTCCTTTACCTGCACACCACAAACAACAATTGAGATGCGTAAGTATTATCATAAATACTTAGTGAGGCCATCCTCCCATCTACTGGGTTATACACACAAGCAGATGAGACCTCCCAAGTCATCAAACAACAAGAACACAATCACAACATCAAACCAGGAAAAACATAAGACACGGCAAGAAACAGCGTCGACCGATGCTAGAAATGGGTGCCGATCGATGCTACGAACAAGTGCCGACCGATGCTCCTCAAACGGTACCCATCGATGCTACTCGACACTGGTGCCGACCGATGCTCCTCAGAAATGGTATCGATCGATGCCTCCTCTGCAGACACGATCTGCGCGAACACGAACGACGAATTCCGAAACCAAACCATCTCGAATCCATTCCAAACTCACCCAAATACCTCAGAAATCACTGGGAAACACAAAAGCAACGAACCCAAGCAACAAAACAACACAAACAACAAAGAAAACACACAAACAAGAGAGATCTCATGCTTAGATCAACCATGGTCAAGCACTCACCTTTTCTCAAGAAGATTCTGAGCAGTAGAAACGAAATCCTCACTCCTAGCAAGCTTCTAACACGTTCCCAGCTCCAAAACTCTCAAGAACAGCAAGAAATCTCACCAAATCTCTCTTAGGAACTTTAGGAACTGCTTTCTCTCTTGTTTTTCTTTGAAAACGGCGACACCACAAAAATAACACGACCCTAGGTCGTTTCCTTTTAAAACTCGAATTAGGGATTTCCCTGAACCAAACCGAACCAATTCGGCAATTAAATCAAACCGGTCGAACCCAGAAATTAGTGGTATCGATCGATGCCACAAGGGTGTCGATCGATACTCCTTCCAAAACACAAAATCTGGTTCGCGGATGTTACAATTCTCCCCCACCAATATGGATTCGTCCCCGAATCCCGCAATACCGTCCATCTGCCAAGGACCTCCGTGCCACCGTCATCACGGCCCGCACGTCCCCAGACCGGACTAAACATCATCAGTCAAGGTTCCCGTGCCACTGTCGCAACAGCCCGCACACCTCCGACTGACCCTCGAGGTCTCCCTCTAGCCAATATACTCGCATCAAAACACTATTTGCTCACAACTCAGTGCTTCCCCCGTCCGTGGTCGCAACCAACGAATCATGCCGGCTCGCTATCAGGCCAACCGCCTTAAGCTACGGCATCCAGGAAGTCACCCACACACTCCCCCGCTCTCGGGTCGCAACCCTCGAGACATACCGGCTCACTGCCGAGCCTCGGCTCACAGCTACGGTATCCAGGGAGCCTCACATATCCCGCTCTCGGGTCGTCACCCTCAAGCGCGCTCTCGGATCGTCATCCAAAGCAACATACCACTCCCACTCTCTGGCCACAAAGTCCATCGAGCTATCGGTATCACGTGAGTTGGGCCCACACGGCCTAGAGCAAAACAAATACTGATGCCAACGAGTATCTCCCGGCTAGATCTACCTCAACATTTCCACAAAACTTTCCTTTCTAGAAAACTTTCTAATTCTGGAAACTTTCCTTTTGTGGAAACTTTCTATTTATGGAAACTTCCAAAAATAGAAACCCGAGCTATTTCTCTTTTCCCATGACAATCACAGTCAACATAAAGAAAAAATACTCATCTTATTAATCTCACAATGTCATAATCGTTACAACTCAACGAAAATACATCAGGAAAACAAAAATACAACAATATCCGGAGCCATCAACCCGCATTCCGAGCACCACCTCATCTTGATACTTAGTCGCACAACCAACCACACCTAAGCGACCAAATATCAAGAGAGATGGGCTGGAATACTCCGTACCCGCTCCAGCCACGGACTACAACTCGGACCCGGCTAGACAAGCTCAAGCGGTCTGCTTCTCAAACCACTTCTTAAACCTTGCCTTCATCCTCGCCTCGGGCTCCCAAGTCTGCTCCTCTACTCCGTCACAGTCCCACAGGACTCTCATCAAAGGAATCTTCTTCTTCCGAAGTTCCTTGACTCTCCTCTCGAGCACCCTCACTGGTCTCGCCTCCAAAGTCATGTTAGGCTGAAGATCCTCAGGAATCTTAGCCAACAACTGATCACCCTCGTGAAGACACTTCCTCAGCATCGACACATGAAACACCTTGTGGACGCACGCATAACCTCAGGCAACTCCAGCCTATATGCCACTGGCCCCACCCGCTCAACTACCCTGAACGGACCCATGTACCTCAGACTCAACTTAGTCTCTGTCAATGACCTGTTCGGACCCCGCAACATGGCCATCTTGAGGTACACTCTATCACCAACCTGAAACTCAAGATCCTTTCTCCTCCTATCAGCATAACTCTTCTGCCGATCCTGAGCTTCCTTCATGTTCAGCCTCAAAACCCGAATCTTCTCCGAGGTCTCCTGAACAAAATCCGCACCAAATATGCTCCTCTCCCCCACCTGAGTCCAACACAACGGTGTACGACACGGCCTCCCATACAAAGCCTCATAAGGAGCCATCCCAATACTAGCCTGGTAGCTGTTGTTGTAAGCAAACTCCACCAAACTCAGATGATCTGCCCAATGACCACCCCAATCCAGCACACACATCCTCAACAAATCCTCCAAAATCTGGATCGTCCTCTCTGACTGTCCGTCCGTCTGAGGATGATAGGCTGTACTCATATGCACCTTCGTGCCCATCTCTGCCTGAAACGCCCTCCAGAACACCGAAGTGAACTTGGAATCTCTATCAGACACAATACTAGCAGGCACACCATGCAATCTGACTATCTCCCTGACATACTTCTTGGCCAAAACCGCTGCTCCATCAGTTTTCTTGATGGCCAGAAAATGTGCAGACTTAGTCAAACGGTCCACAATGACCCAAATAGCATCAAACGTCCTCGACACAGGCAAACCTACCACGAAGTCCATCGTGATCAAATCCCACTTCCACTCAGGAATAGGCAAACTCTGCAATAAACCACCAGGAACCTGATGCTCTGCCTTCACCAGCTGGCAAGTATCACACTTCGCCACCCAGTCCGCTACGTCCTTCTTCATCCCGACCCAGTGATAATACCGCTTGAGGTCACGGTACATCTTGGTCGCCCCTGGATGAATAGAGAACTTGCTCGAATGAGCCTCTCTCAGGATCTCCTGCCTCAAATCCTCACCCTTGGGCACACAAATCCGACCATGCACAAGGATAGTACCATTAGCAGAAACCTGATACTCTGCACCCGCAGCCTTAGAGGCATTCATCAGCCCCTCATCGCTCCCTGAGCTAACCTCACTCTGCTCAACAAATCCGCTCTATCAGCTGCCTCCAAACCCAAAGGTTCCTCTGAGATAGCACACAAACTCAATGCACTAATCTCACCTACCAATGTCTCCATATCCTGCTCCTGAGCCGAAGCCACCCTCTTCCGACTCAAGGCATCTGCAACCAAGTTAGCTTTACCAGGATGGTAAGCTATATCCAGATCATAATCTGCTACTAACTCCATCCAACGCCTCTGCCTCAAATTCAGCTCAGGCTGAGTAAAAATGTACTTCAGACTCTTGTGATCTGTAAACACCTGCACCTTCCCACCATACAGATAGGATCTCCAAATCTTAAGAGCAAAGATCACTGCTGCCATCTCCAAATCATGAGTAGGATAATTAGCTTCATGCTTCCGCAACTGCCGCGAAGCATAAGCTATAACCTTCCCCTGCTGCATAAGTACACAACCCAACCCCACTCTAGAAGCATCTGTATACACAACATAAGGCTCGTCCTGCTCAGGCAGTGCTAACACCGGCGTGGTAGTCAACATCTGCTTGAGACTTGCAAAGCTTGCCTCACACTCTGGTGACCACACAAATGGGACATCCTTCCCTGTAAGCTTAGTCATCGGCTGGGCCATACTAGCAAAACCCCGAACAAACCTCCTGTAGTAACCTGCTAACCCCAGGAAACTCCGAATCTCAGTGGCACTCTGCGGCCTCGGCCACTCCCTGATGGACTGAATCTTCTCTGGATCCACTGAAACTCCCTCAGCTGAAACAATATGACCCAAGAACCCCATCTCACGCTGCCAGAAACTGCACTTGCTCAGCTTAGCAAACAACTTCTGCTCCCTCAGCTTCTCTAACACTGCTCTCAAGTGTACTGCATGCTCCTCAGGACTCTTAGAATATACCAGGATGTCGTCGATGAAAATGATGACTGACACGTCCAGAAACTCCTGGAACACGCTGTTCATCAATCTCATAAACGCAGCTGGCGCGTTTGTCAACCCAAACGGCATCACCACAAACTCGTAGTGTCCATACCTCGTCCTGAAGGCTGTCTTCCTCACATCTGCCTCATGAATAGGAATCTGATGATATCCTGACGCCAAATCGATCTTGGAGAACCAAGTAGCACCCCTCAACTGATCCAACAACTCATCAATCCTCGGGAGAGGGTACTTGTTCTTCACAGTAACTCGGTTCAAACCCCGATAGTCAATACACAACCGAAAACTCCCATCCTTCTTCTTAACAAACAGCACCGGAGCTCCCCACGGTGAACAACTAGGACGGATAAAACCCTTACCCAACAAATCCTCAAGCTGCTTCTTCAGCTATGCCATCTCTGCTGGAGCCATCCTGTAAGGAGCCTTGGATAACGGCATCGTCCCCGGTTCCAGCTCAATAGTAAAAGGATCCGACCGAGATGGTGGTAATCCCTGCAATGACTGGAACACATCCTCAAAGTCCTCCACAACTGGAATACCGCTAACCGTAGACTTCCCCACTGACTCTGGCATAGATATAGTAACCAGATAAGCCTCACGGCCCTTCTCGATCATCTTCCCTGCCTGAACGGCTGAGATCACGAGACTCCCGAAGTCGGTCTAATACCCTGAAACACCAACTTCCCTCCTGGACGCTCAAACTCCACTCTACCCCGATAGCAGTCCAAATGCACCCTATACCGATGCAACCAATCCATACCAAGAATGACATCATACAACTCTACTGGACTGATAAGCAAATCCGCTGGCCACGACTCCCCTGCGATCTGAATATCAACTCCTCCAGCTCGTCCAATAACCCTCAGGAACTTGCCTCCCGCAACTCTGACAAATCCTGAACGCTCTCCAGGATCCCCTCTGATCCCCGCACTCTCGGCACACTCCGGAGTAATGAAGCTATGAGAAGCTCCAGAATCAAACATAACATGGGACTTAAACCCGCCCACCAACAAGGTCCCTACACAAACCCTATGTGTTGAGAACCTAACACTTGACCACACGCAAAACAAAAATAATTTGAACTATTGAATTGACCAAGTTCGAATCTCAGAAGTTATACCTGTGATCGCTCCTGCACTAGTGCCACCGGCCTCCTGAGTCGAATACACCTGAGACGACGGCTCGATCCAACCCACCGGCTGCACACCGTGCTGCACAACCTGCTGCGTCCCCGGCTGAGCTCCAGCCTGCAACACTGCTACTGCCCTCTGCTGCAACTTGGGACAACGAGGCTTGATATGCCCCGTCTCTCTGCAGTAGTAACACACTCGAGTATCTGCCCGCGGCTCCGTCACCGCCCGCTGCTCTGTCACTACCCGCTGCTCACCTCTCTGTGGACAGCTAGTCACCTTGTGGTCTCTGCTACCACACCCAAAACATCTCGCACCCCCATGCCTCGACCTCTGCATGACATCAAACTTCCGCTTCTGCCCTTGCGCAGGCTTGCCGCCCTTGCTAGGAACAGAAGACGGCTGAGACTGCTGTGGCTGCACTGAAGGACTGACCACAACCACCTGTGCCCTCAAATCATCCTCTATCCCAGCTGCAACCTCAACCAACTCTGCTCTGGTAGCATAGCTCCTCACTCTGCACCGAGTCCTCAAATCATCCCGCAGAGCCAACAAAAACCTCCGCACCTGAGCCGCCTCTGGCTCCCATGCCCTGCCTGCATACCCCACAAGCCGACTGAACTCTGCATCCAGCTCCCGCACTGTACGGTCTCCCTGAGTCAACCCCAAGAACCGTGCCTCCATGCGATCAAGAGCCTCCTGAGGAAAATACTTGGAGTTAAACTCCCTCACAAAATCTCCCCAAGTCATACCCTGCTGCACCCTCCGTGCTGTCACCGACCTCCACCACACACGTGCATCTCCTGACAAGTAAAACACTGCCAGATCCACTCTGTACCGGTCGGGACACCTAAGCGAAAGGAAAATATCCTCCATCCGCTCTCTCCACTCATCCGCTACACTCGGATCGGTACTCCCTGAGAAATACCCTGCTCCCACATGCCGCAGCTGCTCCATCATCCGCACATACTGTGCATCCACTACCTCGGTCCCCGGCTGCACACCTGCCTGCAAACCCGCTGCAGGCTGCACCACTGGAACCTGTCCACCACCCACTGGCGGCACTACTGGATCCTGCCCACCAACCACCGGCGGCACTACTGGATCCTGCCCACCAACCACTGGCGGCACAGCTGCTGGAAGTCGCTGCAAAGCCTGAGCCACCTGAGCTAGCAAGTCAATCAAGACATCCTCCCTGCCCGGAGCACCTCCCGCTGCAACCCCCACACCCGGGGCAACACCGTGACCAACACCGTCACCCAAACCAGCCTGGTCTCCAGACACTATAGGATCAGCCTGTGACTCCGCTACCTCCTCACTGGCCATGCTCTGGGTCTCACTCTCACTGGCCACAGGAACCTGACCTCGTCCCCGACCACGACCACGACCACGACCCCGACCACGACCACGACCACGCCCGCGACCAGCAGCAACCCCACCTCTAACCATCTGTATCAACCAAGAACAGAAGGCTAAGCAAACAATAATCCTATTACACAAAAACACAACTTACCGTGGAATCACAAACAGGCTCGAAGAGGATGTTCTAGGACTTCATGCCACACACAATTGCCATTCACACAATCAATTATAGCATGTAATCCTAAACATCAACAGCAAAAGCACAATGAACCCTAGACCTAGAACCGTAAGGGCTCTGATACCAAAATGAAACAACCCTTCCCGTTTTTTTTTTTTTTATATACTTTGATTTACTAGTGGTCCCATACCCACTAACAACCTAACAGCAATCAATATCAGCGGATAACCAAATAAAATCCAATTCCATTAAACCAAAGAATCCCAACAACAATAAACAAGTACACAATAGCAACATAATCCAAATCAAGAAATAACCAACAACTAACATCCTACAACGTTCCATTGACTTAATCTAGCAACCTAACAACCGCTAGACCACAATCAATCAAGCCTCTAGAACATCCTCCTCCTCATCGCCTTTGATCCCACGATCACACTTTTCCTTTACCTGCACACCACAAACAACAATTGAGATGCGTAAGTATTATCATAAATACTTAGTGAGGCCATCCTCCCATCTACTGGGTTATACACACAAGCAGATGAGACCTCCCAAGTCATCAAACAACAAGAACACAATCACAACATCAAACCAGGAAAAACATAAGACACGGCAAGAAACAGCGTCGACCGATGCTAGAAATGGGTGCCGATCGATGCTACGAACAAGTGCCGACCGATGCTCCTCAAACGGTACCCATCGATGCTACTCGACACTGGTGCCGACCGATGCTCCTCAGAAATGGTATCGATCGATGCCTCCTCTGCAGACACGATCTGCGCGAACACGAACGACGAATTCCGAAACCAAACCATCTCGAATCCATTCCAAACTCACCCAAATACCTCAGAAATCACTGGGAAACACAAAAGCAACGAACCCAAGCAACAAAACAACACAAACAACAAAGAAAACACACAAACAAGAGAGATCTCATGCTTAGATCAACCATGGTCAAGCACTCACCTTTTCTCAAGAAGATTCTGAGCAGTAGAAACGAAATCCTCACTCCTAGCAAGCTTCTAACACGTTCCCAGCTCCAAAACTCTCAAGAACAGCAAGAAATCTCACCAAATCTCTCTTAGGAACTTTAGGAACTGCTTTCTCTCTTGTTTTTCTTTGAAAACGGCGACACCACAAAAATAACACGACCCTAGGTCGTTTCCTTTTTTTAAAACTCGAATTAGGGATTTCCCTGAACCAAACCGAACCAATTCGGCAATTAAATCAAACCGGTCGAACCCAGAAATTAGTGGTATCGATCGATGCCACAAGGGTGTCGATCGATACTCCTTCCAAAAACACAAAATCTGGTTCGCGGATGTTACATAGGCCATGAATGACGACTTAAATAAGCGGGCGTATTTCCAAAAAAAATGAAATCCGTTATAACTACACCAATCAAGTTATTTATAGTAGTTTGCATTTTTAAAAAAATCCAATAAAAGAAATCTGTTTTTATTTTTTTCATATGTGTTCAAATGAAAAACGCACTATGTTGAAGATAACTCCATAAATGGTGCGGGACACCTTAAAATTCGCTTTTCATGATTAATTGATTAATAAAATTTTAATAATTATACAATAAATAATCATAACTATAAATAACAAAATAAATAATAATAAATTCATATATGTCATAACTAGCAAAAATATGAATAAATAAATAGTATTTTTAGTTATGCATAAAAAAATATTTATATAAAAACTTGAACGTTTAATTTAAATAAATATTTTTAAAAATAAATATTTTTCATTAACAAAAATAAATAATAAATTAAAATTACATTAATTATTTATATAGTTACTAATTTATTCATGAAATCATTATTATACTATAGAAATATATGGTTAATTTTATTGTGAACCGCAATTACTTTTTCACCAATCAAATATCATTCCATACCGCTTATTTTGTATTAACCGCACTTTTTCCGCAAATGTATTTTTCTGCCTTGCAATTCATTGGTTTATGTTACTAATATCAGCCCAAACAGAAAAGGAAAACAAGATGCATTTGATACTAATTAGCCGCCAGTACAACCAAAACCAAAACAAGATAAAACCAACACAAAAAAAAACTAAAAGAATGGCAAATGCATCTCCAAACAAACATTATGATTTGAATATGGCAAAGCTCACCTTGTTGAGAAGTTTAGTGTTCACCAACATATACTTTGCCTCATAGACTTTCAATGTCTTAAAATCTTCTTCAATTTCCTTCTTGTCCTTTGAAGGCACAACGTTCCATTCTTCTTTCACAAATTTTGCATCACTACTGAAGGCCAAATTAGAAATGGCACTAGGGAAGAATGATTTCTCAAACAATCAGACTCCAAACAATCAAACTTCCAAATAGTCTTGGCAAGTTTGTAACAGGTAAGATCATGAGCTTTGGTAAAGGTTTTTTTCCCCACATACTTCTTCTTCAACCATCTCATCTTGCCACTCAATTGCTTCGTATAGTTAATTTAAATAAATATTTTTAGTTATGCATAAAAAAATATGTACATGAAAACTTGAACTTTTAATTTAAATAAATACTTATATTTGATTCATTAACAAAAATAAAAAATAAATTACAATTATATTAATTATTTATACAGTTACTAATTTATTCATGAAATCATTATTATACTATATAAATATATGTGTAATTTTATTGTGAACCGCATTTACTTTTTCACCTATCAAATATCATTCCATACCGTTTCTTTTGTATTAACCGTACTTTTTCTGCAAATATAATTTTCTGCCATGATTCATTGGTCTATGTTACTAATATCAGCCCAAACAGAAAAAGAAAACAAGATGCATTTGATACTAATTAGCCGCCAATACAACCAAAACCAAAACAAGATAAAACCAACACACAAAACCAAAAGAAAGGCAAATGTATCTCCCAACATACATTATGATTTGAATATGGCAAAGCTCACTTTGTTGAGAAGTCTAGTGTTCACCAACATATATTTTAGCTCATAGGCTTTCAATATTTTAAAATCTTCTTTAATTTCCTTCTTGTCCTTTGAAGCCACAACCTTCCATTCTTCTTTTCACAAATTATGCATAACTACTGAGGGCCAAATTAGCAATGGCACTAGGGAGGAATGATTTCTCAAACAATCAGACTCCAAACAATCAAACTTCCAAATAGTCTAGGCAAGTTTGTAACAGGCAAGATCATGAGCTTGCGTAAAGGTTTTTTCCCCAATTACTTTTTCTTCAATCATCTCGTCTTGTCACTCAATTGCTTCATATTCCTAAACTCAAATGATATGGACTTTTGAACAAGTTTGTAAAATGCAGACTTGTCATTGAGTATTGAATGATGATCTATCATTGATTGGAGTAAGATTACTTCATCTTCTTCATTTCATTTTTTCTGAAAGTGAGTCCCCACCACCACTTTGCCACGTTTTGAAGAAGTACGGCTCTCTTCATTAGCACTTTGTCTCTTTTTCCTTGAGGAAGCAGGAAGCAGAAGCAGCCACATGAAGAGAAGAAGCAGTCACAAGAGGAAGAAGCTCTAATTTAACTTGAACTTTTAATTTAAATAAATACTTTTAAAGATAAATATTTTTTCATTAACAAAAATAAAAAAGTAAATTACAATTATATTAATTATTTATGTAGTTACTATTTTATTATTGAAATCATTATTATACTATTGAAATTATGTGTAATTATATTGTGAACCGCATTTACTTTTTCACCAATCAAATATCATTTCATACCGCTTATTTTGTATTAACCGCACTTTTCCGCAAATGTAATTTTCTGCCATGCAATTCATTGGTTTATCTTACTAATATCAGCCCAAACAGAAAAGGAAAACAATATGCATTTGATACTAATTAGCCGCCAATACAACCAAAACCAAAACAAGATAAAACCAACACACAAAACCAAAAGAAAGGCAAATGCATCTCCAAACATATATTATGATTTGAATATGGCAGAGCTCACTTTGCTGAGAAGTCTAGTGTTCACCAACATATATTTTGCCTCATAGGCTTTCAATGTTTTAAAATCTTCTTTAATTTCCTTCTTGTCCTTTGAAGGCACAACTTTCCATTCTTCTTTCACAAATTATGCATCACTACTGAGGGCCAAATTAGCAATGACACTAGGGAGGAATGATTTCTCAAACAATCAGACTCCAAACAATCGAACTTCCAAATAGTCTAGGCAAGTTTGTAACAGGTAAGATCATGAGCTTGCGTAAAGGTTTTTTTCCCCAATTACTTTTTCTTCAACCATCTCATCTTGTCAATCAATAACTTCATATTCTTAAACTCAAATGATATGGACTTTTGAACAAGTTTGTAAAATGCACATTTGTCATTGAGTATTGAATGATGAGCTATCATTGATTGGAGTAAGATTACTTCATCTTCTTCACTCCATTTTTTCTAAAAGTGAGTCCCCACCACCACTTTGCCACGTTTTGAAGAAGTACGGCTCTCTTCATTAGCATTTTGTCTTTGTCTCTTCTTCCTTGAGGAAGCAGGAAGCAGAAGCAGCCACAGGAAGAGAAGAAGCAGACACAAGAGGAAAAAGCTCTAATTTAACTTGAACTTTTAATTTAAATAAATACTTTTAAGATAAATATTTTTTTCATTAACAAAAATAAAAAATAAATTACAATTATATTAATTATTTATATAGTTACTATTTTATTCATGAAATCATTATTATACTATAGAAATATATGTATAATTTTATTGTGAACCGCATTTACTTTTTCACCAATCAAATATCATTTCATACCGCTTATTTTGTATTAACCGCACTTTCCGCAAATGTAATTTTCTGCCATGCAATTCATTGGTTTATGTTACTAATATCAGCCCAAACAGAAAAGGAAAACAAGATGCATTTGATACTAATTAGCCGCCAATACAACCAAAACCAAAACAAGATAAAACCAACACACAAAACCAAAAGAAAGGCAAATGCATCACCAAACATATATTTTGATTTGAATATCGCATAGCTCACTTTGTTGAGAAGTCTAGTGTTCACCAACATATATTTTGCCTCATAGGCTTTCAATGTTTTAGAATCTTCTTTAATTTTCTTCTTGTCCTTTGAAAGCACAACTTTCCATTCTTCTTTCACAAATTATGCTTCACTACTGAGGGCCAAATTAGCAATGGCACTAGGGAGGAATGATTTCTCAAACAATCAGACTCCAAACAATCAAACTTTCAAATAGTCTAGGCAAGTTTGTAACAGGTTAGATCATGAGCTTGCGTAAAGGTTTTTTTCCCCAATTACTTTTTCTTCAACGATCTCATCTTGTCACTCAATTGCTTCATATTCTTAAACTCAAATGATATGGACTTTTGAACAAGTTTGTAAAATGCAGACTTGTCATTGAGTATTGAATGATGATCTATCATTGATTGGAGTAAGATTACTTCATCTTCTTCACTCCATTTTTTTTTAAAATGAGTCCCCACCACCACTTTGCCACGTTTTGAAGAAGTACGGCTCTCTTCATTAGCACTTTGTCTTTGTCTCTTCTTCCTTGAGGAAGCAGGACGCAGAAGCAGCCACATGAAGAGAAGAAGCAGTCACAAGAGGAAGAAGCTCTTGGATTCTTGAAGCAGACTCAGCATTCTAGGATTCTTCAGACTCGGATTCAGATCCACTCTTACTGCTCGCCAATGAAGAAGCTTGTTGTGGAGGTTTCATAGCTTCTGGAACCACAACCGGAGGAGCAGATGTTCCTTTTTCTTCTTAAGAGTCGGCGTTCTTGGATTCTTCAGACTCAGATTCAGTTCCATTCTTAATGCCGCCGATGAAGAAGCTTGTTGTGGAGGTTTCATAGGTTCTGGAACCACAACCGGAGGAGCAGATATGTCTCTTCAGATTCGTCGGACCCGGACCCATCACCTTCATCAGAGGAAGCTTCCTCATCGGAGCCGGTTTCATCCTCGCTGGAAGATTCTTCTTCTGCATCTGGAACCGATGCCAATTCCTCCCTCTGTTTCCGCAACGCCAATTCTTCCTCCCTCTGTTTCTTCAACGCCAATTCCTGATTATCCTTTTCCATGATCCTGAGAGAGATATCGAGAGAGCCAAGAGATATCGAGAGAGCCAAGAGATAGAAAACTTTTTGGAATTGATTTTACTTTTTAGGGTTTATGCAATAGAATGAGAAGTCTGGTTGGGTGACATGGGTTATTTAAACCAACTAATATAACACACTAATAATTAAAAATTTTCACCATTTAAAGTGATGCACCTCAATAAAATTTGGATTTAAATCTCTCTGGCCCCTTCTCCTCCAATTCTATTCTATTTAACCCCCCTAATTAAAAATTGTATTTAAAATTTTATTTTTATTTAGAAAATTAGTAAAAGACAAATAAATTTAAGGTTTCTTCCATATTTACAGACCCAACCTAAATTTGGATCTAGATATGGGTATCGGATCTTAAATTCCCAAATCCATAACCAAACCCTAATTTCTTTATTCTCTTTTTTTTCTTCTCGTGTTTCTTCTCCTCCGACTCGAGTCGACAGTTGCAGAGGTCGATTAATCTCGTTTCATCTTATTATTTTCTTCTCCTCTCGATACTCTTTCGTCGTCTTCTTCTCTTTTTTGTCATCCGTTTCTCTCAATCCCCTTTCTTCTTCTCTTTGGAGAAATCTGCCGTGAGAATCAAAATTCAACGTGAAATCAGAATTCGCCGTTCGTTTCCTCTCAGCTGCCGGTCATTGTAAGCCATTCTCTTTATTTCTTTGCTTTGATCGACTAGTTGTTGGGTTTAGTTCTCTGAATTGTGTGAAAAGGATATGAAATCGGGAAGTGTGTTTTTGAAATGATTTCGTGAAATGTGTTGTGAGTTTGAGTGTAGATATATAATGAGATCCGTTTATGTGAGGTTGTGTTCGGATTGAGTTTGTGAGATTGTGTTAGTTTGAGTTTGAGTTTGTGTTTGTGTTTGTGTTGTGTTTATGTTCGGATTGTGTGAGTTTGAGTTTGTTTTTGTGTGAGTTTTTATCTCTTTGCTTTCGATAATGAGATTGTGAGAGTTTGAGTTTCTTTTGGACCCGTTTGGATTGTGTGAGTGTGAGTTTTATGTAGATAATGAGACTGGTTTCCAAAGTTTGATATAAATTTGTTGTTTTAGATACCAATCCAAATGGTTAAAACTAGAGGAGGAGGATCTAGTGTAAGAAGTGGTACTAGAAGATCCGAAAGAATAAAGCAATTGGAGATAGCAGGTGAAAATGTAGTGGATGATGTAGTGGATGATGTCGTGGGAGAGAAAGTTGGTGAAAATGTAGTGGATGAGGTCAGGGAAGATCAAGTAGGCGAATCTGGTCCAGTGAATTCATCACATATCCATCCGAGACATGTCTCTGACCAGGAGGTAATTTATTTTGTTTAGTACAACATATTACAACTAGGTACAACTATGCTGTGACACTTAATTTTTTTGTAAAATTGTGTTTGTATTTCAGGAAACAGAGACTGATACGGAGGAGGACACTCAACCTATTGAACCAAAGTTATATTTTAGTGATCCAAGCGTCTATGGAAATCATCCCAAGCTTTCATCAAGGTGTCAAATTGCTAGTACGCTGGATATGTTAAAGAAGCTCTAACCATCAGAAAAGGCATGGTTTAAGAAACACAAGCAGTTCAGGCACGTATGGCACATGGCTAGGCACGAAAATAATAAGGTTATGGCAATGTGGATGCTTCTATTACGGACTGCTCGTATAGCTAAACGTAAAGTCTGCTGGTTCTTAGTGAATGGCGTACCCATACGCTATTCAATGAGAGAACATGCTCTCATCACTGGCTTTGATTGCCATGATTATGATTTAGGATTTAATGAGAAGGAATATGGAAATTTTGACTTTGTCTTAAGAGTTTTTGGGTCTATAAATGTTACAGTGAAGGATGTGGAAGAGAAGCTAGATTCAATGAAGGATAAATGCAATGGAGATCGCTTGCAAGTGGCTGTCCTTTTATTCTTAGCCAAGGTGATAAGAGGAAAGAAAAAGTATGATAGCATATATCCTTTCAATTCTGAAGATAGTGGGTGATTTGAAAGCGGTAGAAACATTTCCATGGGGGCGAATGACTTTTGAAGACAATATCAAAACGATATATCATGAGATGAAACATTGCAAAGGCAAAGTGATAGATCAAATGTTATTTCCAGGGTTCATAATTCCTCTTGAGGTAATAGATAAGGACTAATAATAAGTCTGTTTATTTTCTATGATTTTAAGATATTTGATTTTGTAACATATTTTACAGGTTTTGGCGTTTGAGTGCATTCCTCAGCTGTCCAGAGAATATCAAGAAGTGGTAATAGGCGCTAGAGATGGCTGCCCATTGATGTGCAAGAAAAAACTCAAAGATTCTTTGATGAAAGGTTATCCACTTGAAGAAATAAACGAAAAACTTGGGATAGAGAAGGTAAGATGTCGGTACCATTAGTAGATTAGCAAAAATTTATAAGATCATTATTTTAATCTTTGTTTTATTGTACTTTACAGGACATCATAAGTATCTTAGAACCATTGGAGGAGCAGCAACATCTTTTGCATCGCATCATGGAACAACATGAAGATGATGATTTTATGGACCCATTTGCTGATGAATGGAACAAGCGTCTGGATGTAGAGAAGAAGGAGATTTGGTGGGAAAAGCTTTATAAGAAAGATATTGCTTCTCGAGGATTCGGAGAGGCAAATGTTCCACAAGTCGAACATTTGGAGGAACAGCAACAAGAATACGTGTCAGCAGCTGAACATATGGAGGAGCACCAACAACAAAGAAATCTGACTAGTTTGAAGGAGCTTGAGGAGAGGTTGATGAAAGCCATGGAAAATGGATTCACATAAGTTAATCAGAAGATAGATAAGAAGATAGATGAATTTGATAGAAGGCTCAAAAATATTGAAAGCTTGGGAATGAATTTCCAGTATAGAGAGAATCTTGGGAATTCATTTTCTGCATGGATAGATGCTGAGGCTGGGAGGACAGAAGGAACTAGTGCTGGTGATACAGGAACAGGAACAGAAAAAGAAAGAGAAGTTGAAATTCAGATGGGAGAAAGAACAGGAACGAGACCAGAAAAACAAGGAGAATTTGTGAGTGATATGCAAGAAGGATTTGAGGTTCAGATGAGAGAAGGAATAGAAAAAGAAGGAGAAGGAGAAAAAGAAGGAGAAGGAGAAAACAAAGGAGAAGGAGAAAAAGAAGGAGAAGGAGGAAAAGAAGGAGAAGGAGAAGGAGGAAAAGAAGGACAAGGTGAGCCAGCTGGTGATGGTGAAGGAGAAGAAGAAGGAACGGAAAAAGAAGAAGAAGGAGAAGAAATAGAAAAGAAGGAGTTGGGGAAGAAGGTGAAGGAGAATATGAAGCTCCGAGAGAGCCAACTGGTGATGGTGAAGGAGAACATGAAGCTCCGTCCGTCAAAGTTCATCACTACTCCTTTCACGGCTGCGAAAAAAACGAAGAAGTGATATTTGTTTGTGTAGTTTTGAAAACTTGTCTGGATATCCAACTTGTCTTTTGTGTATCATTTATTATGCAACCGATTTTAGGTACAACTGGTGTTTCTAGGGACAACTATGTTCTTGGGTTATTTTGTTTTGGGTTTATGGATTATCCTGTGTTTATTATGCAACTGATTTTAGGTACAACTGGTGTTTCTAGGGACAACTATGTTCTTGTTTTTTTTTGTTTTTTTTTTACTATTATTCTGGTACAACTGAGTAAAGTTAAGTACAACTACGTATCTGTTACAACTGATATTTTGTCCTTTTGCGTCGTCAAAAGTCTACATTGTGACACCTGGCGCCGTCAAAGAACATCACATGTATAAAAAAAAATTGTTTGCGCCGTCAAAAATTCATATAGTTGTCCAGTTGTACACAGTTGTACTTAAATTAACATAGTTGTTCTTTGTTCTAAAAACCACAAAAATTAGTTGTTCTTCACTCTAGATCAATTTTTTCTAGTTGTACTTATGATATTACATAATTAGAATAGAATCCCTATGTCATCTTGTATATAAATGTTTGAAATCACCATTATTTCTTGATTTTCATAATTTGTGGTCATTATATACAAAGAAACTCTAAAATACTAAGATTGTTTATTGAAGAATTTGGATTTCTATGGTTTAGATTTGTTTTTCACATGTGAAGTGGATTATGTTAAAATTTTGTGGTTGTTACATACAAAGTAACCTTAAAAGACCAAATTTTTATATTTTGGTTCTAAGTTTTCTAATTTAATTTTATATTTTGGTAATAGACTATAATTGTACCAGTTGTACCTAGTTGTACCAACACAGGACAACGCAATCAGAAACAGAACATCTTTGTCAAACCACTCACTCGTACCTAGTTACCTAGTTATATTTTGGTCACTATCTTTGTCAAACCACTCACTCGTACCAGTCGGCTTCTTCGACTTCTTCTTACCTCCTTTTCCTCTATGTTCTCCAACAAATGCGAACCTTTTTTCTTGTCTTCTTCCTTGTTTAACATCATAATCCGGAGGCAAGATTAACCGTTTCATCGTCTCCTCGGGAACAGTCCATTGACAACTATGGGGAACCGGATAAATCGTCCTTGAATACGCCAAAACCCAAACCTCAATCCAGTAATATTTTGAGCACAAGTCATGTAACTCTATCTCAGGATCTGCTTCCTTCTTTGCTTCTCTTGCAGCTGCTACTGCATGCACACATGGATATTTGTCTATATCAAATCATTTACAGCTGCAAGTTTTGCATCTCAAATTAACCACATATTGTAGACCATCACTACCTATCACACTATATTCAAGTCAGTAACAGTTTAGCTCATTCACCACCAACAGTTTTGCTTCCTAACATGTTTTGTGAAGTTCTTTCTCCACAAAAGGAACCAGCTTCTGTGCAGTTGATATTTCTGCAGAAGCTTTTCTATGTTTAGCAAACCACTCAATCATTTTCTCGATAATAGCATCTATCATTTGTAACAGTGAGTAATTCCTTGCATTTTCTAAAACACCATTAATCGATTCAACAGCATTGCTTGTGTCTAGGTTGTATTTTTCTCCAGAAAAATAACATCTAGCCCAGTGCTTTATCTCCGTCTGCTCATCTAGATACAAACGTGCCGAAGGATATGTTGACGAAAAATCACCATAAAGCTGTAAGAACTCTGCCTCCGTATAAGCCCGAGCACATTGCCTGAACTTTTTGGCACATATTGCTCTGTTTACTCCAATAACTTTTCCTTTCACATTCTGAGACAAATGGTAGATACAATGCCCATAGTGAGAAAATGGATAGAGCATTGCTATTGCCCTGAGGAGACTGAAGTTTCTGTTAGAAACAAACACAATTTCAGGTCCATCTGGTATTAGCGATTTGAGCTTTTCGAGAAACCAAAACCAACTTTCATTATTCTCGCCATCCACTGCACCAAAAGCAAGCGGATAATGGTGATGATCGGGATCTTGATCTGTAGCAACAAGTAGCACTCCACCATATGCAGTCTTAAGGTGGGTTCCATCCAAAATGATCACTTTTCTCATGACTCGGAAGCCTTCAATGGAAGCTCCTAATGCAAAGAACAAGTACTTAAACTTATGTTCCTCATCCACTTCCACATATGACACTGTATCAGGATTCATCTTTTCTAACATGAACATATACGAATACATAAGCCTAAAACCTTCCTCTGGGGTACCTCGAACATCATTTGCAGCTTCTTTTTTTCCTCTCCACGCGGTAGAGTATGTCACCTTCACACCAAATCTTCTTTGAACCAAGTGAATGAGAGCTTTTGGAGTTGGCGTGGCAATTTCACCTGGATAATCTGCAGCCAATAAAGAAGCAACCATATTTGGTGTACCTTTCCTTCTAATTCGCCCTGTACTTGTTCTTGACCGAGAGCATGTATGAATATTTCTATGAGTTCTTATAGAGAAAGGCTTAGACTTATCCCTCCTTGCAGCTCTTACGTACCAATTGCAACCATTATGTGCTTCAGAACATTTTGCCACATATCTCAATGGCTCTGAATGCTTTACAACAAACTCAAAACAATTCTTATGTCCAGCCTTTCCAATTAAACTTTGTATTGCTTTTTTGCTTCCAAATTTCTGGCCTATCGTGAAATCAAGACCATCTTCCCATAAAAGAGGTCCATACTGGTTTCCTTCTAAATCTCTATCTTCATTCTCGACCACCACCAGATTTTGTAGTGATGGTTCGCTTACGTACATATCAACGATACCACCACCACCACTACCATTCGTTCCACCAACTAGAGCAATCTCTTTATTCACTCCATCAATTAGAGCCATCTCTTTATTCACTCCATCAATTAGAGCAATCTCTTTATTCGCTCCACCAGTATCATTTGCTCCACCACTATCATTTGCTCCACCAATTAGAGCAATCTCTTCATTATTTGGAAGATTTCTTGTTGCCAAATCCTTTATCAAAACTTGATCAAACCCCTCATTTTCATCGATCCCCTGATTTTGTTCTTCATTATTGGTAACTTCGACATGCAAAACACTTCTAAACCCTTCTTTAGACACATCCTTTAAATAACACACAACATCTTCATCATCTCGAATATAATTTGGTATTCCCTTATACTTTGGGAATGAGAAGGGAAAGTAACTAACTCTCAGATTTTTCATAGCCACATCTACCTTTATCTTGCTGCATATCTTCTCAACCAAGTTAGCATATGATACATCACTAGATGATGTCTTCATAAGAAAAGAATACACTTCCTTATCTTCTCTTGAAATCCATCGTACATTTTCTCCAATACGTGAATAGTATCCATCATAAAGAAAGCGTATGATTGCAGTCTTTGGCATTGTCACCTGAAAAAGAAAGAGAAAGAAAACAGTCAATTTCCATTTTTTAGTAGCAGTTCATAAACATAGTTGTACCCATGTGTCTCAGTTGTACCAAATTTCTGAATCCTTAATTTCCTACATAGTTGTACCCATTTGTCTCAGTTGCACCAAATCTTTGTCCCAGATTTGAAATCCCCAAAATTGTTTACAGAATCCGGCATTCAATCTCAAATTCAACATTTCTCAATCATAATAACCAACGCAAGACCTTAATCCACTAAGAAAACAAGTTTACTAACCTTAACAAGCATAAAGACCAAATAAATTTACAAATCTACAATTTTTTCACTCATTCAAATTGAAATTCCACAACAATTTCATTAAACAATGTTATATCTAAGGAAATTTAGACAATAAGAGAGATTAAAACTACCTTCAAGTGTGTGTTAATGGTGGATGAAGAAGAAGAAGAAGAAGAAGAAGAGAGTCTCCAAGCTCAACAAGAAGATGACTTGTTTTATTTGATTTTTTTTAGAAATGAGAGAGGAGAGAGAGTTTTAATTATTGGTTTTTTTTTTTTGTGATTCAAATTTATTATATAATATAAGAAGGGAGAAGGGTAGAGATAGATTTTGAAAATATTGGAAAAGATAGGGGTAGTAAGAATAAGTAGGGGTTTTTCAATGAAGCAAAAGGGGCTATATAGATTAAAATCCATAAAATTTATAGATTCTATCTTTTTCAACAAAGTTATGCACAATTAACACACTTTGAATCGCTTCTGGAAATTTGCGGTTGAATCTGATTGTGAAACATGAAATCAACCACTTGAATGAATCAAAAAAGGGTGTTCAAGTGTTCTGTACAACTTTAACAAACAAAAGCTTCAAGCTTCTACTGAGAGATGACTAATATACAAGAGTACGAAAGAAGTTTCCAAACAAGTTTCTCTCTCTCTCTCTGCGTATAAAGGGTAGTAAGTGACCCTCATTTGCTTCTTGTTATCGGTTTTTGTATGATTTGACTTTGGATGGTATCTTCAGTTTGTATTGTATAAGTTGATGAGCTTCAGCGACCCCCATTCTCAAAGCTCGATAGTCGTGAGTCTGATAAAACACTAAATAGTTGTGTGTCTACAAATAACTGCAAAAAGCCACAATAACAAAAAAAAAAAAAAAAAAAAAAAAAAAAAAGAGCTGTAAGTTTTCTGGATTTCAGTGAGAATATCAAAATCTGATGCCAAGATCATGAATAGGATTTCGTACCTTAATGAAGGGTCGGTCTCTACCAGGAAATGAATCAATAAAACTGTCCTTTAGGAGTAGAGAAACCTGCGAAAGAAAGTTTCAGATTGTTTGTTAGATATAGAGAGGAAGTAGTTCTTGTCACGCTTTTTGCGGAGAAGTCGCTATATAAGTAAGTACCCTGTCGCTATTAGATTGAACACTTGTTATGGTGTGAGAGTGTAAATCTGAGCAAAGAGACTCCATGTAATCTCTCATTACGCTCAAGAATTTGGTCGCGGCTTCTGCCTGGGAATCAGACAGTCATATGAAATCGGGTTAAGAAATTTCAAGTTTTGGTACACAATTTTAGGCCATGCATTGGTAAACTACTTACTTGCACTTCATTGCATTTATAAACCGGGTGTCTTCTAGCGTTCGAGCTCTGATGAGCCAATGTGGCATGGAGTGGAGCCAACTGAGCCAAAAGTTCTCTACACTGAGGCAATGCTGGCATGTTACATATTTTCACCTGGACAAACATTAGTAAACGTTACATCTCTTGAGACTGTAGATATGATCGACGGTTTCGGGTACTGAACAGAAAAGAAAGAAATGAAAGAACTTTGACTACCAAACCTGATTATTGAGGATGTTAACTAGAATAAGATTAGACGTCTTGACCTTCCAATCAATAGGTTTACTGTGTATACCGACCTGCCAGGTGGTGCAAACGCAGACCATGTGAGCAACAAAAAACATACATAGTTCATGACTGACGCACGATGCACCATGGACTAGATTCGGGGGTTTTATGGTGTTTTATTATGTAGACTGATTAACATTCAACTCCTCAGAATAAGGAATCATCTAGCTTTTAAAGACATCGCACAAGTTACTTTATATATGGAGTATAAACTTACAAGGAAGGGAACTGGTGCCTCGAGGAAATCAAACATCCTTCCAGGCAGAACCTGAAGACAAACATAGAGAAGTTACGACAAGAAAACTACAATTTGATTGGTCAATTGTTTTTCTAGTGATGTCATGCTTACCGGAAGCAATAAACTCTGCCACTGAAATGGCCGAATCATTGGGACAAGAGACAGTACTATTGCTGACAAAACACCCTGCAATAGTTGTCAGTCAGTTTAAGTGACCATTTCCATTCGAATACCGATCAGAGCATAGATTTAACTAACCAGATTCGGGCAGATTACAACAACTTGCTTCTCTAATAATACTCCAGCAAGGAGTGACATAATCTGGAAGGAAGAATATACTTTTTAACTACAGATAAATATTACCAGCACAAAAAAAAAAAAAAGAGATGGACATCCAACGCAAAACAGTAGGATTTTATCGATAGGTTGTTCTAAAAGAGACAGTGAAGAACCAAAAGAAAAGATTGGATTCTAGGAAGAGGCCATACAGTTTCAAGAGAGAGAACACGACAAACTGTTGCTGTTGTCCACATTGAGAGACCCATGGCCTCCTCAGCAGCTGTCAACCTTGCATTTATCTTAGGCAAAAGAAGAAGAAGAAGAAGAAAAGTGGTTGAGATGAGACTATAAAGTAGAGACAAGACTACACAAGGATATTTTCCGAAATCAAATATACCTCGGAAGCATCAGAAGAGCAAATATATTCTTCTGACAAACCTAGAGATGAAACTGGAGGACGGGTATACGCGATGGATTGTAAATGTTCCAGTGGATGGAAAACTACTTCACTTCCACGGGAAGGAATAGCCAGTGAATGGTAGCCGCAAACTAACTGTAACGCATCATTGTTGTGTTCCTATCAAGAGGTGAGATACCATATAACAGTATATGAGAACCGTGAAGAAGAGATGATAGAGCAACTAAATATGGTGAAGCTACTAGTGGTCTCCTTACCTTAGCCCATTCCAGTATCAACTCATCTCCGAAATCATTTTCACTATTTGATAAATCATCAATGTCGTCTGACAACACACTTCTAGCTGAACTGCCATATATAAAAATGTAAATCTGAAATTATAACTGAAATGTAAATGAACTGCAATAAACTGAATCATAACGTTATAAAAAAGAAGCAACCACATTACTTGACAAGATTTCCGTAGATAAGGAGTGGTTAGATCAATTTGTGTTAACTTACCTGTACACAGACTCACAGCTTTCATGACGCTCTATTGGTTGGGTCCTAGGATCAACACATGTAACCTCTGGAGAAGTGTGGCCATTCTCATAGCTTTGGGACGTTCTTTCAGGGGTACTCACCAAGTGGTTCTCAAATACTTCAGAAGAATTATCATCGTAACAATGGAAAACTTTTCTGCCATCTCTTTCTATTTCCTTGATCTGGCTTACATCTGAAGCATCACTGGTGACAACACTATCTGGAGATTGAGGTTCTGCAAAGTTCGAAAGCTCACTATCAGATATCAATCCAGCAGCAGCGGCCGTGAGTGCCATGACTCCCTCAACAGGTATTGCAGAAGCCATCCAATCATCAGGGTTGCTACGAGGCGAAGAGACACGGCCATCGATTTGATCATTCGTCCTCGACATTGGTGGACGATAGCATGCAGCAGCAAGAGACATCTCACTGACAAATTCGGTTATCCGTTTTAGCCGCTCCTGTGCAATCATACTGCATCAACATGTGAATGACCTTCAGCATAAGTTTCTCGGTCTCTGTTTGATGCAAGGAAAAGCCACTAACTACAAAGAGTGAGGGCATCTTAAGTTTACCTGTTTAACATCTCAAAGTGTAGTTCAAAAAAAGGAACTCTGGTGAGCAAGCAATAGCATCGAGGTGCAGAAACCAAAAAACGACTGCCTCCTCCAGATGAATGCAAGGGTGATGCAGTGCTTAATACACCAGGGGGTCTCTGAACAATCTCAGAGACATGTAAGCAAACACCATACAATGTCGCATCGTCTGCTACCTGACAGAGAATTTGATTGCCTCATGTTACATACATGACTGGTGGATGTCCGACACTAAATAATTTAGAGAGGCACAAAGAAAATATAGATTACCTTGAACGAAAATATGAACGATGAATCATCTGTGCCTAAATGTTCCTGCAGTGAACTCAAGAAGCATGATATGTAAACCTATATTCCAACTAACATAGATGAACTACAGAAGCTCATATACAGATATTTTATTGAGAACAATTTTCAGACCTGCCCATACACGAGCTCATTTAGATCACTGAGAGATGGGGTCCTCTCCAAAAGCCGTGCCTGTTAAGAAAAATCACGTTTTAACAGTCTTAGTTGCTGCTGCATACATCACAGAATAACCAAATCACAGAATAACCCAATGATACCAACTAACATGATGAATATTATAACCAGTAGTACGAATCAATTCTATGTAAATTCTCTAGTTAACTGACATGGCTCATAACTAATAATACACGGAAGAACATTACAATATATAAAGACGCACACCATACATATCATACCTTGACACCACCAGGGAAACAGAAAGTTGCTAGATCCTTTGGACGCATTACCACCTTCTTCCCAGGAGGGTATTTAAAAAGAATCTGTGCATTGAATGAAAGTTAATAAAGAGAAGAAAGTAACCAACTAAATCTGCCATGAAGCAGAACAGACGCATATAACTATAAGAAAGAATGTACTAAGAAGAAATGAAAGAGTGGCAAAGATAGTAGTATACAACGAGACCAAAAAAACAAAAAAAACACAGAATACATGTCTCATGTTACATCTCTAAGCATGCCAAAACTATGTGAAGTCAAAGAAAAAACCAAGGTAACACAAACCTGAGGCTCCAATATTGGAAACTGAGGCCCACGGTGACGGAGTATTCTGTAGTCTGCCACTTCATACCTTGACATCTCCATCTCCCATTTCTTTCTTCTACGGAAAGCCTCTTCCACGGGCTTCAAATTCGTTTCCGGATGAAGCCCCACGATGATAAAATGTTCAAATAGTGACGTTGGCTCCTTTACTTTTCCTTGATCCTAGAGTATTTAACAAATGGAAAATATTGGTTAGCTAATATTCTATGCAAAGACCAGAATCGTTAGACGATTAAGGAAGTAGCCAAAAATGTGTTTGAAAGGTTTGACAGGACAGCCAAGAGAGAATGAATACCAGAGCTTTAGAAGAGTGAAGTTGGTACCACTGTCTTTTTTGGTTAGCTAAGACCTCAGGATTGAAAGTGGGGCGGTTATCCTCACGTAGATTGCTGACCCCACGCCAAGCCTTTTGCATCTGTGTTTTCAATCTCTGGAAACTGTTAGTGCGCCTGTGTCCAGGAGTCCCAATCTCACTTTGGCTGCGCCTATGTCCTTGTGTAGGTGACTGCGGTAAGACAGGTCCATTGAAGTATACGTTTTGATATTGCTCTCCAGCTGCTTTAACAGCATCCTCATCACATGGGGAAGCGGAGTCCTGCTCTCCTGTAACTTCTCTCATTTCCATCTTTCTAATACTTGTGTCATTAAGTGGTACCTCGCATCTTGGACTCTGCGGTTCATCATCATTTTCCCTCAGCACCAAACTCGAGTTATCATCACTGTTGTTGCTGTTCTCATCCTTATTATCACATCTACTACCTATTCCTGCAGCTTCTTCGGTTTCACCCACCTTGAGATGAAGGAGTTCATCTGCTTTAGCTTGACCATTTGCCACTTCTGCATCCACTTCTTTAATCTCTCTACTAGGAGTAGCATCGTCATCCCTCTCAGGTGAACCTGAACCAGAATCTTCTTCATCTTGTTCACTACCCCTATTTACCTTTTCCGAAGACTCATACTGCTTAAAAGTCTCATGTCCGTTGTCATCATTCTGAACGCTCTCAGATGAGCAACACTCAGCATTTTCTCCATCTATTTCACTCGTTACAGGACTGCCCTCAACATCAATTTCCTCCATAACCTGTCTTTCACTCCTCGGGGTACCCACCACGTCTACTTCATCATCTTTCAAAAACAAACCTTCCTTAACCATGTCCAACGTGTTGTGGTCATCCCTGCTAGTCAATGTTCTCCAACTATCATCACCATCCCTAAAATCTTCTTCCACCACATCCGTGTTCTTCGGGTATCCTACTACTCTATTTCTTCTATCTCCCCGATGAACAGCCAACACGTCTCCCTGCAGCATATCCGCCTGCTTCATACAGCAATTGTCTCCCTCCCTCCCTCACACAACATGACCAAATTCAATCACTACCCCCATAATTTCTCCTATAACATCAAAGTAACAAACAAACTATTCAGACAAGTTTTTAAAACTTACAAAAAAAAAAAAAAAAAAAAAAAAAAAAAAAAAAAAAAAAAGATGAATCGCAATTTCTCCTGTGAGAGAACCTATTGGAACTTGAACAATCTTACGATCTCAATAAACCAATCCTAATATATAACGAAACCCTAATTTTCCAGAAGAGTTGAAAAGTATCAACTTCAAAGAAACGAATTCAAGGTTCCAGCTATATGTGAGAATTAATAATAAATAAATAAAAACTTCGAATCCTCCAAATTAAATACCTACAAATCCTCCAGCAAAATCAAAGCTCCTCCTGGGGAATAATTAATTGAGGATTCAAACAAAGAAAAATCCAAAAAAGAAAAAAAAAGAGAACTTGTAACGGAAGCTTGGATTATGGAGGGAACGAAATGAATGCGAAGATTAGATTAGAGAGAGAGAATAGAAAGAGATTACAAAAACCAAACAAAAAAACAACAAAAGTGGAAATTGTAATCTTTCTTTCTTTTTTTTCAATTTTTTTTTTTTGGGTTGGGGGGACTGGGGAGGGACGAAAAAGACAGATAAATAAAGTTTGTACTAAAAATAGAACTTTTTACGAAAAAGGGGAGGAGGAGAGGTTATACTTGAGACCAGGAGAAGAAGAAGAGACACAGCTCATCTTCTTTTCTTTCATTTGTCTTCTTCTTCTTTTTTAACCCTCCGTCCTCCCTCACGTTTTTTTGTTTCCTTTAACTCTACTAAACGTGGCCTTCATGTTTTATATGAACACCCCCAAATTTGTTGATTTATTTGACTTGTTTTTATCTAATTTAAACCTCATTACCACTACGGAAAAAGCAATTATCCAATCCAATCCTGCATTCCTATGCCGACATCTGAATAATTATTTTCTTCTTTTGCCAAAATGTAGAACATATTGAAAATCTGTAATTTTCTTTTAACTAGGTAATATCTATAAACAATGTGAAATATACATATCATACAAACTTTAAAACTAAAATTTAGAATTATGTGTTTACAATGATATTTGAATTAAAGGATGAGAGAATGAAAGAATGAGAGAATAAGAGAATGAGTTTTATATGAAGAGAAGTGATTAAAAAATTATATTTAGAAAAATGAGAGCTACAATTCTAATTTATTATTTGTTTTAACAAAATTGAATGGAGAAATATAGTTAATGCATAATTTATATGATTTCAATTTTATATTAATATGTGAGTTAAATGTCAAGATTAAATGTTTTTTAATTTGTGATTTAATATAAAAAATATTTTAATTTGTTTTGACTTAAGGAAAAAGAATACTAATGGGCTCAAAATTTTAACTTACACATGATTTGGTTGTTTTGTTGATATAAACTCAACAATCACACATAATTTTCAAATTGAAAATATTACTCTTGAAGTGACAAACTAAATTAGTTTTCTTATAAAATTTTATGAACTTTAATCCAAATATTCTTTAAAAACCCCAAGGAGAACTTCTATCTTTTTGGTTTTGTTTTTTTTGTTTTTCACTCATCAATTTAATTTATAGTGCTAGATTTCATACTAATGGTTTCATCTTTGGAGAATTTAGTTAAATGATGTTAAATTTGTTTTTCTATATTTCATTTCCAGCTAAATCACAAAGACTTTTTTTTTTTTTGATTGAAGTTCTTTTTGTTTTCAAAAACCTCAAAATTTTAAATAAAATAAATATTATATTGATCTTTACATATTTATCTATTGGATCACAAAAAAAAATAGACTTTATAAATAGAGTTTATAGACTTTAAGCAAAATAGACTTTATAAATGGATAATTGTATTGATCTTTAAATATTATTATATTGATCTTTACAAATTATTAAAAATGATACATGAATACGTGAGATAATCATAGTACATAATAGAGAATTAGAGATGAATCTTTTCAACTTTATGACTTATTGTGTGGTGAATATTGTAGAAGAGTATGAAAATAATAACTTATTAGATGTTAATCTAATATAGACAATGGAGATAAACCTTTTAAAACATTAAAGTAAACAATGTAAGATATACATATCATACAAACTCAATGATATTTGAATTGATTTTTAACTCATACAACAACAATAACAAAAAAAAATACAAAAAATAAAAAGAGACATAGTGAAAAAGAATTAGAGAATTAAATAATGAGATACTAAGAGAATAAGAGAATGAATATTTATAAGAAGAGAAGTGATGGAAAATTACATTTAGAACAATGGGAGGTACAATGCTCATTTATTATTTGTTTAATTATAATTGAGTGGAGACATAAAGTTAATGCATAATTTATATGATTTCAGTTGTGTATGAAAATGTGAGTTAAATGTGAAGATTAAATGTGTTTTAAATTTGTGATTTAATATAATTTTTTTTTGTTATAGTTGAATTGCCAAATGGACCAATAAGGAGAGAGTGAAGCCTTACTTTTATATATATATGATTCTATATATAGCAACTAATTTATCAAAAAACTGTTATAATTAAAACTTTGGTCACCAATATGTAAAAGAACTAAAAGTTAGAGGTGCTTTATTGTAAAACGTTGAAAATTGGAATTGACTTTGAACGTGCGGTAGCGCTTGACCGAACCCAAAATGGTTGAAGTTGAACTTGAATGAATAAGACAGAGAGAGATACATTGGTTTGGTTTAGATGTCTCTCTCACGCGCTACATTCTTCCTTTCAATCTCAGCCGTTGGATTTGACTGTTACGAGAGATTCCTTTTGACCAACATAAAGAAAGACAGAAAGATCATGATGAGTCATGAAGGTTGATTTTTTTTCTTCAATGCAATAAATTTCATTATAAATTATATCTCATAAAATGTAGTAAGAGGTTTGACTTGTTCAAACATAGCGTTTAGTTTTTTTTTTTTTTGTTAAAAGGCTTTCAATTTATAAACATATATGTCCAATGGGCTATTTCCGGAATAGGCCCATACAATAATCTCCTTAGGGCCCAGTCCAATTACATCAAACCAAACTAGATAACAAAACCAAAATTGACCCGGGTATACTAAACTAAACCGGTAGCTAACCGGTAAGAACCAGAAACCTTAATCTGCAAAGGAGAACCTTATTGCAGCCGCCTTCCCACTCAGTTGCGGATACTCGTCGGCTCAGGACCACCGGCGAGCCAGGAAGACGGGAGTCAAACAGAGAAGGTGACACAGGACCATCACCATCCCGCCACCGTAGAGTTGTGAAGAGAAGGAAGAAGAAACCGATCTAAAAATCCGGCAGCCATAGTTCAGTTTGATAAAGATAGAGCAGTAGGGAGTAGATCTAAACAGCCATCGACGGTGGCTTAGCCTTGCCTTTCCGGCGGTAGACCCCCCCCCCCCGGTTAAACCACCGGCCGTGACAAAACCTCCTGCGTCTCCAGCCGTTCAGATCTAACCGCCATATCTTTCTCATTCCTCGCCGAGAACTACCTTCTTCTAACCGCATAGCCACGCCGCCGGTAGAGCTCTTACCGGAATTGTCCTGCGGAAGCTTCTCCTCGCCACAAACTCCCTTGATTTCGATCTGGTGACCTCGCCGGTAGATGCAATGGACTACGGATGAAGCGCCATGGACCAGTGGTTCCTCTTCAACGCCGGAATCGCCGGAGGAACCCTTCACTTGGTGCACGGAGTCGTGATCAGAAGAAGAGAAAGGAGGAGAGAGGAGAGAGCCGCGAGTGGAACTCACGCGCTCACCTCTCTTTTAGTTTGTTGTTTTTACATAGCGTTTAGTTAGTAGCAGGATAACCAAAATGAAAAATTCAACAAAACTGTCAATGTTTCCATCTTCATGTAAAACAAAAAAGAAAATATGCAAATTAGAAGGTTTGTTAGAACGTGCACATAACACGCTAAACGGTGAGTATATATTATAAGGAGATGCGGAAGCTGAGGCGCCATTTATACTGTGAAGATGGCTTAGGTCGCACATGCTCTTTGCCCACCACTTTTGGTCTTGGAATTTGTGTATTTCGTACATAAATACTTGATCCTTTTTTGTTTAACTCCGTATTACACTACGAATTACTACTACTAATCACTTACTTACTAATAAAAGGAGCCATTGAGGCTCCTCAGCCTATCCACATCATCTATTTTAAAAAGCTCTATGAAGATGTCACATAAGCAAGCATAAGGAAAGCTAATTCTCAAATCAAATTCCACGTGTATCTCCCCATCTTATTACTCAAAAGTCAAAACGTGAGAAAAACGAAGCGTTATGACTTCTCAAAACCGGGAAAACGGCTAATTCCCCCATGAACTTAGTTGCTTTATCGTATTCCTACACAAAACTTTAATGTGTGCTTAAAACTACATGAACTAATATATAATTTGAATTTACTACATAAACTATATAAATGCGGCCAAAACCTACAAATCAGAAGATGCCGTTAATTAAACCGTTAGTATAGCTGACTGGAATGCCACGTAGGTGAACTAAAACGACGTAGTTTCATTAAAATTAATTTCATTGAAAAAATGACAACCTAAATAGTCGAACCAGTGACCTTTCCATATACTTACCCAACTCAATACCAATTGTGCTACAAGACTTCTCGTTGTTATTACACACATACCTATATATATATATATATGCACTTTTCGATTCTTCTTCTTCTTCCCTGCGGACCATTGACCATTGAAATAAGGAAACAAATCTGCAGAGACAAAGAGATTTCAATTCCGAATTGACAAAGAAATTACTAACCCAAGAACTGTCATTGATTCGCCTTTTTTTTTTATGTCTGCTCCGTCGTCATCTCATCTAAGATTTTTTGTAAAGTCGTTTTTTTTTTTTTCTGTTTTTCAAATTTTATCTTTTGGTTTTAGGAAATATTTCCATCTGGGTTTATGTTATTAAAGCACTTGGTGTTTGAATTCCTTATCGAGACCTGTAAAATTAGGCGTTTTCAAGTTTTCATATTACCTCAACTTGATTAAAGGGGGTTTTAGGTGTATAATTTTTGCTAAATTGTGTAAACTATTTGATTTGTTGAGGATGCTTACTTGCTTGGGTAACGAAACTGATTTTTCTTATAAATGGTTCGTCAAGAGTTCTGATTTTTCGTCAATGACATGGTTTTGTTTGTTCTCTCCTGCTAGCAATTGTTGATGAGGAAGAAGAAAGACGAGTGTATATAAAGACGAGTGTATATATACTGTTAGGTTTCGATTTTCATCAAGAGTTCTTGTAGCAATTTGGTATTTAGTCTAATATTTATTCGTTGAGGTCATCGGTTCGACTCTTTAAGTTGTCTTTCTTCAAACAAATTAATTTTAGCGAAACTACGTCGTTTTGTATATCGCAGTCGTTTAGTTCACCTACGTGGCATCCCAGTCAGCTACACTAACGGTTTAATTAATGGCATCTTCTGATTTTGTAGGTTTTGGCTGCATTTATATAGTTTATGTAGTAAATTCAAATTATATATTAGTTCATGTAGTTTTAAGCACACATAAAAGTTTTGTGTAGGAATACGATAAAGCAACTAAGTTGATGGGGGAATTGGCCGTTTTCCCTCTCAAAACCCTCCAACCTTTAGTTACTGTTATGATTTTTCATCACTTCCAACCTTTTTTTCCTTTCAATCCGAAATCAATGGCGTCCCTCCAGCCTGACATCAGTATTCTTCTGTGCAGAGAGAAGAGACAGAGGCCAGAGAGCAACAGTTTGTACATCGCAGATCTGGGAACCTTAATCTACGGTTGTCTGTCACCATAGGCAAGATGTTAAACTCAAGATGTTTTCTTAACACCATAGGCATACTTAAACATGGGTATTTCCACTCCTTCCATCTTCCAGTTTCATCTTTTACTTGGGTCTTTTTTCTGTTCATATATGGTCTCTGTTTTTTTTTCTTAAACCTTTGGAAAATTAGAAATCATAATCGCCTGACTTTCTAATTGGGTTTGATGTTACAGGCAATATATTGTGTAGCCAAAACTTGGATCATAATTAGTATGTAAACGTTTTGCCTTCTGTGAATCGTTGGGTTTTATGCATTTGCCACATATATGAGCAGAGAAAGGTATTGATTGCCAGATTTTCAAAGCATAGTAATTACTAAAGGTAAGAGTTGATTGTGTATAATAACTTAACATGCTTCCCATATTATGATCATTCACCACAATGTTAGGTTTATCATATTCACTTTCGGTTCTTTGGCAAATCAGAATTACTCATGAAATTTTTCTTGGTTGGAAGACTATACTTAATTATCTTTCATCACAATATTTTAACGTTATTCTTTCAGTTGTTGTAGTGATAAGCGACTTTAGAAATCAACAACCTACAGGCTTTGGGGTTAGCATATATATAGATTCCAAAGGAAATTACAGACAAAGTGTTGTAGAGGACATTCCACAAAGTCAATTGTAAGATGGTTATTGAATGTTTGTTTCAGCGATGGTAACTGGTAAGCCTGTTTTCGAAATAGTTGTAGTTTGGATTTTTGATAAAATCTTTTCTTTTTTTTTGCATCAGATGGTGTTTTGATATGTTGAATGCAGATCTGGAGATGCAAGTGAGCCTTACCAGTGTTGGCTTAAAGAGAAGAAATATAAAGCTAGCTAGAATTTTATGATTTCGCCGACTTTTGTTTCTTTGTTAAATATATGGTTTCGTTTAGAAAAAACTAATTACCATTTATGGTTTCTTATCCCCACCAACAGATTGACAAGATATACTTGAATGGTATAAAGCACCACTGACTAACTGGAAGCCCAACTTCATTTGTAAACTCTTCCTACAAATTTTGGTCTACGAACTTTGGAGAAAACTAAATGCTAGGTTGCAGTCTTCTAAATCAAAACATGGAAGTCACATCATCATAGACATCTTCTTCTACAGTGCAAGATGGAAGGCCTGGGAAGTTGCTCTCCATCAACTCAGACGATGCGGAACAAAGAAATCTCCTACCTCAGTACCTCTACTTATGGTTCCGCTTCGAGATGTCTCCAAATTAAACTGCTCAGGGTTAATACCTCTCATTCGTTCCTTCTGTTGCCCTGATGTTATGCTCGCATGCTCTGTTTTGTGTAAGTGCTCTTAAACAATCCCGCTGGAAAAAAGTATATACTTAATAAACATGTGTAAAAGTAAGTTGTTCATTTAATTATACAAATCCAACTCATCTACTCTTTTATCATTACATATCCAAATCATATATATAAAAGTAAGGTTTTTATCTCTCCTTATTGGTTGATTTCCATTTAATGATTTTTAATTTTTTATATATTTTTTTTGTTTCTAATTGTTTAATAGCTTTAAATAATATTTAAGACTCATTTAACACAATACATTTAACTCACACGTTAAAATAAAATTATAACTGAAAATAAAATAAATTATGCATTAATCATATTCCACTACTCAATTTTATTCAAACACAATAAATTATAATTGTAACTCTCATAATCCTGTTCTAAATGTAACTTACACTAATTCTTATCATAGAAATAAGCACTCTCATTCTCTTATATTGGAATTCTTTTACTTTTTCATTTTCACATTTTCTCATTCTCTCATTCTCTTCCACTTCTCTCATTCTCTTCCACAATATCTCAAATCATTTTTTGTTTTTTTTTTTGTTTTCGATTTCTTATTTTTGTTGTATGGGTTACAGAAAACCAAATGAAATATCATTGTAAAATTTTAATGCCAACTTTTAATTTTAGAAACTACATGATATATTTTTGAAAAAAAAAAAAAAAGAGATTACATGATATATATTTACATTTTTTTATTTTAAAAGATTCATCTCCATTATCTAATTTGGATTATCATCTATAAGTAATCATTCTCTCCTCTTCTCTCACCAATATCAAATGTTGTTATATCTCATATGTGTTGTAAGAGTTTGATTCTATATTTTAATTTTGAAAGTATTATATAATTTAACACTGTTTTCAATTTTTAAAATCAAATTAATCTTTGGAATTTTTATTGCATTTCATATGATTTTAATTGCATTTCATATGATTTTTATTCCATTCATTTTCATTCAAACACACTATAAATTATAATTGTAACTCTTATAATTAAATTATTTTAGAAATGTAAATTCCATCCTTGAAATCCTATAAATAACCATTCTCACATCATCATCCACCATATCACAAATTCTAAATGTTTTCTTTGTTTTGTTTATGTTCTTGCATGAATTCAAAACTCATGGTAAGAGTGTGATTATATATTTTTTCTGGATTTATCTTATATTTTGTTCAATTTTATTTCTTTTTTTAATGTATTTCTTCCTTCCTTTTTTTCTCTTCTTATTATTTTCAATTACATATGTATAATAAAAATTTGGTGACTGTAAAAAATCAATTATCAATGCAGATTCAACAACACTAGTTTCAACCAAAGCCCAATGAGGGAATCAAGCTAAAGAATTCATCTTCATACATGTATATATATTTTATTTTTAAAGTTATGCAATGTTTTAACAAAAATAACTATTATAATAGAAATATTAAATCAAAATTTTTAATTCTCTCTTGTCTCCAATTTTTTTTTGAGAATTTGTATACTCATCATTATAGTTAGTTCTTGTGATCCAAAATATAATTATATAATGGAAAGCACTATAATTTAACCTAGCAATTTAATAATTTTCTATATAAAAAATAATTTGATATTCCATTTCCAAAATTTTACAACAAAGAGGAAAGCATTATAATTTAACCTAGCAATATAGCTTAAATTAAGGTGAAAATAAAAGAGATTTGAATAAATAAAGTGTATTATTGATATTTAGGAAATTTGTTTATTATATATGTATTTTTCAATACCATTTTCAGAAATACCATTTTAAAGAACTTTACTAAAAAAAATATTTTCAGAAAAATCTCATAGTTTGATTATTACATAATTAAAATAAATTAACATAACTAATACAACAACCCGCGCATATGCGCGGGATATTATCTTGTTATCATCAACATAAAATGTGATTATATCATATTGAAAGCTTTTATGTTATATACAACGCTAATACTTAAGCTACTCAAATATGCACATGTAATACTTTTACTACTAAACTGTTCAGTTCGAGATGTGTTGAAATTCAATTCGCAGTACGAGATGTCTCCAAATTAAACTGCTCAGGGTTAATACCTCTCATTCGTTCCTTCTATGCCCTGATGTTATGCTCGCATGCTCTGTTTTGTGTAAGTGCTCTAAAACAATCCCACTGCAAAAAAATATAAGCTTAATAGACATGTGTAAAGTTGTTCATTTAATTATACAAATCCAACTCATCTACATTTTTATCATTACATATCCAAATTATCATCAATATAAAAGGTGATTATATCATATTGAAAGCTTTTACGTTATATACAACGCTAATACTTAAGCTACTCAAATATGTACATGTAATACCTTTACTACTAAAAATTTATCCTCACCAAATATTTATTATAAAACACATTTTTTTTGCCAAGATACTTTATTTCAGAAATATGTCAAAATATTAATATAATTGTTTGAAGACATTTATTGATAGAAATTAATCTCAATTTACAAATAATAATAAAAATTACTTCTTATAAATGCGGAGCGCCGGATCATGATCCCTAGTATGAATAAAACAACTATAGTTTTGATATTTGATATTTTCCATAAATTGGACCCTAGTACATTCAAAGCTAATCTTCTCCTTTCGCAGATTATAAACCCTACAAGTATCATTTTCAAATTCAACCATATCTTGCAAAGGGGCAATCTCATCATCTTCAGTCCAAACTCTATGGAAATAAGGTTTCCTCTTCGCTCCTTCGTCTTTGTCTGACTCTAACTCACGCGAGCGCTTGGTTGTCACAACCTCCATGGCTTCACCTTCTTCAGATTCACCTTCTTCGGATCCAGTTTGAAAGCCAGATTTGGAATCCTTCTTTGCAGCGGCGGGAGCTGGCTTCATCACGGCGGCTGATGGTGCATCTTCTTCCTCCGATGAAGATTCCTCCGACGAAGAATTTGACATCGTTAGATTTTGCTGGGTTGCGGCTTGCGGCTTGCGGCTTCTCCTTCTTGATCCTCTTCGCTCCTTCGTCTTCGTCTGAATCTAACTCACGGGAGCGCTTGGTCAATCCTTATTCATTCTTTCCATTTTTAGCAGCGTTTTTAACAGTATTAGCAAACTTCTTCTTCAACCTCTGAAGTTTAGTTACAATCTGGATTTTGGTAGAAATCAATCAACTTCTTAACATAACTACAAAAAGCATCACTGTCTTCATAAGGATCACCTTTAGTAAGGGTTAAACTGCTCAAGGTTAGTACCTCTCATTTGTGTAAGTGCTCTAAAACAATCCCATGCAAAAAAATATAAGCTTAATAGACATGTGTAAAAGTTGTTCATTTAATTATACAAATTCAACTCATCTACACTTTTATCATTACATATCCAAATTATCATCAGCATAAAAGGTGATTATATCATATTGAAAGCTTTTACGTTATATACAATGCTAATACTTAAGCTACTCAAATATGTACATGTAATATTTTTACTACAAAAAATTTATCCTCACCAAATATTTATTATAAAACACATTTTTTTGCCAAAATACTTTATTTCAGAAATATGTCAAAATATTAATATAATTGTTTGAAGACATTTATTGATAGAAATTAATCTCAATTTACAAATAATAATAAAAATTAATTCTTATAAAAATGGAGCGGCGGATCATGATCCCTTAGTATGAATAAAACAACTATAGTTTTGATATTTGATATTGACACGCCGACAAATTTGAATACGACCCAATTCAACCAAAAACACCTTTTACTATATGTCATGAAGAGATTTCTTCTATCTACTAGTTAGGTGCATAATAGATACATGTGGATTAAAGTGAGCCCATAGAAATTTTAACTCTAACTGGGCCTTAATAAGCCCATGAATGGATCTTCGAATTCCAGAATTTTCAAAATCTTCTTCTCTTTTCAATGGCCAAACAACTTGAAGAGAAATATCGCAAACCCAAAAGCAGAGACAACGTTTGATCTTCTCCCGTGAAATCACAGTTCTTTTGTTAACTTTTTTGTTTTGTTTCTGCTTATATTTTTTGATGGGGGCTTAGTGTGTGCGGGATTGTAAATTCATACAAGTTTAACAATCAAGGAAGATTCTTTTTCTCAGATTTGATCGGTTTTATCGCTTTCTACAATCAAATTAGGTCAATTTTATTCTCATTCAAACTTTAGAAATTAAGACATTGATCATGTTAACAGAACAGAGCTGGTAAAAAAAAAAAAAAGGAACGAACTTTAAAAGATTAAAAAAAGTCTCTTAAAAGTGTTAACTTCTGGATAATGTGATGACGTGGCAACTTCGACCCAAAAAAATTAAATAATTCGAGTAGCAAAGTATCTATAGTGATTAGGGTTGCTATTGGGCGCCAAAATTGATTTGTCTTCTTTCTCCGATTTCAAATTCTTGTGAATCGACGAGTGATGATGTGAAATCGCTGCTTCCAGCGTTTGATTTGAATCTGAATCACAATCCTCCGGCAGATCGATTTCGGTTATTCAGTGATGAGAAGAAGGAATCACCGAACCAAAGCTGACGAAACCCTAAATAAGACCGATCCACAACAAATTGGGTTCAAGTTTACTAATCCGTTGAGCTCTCAGGCAAATTCAGGTACTCCGATTTCGTTTTTGTGACTCTGTGTTTGTGGGTGTGTGTTCGAATTTTTCATTCCTTTTTTTTTGGTTTTAGATTTGAAACGCCGGAGAAGGGTGAGTTTCGAAGACGATGTCGATCATCATCGGAGTCCCTTCAACGCAGCTCATGCCGGACGATGTGAGTGTTCGCGTCTAGCCATGGATTTCACTTATAAAGTTCTGTATAAATGAATCTGATTGTAAAATCTCTAAAGTGTAAAATTGGTCATTTAACATTATTGCAGCGCTTGATGCTGATGCCAAGACCTCTGAGTTTGCCTTCTTTAAGAAGTTAAAGTCTGGTTTTGGTCACTCCTCTGAATCATCATCTTATGACTCTAATAAATCATCAAACAAGGTCAAGCTAAATCCGAGAAGTTTCGAATCCAGATTCAAACCAGGAGGTAGCAAATGGTTTTTTTTTTAGGTTTATCATCTGTTGATTGATGGATAGTTTCTGCTTTTATTTTCATCTCTTCTTTCTGTTTTAAAAATTCAGAACGTGCAGCAGCAACGGACTGTGAAGCTAATGATAGATCCAAGAGTTATAACTTCTCCACACCCATTCATAGTGCTACTAGACGTGGTAATTCATGTGGCTCTGCTATGTTACCTGCTGTCAATTTTGACTCAAATGGATATTATAGGTTTGTTAGCCGAACTGTTACTTCGATTTCTTGGTGTATGTTTGTGCTACATGATGATATGTTCTCTTGTATCTATCTTATTGTGACAATCTTGTTTCCATTACATGTTGTTTACACATCTCTTACTGGTATTTTTGGGAACTTGTGTGATCCGTTTAAGTTCCTCTGGTTTTTTTATTGCTGTTTATAGAAAACTATCCGAGGAAATCTTCTTCATCACTGAGTAGAGATAACGACACAGTTCCAAGTGGTAGCAACCTGAGATCTGCAAGTCGAGGTTCACTTTGGATTTCCTAGTTCTTTCTTATACTGCTCTTACAATGTCAAAGAAGCAACACATACTGTACGTCAATAATTAAGAAACATGGTTTTTGAATTATCAGGAATCAGTGATGAGAAAGGAGACATATTCTTTTTTAAGAGAAAGAAACTGCATCAGTGGGTCAAAGATACATGGTTTTCTGAAATCCCTGAGATTACTTCAAACGGGTACACAGTAGTTGTTTACCTTATCTGAATCTCAATACTTGTTTCTATAATGCACTCTGAAGAAGAAATATTTTTCAGGCACGATTTAGTTTCTGTTCTCTTAACTCGGCTGTTCCCTGCTACGGAGGAGACACATGTAAGCTTGATAGAATCCCTGAGTACTTGTCAACTGCTTATCTTGATCAATCCTCAGCACTTTTTGTTTCCTCTCAGCCCTCTAGGTTTTCCAAAGAGAGAGGACGGATAGAGTTAAAAGAAGAACGTTTGTTGATTCTCCTGGCTCAAAGTTTCTCAAGAGGTCTCATGAAAGCTATACAGAAGTTGACCACAGTCTGCAAATGGAAAGGGACAGATTGATCCCTTGGCAGGGTTGGCTGGAAAATAACATTATTACCCCGAGGCTGCAGTGTCCAACAGGTCATGTTCAGAGTAGTTTCATCGCAAGAGATCACGAAGAGATTAGATTTCCCATCTTGTATCCTAAGGAATCAGTTTATCGACCTGAAGAGATTAGCTTTCCCGTCTTATATCCTAAGGAGTCAGTTTATCGACCTCCACTGTTGAAACAGAAGGCGTGCCTGTCATTTCCTGTTGAAGAAGATTTGGACTCTTCTCCCATATCTAGCCTCCATTTCAGAAACTGCAAGCCTCTTTCACTGAATAGTCATAGAGAAGATAGTGGATACAGCTCAGAGGACTTATCACATGAACATAAAGACCCTTCATCTGCATTTCTTCTCGAGTGGAATACTGAATCCGCAAGCACCAGAAAGACAGATGATTTTTCACTTGGTTATCACACTAGACTCATCACGTATCCAAATGCATCATCCTCATCATTGACTGATAATCCATGGTGCTCTGACTATTCTCCATCCCATGATTTGGTTACAAGGGAGATGTACCCTTTACCTCTGCTCTCTCATTTCTCTTCAGGCAGTTTCTTCCTACCAACAACGAAGCAAACCAGCCATTTTGAGCCTGAACTCGAGAGGAATATTGTCGATGACGAAGATGCGGTTGCTGCAAACCAGAATCTCCAGACATCTAATTTCACAAATAGCTCAGATTGTTTAGCCAGAGACTACACATACAATCGTAATCTTTCAAACTCTCCAGTGGATCATTGCCCTTTTAAAGTCCCTGGATGTGAAATAGTATCCTTCCCATTTTCCAGCGTCAGCAATTCACATATGTTGGAAGCATCAAGTCCTACACAGAGTGATCGTTTTAAGTCTCACGATTGGATACCCTTTCGGTTTCAGTCACCTCAAACTTGGAATGATTCATAGAATGGCTATGACCTTAAAGAAGCAACTGAGAAAAACCAACCCGAGTTTGGTTGCCATAGGTCAGCATCTCTCTGACTTTTGAACATTCTGTGTCATGTCACTGTTCTTCCTTCGTTTAATGAACACATTTAAGTCAGAAGACATAGTAATTGATAGTTTTAGATCTAGTCCAAACTTCATTACTGATGAATTGATTGAAGGAGATGTAGATGAACGTTATGATTCGATTCGACATAGACCGATATATAGATAGGTTAAAAGATCTTTTAAATGAAAGTTATTCATGGGGACATTAGTAATTGGTTACCATTCTTGACGTTTCTTCTTCTTCTTCTTCTTTTTGTTTATGTCCTCTTTTTTGATGAATCTTTTAGACCCCAACTACCAAATTAGTTGGAACCAGACTGAGAAAAGGTGGGATTAATAAAGAGTAGAAGGCATGTGATATGTGAATGCATATATATATGTGTATGATTAGTTATTTGATAATTGCTTCATCCTTCCTACTCAATTTGATGGCATTTCGTTACACATTAATTATTATAATTCTCCCCAATAAATATTGTAACTACGATTTCTTTGTGTGTAAGATCAAATCTTAAACTAAAACCTCTATAAATGATTGCTTCAGAAGCCTGTGCAAATGAAATTCTCGAGTTCAAAATGTTCTTGCTTTTGCAGAAACTGACACTTAAAACCGTCTGAGATTGTCCATCTCTAACGTTTATAATTTTTGTCACAACAATCTTTAATATTCAAACTAAGAGAAGAATAGTATCATCGCGTTACAATGAAGTAAGAATGATCTAGAAATGGTACGTACAACAAAAACAGATAGTTTCTTAAACCCAGTCTGCCAGTATCATTAACACCTCCTTCTCATTTGCTGACACCTTCCTGACCCTAACAGTTCAATTTTATATTTATTTCTTTGTAGTTTAAAACTTTTAAGTGAGGACATCAATGGGAGCTCTGCTTGCTGGTGATGGTGATGATGATGATGATGAAGCTACTTCATCTTCTAATCCAAACAATATAGCTTTGACTTGTGCTATGATTAGTTTAGTGAGAAGCAATCCAGAGATGAAAGCTGCAGTCATCAACATGTAAAACACTGCGTCCCAACTAATAGCAGAGATGTAACCAGTGAGTACCGGTCCAGTCGCAGCACCTACGGATCCTGTGCCGTCTATGATAGCTGTGACTGTAGCCAAAGCCCTTGCATTGCCTTTAAGAGATTTGTGTGTTCCGAGATCAGCTGAGACAGCTGTTGTGATGAGAGCTAATGGTCCATTGACAAAGTCTCGTGATGTGAACATGAGGATGACATTGATGGTCATTGAGATATGTCCGAAGACTCTGTAGAGGAACAGAGCTTGGATTGCCAAGTAGATGCTGTGATGGCTCTTCCGTCCAGTTGGTTGATCAGAGATGTATCCGGCGGCTAAGACTCATCCAACCACGCCTTCAACATGGAAGAGTGTCGACAGGTTTCCTGATGTCTCCTCGGACAGTCAGGTACTCTCCTCCGATCACTGCATCACGTAATTCGGTCAATACCTCCTATATCAAGGCTACAACTCTAGAGGAGAGATGATGAGAAAACATACTGTTGTGGCTGACATAGAAAGGAAGCCAGTAGAGGATAGTGTTGTTGAGACCAACTTAGTGAAGAAAAGGCAGAAGGCGAAAGGAGCAACACCAGGGATTCTCCAAGCGGCCATGAACCCGATTGCTTTTCTATCGAATCCAGTACTCATTCTAGATTCCAAGAAGCTCTCTGTGATGGTGTCACCGAGCCTCATGGTGGAGTCAATTTCCAACCCTCAGCCTCAACGGTTGGAGGGTTCACAGGCAAGAAAAGGTAAACAACGATTCCAAGAAAAAGTCATGAGCAAAGATAGGCCAAGAAATGACCAACCCCATCCATATCTAAGCAGACCCTGTGATGCTACCTAGGCTGTTCCATCCGGTCCATCAAAAGGTGCCCAACCGCCTTTGATTGTTGATGCGGAAAGTGTTCCTTTGACAATGCTAGCTATTAGGCTTTCGGGCAGCATGGAAGGCGATATATATAGGCGACAAAGGTTAAGATAAAGACTAGGGCTTGGTATTGCTTGAAGGACAGTCTTCCTGACCGCTTAAACCGTTCCAAGAACTGAATACCCCATGGCTTTGGTTTCTTCATACAGGAATTGGGATGAAGTCCATGACGCCATCTCCCTTTAACAACTCCTCACAACGCCAAAACCTGAAATCAGATGACCATGTGAGGTTATTGTCTCTTCATCTATATATTATTACTTGTAAAACAAGAATTCTCAACATCTTTGTAAACAAGCAGAACAGAATTATACAGAATAACTAAAGAGAATGTTGACTGAACCTGGAATTTTCGATCACCTTTTGGAGTTTGAAGAGAGGAGAAAATTATCTCTCTCGCTCTTATTCTGCAACTCGAATGGTGAGAAGCTGGGAGGGAAATAAACTCACTACTTAAAAGAAAGTAAAACTGGCTCATTTCGAATTTGCTGTATGTTATATTGACCAACCCCTTTGCTTCACTGGCCTCCAAATTTATAGATTAAATTTTATTAAATGTGTTTAATAATCAAACTACGCAAACTAGATACAAATCAAACAGAAGAAGACGGTATCATATGAATCGAATCCTTCAACACAGATGTTGTTGAACTATTTAATAATAGTTTATGTGAAGTAGCAAGTCGGCGTCCGATCTATCTGTTTGTGCCCGCACGTGACTCTAACTCGTTTCTGAATCCTAACATTCAACTCTTTAATTCTTTAGTTTATCTACGCAGCTACACATAACATTCTTTGGAATGGTACTTCATTTTGGTGTCCAAATTCACTTTTTTTTGGGGACAAAGAGCCTGTTCGTTTGGTCGCCGCAAGTACCTGTGGCTGCGGCAACCGCATGTATCGTTGTTCGTTTGGTTGCCGCAGGTGCTTGCGGCGAGACGCTGCGGCGAACGCTGATTCTAATTTTGGACGTCGATTAGTTGCGGCGATCAAAAAGGTTGCGTTTGCCGCAGTCGCTGCCGCTGCCGCAGCCGCATGCGTCAACCAAACGAACACGGCCAATGTCAACTAAATACAGAAATATTAAGCTTATGAAAATGATGCTTTTTGTTTGGTTGTTTAGAAAACAGTCACTATACAAACGACTAAAATTTTGGAGATATTTGCCCGAGTAAACCCGTAACAACAAACGGTTTTGGAGAATAACATCTAGAGAATGTTACACTTGTGATGGAGAAAGGTTGGTTATACAAAAGGTTACTTGGTTCTTTCCTTCTTAATGTAGAGTACAATATGCAAAAGTTACAATGCTACATCGTAGATGTTACAGTACTTAAATTTACATTGTCAAACTTGTGTGGTTCTCTTAATGTTCTCCTTGTCCCATATACAGTATGGAGTGACTGGAATCGGTAAGATTTGTTCAGAAGACTTTTTGAAGTTTTCTTGTGAAAATAATTTGGAAAACTTATGACTTAGGAGACCTTTTCTCTGCTTATCTGAGAGATGCTCACGGGGTATCATGTTTCGTAATAGCTTACCTTATTGTTTCAATCAAAAGATTGAAACATCTCGCTGCTCGTCTTGTAGCATATTCTAAGATAAGGAGAGAAGTATTGTACTATTTAGTATGTTGTTTTTCCATGTGGAATAATAGGTTCTGAAAAGAATGCGACAAAAACGCTGTCATCTATCAGAGACGGTGAGAGCAATAGAAACTCAATAAATTTGATAAAAGCCTATGATTCTTAGTCAAGTAGTTTCACAGCTCCTAACATAAAAGAACTAATAAGGCCATTCTATTTTCTGGCTGGGTTCATAGAAACCGAACAAGATAAATAAAGGGGTCTTATACCCAAACCAAAGCATTCAACATAGGGGCATAAAGAAAAAACTACGACAACGAGTTACCTAGGATTAGTTCCACAAGCTACATACTAGAGAGTAAAAAAGACTCAAAAGATGCATACTAGAGAGTAAAAAAAACCAAAAAAACAAAAAGACAAACCGATCAGGATTCCTAGGCTTTGAATACCATCTCTGCAGTTTCCTTAGCGAGCTCAGTCCTCTGCAAATTAAGCTCCACCTGTTTAGCGTTAAGCTTCTTCCATTTTTCCTCCACTTGTGTCTTCTTTGGTCCATCAGCAACTTTTTTCCAACCGGCTGTTATTATGGATTCATAGCAAGAACTGGAATTCTCAGCATTGAAGAACAATGCATTCTCTCTACCAATGGAGAGACCACCATTCCCCTCTGTTGTCTCGAGTCTTTGCCCTTCTTGTAAGTCAGCAGCAGTAGGGGTGGTTCCTCCAATCTTCTTCCTTGATTTAGGAGTCATAAGACCATTACTTCCCCAAATCTTTCTAGCCAACTCAAAAGCTTTACGCTGCTCAATATCCTTCTTACCAAACTTAATCTCATCCTCAGTCTTTCCCTTTCTAGCAGCATTCTTAACCCTACTAAGAAACTTATTCTTCAAATTCTGAATTTTCTTTATAATCTGGCTATTGTTTGCATTGAAATCAATCAAACTTTTCACATAATTGCAAAAACCATCAGTGTCTTCAAAAGTATTTTCACCTTGGAAATCAAGAATACCTTGAAGCAAGGCAATCTCATCAGACTGGCTAAACAACCTCTCAAACTTCTTCTTTGCATCCTCTTTCGTCTTCTTCACCACATGCTCTGTCTCTGATATCTTCAGCTTCTTGTTACCTTCAGGCTCAGCTTCTTTCAAAGGACGTTTGGACTTTGTAATCTCGGGTAAAGCCGCAGCAGAAGATCCAGCTTTGGTGGCCATAACAGGCTCAGGTTCGGACTCGGACTCGGACTCGCCCTCGCCTTCGGACTCGCCCTCGGACTCGCCCTCGGACTCGCCCTCGGACTCGCCCTCGGACTCGCCTTCGGACACGCCCTCGCCTTCGGACTCGCCCTCGCCTTCGGACTCGCCCTCGCCTTCGGACTCGCCCTCGCCTTCGCCTTCAGATTCAGATTCAGATTCAGATTCAGCGTCTTTCTTAGCAGGCTCAGCTTCGGACTCAGAATCAGCTTCTTTCAAAGGACTCTTTGATTTGTCGGATTCAGGCTTCTTCGCAGAGGAAGAGGAAGCGCCTTTCCTCGAAACTTCAGCACTCGAAGAGACCACCTGTTCCGCTTTCTTCGCCATCGAGATCTGAGACAAAGTCTTCTTCTTCTCGTTCTCGTCGCCGTCGAAGGTTACGATATGATAAAAGAGTTTTGTTGTTAGTGGTGTCAAATGTCGATATTAATTTATTTTTCTTAGTCAATCTTCAACAAACATAACAATAAAAATATAAGGTTTTTAAAAATAATAAGAAAGTTTGATCATTAGAAAAAAAATTGATTATGAAAACCAAAACAACTAGGTTCGAACCCGCGGTGTTTTCTAATTTACCGTGGGTCAAATGTTTTCTAATTTATGAGTTATAATCTTTTATGTTTATTATTAAGTAAATTTTAGTTTGCAATTATTTAATCTAATGTTAGGTTTGAATCCGCAGTATCGAGAGACTATTTTTCTTATATATTGTGTTTTTAATATATTGTGGGTTTGCTGTATTTTTCGATTGTTAGTTATTTAGGGTAAGAGTAAGTTTAAGTGTAAGTTTTAGTGTTTTACTATTTATCAAAGCGAATTTGTAGGTTTATGTTTTTCTTGGGGTCATATATTGATATTGGTGTAGTGTTGTTATTTAATATTAGTATTGTGAATTGGAATATATATTTTTTAGAGTTTGTGTGTTGTTAAAATGACTATTGTTTTCATATTATTACTTTCTAATGTCCTGTGACAGTTTTTCTATTGTTTGAGTTAGATAATTTTTATCTTTTAATAAAAATGGTCAATTACATATTATAATTTTTTTTTGTTGTTTAATATTTTACAAATTTCTCAGTGGTATACCACAGAGCAATTTTTTCATCTTTTACTTATATATATATATATAAATCAAGTTTCTTTGAGTTTTCATATAAATGTTATAATATTATATATTTTTACAGTAATTAATGGTATGTGTTATTGGATATATGGATATATGAAAAAGTGTAAAATATCACTGGACGAAATGATTTACCCATGTTGTAGCACCATGTGAAATTATTTTAAAGTGATATGAATGTCGGTCCAAACCCGTCCTACCATATAGTTCCGTCCTGTGATATTTATACTCTATAAGTTTTGAATGTTTATAATATTTTAAGTTTTAACTTATAACTTGTTTGGACCCGTGTTACAACACAAAACAATATCGTTTTTTCTTATGTTTTACATAGTTTATAACTTAAAATTAGAATTTTTAAAACTTATTATTGGATAATTTGTAAATTTTTAAATTTGTTTCGTATTGTAGAATTATATACGGTGGGTTAGTTTATATATCTTTTATGTATATACAAATTAAAAATACTTTTGTTTGGAAAAAATTTCAAGTAAAATTACCTGTTAAAAAGTAAAAAGGTGTGTATAATATTTTTTTGGTTAGTATAAAAAATAGGATATAATTTGTAAGTTAATTAATTCTAATCTATTATTACAAATCTGTGTAATATATAAAATAAAGACAATAATACAAATGCACAAAAAAAAAACCCACTAATCACTCGGGCCTTAACTAATAAAATGGACCATAGACCTTCTTTCTTCTCTCTTCTTCTTCTTCTTTCTTCCACGACAAAGACGTTTTCTTCTTTTATTTTTTCTTTTTACAATTCTTCAAACTTTCCCATCTTCTCACACCTCTTTTCTAATTTTTCTTGCATCTTCCTTGTGATTTCCGATGGAAATTACTCAACGACCTTACCACACAGCCGCCATGTATGGGTATCCTTCTCGAGATTTTTAATCGGAATTGTATGCTGCTGAAATCGTGAATTCGTAGTCAATTTTTTTATTGATATGTAGTGGTGTTCTCGAAAGAGTTTATCGGCGGATAGTGGATCAAACTTTGAAATTTCCGATTGATTCTCGAATAGCTAAGCTATTCTTATAGTCATCGCGTTGCCGTAAGTTCTTTGTCTTCTTCTTCTCATTTTAATATGTCTTTCTTGGACAGCCAATTGTTATAAGAGTTAACCTATTGATTATGTACTCAATTTTGTTAAGAATTCAACAACTTAATTGGTTGGCCAAGAAAAATTCTTACAGGATTGTTAATAGAAGAAAATACAGGCAAGGTTTGGGTTGTTTAGTGAATTTAGATTTGACAATTTCATATATGTATATATACAATTGTTTTGCTTCGTAGGTGCCACTTTATGATCCAAAAAAAAGAAAGGAAGAAGCTAAGACATTAGCAATCAATCTCGACAAAGTTTAGAAACAAACTCATATATATATAGTTCTGTATCTGTCAATGAAATCGCTCACATAATGATTGAAGTTTGCTAGGTAATAATATATGATTTCTCCTTTTCAACACTCACTTTGTAAATGGAGTCACCTGGCCTTTTTTTATAAAAGGGCATGTTTAATACGACATATAGAAGGGCTTCATATAACACAATATTATCATAGTAGAAGTATAAGAAAACGAACCATTGGAGATGTCAAAATTAATTTGTTTGCTTGTGCTTTGGAATAGTCGGGTCGAGCTTGGTGATTTTGGGTGAGGTGAATGATAGCCCTTATGGGTACCGAGGTTTGTTCATTAGAACAGCTTCTTTCTTTGAAAGATGACTTGGCTGCATACTGAGTGATTTTGGCTTCACGTCTCTCCGAGGTAAGCGTAAGATGCAACCATTGGTTTCTTGTTCTAATGACTTGTATGTTTGAGAAATGTTTTTTTTGCTTGATGAGTGATGAATGTGTTTGATGTTGGATTATTTATAGTGGTCTAGTAGTTTAGGGTATCGTATAGGATCTGTTATTGATTGAGTGGTTGATGATTGCGAGATTATTGGTTCTGTTTAGGATTAAATGATGATTGTGATTGAATTTGAAATCAATGTTGATTGATAGTCAGGCAAATGGAGATAATGCAGAGAGATTTGAGGGCGGGATTGATACAGTAAATATTGTGTTTATAGTTTCCATAGTTTATCCTTTGGAATATTCTTGAGATTTATTGTCGATAGTGTCAAGTAAGGGCTGATGGACAATCTTCTTATAATTAAATAGGAATGCTAATATGGCCTTCTTCGTGTGAGGCCCAAAAGAGATGGAACCGGGTTTGCTGGAAAAAGACGCGGATCCTACGTTTAATGGGTCGGGGTTTTTTTATTTTAAATTTTTGGACACATTTGCCCTGTTCAATTTATCGAATCCTTCTCCTTCTAAATGTATTCAGTGGCAATTGCTGTAAATACATGGAGGATTTCAGGTATTTTTAAAAATGTACTCCTCAGATTTATATGAAATCACTAGCCCTATATGTATTGAGTTAAGGCCCATTAGGCCCATCTTCACAACAGACGAGACTAGGAAAAAAAAAAAAAAAAAAACTTGTCGTCATTCTTCGTCACTACCAGGAGGAAGCAGCACAATATCTATCTGCTTTTGTCCAAACCAAACCCTAATTTCTTTGCTCGAAGTTTCCATTTCAATACTTCTTCTTATTACCTCGAAATTTTCCCGTGTAATAAACAAAATCAAGTCTTCCTTTTTTTGTATTACTCTTACAATTCGGTAAATGTACTGGATTCTGGTGTTCTCACATGCCTTTCTGATCCCGTGTTCGACTTCGGTTTGAAGAATTCTTGTGATCCGGTTTCGAAATGGGTTCGGTAAATCATGATGATGTTGTTGTTGTCGATATCAGCTCAGACGAGGAGGAGGAGGAGGAGACCAATACAGGAGTAGCAGACAAAGACTACTTCAAATGGCTAAACAATGTTATCGACTCCGTCGATGACACATCGGACAGTACCGATGTAGTCGAGGTTCTTTCTGAGGTGAAAGGTTGCGTTGATTCTCAGTATCGGAAGCCAAAGGAGGAGGATGATGATGACGATTGTGTGATTTTGGATGGTGATCCCGACAAGACGACGAAGACTGCTTCTGTTGATGAGGATGGTGATGATAAATTAGCCAAGAATGATGATGATGATGATGATGATGATGATGATGACGATGATGTGCTTGTAGTTGGTCAAAAGGGTGAGGTATAGTATTCCCACTTGACCCTTCTCATTTCCAAGTTCTCTTTTTTCATTTTGATTCTGTAATTATGCAATAGTTTTGTTTAGCTATGAGGCTTGGTAATTTCATGACAATGATTGATTGGGTATTTCATAAGTAGAAGTATATGTAGACCTTCTTGTCTAGGAACTGTATGGTTGATTCATTGAACTGTTTTGGTGTACTAATCAGTGTATCTTTGAATTGTTTTTTTTTGTTGGTGTGTTCAATCTTCTTTATGCAGGTGTTGTACACTTTTAAGTTTCCCTAATACTCAAAAGCAAAATTATTTGTTTTGTAGATAGCATGTAGAGATTTCCCTCATCCTCGACATTCGTGTGCTAAGTACGCGTTCAATTCAACTTCACATGAGAAGTACTGCGACATGGTAATCATCTAAAGACTCTAATTCTGCACAGAGCTTTAATGGTTCCTTTCCCTGGCTAATCCTTTTCATTTTTCTTTCATTTTTTGAAGTGTCACTGTTATGTGTGTGACATCCGTGCTCCGTGTCCATACTGGTCTATTGGTGCCTCCACCATAAATCATTGTCATGCTAATGATAAAGAGAAGATATGGAAGACTCAGCGCGAATTCTTCAGGACTGGATACATGCCTGCCCCACCATCTTCTAAACCTACTCCAAGTATCTTACGGGTATCACAAAACACTTTGCTTCAGAACCAGGTTGGTATCCGACCTTGTTCATCATCTACCCGTGTTGCTAATCCCTCAAACGTCAAAGCCAGGCTTAGAATCAGGCAACCGATTCCACACAATCAAGGCTTGCAGAGTCGACCAGCGCAGTCATTGAGCAGTGTTTGCAACAACGTGATCCAAAGGGATAGAAGTTCTTATAGGCAACGATCCCGAGTTGCCTATTCTGCGGGAAGTGGTAACAGCATCCGGTATAACGACGATGCTTCACGGTCAAGCCACCACAGCTCTTCCGTAGTGGCACCACCGCCAATAAGCCCGGATATGTACACTCAGCAACGCAATTATCATCCCAGTGTTAGTGATCACTGCACAGCTCTACCTGGTTCTCAGAGCAATAGGTACACTAGACATTCAGACCAGAACATACATGGTAGTGGAAATCGTCAGTTTGTGGATCTGTTTGTTCCATCTGAGGCTCCTCTTACTACTGCAGATTCACAGACAGCGACGGCACAGCAGCAACCAGGGACTAATGAAAATGTCTTGGAGACCAAACTATCGGAATTTGAGAACTGGCTAATGGACAACCCTAACCAATCCGGGCCGGTTAGTCCTTTGCCTGAACCGGTAAGTCAAGACTATGTTGGTACGTTTTCATTTGATTTCGAAACCTTCTTGAATGATTGAAGCATAACTGTTAGTTTGTATCTTATCATTGTCCTTAGGTTAACTTTCTTCACTGATTAGTAGAGTGAGTAGATACATTACCTATGTGTGTATCATATTATTAATTAGCTGCTACTAGTACGTCAGAAAATTGAAGTTTAAAAAGTACATTTTTGTCAATTGACATAAATATTGTTTTGTCGGCGGAAAAAGATGGTTAGAAATCGTAAGCTTATAATTGTTCTTAGGTCAAAAATGAAAAGTGTAAGAAATCACAATATCATGTATAATAAGTTGTAACACTAACAAAGTTGCTATCAGAGTAACATAGCCATACAAACAGCAAAGGCTCTCAACAACAATCAAAAAGAGATAGATATATGAAGTGTGAAACTAAACTGCTCATTTCGATCAAGAGCAGCAGAGAACGAGTGTTGTTACTAGAGCTGCTAATTTGGATCCATATTAGTAGAGTTTAATTTATTAAGTAAAGGGCATACCAAAATGAAAAATTTCCTTAAATCAGTTGTAACTTTTACGGAAGGTTCGTAAAAAAACATTGTAATATTTTTGGTCAAAAATACTCTTACCTAAAATCTAGAAAGACTTCCGCTTTTGAACTGAAATCAAATAGTTGATGAAGTCTTCTTAAATAAGATATACGAGATTTCCTGAATACATATACTAGTAATTTTGGGAAAGAAAAACATGAAAATGTAACAATTTAGATAATCACCCTTTTCGTTTTTGGCATTATTTCTTAAATATGCTTTAGCAAAATACTACTTAGATTTTGTCAACAAAAGAAAAAGAAACTTTCTTTTCCGCTTGGGTTTGTTGAAATAGATTTAGTTTCCAAATATGTAGTAAGGCCCAGCCCAATAAGGCAACTAACGCCCAAAAAAGAAACGGTTTTGACGATGTGACGGTAGCAAACGGCCACCAGTTTTGTCGTTTCGAGGAGCGTAGATTCCACGCGCATAAGAAAGCACGTCAGTGTTTGCTAAATGCCATCATCATCGCCTTTTTTTTTTTTTTTTTTTTTGTGTGTGTGCCTTTCTCCGAAAGCAGTCTCACTACGGCAACACACTACCCTACGCCCCCCCCCCTCTTGGCCCTTCCCACCATCAGCATTAAATTCTCTCTCTCTCTTCGCTTCTTCTGGTTCGAATTCACTTTACTCTATTCTCCTCTCTATATTTACCACTCTGATACCTTCGCCGGAAAAGCTCTCGTTCTCTGTATCGTCGGTGAAGCTCGACTCTGTTTCCTGCTCTTTACAGATCTCGAGCCGCATTTCGTGGATCTGTGCAAATCGCGTTTTGAACCTTACTCGATTATCGTGTAACCCTAGGGTTTTTGATTTCTTTTTGGGAGGAGAGGAAGGAATCAATGTCTGTGGAGCTTTGAGGAAGTTATGGTTAGACGTTTGGTTCTGGTTACGCTTCGTATTGGCCGGAGGAGAGTGTCCGGCGAGGCTGTGAGGGTTTGGTTTCTCCGTTGTTGTTGACTAATGGTGGTTTTTGAGCTTAGATAAGATGCCGAACTTTGCGATGCTTCTGCTGTTAATTCTTCTTCTTCACTCCCTCGGCTCGTTTCATATATGTTTTGGTATGAACTAGTTAACTGATTCTTCTTTCCCCTTTTGATGTGTTTGCTTGGTGAACCAATTTAGGAAACGATTGAGATAGGTGAAATTAACCTTAGTTAAGTTTTTGGTTGATTCTTACTTTGACAGCTCAAAATTAGTTGGTGTTTATCTATATTTAGAATTGTTTATTGGATATATTTAGAAGCTAACTTTATTATGTACAAAGTAAGCAAAAGGGTTTAGTAGTACGATTCAGATTAATTACGTTTGGAATCTCTGATTGTGAAGCGTAAGAGTGACGATGAAGTCCCACGTTTTATGCCTTATTTGGCACCACCCAACCTTAAATAGCTAGAATGCACATAGAGCTTACTCTTTCTTTTCTGAGTTTCTTAGAGGGAATATCGAATTCGCGTGACATTCTCTTGTCCAAAATGTATTCTTTAACGTATGCATTGTACTTTTATATCCAAGATGAGGATTGAGGACATTATATTCTGCTATGAATATTCGACATGTATAGAAAAAATCTGTAGATGACTTATCAGCTTGCTCTTATCATTTGCAGCTCGGCTGTTTCCAATGAGCTTGCCATTTACCCGATCAAAGACCCATCAAATGCATTTTTTTCATCTTCATCTTAATCCATCAGTTGCTCCTGCACCTTCACCAGGTCAGAAAGGAATCCTTTTTTTTTTTTTTCACATAAACATTCTGTAGTTATTTTTCTGTATAGGAGTATTCATTGGTCATTTTCTTTCCATTTTTCAGCTTTTTCCCCCAATCCAAGCCGCATTCCACCACCAAGGCGCAAGGGTCATCACCATCATCGTCGCTGGCATTTAAGAGGCAATGCGACTGCAGTGTCACCTTCTTCACCTGGTAACTTTTTTTGCTTGTTGTTAATTTTCCTGCGCCCTATGCTAGTGGCAAGGATTATCTTTTATATGCATCTTCAGACTATAGTCGATAGATCAAGCGTAGTAACTACTTTTTCCTATGTGTTTCCGGCTTTCCTTTTTGATAGACTGTCAGCAGACATGTGTAGAGCCTCTCACTTCAACTCCCTTTGGTTCACCTTGTGGCTGTGTCTTCCCCATGAAAGTTCAGGTTCTACTAAGTGTTGCGCCTTTTTCTATTTTCCCCGTGACCAACGAGTTAGAAATTGAGGTTGCTGCTGGAACGTACCTGGAACAAAGCCAAGTGAAAATAATGGGGGCCAGTGCCGACAGTGAAAACCAAGGGAAAACAGTGGTGGATATTAACCTTGTTCCACTTGGAGAAAAGTTCGACAACACTACAGCAACACTTATTTATCAGAGGTTCCGGCACAAGAAAGTACCTCTAAACGAGACTATTTTTGGTGATTATGAGGTTACACACATAAGTTACCCAGGTAAACTGATTTCTTTCAGATGCAAGTTTGTACACTTGTTTTTTGGTTTCATTTCAAAGTTTGAATCTCTTTACTTTGCTTCAGGAATTCCTTCTTCTTCGCCAAATGAAGATCCTACTGCAGATGCTCCAAGTGCAAGTACTGGGCTTCCAATCAATGCAACCTTTACCAACAAAAACCAGGGTATAGGTTTTAGAACGATTGCAATCATTGCCTTGTCAGGTTTTGTGCTCATTCTGGTTTTGGTTGGAGCTATATCTATAATCGTGAAATGGAAGAAAATTGGGAAGTCATCTAATGCTGTTGGCCCAACTTTGGCTTCATCGATTAACAAAAGGCCTGGTAATTTTCTCCCTCTGACTTTATAACGCTTCGGTAGCTTTAAAAGACTCCGTTTCTGAAATATTTATACGCCTTGCAGGTGCTGGATCTATGTTTTCCAGTAGCGCTAGAAGTTCGGGATCAGATTCTTTGATGTCTTCCATGGCTACATGTGCTTTATCCGTTAAGACCTTCACACTCTCTGAGCTTGAGAAGGCAACTGATAGATTCAGTGCTAAAAGGGTTTTGGGAGAGGGCGGATTTGGTCGTGTTTATCAGGGGAGCATGGAAGATGGAACGGAGGTTGCAGTGAAACTGCTAACTAGGGACAATCAGAACCGAGACCGGGAATTCATTGCAGAAGTCGAGATGCTAAGCCGTTTGCACCACCGTAATCTTGTGAAACTGATTGGAATATGCATTGAAGGCCGTACACTTTGCTTGATTTATGAGCTCGTCCACAATGGGAGTGTCGAGTCCCACTTGCACGGTGGCATATTCTGATCTCTTCACTTTTAATGACAATATATCCCAATTATATTCCTTCACCACCTAAAACCTGGCTTTCCGGTTGTTGACAAAACAGAAGGAACGCTTGATTGGGATGCACGATTGAAGATTGCACTTGGAGCAGCAAGAGGTCTGGCTTATCTCCATGAAGATTCAAATCCCCGAGTAATCCACCGTGATTTCAAGGCTAGCAATGTTCTCCTAGAAGATGACTTTACCCCAAAAGTCTCTGACTTTGGACTGGCGAGAGAAGCAACCGAAGGAAGTCAACATATTTCAACTCGAGTCATGGGGACCTTTGGGTAAAGTTTTGTTTTTTCTCAGATGTGATGAATACAGACCCTCTGTCTATAGAAGGCGGACTTACAGTGACTACCCTGGAAATAATTGCAGGTACGTGGCTCCTGAGTATGCAATGACGGGGCATCTCCTTGTTAAAAGCGATGTCTATAGTTACGGTGTGGTTTTACTCGAGCTTCTCACTGGTAGAAGACCGGTAGACATGTCTCAACCTTCAGGAGAAGAAAACCTTGTGACATGGGCGAGACCCTTACTAGCCAACAGAGAGGGACTGGAGCAACTGGTGGACCCTGCATTGGCTGGAACCTACAACTTTGATGACATGGCGAAAGTGGCTGCTATTGCCTCAATGTGCGTCCACCAAGAGGTCTCACACAGACCATTTATGGGTGAAGTTGTGCAGGCATTGAAACTTATATACAACGATGCAGATGAGACCTGTGGTGACTATTGCAGCCAAAAGGACTCATCAGTACCAGACTCTGCTGACTTCAAAGGCGATCTGGCTCCATCGGATAGCAGCTGGTGGAATTTGACACCTCGGTTAAGGTATGGTCAAGCTTCGTCGTTCATAACCATGGAATATAGCTCAGGACCGCTAGAGGACATGGAGAACCGGCCTCACTCTGCCTCTAGCATTCCAAGAGAAGGAGGGCTTTTTCTACCAAACAGATCGGGTCCGTTACGGCCCATGCGTAGTAGAAGAAACTTCTTTAGATTGAGAGGAAGCATGAGCGAACACGGTGGACCATCGTCATCTAGACATCTCTGGTCCGGCAATGGCGACTGGCTCTGAGAAACCAGAAGATGTGATGTACAGTGAAGAAAATGAAAAAAAACAAAAAAAGAGGGTAAAAAAAGGCTCACAAACTCTTGAGCTGCACGGTTAGGTTCTGGTTAATCCGGTTTGGTTCGATTGATGAGGGTAAAGACTTACTGGTTTGATTTATTTTAGGAGCTTTATTTTTGGTTCTGTTTTCCTCAAATAGAGTAATTGTTTGTTTTTGCGAGGATGCAAAAGCACAGGGAGGGTTGTATTCTAAAAGACGTCTGTATTTAGTTCTCTCTTTACTTTCTACCCCACAAAAACATTTTTATTTTAGTGTTCTACTATTTTTTTAGTTTATAAGTTTCAAGTTCCTATGAATTTTGCTAGTTGGCTTTTTGAGCAACGTTGGTTAATTTCCGGTTCTTTGAATTTAAATCCGAAATTTTGTTTTGGTTAGATAAATTTCTGGCTTAGGTAAAACCCCAATTCCACTATTTTGGACATGAAGCCCATAACTTAATTACAGCCCTTTAAAAACCTAAGTGATGTAAGTCATAAAACGACAAGGGATGTCGTGTTTTGTGGTTGTGTATAGCAAGCATATGTATATCTTCTTGGCTCTTGCGGTGCCGTGAAAGGGAACGCCTACCAAAACCCTAAAAGCCTATGTTTCAAGAGAGTAAGCAAGAGAAAGATAGATCGTGAAAGAGGGGAAGAAAGAAAGAAGAAGAAAGATGGTGGCGAGAGCCGAGAGGGGGATGGAAGGGAGAAGAAGAATACAGACATGGAGGAAAAGCAGAGAAGCAGAGATCTCTTGGGAGATGGAAATCTGGTTCCTGACAGTAAGGAGACGTGGATATGAATAAGGTCGGAACAGATCGGATCTGGTGCAAATCAAAAAAGAAGCAAAGAAGGAAAAAAATGAAGGAAAAAGGGTAGTTTGAAGAAGTTAAGGAGTTGAGGGCAGAGCTGAGGAATTGAGACATGATAAATGGTATTCCTGAATAGATATCGTGTCGAAGAAGGCTTAGGATCAAGCGGTGTTCCATCCTCAGTTAAAACTCCAAGAGTTATTCACGTTGCTTCCTGGGAAAGCAACAGCTGAATGTGGTTAAACCCGAAACCTAAAAAAATGGATTCGATGCTCCATCTTTGGAGCAGATTGTGGAGGTCTAAACATAATTCCGAATTTCCGATCGAGCTGAAATTTGATTTTCGTGGTACAACAAGCTTAAAAATCATAGGTGGGATTGGAAAGTTAACAGTTCATATTGTAGAGTTATTGGTGCGAATTTGGAGAAAGTGTTTAAATGTTTTGCATCATCAAGGTGAGGGTGAGTATAGACTCGAGAATTTTCTATGTGATAACTAGATTGTTTGTGTTAACATGATAAAAGATAAAGCTGTTAACATGATCATAAATATAAAAGTTAGGTTGTTAGTAACAAGATTCGTGGAGAGCATGTTAATTAAAATATGATGTGTGTAAGCATGTGCATGAAAAAGAGTATGAGAATGTTAGTATGATAAAACTGTTTGCTTTCAGTTTGCATTTTTCAACTATGTATCGTTTTCCACTTTGATAAATTGTGTTTGGAATTCATGAAATTAGCTTTTTGTTTGTCTGTTTGTTAATCAAGCTTCCTCATGTTTTCATGAACAAATGCTTCTGTTAATCAGGCTTCCTCATGTTTTCATGAATTCAAATGCTTTTTTTTAAATCAAGCTTCCTCTTTTGCTGTTATTTCAATGTGAGATGTTAAGGAGTAGAGAGACATACTCACATGACATTGTCAAGGGCAATAATGGTATTTAACAAAAAGAAAAAAGAAATTATATATATTTTTTCTTATTAATAAGGAGAGCAAATGAGCGCTCTCTAGTCTCCTTAACAAGCAAAAGAAACAAGCAAGAGCTTGGCCCCTTTTTTCTCTGTTTCCCTTTCGCTTAAGGTGTTCGCTCCGGTATGAATTCATCCCCGTTTCTGGGTTTTTCGATTTTTTTTTGTGTTTAATCGGGTGTCCGGGTTTCGATTTCGACTTGGGTTATTGTGATTTCGAGCAAGTCTTCTCGTCTTTGGGTTTCGTTGATTCTGGATTTTCGGAAAAAAATTACAGTGTTATGCACTCTGAATTTTCGGAATTTACGAACATTTATTTTATTTTGTTGCAGATATTTCTTCACAATGGTGAGAGTAGTAGTCGGTGAAGACTCTCAGTCAGCTACTCCTGCTGAGGTCGTCACTAGTATCCTCCCGATTAAGGTCGGAATCAACGGTGAGGGTTATATTTGTTTTCATGTGTCTTTGTTTGTTAATCCAGAATCTGACATTTAGGTGTTCCTAAAAATTATTTTAAAAGGCTTCGGAGTAACTGGTCGTTCTGTGGCTAGAGCTATCATTGAGAGGAATGATGTTGAGCTCGTCACAATTTACGATCCGCGCATGTCCATTGACGAGATGGTTTGTTTTTTCTTCTTCTCTTCTTCTTTGTTCTGAGAAAATATTTCAGAGATTCGGGAATATGTGCTTGGGTTTTGCAGATTGATGAATTTAAACATGATCGTGTTTTTGGTCCGTGGAATCAGAGACTTGAACAATGTCCCGTTCATTCGTGGTATATACTTATACTCGGTCAGAAAGGAGTCCAAGTTATAGACAACAGGTACATAGATTGTTGGTTTTTTTAAAAAGTCCTTATATTTATTGGGATCAAATCTCTCCTGAAATGTTTTTCTCTTTTTCTGTGTGTGGTATTAACAGATCAGGAGGAATGGAGAGTATAGTATGGCCTGATATGGGATTTCATTGTGAGGGTGTTGACGTTGTTGTGGACTGTTTTTCCACTTCCAAGAAAGAGGCTGCTCTTCACGTGAAGGTTTTTTACCTTTTATGATTCGTGTTGAGATCCATGTTTGCTTGTAGATATTACTTATAAGTTTTTATACATTTAAATTGTTCAGGCTGGTGCCAAGTGGGTTATCCTCCCTACCCCAATCGAAGATGTTCCTGTTGATGGTGTGAATGAACATCTTGATATTGTTTGCCTCGGTAGTAGCACCGAGGAACAGTCTGGGCTGAAAAAATTGCTTGACTTAGTTGTTTCCATTCCTCTTCCCGCTTCGATGGATTTGACTTTGTTGGATATGGATTTCAGCGCTCAACTCGTGAAATCATTTGAGCCTCAACGAACCACTGTTTCCATCAGATTTAAAAAGAGCAAAGAAGTGGTTTGGAAGAGACCCAACGGACATGAGGTCGTCAAAATGTACAGCTATGCTTATCCTTTAGTCAATCTAAAGTGCATCGTCTCGACTCATCGAGATATTGGGTCGCTTTTGAAGAAGAAAGTGCTAAACATTAATAATTGGGTGGAAAGGCGCTTAGCTGACATGATCCGCTCGAAAGCGGACACTGTTATGAAGAAACATCTGCCGTACAACGTGAAAATTGTGATTGGCGTGGTATTTCAAAAGTGTCTCATGGAGATGGGGATGGAAGAGGAAGGGAAGAGGGAGAGGGAGAGGGAGAGGGAGAGGGAGAGGGAGAGGGAGAGGGAGAGGGAGAGGGAGAGAGAGAGAGAGAGGGAGAAGGAGAAGGAGAAGGAGAAGGAAAACGAGAAGGAGAAGGAGAAGGAAAACGAGAAGGAGAAGGAAAACGAGAAGGATTGTGCAATATGCCTTCGGACCTTGAACAATTTAACAAAGTGCAGGACAATACAGTGTGGACATACTTTTCATAGATCTTGCATCAGGAAGTGGCATAGGCTGAATAACACTTGCCCTTCCTGTCGCATGAATTCACACTCGTTACCATTTTAGGCAGTCGCAGGTTTATCTGTTCTCTACTCTTTTACTTTTTGTTAAAGATGTGCACTTCATGCTGCATTTAGCTGATTTCTCTGATTTCTCTTTCTTTAAGATGCAGATTGATTACATGGTATCTAGGAACGGATCAGTTTGTTTCAGCAGTTACTTCTCTCTCTGATTTCAAGCTACAGTATTTGGGATTGTATTTGCTCTTCCCTCTTTTCTTATTTTGCATCACACGTAATTCTGGAAGCAATGTGGAACCTCATTCAAACACCTTGCCTCGTTAACTTCAGTGTGTGTGATTTATTACTCTTGACACCATTGTTTGTTAACTGAGACTGGATTCCCTTGTTTTTCTAATACTTCAAGTAGATGTTATCTTGTGTACTGTTCCGTTTCTCTCAACATTGATGTTTACTTAATAGTTTTTCTGCATATTTCAACTATTAATCTAAATTCAACATCAGAGAGTCATGAGAGAGTTTCTATGGTTCAGTTTCTCGATAAGGTTAACATAGGTTCTCCCTTTATGCATTTACTATTTTCTCGTTGAGATGTGGCAACATATAGCTGTTCATTTCGTTCTTCTCAAACATACCTAACAACTTTATGATATAAGCACAATAGCCAAGGATCATCACAATATATATGGAAGCGTTAAAGGGTTCAGATTCAGAGTTTATGTATCCCTTGAGTTGAAGCTAAGAGCTTGGTTAGGCAGCCCGTATGAGAAGGAAAAGACCATGTATATTCCATCTCCCGCCTGATTTAGACACGTGGTTGTTTTTTTTTTGTCATATGAAATATATTAAAAAATGATGAAATTACATACGTCAACGGAATAAAAAAGATATCCCAAAAATTATTGAAATTCTTTGGAGACAATTATACTAAATAAAAGTAGGGCCTATAAGCTACTAAAAGCGTCCACATAGTATTTAGAACGATTAATTAGGATTGGACATTTCACTATTTAACATTTTTACCATCTTATTGATTAATATTGTTAAGTTTAATATTTTAATATAAAGTTATTAATAAAAAATAAATTTATTTTATAAAATATACATTTTTAACTCCTAAAATATACTGCGAATTTGTTTAGAGAAATTTTCCAATTTTACAAAGTAAGTTTTATCAAAGAATTATGATGGTTTACCCTAAATATTTGTAGCTATAAATATAGATCCTTGGTCACATTATTATCAATTCGCCAAATAAATAGTTTTGATCATATGAGTTTTTTGATATTCCTTTGTTATATTTTGGCTCGATAGTTCTATAAAAATCTTAATGGTGTTTATGTGTATGCTTTGCAGGTTAGGGTTTGTTGAAACAACAACGTAAATTGGTGCATTAAAATATGCAGATTTCTTTGTATTTTAATGGTTTCTTCATCGTTACACTGAAGAAGCTGCCACAAATATCTTCACCTTTGAAGCCATCACCGGAAACTGATACATCAAATCTTACTTCTCCTACAAGTAACCTAATGTTAATGGATATAGTCTCTTCCATGAAAGATTTGATAAATATATAAGTAAGCATGTATTTACAATATTTTTATATTTTATGTCTCTGTTTTTTTTAAAATATATAAAAATTTACTAATTTTTTTTTTTAATTTCTTAATCTGTATTACAATGCAGGACATATCAAATTTTCGTTAGGTTAATTAGATAGTGTTGATATTATGGTTTTTTATATTTTTTTTTGGTTCTTTTATAGTTTAATTTCTTATTATGTGTTATGATTTTTTATAATTTTCTGTCGATGTTGTATTCTTTGCCTTATTTAATTTTTCAAGAGCTCTTATTATTTTACTATGAATCAATCTAAATATATTTTAATTGATTTTTCTTATTTTGATTTATGTTTAGGTTTCAGATCATGTGAGTTTTATTCAAAACCAATGATGTTCATTCTGTGAATAAGACTGAATCTACGAGTCGACATATATAATTTAAAATTTTGATATTGTGTGAACAATAATATAAAGGAACCAAACAAAAAAAATCGATAAGGTATTGATGGTTCTGTTTTTGTTTTGGTGTGTTTATACATTTGTTTATTTCAATAGGGTTTACTTTTTGTATATTTTTTTGGTATTAACGAATCATACTTGCTAATCATGTGATTATGATTATTTTTGGTATTAACCAAGAACGACGAGGAGGAGTAGAGGATGATAACATGTTTGCTTATCATCCCCATTATGACATGACCTCGAACTGGTCACCATGTACGCCCTAAACCATTGAAACAATCTTCGACAGAAGAAACTGAGATATTTTAATTTGTTTATTTTTTTGTGAGACCATAGCCAAAAGAGTCCGTCTAAGTTTGTGAATGGTAGATGTGCTAGCTGATGGGAATAGAGAATAAAAAGTAAAACAATGAGTGTTTGCAAAAAGAAATAAAGAATGACAGATCTCAAGAAAAAAATTGTGAAAGTTAGTGAAAGTTAGTCCTCATACAAAAATTTAATTTATGAAAAAATATCTTCGGTGAAAGATTCGGTTATCCAAAGTATCTAAAACTATGGAGAACTTTGAAACAAAATATGTTATTTTGATCAATGTTGTAAAAATCTAAAAGTTGTGTTAGAGTTTCTTCTAACTGTGTATTTGAACTGAACTATTTGCCATGTTAATTTTAAAATTCAAGGAATTCAAATTATTAACAATAAGTAGACATATAAACATAAATTTTAAATTTTCAATAAATATTATTAGTCACAGAAAACATATTATCATTTAAAATATTCAAAATAATATAAAGACCAAAAAACATAAATAAATGGTACGGAGATGACAAGATAATATGTGTACGATTAATAAGGTTTAAAAATTATGTATAATATATTATACAAATATAAATGTAGTTTTTGTATATTTTTATGAGGTTACAGTATTTGGTTAGATCTTAGAATTTTAAGGGCATTTTCAAATTTTGTTTTTAAGGAAGAGACTGTTCTGAAAAGAGAAATGGGGAAATAGGCATTTTTCAAAAATTCTTGAATAATTATCTGAAATATTTGAAACTAAAAATGGTTCTTCGCCATTTGTAAAAAAACTTATTATTACCAACATGTTTATAACATAGTATTACCAACATATTTATAAAACAATTAATTACTTATATAAGTTTTACTTTTTATTTCTTTTTTAAATAACAGAAATGATATTCAAAATATTAAAAAAAACATTTGTGTTAAGAAGATAAAAAAATCATTATAGAACTTTTGTGTGAATGTATCGCGACCCAAAAATATTTTGAATCGATTGCTATAGATAAACCCGCGCATAGCACGGGTTAATAACCTAGTTATACTAAATAAAAGTAGGAGTTATAAGCTTCTAAGGCTGTCCACCTAAGCTTTAAAACAACCAATAGAGATTCAACATGTCACTAATTAATATTTTTAGAAATTTGCAGAATTTTATATATTAAGAATTATTTTAAACAACCTATCAGGATTTGACATGTCATTCATTAACATTTTCTAAATTTCCAGAATCTTTAGAAAAAGGGAAATTTAAATTTATGGAAATAAAAAAACTATATACAATATCCCACATTGGCTAGAAATTTTTTAGACAATGGTTCAAACCAGTATAAATAAGATTAATATGCTTCCAACAACGATTGAGCAGGAAAGCTTGATTTATCAGGCGTCCAAGTTTAAAAGTTTTATTTGGTTTGATCCTGTTTTTTATTTGATCGAACTAAAACTTTAAAAAGTTTCAAAAAAATATCATAATATTTAAATTTTTTAAAATTTTAAATATTATAAATATTGAAAATTTTAAAAGCTCTTAGCTTTTAAATAGTTTTTAACTATTATAATTTTAATACTTTAATAGTTTAAAATATTATAAATATTGAAACTTTTTAAAAGGTTCAAATATTATATTCAAACCTTTTAAAAGTTTAAAATATTATAAATATTAAAACTTCTAAAAGTTTTAGCTTTAAAAAGGTTTCAAAATATAATAATTTTTAAATTTTAAAATTTTTTTAACATTTAAAAGGTTTTTAAAACCTAATCTTTAAAACAACCAATAGGGATTCAACATGTCACTAATTAACATTTTTAGAAATTTGCAGAATTTTATATATTAAGAATTATTTTGAACAACCTATCAGGATTTGACATGTCATTCATTAATATTTTCTAAATTTCCAGAATTTTTTAGAAAAAAGAAAATTTTAAATTTTTGGAAATAAAAAAACTATGTACAATATCCCACATTGGCTAGAAATTTTTTAGACAATGGTTCAAACCAGTATAAATAAGATTAATATGCTTCCAACAACGAATGAGCAGGAAAGCTTGATTTATAAGGCGTCCAAGTTTAAAAGTTTTATTCGGTTTGATCCTGTCTTTTATTTGATCAAACTAAAACTTTAAAAAGTTTCCAAAAATATTATAATATTTAAATTTTTTAAAATTTAAATATTATAAATATTGAAAATTTTAAAAGGTCTTAGATTTTAAAAAGTTTTTAAATATTAGAATTTTAAAATTTTAATAGTTTAAAATATTATAAATATTGAAACTTTTTAAAAGGTTCAAATATTATATTCAAACCTTTTAAAGGTTTAAAATATTTTAAATATTGAAACTTCTAAAATTTTTAGCTTTAAAAAGGTTTCAAAATTTTATAATTTTTAAAATTTAAAAATTTCTTAACATTTAAAAGCTTTTTAAAAAATTAAAATTTATAAATATGTACAACATCTCACATCGGCTAGAAAATTTTAGAAGATGGTTGAGAACCATTATAAATAAAAATAATATGTTTTTAACTATAAATTTATCAGGTTTGCTTGATTTATGCTTATTTATCATGTTTCCAAATTTAAAAGTTATTTGATTTATTTTAGCTAATTAAATTTTTTAAAGGTTTAAATATTTATTATAGAATGTTTAGAAATATTATAAATACCTCCATAAAAATGTTAAAATATTATAACTATTTAAACTCTATAAAAAGTAAAAGTGTCATTAATATTTAACTCTAAAAAATGTTACATATAATTAAATTACATCTAAAGTTTGAAATATTTTAAACATTTAATCTCTTTTAGAAATTTAAAAGTTTAAGAATTACTAAATATTATATATCAAAGTTTTTAATATCTTGAAAATATTTTAGTTATCTCCGTTTGTGTTTTATATCTTTTATGAGCTGTAAAACATGTTTTTGTGTATGACTTTACAGATGATTTGATATTTTTGCAGTAAAATTTTTATTTTTAAGTCTAAGAAAGAAGGATTGACGTCGCAATACCTTGATTTGATGTTATTTGAGTTTAAAAAAGAAGGATCGACGAAAAGCACAAATATTGTTTTTACTATACATGTGTTCATATTACTTTCAAAGGATTTTGGATTGAGAAGTATATGAATGAAATTAACAAGTTGTGTGGTAGTGTAAAAAAAAAAAAGGTTTTTTCAGTGAAAGAATATGAAAAAGTTGACGAGGAAGAACAATAAGAAGAGTATAACAAAGAACTGGACGGTAAAAGTAACGATGATAATTACAATAAAATTTGACAATGAAAATGATAATAAAGAATATGAAGAATAAGAAAACATTAAATAAATAACACGAAAACATAGGTGATAGCGATCAATTAAATATGAAAAAGGAGATAAATTCATGATTATAAAATTGTTTCGTTTTTCTGGTGGCCAAAGAAATGGTTTAATATATGTGAGGTCACCAGTTTGATCCGCCTTGCCTAGACGTGGAGTTAGATTCATGATTTTTTTTATTAGATTTGATTTTAAAACACAACTGATTTTCTGTAATATAATATTTCATTACGGTCATCAATCATATATAATTTTTTATCAAAATATATCAAATAAACCCACGCATAGCGTGGGTTCAAAACCTAGTTATACTAAATAAAAGTAGGAGCTATAAGCTTCTAAGAAATTTTCAAAATTTTTTATAATTTTAAACATCATCCAATAGGGATTAGCCATCTCACTAATTAACATTTTTAAAATTTCAAAATTTTTTATATTAAGTTATTTCAGAAATTATGGAAATAAACTTAAGATCGTCCACCTAGGATTTTAATCGACCAATAGGAATTAGACATCTCACTAATTAACATTTTTCTCATTACAATAGTTTCTATATTAAGCTTTTTTTGGTAATAATATAAAAATAGAAATAAAAGAACAGAAAAAATTTCTATTTTTTAGATGTTAAATCTCTAGAACATAATTTTGGCTATTTTTTCAAAAATACCATAAATCAGTTGATATGTATATTTTCTAAATCTAAACAGTTAAATTAGTTAATATTGTATAATAATGTCATATTTCTATTTAAATTGTAATGTATTATTGTCAATTTGCACAGTTAAATTGGTTAATATCGTATAATAATGTCATATTCTATTTAAATTGTAATGTATTATTGTCAATTTGCTATATTTAATGAAACCTAGTCACCTCTTAATTTACTATAAACTAGGTACTATCCCGCGGAAAACCGCGGGCTGAACTTTTTTTATGAAAATTTGTAATAATTTATTTTGTTATTATGTTATTTATAATGGTTTGTGATTAAAAATTTGTTGCTTATATGATAATTTTTTTATTTTAATTTTTTTTATTAAAACCCTGTCAATAAAATATTTGCATGTAATGAATAAAATTATTTAAACATTTGTGAAATCTTTGCTACAGTTGTGAAGTAAGTAAAAAAAATATAACTAACATGTAAAAAAATATTTTATCTGTTAGTTTTTTTTAAGTACAAATTAGTTTTGAAACTAACAGATTTTTTTTTCTTTTCTACAACTTCTTTATTTGATGTTTCCCCTATTTTCGTTTTTTAATTAAAAATATTTATTTAATTAGTTATTTAATTGTAATTAGTTTTTCTAATGGCAATGGAATGTAATTTTTTACTCATTTTAAGGTTAGTTTTATATTTGTACTTCCGAATTAATATAATAAGATATTATGTATATGTTTTATTGGCATTCATAAGTTTCTGAAAGCACCATTGTTGTTTAGTGAAAAAACTCACCGGTTTTTATCAATTCGTTTGAAAGGTGATTAGTTGGAGGAGGTGGTTATGAATAATTCTAACCAGATCATAAGCATCAGGCTGTTGCTGAGTAGTAGACTGTGGCTCTATTGATTGCGAGATGAGATTGGATCCGACATCTAAAGAATTTGGGTTTGGGTATATTTATA